>OZ014469.1:3139359-3739359 GCA_963965965.1 Trididemnum nubilum
AACGGATAGCACTGTTAAGCTATCGTTATGCTTTAATAATTAGTACGTTTGTTGTGTATTGTAACAACAGAATGAACAATAATGGATGTACGGTTTTGCAACAGAGCTTATTTTTGCAAAAAAGTAATTACAGTATTTTAGTTTTTCAAAAGTAAAAACTAAAAATTTAAATGGTAAAAAGAGGAAATTTGATTACTTTTAATGTCTCCGGAGGAACATTCAGTTTTTTGAAACAAGAGGATAAATTCTTTTAACCCAATTTTATACGGTTTTCAATGATCCAATGTTCCAATGAATTGCTTTATCGTAAAGCGTTTTATCCAAGGACGCAACAACGTGACCAGGGTGCGGATGAATTAAAAACAAGCGATCAGGGTCGTCGTTAAAACAAGCTTTATCCTCTTGGCCACTCTGCCTTTTGCGAATATGTATAAAGGCACTAAATATTTAGTTATTATGGAAAAAGTGATCGATTTTGCGAACGTTCGGAGGCATTTTGCGAACAAGATTAGGGCTCGATCGCATCCGATTTTGGTGGCAAACCGATGGCAACTTGAACTGTATGCAACTTGACCTAACCGAGATTTGAACTCCGGCTTTACTGTGCTAGATATATCTAACGCGTTACCGCTCAAAACCAAACTGCTTAACAATTTAATAACTTTAAGCGTAATGATATACTCAAAAATTTAATAATTTAAATTTCAAGGTGGTGTTGCACATTCTATTTTACCGGCGCAATAACGCCATAAGACCCCCAAGTTGCATTTTGTAGGTCCCGAGGTTGGGATGCGCTTTTGCTAGTTTCTGCTGTGGCTTTGGCGCAAAAAGTGTGTTTTTAAAAGTAAAATTAGGCTTAATAGTTTGAATTTACTTCTTGTAACACAAAGATTTACTACCTAAATTTTTTTTTTTACTACCTAATTGTTTTTTTTTTCTTGTAATTACTGGAGTAAATTAAGCCCTGTATAAAACCGCTGTGGGCTAGATTAGATTTTATAGTTTTTAAAAATCAACTGGTAGGCTGCTTGATTTATGATAGGATAGTAGGCTTTAGAGCTAGGCTTGGTGGTAAGGCTTGATGGAAAGGGACCTGTGCAGAGAACTATAAATAAATCCTTATTATATTTGATGTTTCCACATAATTACAGAAAACTATAGTATGTTTGATGTTTCCGCAATAGATTTATGGTGAAAGTTTTTCTGTTGGATAAGTAATTTCAAATTTATACCTTTTATATAATCAGAGTGAGTTCTTTCTTTCTTGCAAGTGCAAACAAAAATCTTTTTTACTTTTCATGTATTTACATATTAAATTATTGTACAATTACTGATTTGCAAAATGAAACAAACTGTTTTGATGAAACTGATGATGAAACACCAACCTATAAAACATGCACCATCTACACCGGAACGGCTGGCGCTCATCCGATTCTTTTAATATATTTCACGTGTTCTGCAATTTTTGGAGTTCACACGATTTACGGCACTGAAATCACTATTTCATTTTCATATATCTTTCACTAATACTCTCCACAATTTTAAATGCACTGATGTCCCACACAGCAAAACAAACTCGCTATTTAAACAATTATTTTAACACAATGCTTTTATCAATGGTATATCATTTATTGCATTAACACGTGTATATAACCAAACTGAATACGAAAACTTGCAAACTGTTTTTATAAATGATTTGTGTTTTTAGAAAAAAAAAAAAAAAAACTAGCATTATCCCTGCATCCACACAAGCGACACCTTATGGTTGATTTGAAATTTTTTCAAAAAATATGGAAGGATTGCTAACAAATGAAATTATCTTTTAAAGTAAAAGTCGAAGAATTCCGAAATTAATGTCAAAAATTCACTTTCGGCTGTTCAGCACCGCTTTCTACGGCCGCGTTTACGTATAAGTTTGACAAATAGGTTTCGCACCTGGTTATCAAACCTGTTGCGTGTGCACATGATAAAAGAAATCGTTTACACAAAGCGGTTTTGGCAACGAGGAATAAAACCTTGCGCATGTGCGAACGGTCAAAAGTATTGAAAACTAGTTTTCAATTCCGGTTTTGAAACCTACATATTTTGAAGTTTTCAAATCTGATACGCATTAAAAGAAGTGCGATGAATGACTGAAAAACAAAATCCAGGCAAAACCAATGGTTTATGCCAAATCAAGCTCCGCAGATGTTTTCTTACCCTAGTGCCACACTATACACATCATGTTATCAAAGTTTTCGTGTCAAAGGGTTTACACAATAAAGTTGTGTGAACGCTTTGATATGAAGTTGGACTATTCGCGTAGCGAAACCAGGAGTGAAAACCGCTCAGAAAGTAAAAGTGTCAAACAAGGTAGTTTACATATGCTGTAACTTATTGCTTCTGATCGCCAAAACGGCTACGTGTAAACGCACACTACATTTGGCGTAATTTGCAACAAAAACAAACGATTACCAGTTTGCTCACTTTTCTAATACAAATTTAAGAGCAATTAAAAGTCCAGACTTGAATATCTACACTGGTTTAATTTGTCTTGGAAAAAGTTGACGAATTCAACTATTTGGCTTTGATTCAAACTATAAGCTGCGTTTATTTCAAGTTATACTAATAAACCTCAGAATCACAGCTGTAGCGAAAGCTGCTTTACATGGCTTCGGTATAAAAGATTTATCCTGTTGTAGTTTTTGTCAGTCGGTTGTTGCAAGAATCTCTTATCTTAGTTATTTTTTTAACTGCTCGGTTGTTGAATTGCTTTGAAAAAACGTCTGTGCCTTATCCCAGGGCTTCGAAAAATTACTGTAATTTTAATGCTAATAACTTTAATCAACCTTTTGGCGTCCTTTCAAACGAGTTCAAATTTGATTGTAAACTTTTTTAAGTAAATTGTCTGTTACCATCTGCTACCGTGGTGTAGGTTTATTATTTGTAAATTCAAATATGCCAATAAAGTTCTAGCAATTTTAAATATAAACAATTCAAGCAAAATGTGAACTTTTGCAATATGCTTTCTGCTGGTAACATTTCGAAGCATTCTGCTAATAACATTCTGCTAAAAACAAGTACTTTAGCAACATTTCGAAAAAAAAAAAATATTAGGAGCTAAGCCAATGCAATGCTTGTTTAATACATACTAGTATGGTTTCTTTTTTCTTTTTCGAGTTTTTGTGAGTGCGTGTGTTTGTTGAGATGCTAGTGTTATGCATCGACAAAAAAATGTAAAAAATGTATACGCAAGCAATTTTTAACCGGTTTCCAGAGCTAATGAACTTTTAAGAGCAGATTCATGCAAACCAGTTCAAATCGGCAAAATAGCACCAATGTTAAAAATTATTACTTTAACTTACCGCAGGTATAGGTCATTTAAATTACATTGCTTGCATAAATGCTTATAAACTTTGCTATTACAAAATCAATGAAGAGGAAAGCATTTTTTTTTTTGCTCACAGATACTGTAACCACATCATACAGAAGAGTTACTGTAATATAAAGAACACCAAAAGAAAAAAGCATTCATTTTTTTATTCATTTTTTTTGATTTTTTCAGTTGCAAGTTAAGTCATAAAAGCTTTTATAAAATATAGTGCTTCTTTACTAGTAACTAAAATCAGAAAGCATAAAATTTCGTTATCCTCTGCTTTTTTCTTTCGATTTTTACGGATCCGATCGTTCGCTTTCTTCTCTTCCCACTTTGCATCGAATAACAACCTTCCCAGGCTTTTGCTAAAACATAGGCGTTGAGTTATTCGTTCGTATAAACCAGATGCTTTGCGTCTGTGCAAACCGAAGTTGTAAGTCGAGCCGGGCTTTTTGGGTCGGGTTTGGGTTGTGGCCTGGTTTGGGCCTAAAGTTGATAACTTTCTGGCTTAATTCGGGCCTGAGATGTGCGCAAAAATGTAATCAAAATAACTTGGCAAGGTTGCTAATTTTTTCTGATCTAACTTAAACTTTCGGTTTTTTTCGGGCATGATTTGGGCTTTAAATTAGTTTTCGGATTCGGGCCGGGTTCGGGCCTGAACTAGTGGGCTCGTTCACAACTCTGGTGTAACCATACCAACGCAAAACACATTTTTCGGTTACATGCAGTACCGTTCTTAGATTGTAGGAGAGACGCGTCTCCCCATGGAGATTTAGCGTCCCTCTACCAAGATTTCGACTTCCCCCCATCGAGATTTGAGCGCTGGATGATAAAACGATCAAGAGCCAGCCAGCACGAATAAATCCTACAAATTCCAGGCGAATAAAGTCCCCAATTGCGGTGAAGTTTGAGGAAAAAACACTTCAATTTTCGGCGAAGACCTTTTTTTTGGTCTTCATTCAATTTCGGAGACGGTATGACATAATTTTCACTGAAGTTTGGTTAAGGCTGCGAAAGCGTCCCCCCATGCAAAATTTTACAATTTAAGTACTGGTTACATGTACGCTTGCAAGTCTTTTGCCAGCATACGCCACCATTTGCCAGCATACGCATACGCCACCAGCATTGCCACCAACGGGTAAAATGTCTTTCTCAAGGACACGAAGACGAATGCGTTGCCGCTCGACCAACTGGCCGGTTATGAGCTGATTTATGTAAATCTTGCAAGCTGAAATCTTGGAATACAAGGGAGACATTGTTGCAGATTGGTAGAAACAGATTTAATTTTGCAAAAGTGTTATTGGGAGAATTAGGTGGTAACTTAGTAACAACTAACAATCGCAACCAACGCAATAATTGCGTTTGTATCATGCGTGTGGCCAAGGTTTTGCTAAGGGAGCGGGAAGCCGGAGAGTTTGGCCCCAAAGCTACAATTTTCCTGCAAATCAGCTGACGAGGGCATTTTGTGCGATTTTTTTGTGATTTCAACCACTAGACATTTTTTGCAATTTTTTTTTATATTAGCTATTTTTAAAGCATTTTAAAGGTTTGTAGAGTCATTTGAACTAATTTGAAGCCATTTGCAGAATTAAAAGCATTTATCATAATTGGTTTTTGGTCAATATTGGTAAAAATTTTCTAATTGTAGCTACAGACACGACTTCGAAAATAGTATTTTTTTTTCTTTGTGTACGCCGAAAGCCCTCTGCCCACTTTACCAAATCTTGCTTTCACCATCGTTGCCATTTGATATTTAAAACTACAATGTGTGCCTTTAAAGAGATGTTGCCAAGACTTTCTTGAATCTACCGTAAAAATCATTGAACAAAAGAAAGATTCTTCAAGCTTGTCAATTTTGTCTGCTTATCTGCCAGCCCAACCATAGTTTTAGCTTTTCTGAGACGGTTTCAGCCCTGTCTCCAAACCCATATGGCAAAGGTCTTTCTTTAGCGGCGTTTAATTAAGCGCGACAGGCGAGCGCGATCGATTGTGAAACTGTCCCCAAATAAATGTTTAGGTTGGTTTTAACGACTGTTCATTTGAGCGCGACCGCGCCAAATTTTTTTAAAAATTTTGAACCGCGACATTTTTTCAAAATTTCTCGACTTTGCCAGCGACTGTCACCGAGACGACAGCTTTAAATTTTAAATGAAATCTAGGAATTTTTGCAATATTTTCTCCATAAGATGATGTGATGTTTCTGTTTTCCCTGAAAAGTGATGATGTTGTGTATTGTGAGTTGTGACAAAGCAAAAGAATCAAGCATTGAATACTATAATAGTACTCTGTATTTCACGAAAAGAATTAATTATTGTTTTCACGAAAAATTAAGAATCAAACATAGCATTAAGTATTTTACAAAAAGCTCTGTATTAGCATGAGTAGTAAGTTAAGTAATGTTTTTTCAAAAACAATATTCTACTTTAAAAAAAACAAGTGATTTAAAAGAATAAAATAGTCGACATAACAACCTCTTCCTATCCACATTCACAGATCTCCCACCGCCCGACTACAACGAAGCATGAAATATAATGGTGTAAAATTTGAAATGAGTTAGGTTGACTATCGAACATCAAATTGAAAACGCTATCTTGATTTAAAATATGCTTTAAAAATGATATATGAATAAATACAATTATTTTTTTAGAAATTATACTTGTTAAGCGTATAGCAACACGTTTGGATTTGCAAGATGGCTGCTTGATTGAAAACTGAAAGATCCGGTCCTAATCTCTCTATCTTGGTAGTTTAATGAATCATTAGATCTCTGAGTTTTATTTCATTGAATCATTTGTATTTTGGTTATGAATCGTAATCACGCTAATCAAACAGAATGAGATTCAATAGTTTCATTAGAATCCAATTATGCTTATACTGTAGTTTTCATCGAAACATTTTTTTTTGTCTTTTTCGAAAAAATACATTTACTCATAAACTTACAAATAGTTTTGGTTTTTGATTGATAAAATCAAAAAATAAGACGCAACTTTAACGCTCTAAGAAGAAATGAAGCAAGAGACTTCATTTAGACGCGGGACTCAACTTATTTAAAGCATTTCTTATAGCACTTATCACCATTTTAGGAAAACGAATCTTTGCGAGTTAGCAATATTTTCTTGAACAAGAAAAGAATTTGAGCAAAGAAAATACTTGGGCAACAAATTCGTCAGCGAATGATATAATTCAGACTGCCTTAATTGGCGAAAAACCTCGCAGTTTCTTTCCGCTTAAAACTTTTTTTGGCTTCAAGAAATAGTCCAACTTGCAACTGCAAATAACAACATCTTCATCTATCGATGCCATTTTGCAAAAGAGAGCAAAGTTGCGTGGTGATGTCGCGCGCAAATGAACGCATAAAAGCTGTAAAATATTGCACGCTTATACCAAAAATTTCTACTTTGTCACGAAAAAATTCCAACCGTTGGAATAGGTTTATAGAAGATTTTAAGCGTAATACAGTATGCAAATTAGCATTTCTCACAACGGGCGAAGAATTGCCTAGACAGACCTAAACTTCTGTTTTGCGTTTGATTGCATATCTTCTCTGAAGCGTTGTTGTGTTTAAGTCAAGTTAGTTAGCAGTTGAGCCTTGTCGACGTAACGTCAATTATTTTTGTTTGTTTTAAACTGATAAGCTGAGTTTTAAGTTGTTGAAATTGAAATTGCAATATAAGAAATTCTCAAAGTACGTTTTCATAATGATCATGATAACTTTAATAGATAAACTTATATCACTGGTAACGGCTTCGATAATGTTATGAAGTAGTAAAACTTTAGCTTGGTCTGTTGCTTCCCTTTGCACTTAGAAAAACTCATGTTAAGCTTTCACTTTTAAAGATATTGAGATATTAATTGTTAGACTATGTAAACCTTGATAGCTCACGTCCTGAATGCATTGTACTAATTTGCACCTCTCATTAATTATAATGTTTTCTAATTGAATAATATTAGCTCATCCCTTGCCCTTCAATTTACGCTTGGAATTTAAATTGTAGAGCGATTCACGATATTGCCACAATACCGTACAGCACTGTCAGCTGCTGTCGTCACTGTGATACTTGTCTTTTTCTCTGTCACTGTAACATCGCTTGGGCAAAACAGACTGGTATGTTAAATGATTGAAACTACCAATTTTAAATGTTAATAGTTGCATAATTAATGTTAGGTTAATTTATTCGAAAAATTATAAAGATTTTCTTCTAATTATTTTCCAGTCGTACGTTTTATTGTTTTTCTTCATTGCGCTTTTCTTGTTAATTATTATGTTTTGAAGTTTTGCTTCTGCGCTAGTGTTCACCTTTCTTATTGCGTTTAACAGAAACCGCCCACTTGTTCAATTGCTCGTTCGATCGCTCGCTTGCTTTTATATTATTATATCTTGACCGCCTAATAAAGAGCGATTTGATCTATAAGCTTGGTGGAGAATTGGGCAGGAATTAAAGAGCAAAATTAAGATCTGAGCTCCGAGAGCGTTTCACTGTTAGCTAATCATCTTTGTTGGCATCCGGAGTGCACCCAAACTACTCGAATCAGACGGCTGCGCAACAGAAGCGATAGTATTTTTTGTTATTGCCAAAAATCATGTTGTGCCAGTGGACGCAGCTTTATAATTTCAAAGTCTTTAACAATGAAGCGGTAAAAGTGCTTTAAAAGGTATGATTGACAGGTTAAAATCAGTCCCCTCGCTCCGGGGGTCCAGGGGTGTCTTGCCCCCTCTAACGGTTGCTTGTGCCCCCATTTTGGTTTATTCAAAATATTGTTTTTGGAACATTACGTAACGACAAAACAACAGACATTGACGAAAAAAGGAATAATAACGTTTAAACAAAATTCTGATTTGGCTTTTTCTCGATTATTTGTGAAGTTTCTGGCAACCAAATGCCGTACAAAAATGTGAAGCAATAATCCGTCTTATTAACACGCCTTTACGAATGTATCGCAGAAGAAAGATATAAGCCTACAAAATCGTTCCGGGTACTTCGTTATTGGTTATGACCATAAACAATATGTGAAAACGTTTTTTTTAAGACCAGCTGTTTTTGATTTTGAGAAAATCCTAGATTTTAAGGTCGCAATTAGTGCCTCAAACAGGAGAGAAAGAACAAGGAGGGCTTGAGCCCCACTTAGCCAAGTCACTAGGAACATTTAATCTCAAAATATAAGGGTTTAAACGTGCTTTGGACTTGACCTGAAGAACGGGGAGCTGAAGGGGCTAGGCAATTCAATTTTTTCAAGTGACTTCTAAATTTTAGCAATTTAGTTATTTCTATGGCTTTAAAAACTTGCGAAGTTTGATGAAAATGGCGTTAAAGCCGCTATTTTTTACCCAAAATCACAAAAATTGCCCAGCGGGTTGGGACTCCGCCTGGGACACGTTTGAGTTTCATCAGTTGGTTCAGCACAGAATCTAAATTAGACAATTTTTTTGGCAAAAGAAAAACAACTTATGGTTCACCCGTCTTAGCAAAACCTTGGATGCTCATCTGGTCGGATTCACTGCTGCAGATGGATTTTTCAAGCGATTACATGGGTTGCAGAAGAAACGAGCTCAAAAACGCAGACGCCGTTACAAATTTCTTTTTTAGACTGAATACAGAACTTTAAAAATTGCGAATAATTTGTACTCGTATAATATCAGTTTCTATATGCAAAGGTTCAGTAAATTTTTGTGCCCCCTTACTTCGTTTGCTCTGGCGATGACACTGGTTAAGATATGCCAAGAATCTGAAAGTTTTCAAGGTATTGGGCAACCATTTTTCTTTTTGGAAAAAATAGAAGTGTAAAAATACTTAATATCAAAAAGTTCATTGACTACAAACTGAGCAAATAAATTTCATTTTAAAAGTTAAAAAATTCATAACCCTATTGTTGCTGTTCTTTTGGGTTTGAGGCTTTTGTTAGCATATACAGCTAGCGTTTGGTCATTCAATGCTGGATTTTTCTTTGCACTGCAGCTTTTAGCTTGCAAATCTAAACAATCGATTGTCATAAAAAACTCAGTTACCCTACTGCCTTACCTTCTTAAGTTGAGCATTTTTTGTGCTTTTAAACTTCATCAAATGATTTTTTTCGAGTTTTCTTTTTTGGGAAACCACTTTCATAGCTTGTTGCCGTGGTCGTTGGAAGCTATCGCTGCTGGATGTTGGCGAACGTTCGTCGTCGCTATCGAGCTGCATAAGTTCGCTTGCTTCTTCGGAAGTCGTGTTCACTAATGATGGCTGTCGTCTTTGGTAGATTTCGTCGTTGATCGCTTTCGCGGGTGGTAGCTGTCGTCTTTGGTGGTAGGATTCTTCGTTAGTCATTTGTGTCGGTGCTAGCAGACGCTTCAAGAAGCTTTCTAATCTGTTCGTGCGTCTTTTATGTCGCAGCAGTTGTATTGTTATATTTTCACGATTTTGTAAAAGTGATTCCAACCAATATTTCATGGGAGAGCTGGCTGCATAGTTTTTCTAAAATCAAGTTGTTTACTAAAGAAATGTTTTTCTATACGTTTATTTATTTGTTCATTAATTTGCAATGGAAATTGAACACCAATTAATCTCAACAATAACCTGCAAAATGTTGAAAACCGATTGTGTATTTATATTACTTAAATCTGATTTATTGCCCCGTTGTGTAAAGGTCAATTTTTGCAATTCTAAAACTTTTGGGTTAGCTGTTATACTCTCCATATATTTCAAAGCTCCAGCTCGTATTACTTTTCTGTTGGCATTTACCTTGTCAGTGAAAATTCTTCGCAATACTGACCCGATACGCTTTCCATTCCATATGCTTATTTGTACTTTCAGTGCACATTTGCAGTCGCAAAGCTCCTAGTTTCCAAATCCAATCAATTTAATGCCAAGACGAACTCTCTTACTTGACAATACAGACAGGTCCGGATTTATATTGATCGCGGACCTTTGGCATTTTTAACTCTTTGGAGAGTTGAAACCTCCTCAGAAAAAATTTTTTGTTAAGAAGGTGGAAACCCCAGTCGCCGGAGGCCATGGGGATATGAGGGAAAACCCGCAGCCGCGGGGTGATTTTTCGGAAAAAAAATGGCTCTTTTGAGGTCATTTAGGTGAAATTTTGCATATTTCTGGAGTTATTTCAAGCAACTACAGTATAATTGCTTAGATTTGGAAGCCGTTTGGCTGAATTAAATTACAGCCTTTTCAGTCTCCCCTTTACGAGCAAGTCAAGTTCTACACAAGTTTAAAATTGTGCATATTGAGGATAAATTTGGTCAAAGAGAAAAGGGCCTTGCGCCTTAACTCCTCTAGATTCCCATCATGCTTGTGCTCCAATATCTAATACTAAATAATTCATTAAAAAGTGTACTATGCACCATGCAGTCCTACGCACATTCCAATATATCACAAAATGACCTCAAATGAAGAGCCTGAAGTAAAATGGACTAGGAGTAAGACCATTCCGCGCATTTTACTTCATATGATATGGCAAAACTGGAAGCACGTACTGCCTGATGTTTTGTGAGCAGAATTAAGTTTCGAACGAATGACCACACACGTTGGCTATCCCGGCAGCTTACCCGAACCTTCAAACCACACACGAGGGCAATTTCTGCACTTGCCATTGTACTCTCTTCTCAGATTACTCTGATCTAAGTCTGACAACAAGGTCACCCGAAAGAGAATTCTCGACCAGTATCACACTGGCACTTCACTTAGCTCAACTGCATTGCGCTAGCATCACTAAGCATGGACACCATATATGACATCACATTAACAATTTACCACAATAGTACGCTATATGTATATTTCGAAGTTGTTTGTTATCATCAGACGTACATAACTGTGTAAATGCCTACTACAAATCTTGAACCCCAAAAACCCAATTTAGCTTACTTACCAGGAAAGCAAATTGCTATATACAACGCCAGGCAACACCCATACGAATAAATATTCATTTACTCGTATATGTGCTTTGAAAATTTAGAAGTAACTTAGCAGATTTGGAAAATAAACTTTTTTCACAACCTTGAGGTAGCACTTCCTTCACATCATGCTCACAAATCGGCTTTCCCATTAGGCTAGTGTTTCATTAGCATCTGAATTAACTCATAGCCTATCCTGGCAGCCTACCCGAATCTTTTTGGTGACCTTTTTGCCAGACTTTGATCAGAGTAATCTATGAACAGGATACAATGGCAAGCGCATATATTGCCCTCGCGAGTGGTTTTAAAGTTCGGGTGGGCTGCCGGGATAGGCTATGAGTGAATTCAGATGCTGATGAAACACTATTGGGAAAACCGATGTGTGAGAATGATGTGAAGGAAGTGCTACCACAAAGTTGTGAAAAAGTTAATGCTCCAATACTTCTCTGTAACTTCTGAAATAAATAATTGAATTAAACTGAAATTATGTCTTACATTCTTAGGCTGAATCATTCTTTGTTTTTTAATTCTTGTCCATGACCGTCCTTTTCGTTTTTCGTCATTCGGAACTGATTTCATTAGCTGTATTTGTAGCTGCTGGAAGCTGCCTCTGCTTGCTCTCCGTCGTCGATTATCGCTTTCGTATATCATTTCGTCGCTATCGTCAGTGGTCGCATATCTTTGCAGTTGTTTGGAGTGGCTTTCAATTTTGATCGCGCTCCTCTTATCCGGAATTTGAATTGTTAAATTTTCCCCTCCTCGTAAAAATGAGTCAAGCCAAGTAGTGAGAGCGGAATCAGATGTAATCTTTTTCTAAATACCAAATTTTTCGTTCTGGCTATATGGTAGTTTCATTTATTTTGAATAAAAACACTAAAGCCCTATTTAAAGTAGTAAAATTTCTAAACGTTTCGGACTTAGCTATACGTCTATCATTAGTAAAATTAAAATCTAATCAAATAGAAATCATATACAAATTTTAATACAAATTTTATTCAAATCTATTTCAATTAATTTCATTTTTACTGATGATGGACGTAGCTAAGACCGAAACGTTTAGAAATTTTACTATTTTAAACAAAGCTTTTGTGATTTTAATCAAAAACCAAATTGTTACTAGGAAAAAGTACATTTATTTTCATATTTATTTTCTCGCATCAATTAATTGAAAATGGAAAATCTTTGGCAATTCTTTACAAGCAATGTGCGAAGAGTTTTTACAACATGTTTTAAAAACAATGTTGATTATTACCTGCGGTTACTTAAATCTAACTTAGCATAAGCGTAGGCGGGAGGAGGGGGGGGGGCGGGGGCAAGGCCATGTCTAATTGAAATGCCACCAATGACAAAAAGTCTATTGTTTCTTCAGTTTCTTTTAGCATTTTGCGTACAACAGTAAACGCGTGCAACACCAATTAACAATAATATTGACAACCATAGGGGGCCCGGGCCACCTCAATACAATTTTTTCAACCAAGTTAAATGTACAACTTGGGTGAAATTAAGTGTTTTTGTCCTAAAAGTTGCAAACTCAGGTCCTCATCTCACCTTTTCATGAAAGTAGTGCAATAACCAGGGCCGGATTCACTCTATGGCACAGTGCCAGGGGATCAGTGCTCAGAAACAAGCATAGCCAAAAGGGGTCCCAGGAGGCCTGTCTCCAATTGAAATGATACCAATGATAAATGATACCAGTGGACATGTACCAATAACAAAAACAAAATGATACCAATAACAAAAATGTACCAATAACAAAATGATACCAGTGTACATGCACTCCTATAACTGCTTAATTTCATAACAAAACAAAAATCTCTAAAGAAAATCCTGAAGTGGATTATTATTTATTGCTAAAATATTGCAGAAGGCAATGTGTCTTACTTCCCCCTATTTAGGCCTAATCACTAACAAAATTTAGCACCAAAATGTAAGATTTTAAACGTGTCTTAGACTTAAATTGTAACTAAAAAAAAGATTAAACAATTTGATTTTTTAATTGAATTTGATGTGATAAAGATCTAGTTCTTTTAAATTGCTCTGAACACGAGTAAATTGTGATCCATTGGCATTAAACTGGCATTTTTCCAAAAAATTACAAAAAATTGTCCAGCGGCTGGGGTACATTTGAGTTACACAAGTTTACTTGCGCGTCTCCCGCTTTAAGCATTTTTGTTCCTTTAACTTTGGGCTTGAGCCCTTTTCCTTTAGCAAAATCCTGGTTAAATGCCAAAACCAGGCCTCGGCTTCTGATCTTTCACTTTACGATATCTTTGTCCCACAAAAAGTTCTTCTTTTAAAAATTTCTAATGATGTCATTGCATATAATTTGTGGTTTGGGGCCCTCCCCCCCAATGAAAAATTCCAGCTATACGCCTATATGACTTAGTGTGTTCTTTGTGTAGAACTAAACTTTAAAATTTTTTTTTAATTATTGGGATAAATAATATTTTATTAATTTTATCCCTCATTTATTCCGTGTGTACTGTATAGTTAAAGCACATAATCACACCAATTAAAGATAAACGATTAAATTCCTGTAATGCTCAACTCTTTGTTTCACCCATAAATTGAATCATAAAAAGGTAAATCTAAACAATTAAAAAAATTTAAATGGCGATAGTTCAAAATTACAAAAAGCTGTAAACCCCAAAGCTAAAAACTAGGCCAAAACTTTTGAAGCAGTATGTTTTCTCTTGATAACCTCATTTGCGATAAACAAACTATAAAGCGTTTGAAAATTTTAATGTTCTGATATACTGTGATAATCCGCGGGGATATTTAGTAGTGTAATTCCTAACTCTTCGTTATAGAAGTGCTTTTTGAAACTGTGGTATCAACCACAGACTGTTAGTATAGTAGCACAGTGTTGTTTGTTTCGGCACTTCTCATGAATAGTAATAATTCCTCGCAATATTGACTTCGTATGTCCTCCATTCACCTTTGTCACTTTTACACAATGTTCCGAATGTCATTCTACATTTTGTTCTACGTGTTTGTGCTTTCAGTTTAGGATTTTCCTTTGCGAAGCTCCTAGCTTTCAAATCCAACCAATCAATTCAAACTAAATTTTTTGTTATACTTTCTGTATTACGCCAAAGCATTTAACGGCTTTGTGGAGCCCATTTTCGCGTCATTGCGCCTGCGGACAGCACAGCTCCTTCCAAAAAAATGTTGCAGCGGTGGCGAGCCGTTAGCAATATTGTGTCCAATTTGACCGGCCCAAAATTTGAATCTCAGACCTCCCCCTCCAGAGACGAACGCGTAATCGCTAGACTAACTGCCGGTGTATTTCAATTAATCAACTGCCATAATTATTCTACTTGCGTTACAGCATGAGCTAAACGGTATTTCCACATTTGCTACATTGTCAGTTTAGGTCTTACTTTTCTAACTAGAGCATCTGTTCTCGCTTTCTTGAGTTTCGCGCAAGAACGCTTTTTTCGTTTGCCTTCTTGAGAAACAAACTTCGATAACTGTCGCATCACTTGCTGCAGGTTGCTTTTGCTTCCTTGCCTTCGTTGATCTTCGCTTTCGTCGAACATTTGGTCGCTTTCATCGGTGCTTATATCCGTCAGTGTTTGTCGTCGTCTTAGATATATTTCGTCGTCGGCCGTTCTTGCCTGTGGCTGGTGTCGTCTGAGATAGGCTTCGTAGGTAGTCGCATTCGTCGGTGGCAACTGTGGCCTTTGGTAGGTTATGTCCGTGATATCATGCGACGGTAATTGCTGTTGTCTGAGATAGGCTTCGTAATTGGTCGCATTCGTTGGTGGTAGCTGTGGCCTCAGGTGACTTTTGTAGTTGGTCTCATTCAGCGACGGTAGCTGTCGTCCTAAGTAATTTTCGCTGTTAGCCGCATTCATTAGTGGTAGCTGTGGTCTTAAATACCTTTCGTCCATACTCGCACTCGTCATTGGTAGCTGTGGCCTTTGATATCTTTCGCCCATAGTTGCACTCGTCATTGGTTGCTGTGGCCTTTGATATTTTTCGCCCGTAGTCGCATTCGTCAGTGATAGCTGTGGTCTTTGATACCTTTCGTCCATAGTCGCATTCGTCATTGGTAGCTGTGGTCTTTGATACCTTTCGCCCATAGTCGCATTTGTCAGTATTGACTGTGGTCTCTGATACCTTTCGCCCATAGTCGCGTTCGTGGGTGGTAGTTGTCGTCTTTGATATCTTGCGTCGTTAGTCGCTTTCATCTGTGGGAGATGTCGTTTAGGGCCGCTATCTTCGCTGGTCATCGGAAGTAGCTGCCGTTTAAGTTGCTTATCGTATTTGGTTGTTCGTTTCGCTTTTCTGTGATAAAAAAGAAACAAACAAAAAGCAGTATGATAAAACAAATGTCGACTGATCCAATTGAATGCTGCAGTCGTATCAAGTTTTCCGGTGAAATAAAAGAGATGAATGGTTACAGCTAAGATACCACAAAGCCCTCTCCACCAAATAATTAGGCAGCAAAATTATCTCAAAACCTGAAGCAGCAATTATTTAGATACATTTGATAAAACCATAGCAAGTCTTGCAAGGACCTATTAAACACAACCAATATATTTGAATTCGAAAAAAGCTTTAAAAAAAAGATTAAAAAATTGAGAAGAAAAACTGTAATATTTTTTTAATCTGCTCCGTTGCAAATAGTGCTTCTGATTTTCATCATATGGCAGCACCTTTACCTAACAACCAGTTGACGTTTTTCACAGGGGCCCTAACAGACCGGCAGCCCAGAAGGTTTTGTTTACCCCAAGAATGCCCAGAAGGTTTTGTTCGGAGGAAGGTTTGATGCGCCTAAAATACACGTCTTTACTTACCTTTTAAGAAAATGTTTTACTGGCAAGTCAAAAGTTCGGCTAAGACCCCCCAAATCCACAATTTATGGGGGGTTAAAATGGCCTTTATTTACCCCGAAAACGGCATGGATAAAAATTGCTCAAAAACGTCCGTTGGAGTACACTGAACGCAAAAATGTCGAAGACAGTAACTCTAGGTTCAGCTAAATCCTTGACAGTAACGAATTTAAGGGGAGGGGGGCACAAAAACTAACCTTTTTCTCGGAAGACGGCAAGGGTAAAAATTGTTAAAAAACATTCTTGCAGTACGCTGAACACATAAATGGTTAAAACTGTTACTTTCGGGTCGGCTATCTCCCTGACAGTAACTAATTTAGAGGAAAGCTCGAAAAAATTGCTCTTATTTATTTGAAGACGGCAGGGGTAAAAACTGCCCAAAAACGTTTCTCGGGATTCCGCTAAAAAAACAAAAACAATGGCAATAAACTTTGGTATCCTCAAACTGAGTTCTTACTCTTACTGCAAAAGTCATTGCACCATTAATTACGGCTTAACAGTATTGTTTTTGAAAAAAATCAGTTTAAGTTGATGACGTCATCACAAATGATGTGAATGTACGTAATGGTCGATTTGGGCAAAAATGCTGTCGTTTTCAATGACGTTATATGTGAGCAGTTATCTCGTTTTCACAAAAATCGTACAACTTCAAAGATTGCTCACGAATCTGTTTTGCAGTATAGGTTACGTCATTGAGCCGATCAGTGTTTGAGTGGATAGAGCGTCTGTTACTAAAACGGCAAACTCGGGTTCAATTCCCGGTCGGGTCAAACCAAAGACTATAAAAATAGGTACTCACAGCTTCTTTGCTTGACTTTCAGTATTGAAAGGGTAGAGTGAAGCTTTCATCGTGTGTGGTAGACTGGTGGGCAAGTGACAGCTTGACTCGAAGACCAAAAGGTCCCTTTGCTGTATCCTGGCCTAGGCAACTTGATGAATAAAATGAAATTACAATTGCAGTGATTTCAAGGCGCACCGGTCCCGCACAGTTATTTGGGCTACGAAAAAATTAAAGAAATAAAATTAAGTAAATTTTCTATGTCTTACATAACACCACCAAAACTGCGTTAAATTTGTATCACACTCTCGAAGCAACTAATATGAGTATAGTATTTCAAAAAAATCTAGAATCTCAAAAAATGTGATAAATTTGTATATTACCAGCATTCAAAATACTCGCTGGCTAGTTTACGGTTTCGATTAAACATTACACAAATCGCTCAGCGCAGAGAATTTTAATGATGACAAATCTTAGATTTATCAGCTCAAATAAATTCAAAGATCGTAAATTTGCAGTTCTTTTCAAAGAAGCAGAGATATTTGAAAACATTTAATTATCATTATCAGCACAAACAACAGGGTGTTGGCTTGAGTAGTCAACTCGTAAGTCCAACATGCGTATTCTTGAAAATATCAATTAGTATAATGGATTATATTACTAACGCAACAGAACCCTGTTCTAATCCAAAAACAGAGGCCTACTGATAGGAGCGATAGGTTGGCACAAAACGGCGGAAAAGTGTCAGGTAGTACTGTATCACAGCTCGTAACTATCATGCATATCTATTTGACAAATTTTTCACACATCAGCAATCGTTAGTAAACACGTCCTTGAGGAATTTGCTTCCGGGTCGCGAATCTCTATTCTGAGTATTATTTCATAATGATCTGCGACCTGGAACATGTAAAAGTTTTGTTTAAAAGATACAAACGAACATTGTGTAGTCAAACACAAAAGAAAAAGCTTTTTTTAGAGAAAATCCTGTTTCACTTTTTCAAGTCAAGATGAATGATCGTATTTCTGTAAATCCAGTGACGCTACTCAAGTTTTGTTGGAACTATATCGGTAACCGGTTCTTTAAAAGGAGCTACAAATTCCTGCGAATTGGCTAAATGGCGCCATACTGTATCTTGTTGAGGATAGCTCCACAAGTTTTTTTTTTTTTTATTTGAAACTGGCCCATGGCACAAAATAGGTTACTGACCTCTGCTACAAAATATTTCTCTCAATCGAGGTTATGGTGTGAGACAAGACCAGACAAACGTTAAACAGTAAGTTAGAACGAGCTTGTGTAACAGATTATGCGGGGTGTTTGAAAATATGACTAAACCATTATAGAGGTAGAAGTGAGATCAAAATTTGGAGCTAAAGTTTGCAAAGTCACGTCAATCGGGCCTAGTTTTGTGGACACTGGCAAAGTGAGCAAAGGACAATCTAGTAGAATTAATTTCCGAAGAGCAACTACCGGACGTAGTATTCGTTACCAAAAAGCAATGATTGAATAATGGAATGTGGGTAAGGAAAAGGAGAGAACTAAATTTCAAACCATTTCCAAATGAATGCTCTATTGCACAAACAAAAAAAGAAGAGCAAGAAACAGTGAGGTTATTTTAGTTCAACAGAAGGTGCATCGCAGCAGTAGCAAGACCAAAAATACCGATCCATCAGCCCAAAAATAAAAATCAATCAAACGGAGATGTTAGAAGAATAAGGCATCAAAACAAGTTTTGGAAGATTCTTGTCTTAAAATACCAGAAGAGCCAAATGTGACCTATGTCCTATATGCCCTTTTATCAAGCATTTGTCAGTGCAAAAAAATAAGCTTTATCTTCAAATGTTGGATTATACAGTTGTCAATAATCATGGTATATTCCAAACTTATTCGTACTTATGGAAAAACGCCTTCTATTGCCTTCCAAAAACCTGATGAACTGTTGGCCCCGGTCTACGCTGGGTGTAAAATCGTGAGCGAATAAGCGCATTTTAGTTTATTTCAAACAGACAACAGTCGGTTAAAATTACCTAAGAACACATTCTTACGCACACGATTTTACGCCTAAATGTACTAGAATGGGCTTAAATTTCACGACTAATTCTTACATAGAGGCCAACCAAATATTGAAAATTAAGTTGCTGTCGTTATTATAACGGCAGCATTTAATTTGGTAATTTCTTTAATCTGTTTGATCGAGACCACCTCATTGTTCTTAGTGTCCTCATAACACCAAAAATAAACGCTATTAATGCCTAATAGTGTCTATTGAGAAGTTCAAACGAAATAATTAAGAATTTTAAAAATATTGCCAGTGTAAAACGTGGTTTTAAACGAAATCCGTGTTATCAATGCTAGAATAATGTGACCTTGCTGCAACTTGAATTCAACAAGCCTTAGTTTTTTGTGCAGTACATCATATGGATAATGGTCTCAAAGTTTTAAAATATTTTCAATGCGCGCGATTGCAAAAATCCCGTCAATTTTGTTCATTAGCAACGTTTTTGCATCTGCTTCCAGTTTAGACGCTATCGTGCGCCTTTTTGTGATGAAAGAGGACTGAAGGTAAAATCAATGGGGTATCTAAAGTTAGGGTAATCGTATTAGATTAGATTTGGTGTAATTGACTCCATCCTTCTTGAGCCAGCCGTTTCAGAGGTATTTTACTTCAAAACCTACGTAGGAACCTTCCTAATCAAAATTTCATTGGTAACCATGACGTTTTAATGCAGAAGCCTAACCCATAGAGACCAATACTAACCTCTATATAGGTTAAAAGGCTTTTGTGGTTTAGTCTAACTGTGGCGTTGCCTTAGGATAGAACTAAAATGGCGTCGCAGATGTTATCATTGTCAGCTAGGACTGCCAATAAAAATAATGACCAGAGATGCCCTAGGTCATGCTTAAAGTAAAATATCTTTTGCACGAGAATAGAGTCAACACCGACCTAATCAAATACGTTTGCTCTAAGTTTACCTAGCCCCAGTGAATTCACTTCAGTTTTCTTTTAAAAATGCCATGGGTTTTATAATGTGACAATTCGGAATAACGCTTTTATTCCAAACAAGCTTTATGCGTTTACCTGTTCCAAAATTATTTGCAAGCAGAAAAAATTTTTATTAAAATTTTTGCAACAGTGCACTCATTACGATAAACTCTAAAATTAATGAAGTTGATAAAAGTCGCGTAATTCGCATTAGCAAAAGACTCAGAGAACGCAGGACTCAAAGCACTTAACGAAAGACTTAATAACGGAAAGGGCATTTTGAATATTGGTAATACGCAGACTTATTAATTTATCGCAATGGTTTAAGAATTTAGATTTTTTTTTGAAATGCTCTGGGTTGTTTTGAGTCTGTACTATAATTCAAAGCAGTTTTTGTGGCGTGATATGGCCCATAAAAATCTACAGATTAATTTTCTATTTATTGCTTCAAATAACGAAGCATATATACTTCGTTATTTAAAGTAATATATAGAAAATTATTCAGTAAATTTTTGTAATTTTTTTAGCAAACTTTTACCGTGATTTTTATAGTTGTATTTTGCTCCGATTTTACTTTGTACACCATCGATCAGTGGCGGATTTAGGGGTGGATTTAGCCTAAACTAACGATTTCGGCCGAAAAATCAGTCTCAATTTCGTTGAAGACCTTTTTTTTTTTGGAGACCACCTGATTTTGGGCGAAAAAAAGGTTTGAACAACATATCCGAATTCTTGAGGTTTTGTGTTTAAAATTTTTATTATCCCCCCCACCAAAATTTTCTGGATCCGCCACTGCCATCGATCACAGTTTCAGAAGATTGACTATCAACAATTTTCTAACATATGACTCACATTAAAAAAACAAGCTGATGCTCAAAATCTAGATCGCTAGTAAAAACAACGTCACTTCAACATGACGTCATTTGACTTTTACAGTAAGAGTAAGAAATCAGTTTGAGGATACCAAAGTTTATTGCCAATGTTTTTGTTTTTTCAGCGGGATCCCGAGAAACGTTTTTGGGTAGTTTTTACCCCTGCCATCTTCAAATAAATGTCAGGGAGATAGCCGACCCGAAAGTAACAGTTTTAACCATTTACGTGTTCAGCATACTGCAAGAATGTTTTTTAACAATTTTTACCCTTGCCGTCTTCCGAGAAAAAGGTTAGTTTTTGTGCCCCCCCCCCCTAAATTCGTTACTGTCTAGGGGTTAGCCAAACCTAAAGTTACTGTCTTCGCCATTTCATTGTTTAGTGGAACCCAGAGAACGATTTTAAGCAATTTTTATCCATGCCGTTTTCGGGGTAAGTAAAGGCCATTTTGATCCCCCATGAATTGTGGATTTGGGGGTCTTAGCCGAACTTTTGACATGCAACTAAAACATTTTCTTAAAAGGTGAGTAAAGACGTGTATTTTAGGGGCATCAAACCTTTCGCCGTCTTTGGGGTAAATAAACCTTCTGGGCTGCCGGTCTATAATTGATGAAATTAACTAAGACCTAAACAGTGACCATTTCCACATTAAGAATTTGTAGTTAGTCTAGTTATTCCTAATTTCAATTCATGAGTTACGGCCTAAATTGTTTCATTATCACGATACCGCTATGGAGCGTAATCATCATACCTGCTAACGTGTGAAATCTCAATAAATGACATTCATTATTTTTAGAAACTACTATTTTCGAATTATTAAAATTTTAACAATTTGCAATATCTTAAAAATTTTCGCGCTAAAAAATGATAGAAAATTTGCCGACGGTAATTTAGAAAAACTGTGTTGTTGGTCCTTAGCCTTGGCTTTGAAGGTTGTGTCCTAAACGCCACGTCTGCTCCGCAGCGCAAAACAGCACTTTATATAGCCTCAGAATTGTTGCAATTTTGTTTGTAAATGCAGAAAAATCACTCAAATTTCATCGTTTTAAATCAGTGCAGAATTTATCTTTGTTTTGATTTGAAAAAATTTGCTCTGTTGCTAGTATTATTTTTTGTTGTTGTGGTTGGTATTGTTTTTATTTGTTCTCAAATTTTGAACAAGAATGAGCCTGGTGTTCTTATTAAATCATTTTTATAACTTAAAAAATAGTGTTGAACGCCAACATCAAAAGAGAAACATCTCAGCGATTCAAGAAGTTTGAAGTTCAACTAATTTATAACTTAATGTTTTCTCAAAATTGGCAGGCCCTTTAACCCTATCATTTATTAAGAGAAAAAATTTTTGACATTACACCTCTGTCATGATATCCTCCCACAATTATATATGTGTAACTCATGCGAAGGTTTGTTTATTTTTTGCCTTCTATTTCATAAAAGTTTCGAATTCAGTATGACGCAAAACAAATCGAGGGAAAAGTTTGGTAAGGTTAGTACAATATTGTAAGCTTTGCACTTTTATAATTACATGAAACAGTTTTTCAACAAAAAGTAAATTATTATTTTTTATAAAGCCCTGAGTCTTTGGTAATGACCAAAAAAAGCGCGATTGCATGTAAAGGCGTCCAAAATATTACGAAGAATTAAAGAAGTTGTACCTACTGTAACTTGATTTGATGCCTTAATGCACGAGGCTCTCTCGAAAACTACATTTTCAAAATAGGGGTTATTTAAAATTTTTTTACGGTTTTCACATTTACGGACACTTTGGTGAGGCCCTTTTAAGAGAAATTAGATACAAAGCCCCCAATGCCGTTTTTGTTATTGTTTCAGCCCAGTCTTTTTTTTTTGCTTGTCGTTGCCTGGAATCAAACCTATACCTTTGTTGTGTTTCGTTACAGGTTATTGTTCACCACAACTTCTAATTTTCACATTTACGCGTTGATGCGAGCAGCTCGAAATTTTAGCTTGTTGCGTCGCAAAACTGCACCTAATTTACATATTACTTGATCATTTTTTTGTTTTCAGTTACTGCTATTTTTTAATTTTTATCTATGCTGATGGTAATCTCTAGCGCAAGAATTGATTCCTTTTGTTTGATTCCTAAGTTTCAAGTGTACTGTCAACACATAGTAATTTTAGTTTTCTTATTTGATTCAACTTACCAAACTTCAGTTATTTTTTTGCCGTGTAGAAGTCTGTTTTGATTCTGTTTAATACAATACCATACTACAGCTGAAAAGTTCTCTGGTTATTTTTTGGAAGCAGACCAAACCGGTGAAGGCCTTAGAGTTCCTTTGGGCCACGCAATCGTTTCTTAACAGTTATGGACCTAAATGAAACCTAAAATAAGATTTGACTCACCCCTGCATCCTGCGTATAGCAAAGATGGCTGGTATTATCATTATCAGAGCAGCAAGAGCTATTCCAAGGATAACTGTAAAAAATATCAACTTTTGGTTAGAATAGAGCAGGGTTCGGCAACTTACTGCCCGCGGGCCGGATGCGGCCCGCCAAGGCTTTTTGCCCGGCTAGCGACCTTTTGTTGTCATCCGGCCCACACACTTTTTTCTTTTTTCAGTGATAGACATGCACCAACAAACCGCCAAAAATCTTTTTTGTGGTCTTCGCCAACTTTTAGGCCGAAAGAAGGCCTGAATTTCTGCGGAAGACCTTTCTCTTTTGGTCCACTGGGATGGTGGCAACTTGCTGGAACCTTGTTAGGACTGAATGTGGCCCACTAGTTCAAAAGGTTGCCGACCCTTGGAGAAGAGCATGCATGCTTAATCCAATCGAAGAATTAACAAATCTACAAACAATGGAGCACATCCTACAGGAGTGTCATCTGCGACCACACTGCTCCAATCACGATTTAAAAGAAGCAATTCCAACAGCCGTTCGATGATTGACGTTTTGGTGCCATAAGTTATAATAAAGATCTATTTTATTATAAAATATTTTGTAAGATTTTGATAGCTATTTCATCGTTGTAGTAAAACTATAATCAAGCCCTAATAAAGTACAAAAGAATATTATTGCTCTAAATTGATAATTTGACTAGCTTTTTTGTACCGAAACTTCTTGCAAACACAAAATTAACCATGCACAGAGTTGGACATTTGGACAACGCTGTTTTGAGCTTTTAGCTCTCATCAGCTCTTTCCAGCTCTCATCATATTGGTCTCATCGGTAGGAGAATAGACTCGTTACAGACTAGAGACAGACGTGCGGAAAAAAAGCATGCAAAACTCACACAACACTGAAAGGGTGAAACAAAGAATGACTAATACATTATTGCATAAAACAAAACTTTTAAAAGAACTAAGAATTCTAGTTTTACATCACAAGGTTTTAAACTTAAAATTCTGAAAGCTTTAATTTTGATTTGTACTGTTATTTAGAATAAAAAGTTTAGTTTGTTCTGTCATAATAGCTGGCATTTGCATCTCTTTAATGCCACTTTAATACACTTACTTGAGGTTTCATCACTGCCTAATACGGATGCTTCAGTTGCTGCTGTTCTTGTTATTGTTGTCGAGCTTTCTGTTTCTGCTTCTGTTTCTGCTAATATTTTTGTGTGAAAATTTTTATTTTTATTTTTTTAATTTAAATTCATAGTTTGTAAATTCTAATTCTAATTTGCATGAAGCTGTTTACGTTTTTCTCGGCCAATATTCGGATTTGGCGTTTATTGCGTGTAGAAACCAGGCTCTTTTTTACTATTACTATTTTTGTTACAATTTTTGCTTTGATCAAAATAGTCATATCTCTGAAGTTTTAAATGTGTTTAATTAATACACTAATAAAAAACAAACTAAGTCATAACATTTCTTTCTCTTGCTTAAGTTGGTATTTTACCTGCAGTATGGGTTGGCAACTGGGTTGTAGAGGGGTTTCCACCTGAAATAAACAAGCATTAGCTGTTAATTAAGCAGAGTGGCAAATTAAACCGCAGGGAGTTTAAAAGATATTTTGGAAGTCCTCAAAGACAGAAAGCTATAGATTGTAATGCTAAATGCTAGGTCACATTATCAACCGAAACATTGAATAGCTGTTACGTCTCTTGTAAAATTTTTCAATTTTGTGCAACAAACTGCCGCTAAATTGAACGTGGCAAAGGTGCAGTCATTAAAGTACGTTTACTCTGCACGCGAAGCTTTGGTTGACACATATCTTGTGTCATCCCTTACGCTCAAATAGGCCAAGCACTAATCAACAATTTTGTCCAAGTGAAGTTAAGCGACCGTGTGCGAAGCTTGCGACCGGTTCAGACATTTCGCTAGTTGTCGATGACGTCAAATTTTGG
Organism: Trididemnum nubilum; assembly: GCA_963965965.1. Taxonomy (NCBI): domain Eukaryota; kingdom Metazoa; phylum Chordata; class Ascidiacea; order Aplousobranchia; family Didemnidae; genus Trididemnum; species Trididemnum nubilum. Next base: position 3,164,367 of record OZ014469.1, read on the forward strand.
TTGTTTTGCGTTGCTTCACATCCAGTGTAAACGCACCTTTATTCTTCAAACCTAGATCAGACTGATATTAAACCAGAAAACGGTTCTAATTTGTTCATTGACGAATCGCAAATGGCAGTACAAAGCTTCCATATCTTGTGGACATCACGGGAAACAACACCACAAATCATAAATTGGTTGACCTGAAAGTGACATCACAATCAATATGCCTGGAGTTTGCTATAGAATGTAATGTTGAGTAAAATTCATAACTTTGCTGAACTGTAAAATAGCATTTAAGTCGCGTAAAACAGTTTTGTAACAGTCGCAGTTGACAGTCAGGAGCGAGATTGAGAAAATTTAAAAACTTCGTTTTCATGACTACCCTGATTGCAGGATCTGGGTTCAACCCGCACCCTGGTGACGTTGTTGCTTCCTTGAATAAGACGCTTTACGATGATCATCGTTGCTTGGTGGTTCTGAACAAGCAAATTCAATGGAAAATAAATCCACGAAATCCACTGGAAAATTTGATCACCGGAAACTCCTAAGCAGGTGTGGGTTTCTCCAATTCTCCCAATGAGAAGTGCGCGGATCTTCCAGTAGCCAGCGTCTGATGCTGTCCGGTGACAGGAGGATAAATGTACCCAACAGCAACAGTCACATTTATGATTTGAATATACACTGTTTTCGAGCGTGTAGTATTTCAATATCTTCAAAGGTGGGTTTACATAGGTCGCAAACCGAAGGTTTGCAACCTTCGCAAGTGATCGCTGACGTCACATGCTCAAATTAAGCCAACTATTCACAAACAGTTTTGTCAAAGTGTAGTGAAGCAACCGCTTGCAAATTTGCTGCTAGCAAAACCTTTCGCAAGTTTTCGATGACGTCAAGTTTTGGTTGCTTTTCGTTGCTTCGAGTCCTATGTAAACGCACCTCAACAGCTTTATATAGTTATCCGCTTTCAAAATCTAGTTGTTCAAAAATGTTGTAAATGATAACAATCAATAAATATTATGCAACATTTTACTACGTTTCTCTGCACTATTTGAGGTTTTAGTAGTTTTTCACTTCATCAACTAATAACACTGAGAGGTTTTTAAAATTCCAATAATTTTCATGCAGTAATTTACTGTAGTGCATTAATTAAAATTTATTACCGATAATTAACATCAATTAAAACTTGTTAATACATACTTAAGTTGTTTTTTTGATGGTTTTTTTATCAGGTATATTTTTCAGAGGTAATTTACAGTAATTCAAAGGCACACTCAACTATATCCAGCACTTAAATCGTAAAATTTTACATGGGGATACGATTTTGCAGCCTTGACCAACTTTACAAATACTTTAATGGAAATTATGGATTTCCTTCGCCGAAATTGAACGAAAACCAAAAAAATGAAAAAGGTCTTCGCCGAAATTTGAACTTATTTTTCCCCGAAATCAGGTGAAGACAAAAAAAAAGGTCTTCACCGCAATTTGCGACAATATTCGGCACGGAATTTGTAGGATCTTTTAGTCCTGGCTGGCTCTTTTTTGCCTGATCATCCAGCGATCAACTCTCGATGGGGGGACGCCTAGATCTCGATGATGGGCCGCTAAATCTCGATGGGAAGACGCTACCTCTCGATGGGAGTACGCACCCCCTGCGCCCCCCCTACAATTTAAGTACTGACTATATCCAAGCATAGTAATCCCACCCAAAAAATGCTATATTTATTTCACTCTTTGTTGTAACAGATGCAGATACGTAAAAAGCTCTATTTCGTCATTATTTCTAGCAAAATTCAATCCGATGTAAAGAAAAACGCCTTCGAAAAAATTTAACGTTATTCACACAGACCGAGTACCGTATTGCCATAATACTATAATGAACAATTGCAGATGAATTTGATTAATTTTACCGATAAAAATTGCTAAAGAAGTTGTTAGTGACATCTAAAAGCTATTAGCTTTCATGTTGGTCGAGCGGTAACGCGTTCGTCTCTAGTGCGAGAGGTCAAAGGTTCAAATCTCGGGCCTATCGAATTGGATACAATGTTGCCAACGGCTCGCCACCGCTGCAGCATTTTTTTGAGAGAAGATGAGCTGCCCAGGAGCAACGATGTGGAAATGGGCCCATGCAACTCGTTACTCGCTTCAGCCTAATACAACAAGTATAATGAAAGATTTGAATTAGATTTGACAAATGAAATGGAAACTAACCCACCAATGTATTACTCTCAAAAAGTACTATTCATTACACTTAATTAGTTACTAAATTAAACATCAAATTATTTCAAAAATAAGGTCGACTTGTATAATTTCATTTTACGCAAAGAGAAAACGATTGTCTTGGGCAAAAATAAACGTTTTAGTCACTGAACGGGTTAGTAAATATACCACTTTTACAGTTTTTATAACCATGATACACATATTGTAATCTTCATTATTTTACTGACCGGCCAGTTGGTCGAGCGGTTACGCGTTCGTCTCTGGAGCGGGAGGTCCGAGGTTCAAATCTCGGGCCGGTCAAATCGACACAGTGTTGCCAACGGCTCGCCACCGCTGCGACATTTCTTCGAAAGGAGCTGTGTTGCCCGGGCGCAATGGCGCGGAGATGGGCCCCGCCAACTCGTTACACGCTTCGGCGTATTACAGCGAGTATAATGAAAGATTAGATTTGATTTGATTATTTTACTGTATTTAAGTCGAAACTTCAAAATGGCAAACAACGAACAATGGTTTTAATGTCTTTGTTTTTCCCGACTACCAATCGAACTCTAAAGACCAATTTATTCGGTTTGCACTGTAAAATGGTAAGCGAACTTTTAGCATAATTTGCCCAACTAGCAGCGAATAAACTGGTATTGCGGTACGCCGTTCGGACTGAATTTCTGTTCAAAGTAGAGCAATAATTTGCTCCTGCGGTGGTGATTTTACGCTCTGTGCGAGATCGGATTTTAAAAATGTGATAAAAGTACATCGAACTTACCTATCTGTTTTATGCACGCGAGTTTTGCTGAATAACCTCTGCAAGGTGCCGGACGCAAAAACAAGCCGAGATATTGGAGGTTGCCCTGAGCTGCAAACGAAAAGTAGAGGTCCATGCAATCTCTTTGTTTGATCAAAATCTGAGGTGAAGTCGAATAAATATGGTCGCTCTCAACACGATAATACGTTTGATTGTCTGTGATGTTGAAAATATTTCGGTAATAATCTTTCCATGTATAACGAACAATGTATTTGTTAGGATCTTCGAATGGAGCGATATCCATCTTGCCGCCCAAATACCACCAGTTGTCCTCCGTTTCTGCAAGGTAATAATGCACAGCATTTAGGGCACGTTTACACCGCATTCGAATCAACCAAAATGTGACGTCATGAACAACTTGCAAAAGATCGCATTCAACCGATCGCAATTTTTGCTAGTGGTTGCTTAAACGAAGAATGAAGAAGACAAAATCAATGGGGTTATCCAAAGTTAGGCCAATCGTATTAGATTCAATTGGCGTTGACTTCATTTTTCTTGGATCCAGCCATCTGAGATACTCTCCTTCAAACACAACGTAGGAGCTCCAAATTATAACGCAGGGAAACTGAAGCGATAAAACTAGGTTCGTTTCATGTTAGTGTTCAAACTTGGCAGTTACATTTTTTTTGTGTGACATTCAACATCTAAAAATAAAGTACAATTTCAAAGACCGCCGCTTTTGATTGACTGGGAGCGGTTTTAATTGACTCAGAAAAAGCATACTAACTTTTTGTCTTTTCTTGGTAATATAAAGGGCAATGGCAGTTTTTTTTTAAACTAATTGTTCAATTAAATTTGATGTTTTCAAAGTCTCAATGGGAATATGTGTTCATAGCCTCAATGAGTTCAAAGTCAACAAATAGCAAATCGGCTAGTGATGTCGAAAATTTACTGGCTCGAAGCAATTTTAACTTGCCCACACTAAATTAGAAAGTAAATAAAGCCGTCATTACTTCAATTTTGACCTCATTTTAACGAAATTTGAAGTGCATTTGATTCTTTGTTTACTGTGTTTTTCTATAAAAGAGGTGATGCTCAAAATAGGTTTTATTGAAGAAAAAAAACTAAATAAGGTAATAAAGAGGCGCCACAAACTTTGTTTCACTATTCTTTTATACGCAAAAATAGATTAAATCCGTTTGACTCCTTAGTTATGGAATTGCATAACGTCAGTAACGGAAGACTTAGCAAAATTTTTTGCGGAATAATAACCCGATTTTCGTTCAATAAACATAGGGTTGATCATTCATTAAACATCGCAACAAACCAAAAGTGTTGACAACTTTATCATAGCCAGCTGGTTCTGTCCTCATCTAAATGGACCAATATATTTGCCCTGTGAAGTCGAGAGGGAGCAAAGAGTCTGTTACATTCTGGATTGGCGTTTGGTTCCCTGCCCCACACCCACATGTCACAGTTGTAGCCATGCCCTTGTTGCGCAGGAAAGACGGAAAGGCTTAACACCACTGCGTAGAAACTCGAACCCAGCAGCGTCTTGAAAGATGCATTTCTAACAAGGTTAGGGATAAACTATAACAAACTCTGATGTTGCGATTTCCCGTTAAGTATTCCAGGAATATTCCGCCTAGTCTGATGCCGTTATGAGTAGATGGATAGAGCGTCTGCTATTGAAACGGTCAATTCGGGTTCGATTCCCGGTAGGGTCAACCCCAAAGACTATAAGAATTGGTATTCACAACTTGCCTGCTTGACGTTTAACATTAAAAGGGACAGCGTGAAGTATCCACCGTGTGTGGTAGACAGGTGGCAGCTTGACACGAAGACCGAAAGATTCTTCACTGTTTCCTGGTCAAGGCAACCTGGTTAATAAAAATGTAATTACAAGTTCAATTGATGTCTAGTTGGTCAAGGTCTGCCTAGCCTCAGCGGAAGACACAAAAAAGTGGCTTATTTCAAACGCCGGCAATGCTGTTGTTCGGTGTCGGTGATTTTGCTATGACTTGGCTCTGGAGCTCTGCGGTTGGGGAAGAGCGTTACTTGTTTGTGTCGAAGCTCAGCTGGCAGGATCACCGCAACAACTGGTATTCCGTTAGCGTGGGACGCAGATTTCCAATTAAAGCCCGTCCAAGTGGGCCCAAAATGTCTAAAAGTCGTCCAGAACAAAATTTGGTCTAAATCTTGTCTATTTTGCAAAATGCTGGTAGTTTAATAAGTCTTGAAAAAAAGGTTGAACGTACGGAAACTCAACCACGTGTTAGAGTCTATGAGTTAACGTATATTCCACTCCTTTGTAAAAACGCCTTTTGAACTAGATGCATTTTTACAAACTGGACAACATTTAGGCAAAAATTAAACCACCTAGATTGCAGCTTCTGCATAAATCTAGAGCATGTTTTTGAGCGTTTATTTGACTAACTTTGTGCCCACGGGAGTAGATCGTTGTTGATAATTGGATCAATCAGATAAGAATAAACACTACAGCACTGAGGTGATGCATAGGATTCTGCAGAGGTGTGCAGAGTTGTAAGTCGGGCCGGGCTTTTCGGGTCGGGTTCGGGCCGGGTTCGGGCCTGAAGTTCACAAAAATTTCGGGCTTAAATCGGGCTTGAAATGTGCTTTTTGATTTAGGTAGACAAAAACATAATAAAAATAACTAGGCAACATTGCTAAATTTATTAGACCTAACTTAACTTTCGGGTTTTTTCGGGCATAAATTGGGCTTCAAAATAGTTTTCGGGTTCGGGCCGGGTTTGGGCTTATATTTTCGATTTCGGGCCTGAACTAGTTGGCCCGTTTACAACCTGGTGGTGTGTGCCGATGAAAGTGTTGCTGTGCGCAAGATAGAGGCATTTGCGCCCCAGCAATAGTTCCAGACATTGGTTCAACTAGATTGGGGCTAAGGGGACTTCGATCAGTACTCCTTTTGCGAAAGTACTTAGAAAATTTAACACTTAATACAAGTGTTTAAACTTGTTTCGGACTTGATTTGTAGTAAAGGGAAAGGGCTGGGCAATTTAATCTTTCAAGTGATTTTAAATTTTTACTGATTCATTTCTTTTAAATGGCTTCAAAAAAGTGCGAAACGTGATCCAAATGACGTTAAAATGACTATTTTTTGCAGAAAGTTTACAAAACCGCCCAGCTTTTAGTGCTCTGCAAGATTTCTTAAAATATTAAAATAAACTTTTATTGCTCTGCAAAGTTTCAAAATTTACGGTCTTTATATTATTCTATGAATGCTTTTAAGCAAACAAGCAGTACGAAAAATATTTAGTGCAATTAGATCTGAAGACTAACCTGGTCGAAGAAGATCGGCTACAAAGTCAAGGACTTTAGGTTTGTATAAAACCAAAGGAATCGCGCCAATCTCTTGACACTTACTGCTCACATCTTCAATGCTTGACACTGTATCATATCTCGAAAAAAATACCTCTTCATTATGATTCGGTATATTAAACCATTCCGCTCGGCCGAAAATAAAAAGACTTAAGGCTACAAACCAGAACATTTAAAAATAAGTTGCATTTACTTACATTTTTTTTTAAATCATTTTTTCGTAGTCAAAAATATTATGGTTAATTGTAATCGTACATCACCAAAACTTGTTCTAGTCAACTGAGGGAAAATAGCAAAAATGAAATTTGTGACGACACAAACCAAATAAAGTTCCAATTATTCTACATCGTTTTATCTGGGAACATGGAAAATGGCCTATAATATTTGATTAATTTCATCAAAAACAATGCGAATAAATATTACTTTAATGTGGCTTTTACCAATCACGCGTATTTGCGCTTCAGAAATACACTTATTATTTGAATGCATGCATTTTGCCTTTTCTCTTTTTTTGCGTTTACATTGAAAACGATATCACGCGTATTTCTGCTTAAAAATCCGCCTGATCGTTAAAAGCTGGTGATTCGTGTGCTCTAACTTAGATTACCTTTGATCGTAGGTTTGAAAGCTTTCTATTTTTTGCTTCATTGAACTACTGTGTTACATTAAAATAAAATGAATTCGCAAGTTCGGAGAAGTTATCCTTGAATTATGTATTATATACACATTTTTCCGGTCATTTGCCCAATTTTTTTTCAAGAGTTTTGATAAGCCACGAACCAAAGCTAATTCATGTTGGTGCTATAAACATAAAACAGGGTTTTCGCAGCAGGTAACGTAACATTTTATGGGAGGTGGAATGGAAATCTAACTGTTCGACAACTATTTCAAAAAGCGCTAAGAATCTTTCTTTTTTTTTGACTTCCTTTCTGTAAATTATGACGTAAGTTGGATCATGAAACAAGCAAGACCTAGTTTACTCTTCCCCTTTCAATTCGTACTGATCTTGGTAAAAGAATTCTGACTACATACTTTTTTGATTATTTAAAGCTGCAAGGGTTGAGAGTTTTTTTAAAGGAATACGTTCCATGAAAGGTCGAGAGCCGCGTCTCTGAAGAATAGTTTGACGAGACGTAACATACGTTGATGGGTTTGTTCATATTTCTACTCGACTGCAATTGCTTGAGACACTTTATTTTAAATTAGTTTTTATCAGATATTGTGCTTTATTTTTTAGAAATATATCGCTCTGTTGCTTTTTCAATGTACTTTTTTCACGGAACGAAAATATAACTAATGCAATTACCAAACCTTAAAAATTGAGGACTTTTACTTTTGTATTCAATATCCTAAAGTACCAGTGAATGACGTCACAGAAGTGACTTTTATCACGCTACTTAAGAAGCCAAAGACTACAGGCCAAAACAATTCGATCAGCGACCAAAGCGATAATGAACGCAAGCTGTGAAGCAGCATCGGCAACGAAATACTTAATCGACGGTAAAAAAAACTGTTTCCAAAAAATGAAAACACCCCTTCTTAGTTTTGTCCTAATCAAATCAAATCTTTTATTACACTCGCTCTATTGCACCGAAGAGTATAACTAGTTTTCGGGGCCCATTTTCGGGTCACACCCTTTGTGGGCAACACAGCTTCTTTCGAAGAAATCCCGCAGCGGTGGCGAGCCATTGACTACACTGTGTCCGATTTCGCCCGCCCGAGGTTTGAACCTTAGACCTCCCGCGCCGGAGACAAATGTGTTAGCGCTCGACCTACTGGCCGGTTAATTTTGTCCTATTTTTCCTTTCTTAAATACCTTATTCCTTTTTGAGAATTTTAGCCATTTAGCTTAAACAATTCAAAGTTTAAAAAATTTGGGGGTGTTTGAAGAGGAATTTCAACGTGGCACTCTTAATTTGGGAAGGATTGAGAGACGCCTGCTATCTATTTATAATCGATAAAAATCAGAAATTTTTATAGAAAAAAACAACTATGGCTTTCGCAAACAGGCCAGTTGGTCGAGCGGAAACGCATTCGTTTCTGGAACCATAAGACTGGGGTTCAATGGACGCAGTGTTGCCTACGGCTCGCCAACCGCTGCGGCATTTCTCCAAAAAGACCTGTGTTGCCCGCAGGCACATTGACGCAGAGATGGGCCTCGCAAACTTTTTACACGCTTCGACGTCATAAGTTACAGCAAGACTCAGTATAATGCAAAACGTTGATTTGATCCTGTCGCAAACGTTTTATTTGAGAGACTTAACAACTTGCAATACAAGTCATTATGAACCTTATTTAAAAAGACTATGTTACGTATTTACTGTACCTATTAGTTAAATAGATTTTATTTGAATAAGATTGATAACGACTAAACCCATTTAGAATTAATCAAAACTATTAAACAATCAAAAAAGAAAAGAGAACCAAGTACAAAATAAAAAGACTAATGCATTAGAACGTAACCATTTTATTCAAAAATAAGCTTTTTAGTGGTATCGAACAAAATTTTTAAATGGCCATAAAAAGCATTGAATTCATGAGAGTCTCGCAACGACATCGGTAGCTCTGAAAAGGTCGGCCGACAAATGAATCCAAAAACCACAGAACCCACCATCACCCAATACGAGAAAAGTTGAAACTGTTCAAGTTATTTTGATGGCCCCGAAGGCCTTACGTGGTTTATGAATACAAGTGATAAGATCAAAATGTTTCTTTTGATGTCATTATTATTTATTTTCATAATGTTTGATTACCAAAACTTCTTCAGTGACTTTACAAAAACTTGAGCAACGCTATTTCTTGTTATCCCCTAAAACGTAAATTTTAGGTTGATTATGATGTGCAACTTACATAGCAATTGATTCAAAATTGATTAGTGACACGATCCTTTCAATTATGCGAACTACTATGAAATCACTGACGAGGGAGGTAAATTTAGCATTTTGCTTTTGTTCAGAGATGAGTTATTGTTTTGGTCCATTCAAAATACAAAAATAAAAAAAGAATAAGCAAACTCTCATGAACATACGTAATACAAATAAATAGAATAAGAAGCTGTGGAGGACCTGTCGGTCATCGAGTCAAGCAACCTCCCAAAAATTAGTCATGTTAAGCTGCTGAGCGTGTCGATTTGATTTGAATACGTTGCATATACAGAAGGTTAAACTTGCTCTTTTATGAATTTTAATTAAATGCAGACAATTGTGAATCATTTGCAATTTAACAATAAATACCTTTATAATTTAATTTTAAGTGGTCAAAGGGTATTTTTTAATGGTATCGAGTTCTAAATTTTGCTCCCTAAACTTAATACTGTTTTATAATTTTTATGTTCAGTACCTTGGTAAATTCAAATTAGTTTCAGATGAATCGAGACGCGTAGTTCGTGGATGTATCGCTCTAATAGGAGTAAAGTGACAATTTAAGCGGCTTTTACCGAACGTCCGTATTTACGCATATTCGTATAAAATACTCGTATGCGTAAACGCAGATGTCCGTATTTACGCAGAGTATTTTATTGATATTTTGGAAATCAGCCAGCGGATCTTAAAAAGTTTGAAATAAATGACTTGTGAGTTTGATAATTTTAATAAAGGACTTTGTGAGTTTGACAATAATTTTTGGGTTGTCAAACTTTTTTTTTTTGGCTTTAGAATTAAACTTGCTCTGACAAAACCTGAAACGAGCAATAAAATATCTGTTTATATTTTTCGTGATTAATTCTCCCTAAAGTTGTTTTGTCCTAACTTCATACATTTTTTTTTAAAAACACCCTTTTCAAAAGTTCTGTAAATATTTTTAAAAAGCTGTTGCTTTTGGTGGTATTCTAACCTAAAGATACAAACCAGAACAAAAGTAAATTTAGTTCTTGTGATATGACCTCCCGTCCATCCGAACTATACACCCAACTTCTGGCACAATCGCGTATTTTTGATGTTTCAAACAGCAAAGATTTTTACAAACGCATTAAAAACTATTTGGTATGAATTAAGGTAGATTTATTTGTGGTTCGCTAAACAACCAAAACTTGGAAGAGCTTGGTTTGCTATTTTCCTTTAGAGCAACTACTTGTATTTCAAAAATCAAAAGATCGACTGAGTTGCTTCCGTAAAATTCAGTTTGATTTGCTCGCAAAAATACGGCAGTTGCAGTAATAACCTTTCTTTGCCAAACAAAAATAAATGCATCATAAATTCAGCCAATGTTTAACCTTACATCTTGCGGGATATTTTCATACTTTATTTGTAGTGGGGGGAAGGGGTGAGGCAAATTTTCTCCAAAATCTAAAATTTGCTTGGTAAGTGATAGAAGTAAGATTTTTTGCTTGATGAAACTATTTTTATTAAATTTTTAAAATAAAATATTTTGAGGTTGTGTCGTCACAAAAACAATGAACGTGATCAAAACCAGCAAATCCTGATAACAAAATGCAAATTTTTCTAAATGTTGCTAAATATTATTTTTAGTATGCACTTTTGTTTTTTCAAAGACTTCTCTGATAAAGCCAACGCAGATGATGACTTCATCTTGTACGATGATGTCATCTTTAATATATTGCGTTGATAAGTATTTGTAATTTTTCGTGACTGAGGTATAGTATCATTCACAAAATTTTAGAATACTGCAGTATTATTTTCATTATATCATTCAATAGCTAGCGGCAGTAAATGTTTTTTTTCATGCAAATGCAATTCATTTGAAGAAACAGCAGAAAAAACAATAGTTTTGAATTGTGACGTCATCAAATCCATATTGATGATGTATGCGTATTTTTTATACATATATGCGTATTTTTATACGCATATGCGTATTTTTATAAGCTTATCCGTAAATACGGATGTTCGGTAAAAGCCACTTTAGGCGATGCAGTAGCTTTTTCCGTGAATTTTTGTGCTTTAATACTTCATATACTGTTAGCATATACAAGATTTTAAGTTTTAGGATTGTAATTTTTAAGATTACGCAGCTGGTAACTCAAAAACACAAAAGTATGTGAAGGATTAGTTTATTATTTTGAGTGACGAGTTAAGTCGTAATAAAGAGCTTCTATAAAACACGGTGCTTCATTCCATGTCACAAAGTCTTTGCAGCATCGCTGACAGTTTGTTTTGCTTACAAAGCTTCGCTTTCAAAGATCCACGATTTGTTTGCTTCTCATTCTAGAATCTAGAATATTCTCTTGGGCAAAAATTGCTGCTTTTTATCTCTGCTAAACATAGATAAAAATCTGTTTTCAAAAATTAAACATCAAAATATCTTTTTTTTATATTTTTTAAAAATATTGTTTGGTTTAATTAAGGTACAAGCTAAGAAGGAAATCATCAACAAGAAAAAAAGAGAAAAATTCTGAGAATTTCGCAATGTAAGATCAAAAAGCATTTAGCCTCATCGATTTTAAGAGTTTACACGGAATTAGTCGAATGGAAAACAGCAAAAACTCTGTTTTATTTGTTTTATTTTATTTTTTCGCTCAAAGGGTAGTATCACTATAGTTCTTATTTAAATCATCAACTCATGATATTCGTATTTCAGTGTTTTCATAAAAGCGACTAGACTGAATGTTTTTATTTAACTTTGCATGCAAATTTTAATGCTTCTAGTTTGTTGTTTATTTTTAACAAATGCGATTGTTTTGTGAAAATGATAGTTTAGTTTTAGTTTGTAATTGTTAAAAGGATTTTGGAGAAAAAATTTGTTGACTTTAAATATTGTTAAAGCATTTTGGTGTTTTCCCGTGTCATCACGTCATATGTTGGTGTAGATCAACAAAATATACATTTTTGATGATTAATATTCAAAGCACAATGCTTGGTTTTGTCCAGGGTTCTTTTTGCAGAGCCCAATTTATCAAGTGCAAACCGTATATTATGAGTTTCCTAACTGAAAGTTTTATGAATGAAAACACCAAAGTATTTGACAACGTTATCGGTAAATGAACAATTTTGAGGTAGTGCAAAATTTAAATGTGACTTTCAGTAAAGTTTCAATTTTGGATTTCGCAATAAGCTTTTCCGACAGAACTCTGTAGTTGCGATCTCTGTCTGGTTTGGTATGTGATGAGCAGGATCTTTTAAAGACCGAATGCACTAAGACGAAATGCAATCTACAGCAATGAGAAATGCAATCTAAGAAGATTGCACAATCAATCGTAGAGAGAAATGCAATCTATAGACAGAATTAATACTTATTTCAAATTTATCCTATCATTTATGGGATATATAGAAAATAATTATATACATCAACTGTTTAGAGCTAAGTGCAAGTTTCCTAAGATTAACCAAGCTTTCAAAAACTCAACGTTTTATTTTCTCAGCCATAGCAAATTGGTAACGCATTCGAGTTCCCCTCTGAAGCGAAAGACTTGAGGTTCAAATCTCGGTCCAATCAAATCGAACGCGGTGTTGCCAACGACTTGCCACCACTGCGACTTTTTTTTCAAAAGAGTTGTGTTACCTGGGAGCATGGGCACCGAGAGTTGAACATGGGCCCGGGGTCAGCTCAAATCTGACGAAATTCTGGTTTTGTGAAGTCCAAAATAGAAGAAGAAAATGCTGATGTTTGGTCCGAAAAATGATGTGATCTCAAAAAAAAAAGAAAGGTCTTCACCGAATTTTTAACGGTTTTTCCGGTGGGCCTTTCACTTCTCAATGTACTTTGGATGGGCCCATGAGCTCGAGTGGGGCCCCTCACGGGCCCCCTTAACTCCATGTACCCCGAGGTCATTGTCTCCCCTGCCCCCTCTCTCGGTGGCCCTGCCTGAGAGCAATGACTCGGAGATGGCCTCCGCAAACTCGTATCAGGCTTCGGCGTAATAAAGTGTAATGAAAGATTAGATTTGAAGTTCATTAAAATCAAATCTTTCATTATTCGTAATAAGTGTTTTTTTTTCTGAGCAAAGTTCTGTATAGATTTTATAAAATTATTTACATAACCAATTGCCGTTAACTTACAAAAATTTGGTAAATTCTAAAAATACAACGAAAAAAGAAATGGTACAGTGACACTGACACGTTTTAGGTCGACAGTATAAAGCAATATTTTTCACTGTATTACAATTGCACCATATGCTAGATTCGATTATTTAAGTATCATCTAAGCAATATTGTAAACATTTCCTCTGACCCCAATTCCTCATTATGCTTCAATATTTGTCAAGTAAGATCTAGATATTGACTCAGTTGAATGCCTTCGCGAAATCCAAAAAGATTCCACTGCCCGATGGATTTTTGTTACTTTTAAAATTGATTAATGCAGTTCAGTTTGTGCGTTCATTGCGCACAGGTCCTTGCGAAGCTCTTATCTTGCAAATCCAATCGATGTGTGTCTGGGTGTCAATATTTGCGGACTTCATCACAGAGTTGTAAGTCAAACTGAGCTTTTCGATTCGGGTTCGGACAGGGTTCAGGCCTAAACTTGACAAAATTTCGCGCTTATTTTGGGCCTGAGACGTGCTCTTTGTCTTAGGTGCACAAAAATATAATCAAAATAACTTTGAAACTTTGCTAAATTTTTCAGACCTATTTTATCGGGCATGATTTGGGTTTTAAACTAGTTTTCGGGTTTGGGCCGGGTTCGGGCCTGAACTAGTCGGCCCGTTTACTACTCTGTGTCATCATTAACTATATAACTAAACAGTAGCCTCAAGTATTTTTAATCATTAAATTAGCAGTGTGAGCTTTGTCTTACGTTTTTAGATTGAGCATTTCTTGGTTTCAGCGTCTAGCTTCTTTTCGGTTTTCTTTTCTTGGAAACCAATGTTTCATTGGTAACTTTTTAGATTCATTGTAATTGAGTAGCTTTCGCTCGCTTTCGGCGTTGGTCGCATTCATTAGTGGTAGCTGTTGTGCTTGGTCGTTATCGTGGTTAGCATTTATTGTTGATGGCTGTTGTTTTTGGTCGTTTTCGTCTTTTGTCGCGTTCATCAGTGGTGTCTGCTCTGTTTGGTCGCTTTCGCTGCCGGTCATAAAAACCAGTGGCGGCTGTGGACGTACGATAACTTCTTCCATGTTTGCATATATCGGTGGTGTCTGTTGTATTAGGTCGCTTTTGCTGTCGGTTATAATTATCAGTGGTGGCTGTGGTCTTACGTAGCTTTGTTCATGGTTGGAACACTTTAATGGTAAAAGTGGTATTTGGTTGATTTCGTTTTCAGTCGCATTCATCGTTGGTGTCAGTGGTTTTACGTTTATTTCTTCCTTGGATGTATACAGTGGTAGTTGTAGAGGCATTGGGTAAACAGTAGAACTCGGTCGAATTCGAAAGAATTTGGTCAAATCAATCAGTGAAATTTGGCTGCTATTGTTGTTGGTAAACATCAAGGGACTGAAATAAACGCATACTAAATTAAAAGTTGCATTGTATCAGCTTCTGAAGCAAACCGAAAATACCAAAAAGAGTCTGATTGTAGAGCTGGTTTTCAAGTGGGACGCTCTAGCAGTGTGGCAAGCTATCGGTGGCGTATTAAATCGTTTTGTGTCCTAGCTGCACCGCCGACTTATTAGATCATTTCCTGGTGTAGAAAATTGATTCATTTGGATGAGGACACAACCAGCTGGCTGCCATAAACTTGCCAGCACTTTAGTTTCGACGCAATCTTTAAAAATGAAAGCCATCAAATTAGTTTTTCCTAACTTTTTTTCACGGTTTTGTTTTTCTGATTCGAAGCGCTTGGTTGACAACTTTAATTTATAGGTTTCAATCGTTATTACCCTGTGGGTTAACAGCAGTTTAGTTTTGAAAACTACAATATGGTAACCCATATCTCCACTACATTTTTAAACAAATGGTCCCTGAGAGCCGACTGCTTGTGATAAATTGGGTCGGGGTCGAGAAAGCTTTTTTTGCTCCTTGTTATGGTTTGTTGCAAAAAGGAGCTGTGACGTTATTCTCGAGTTTAAAAGAACCTAAACTCATCCTTGAGTTCTGAAGTGTGTATCATTTTTGTGATGCTGAGTGGTTTAGTTTGGTTTGTGCTTAAACTTATACATCTTTATGTTTTGGCAGTATTTAGAACTCTTAATATTTTTTAATAAGTCGGCAACGTGGCCGAAAAAGCAAAGGCGTTGTTCTAATGACGACCATAGTTGCATCGTTTGGTTTCAACTCCCACCCTGGTAACTTTGTTGTGCCCCTTGTATAAAATGCTTTATGATGATTATCTCTGCTAAGTGGTTTCGAACAAATAGCAAATTCAGTGGACAAGAATTCGAAGAAAAATTCACAGAAACATTGGATCACAGAAAACTTTTAAGTCTGTGCGGATTCCTATAAACAACAAAAAATGTTTCCATTGTCCAACAGGTAGCCACTGATGCTGTCTGATTTTTTATGCCCAGGGCAGCGTTGATCTTCATTTATTCTTAAACTTTAAGATAAAATTAAGTCTCGTGTTCTACAAAAGTTAAGTACAGGGCTTGCAACCCTTGGCCAATTATTTTTAAAGCCAGGTAAGGATAGATGATTTTTGATTTGAGCAATTAGAACCACTGCAACCAGAAAAATTCAGCATAATTGTTTTTATCATTTCAATGCATACATTTGCAATGGTTTCTCTGGTGCACGTTCGATATTTTACTTTTGTTGTCTACATTTATGCACCATACTGCATCCATTGTTCTTGTTGAAATTATGGAGATATAACCACTTCTTCTGCTAAGTTTGCAATAACTTCAATGATATCATGCATCGCCAGATTGTTGGAGTCGCCATGGGATCATCCTTTGGACAAATTTTTGCAAATAATTTTGTCGGCTGTTACGAATTAAAATATTCCAAAATACAGTACTTTTAAGCCGGAGATTATTACCGATATTTGGATGACACTTTCGTAGTGTTACAACGAAAACGAGTGCAATCTTTTCTAGAACAAATTCAACTCGCCTCACTTTTCTCTTTAATTCAAAAAAAATCTATCTGGATCTTCCTTATCAAGATGTATTGGTTAAAAAATCTCCATCCAATTTTTTCACCTCCATTTATTGGAAGCTCACATTCACCGGTCAATGCAGGAGGTATGCTTATACGTTATTTCGTTGGAATCTCTTTTTTACACAAAAACGAAAAACTAACTTGTTTCTAACCCTACAGTAACTCATCGGGCTCTTGCCATCTGTTCTTCTAAAAGATTGCAATGTGAACTGGACAAAATCAAGTCTACACTACATACTAATGGATACCCAAAGCACGTAATTAAGTCGACTATGGCTATGAAGACGAAGCAATTTCATGATCTGCCTAAATTCGCACCGTAAAAATGCCCTTTTACTGATGTGTCTGCATCTTTCATGGCTTGGTTCTGTTTCTACCTAGTTTGAAAATCAAATAAAATCGGCTGGAAACAGTGTTTTTCCGCTGTGAAACCACACATTGTTTACCCAACCAACGAGTTTCTTTCCGCTACCAACAACGATGCACTGCCTGCTTAATAGAAAAGCAACGTGATTTATCAAATTTCAAGTCACTGTGCCAGTCGGTTTATATAGGCTGTATTTCACAACAAGTGGAGGGCAGAATAACACAGCACTTTCCCAAATCAATCCGATCGTGTCTCCTTCCCAAAAACGCATACTCCCTACATTGGTGCAAATCTTCCACTCAATCTGATATTCAGTTTCTTTCTTCTGATTCAGCTGTTCCCCTTCATCTCTTGCAAAACTCTTCCTCTGCATTACATTGCGATGACAGTAGATTATCTGTTCTTGCTTAAGGTCGCTTTTCCTTCAGTCTATCTGCCCGTCCTTTACCGAAAAAAATAATTTTTTGTATAGTTTGAAGACTTCACACTCTCGCCGCTCCTTCCATGGTCTTTTTCAGCCAATCACGTCTCGGTTTTTCCATAAAAAAAAAAACGCTCTTCTACTGCGCTGTCAATTCTGACGATTCTTCTTGACAAGTATATCATCCTGATTAAAGCAATTGATACGTTCTGTACCACCAACCAACTATTCAAGTTTACTCCTAAAACTTCACGTAATAATGCTGATTAGACAGTGGTGCTTATGGTAATACTTTACTTCGGTAAGAATCTAAATACAACAAACATAAGATGTGACTCACTTTTTTGTTCTGCGTAACCAAAAGACAGTTTCTACGAACAGGAAAAAACTACCAATTCCAGCAACAACAATACCTGCAAAAAAAGGTCAAAGCAGTGAAAGCATGCTTATAAGCTTTATTGCACAATATTTTGTAGATTTTGGTTATAAAAATAATATGTCATCGTAGTAATTAACCTTTATTCAATTCCTCACAAACCACAAAATTAAAAGTATTCTTTTCAGATACGTATGGATTACTTAGTTTATTTAAAAACACGAATCGAATTACCTTAGCAAACTTAAGAAAACATATCACGCCGTATAGCTTTCAACTACTAAAGTTAAAATCAACGGTTAAAGTTTTCGTGCGATAGCGCGTTCGTCTCTGGAACAGGAGGTCTTAGGTTCGAATCTTCGTCTGGTCAAATCGGACACAGTGTTGCCAACGGCTCGCCACCGCTGCAAACGATTCTTCGAAAACCCAAGCGCAATGATGTGGAGATGGGCCCGCAAACTCAGTACACTCTTTGGCATAAAACAGCGAGTGTGATGAAAGAGAACCACTAAAGTTAATTTCAATCACCCTCCGTTGTGCATCCCCAATTGTAGCGAAGAAACTTTATCAAAATATACAATTCGGACAAAACTGGCAAAACTTACCAGCATTGTAGTCGAATTCCGTGTTGTCTTAACAACTGCTCTCATTTAGGCAGCTAGTTTGAACATAATTTAGCTTGACATTATAACATAGCCACAAATGAAAGTGAAATTGGATATATTGGTTTATAAATTAAGTTGGAGAGTTGATCGTAGATTGTTGAACCGAATCGGTCAACCGCATTGGGATGCGATGTCCTGCATCTGAGATGGGTAACAACCAATGACTGCTATTAGTACTTGTTACTTTATCAGAGTGGGTAATTAGTTCCTTTTTACGCAATGTACATTTTCAAGAAAATTTTCTGATTTTAGATATTTTTTCGTTTTTACGTTTTTGGACCGTTTGAAGGAGGGGGGATGGATACGGTGACCAAAAGCCTTTCTCTTTAATACGGGAGGCTTTGGGTTACCGGCTCCCTCCTCGTCGTCAAACGGTCTGGTCCGTGGCCCTCTGTGGACATTTTGCAGTAAAGTATCTTAGTTTCAACAGCTTGTTTTTTGTCGCATGAAACGTGTTCGTTCATCAATAGTTCTTTCGTTAGTTCATGTTTTTTCTTCATTGATAAGCAGTACATTTGAGAATACGTACATACGCTGGAGCGTAACCAAATCAAAGATTTGGGTTAAAATTAGGATTTTTGACTCGTTCTTCAATTTACGCTGTATTGTATTGTCATTGCAGTGCGACCTTCAAAATCGGTCCCGCGTAGGCATTTGTTGGCAACTTCAGAACGTTTGCTGAGGGTGTTGGCACAGCTCAAAATTAAGATTTGGTGTTTTTTTCCAAACAGATTAAGTTGGCATGTGCGTGAATTTCGTTATTGTAGTCTTGGCGTGGCTAACGATTTTCTAGTTAATGGTGGGGTTCAATCCGACGTCTTCGCATCTCCAATTATTCAATTTTTATAGTTCGATGGCGCTTGATTAATGCAGGTGCCTGAATAGTTGTAAGTGGTTGCAATTGCAGGATTTGAACTTGGTTTTTCGTAGTCCATATTACATCGTCTCGGAGTTATTATTCGCATGCACTGCCGCCTTGTAAACAAAAGATTTTTCACGGCATCTGGTACCTTGGGCAGAGTTTTTGAAAAGGGTAAATGGTGCAGCCCAGGGTGCATGAAATTTTTGTAAGAATCAACCAAAAAAGAGGAGTGAACCAGTACAGACAGAAAGTGCTTGGAAGTATTAATTTATCACAACGATTTCACGTTAGAGCGACACAAAAATGCAATTCTTGTGTGCTAAGTGCAGCGTCACAGTTGAGTAATTTCATCTATCTTTTCGTAGTTGCCATGAATAGAGCATTTCATTGTTGCTTCGTTGTTTTATTTTTGCATGGAAGGCCAAAAAATGTGAATAGGTACTTTTTGAAATAAGCCAAATGATTGCGTTTTTGTTTTTGTAACTTTACAAGCTTTTTAATTTTAAACTGTGTATGGTACGGTCTGTAATTGTGACACGAAGCATGAGCTGATTTTGTAAACAAAGTATTCATAAATCAGTGTAACATGGATACATTCTGTGATGCAACCAGGGTGGCGTGGTAAAAGAGCTGCAGCCCGTTTTGCCAAGTCACTTTTAAAGTTTAACCCAAAACTCCAAGCTTTTAAACATGGTTTGGACTAGATCTGTGTGTAAGGAAGGAGAATGAAGGGTGTGGCGTATTAAAAGGAAGCGCGCTCCGATTGCGGTTAACCGGCTCGACTGCGCAGTCTATGAGCTGCTATGATCTGTTGACTTAACAAGCTATCGGTTAGAATTATCTTTCGTTTGTGGTTACTTCCATGCTAGTTTTCCACATCGCCACTGGATGAAGCAGGAACTGCGACACACTTCCCCCTTTCTGAAAGCAGTGGTAGGAAGGAGCCTGCTAACGTAGTCTCGAGCGCCGACCATCCAATAACGTCGGGGTCACCAGTTGTGGCGGGTTGAAAGGGAGCGCGCTCCGATTGCGGTTAACCGGCTCGACTGCGCAGTCTATGAGCTGCTATGATCTGTTGACTTAAAAAGCTATCGGTTAGAATTATCTTTCGTTTGTGGTTACTTCCATGCTAGTTTTCCACATCGCCACTGGATGAAGCAGGAACTGCGACAAGGGGCTTAACAATTTAATTCAAATGGAATTTAAATCTTAGCAATTTAGTTCTTTCAGATGACTTTAATGGGATGTAAAATGTGATCTGAATGACGTGGCGCTAAAATGATTATTTTTTGTCGAAAAATTATAAAAATTGCCCAGCGGATCTGGGTTTTACTCGTAAATCCCTATGATTATTGGCAGCTCTGATTTACGCCTCCAGACACCAGTCTGCAATACGCATAAGTGGCACCAGTCGCTACCGAATTGAGACATTTTTCAAGCAAAAAAAATTTACTTTTGGGCTCAGTCACCCCTAACAAAATTCTGGTTGCGCACCTAGTTATATGTACGTGCAATAATCTTTTCATATCGAGAGTAAATGGTACGTGGAAATCCGTAATAAGGTTAACCAAAAAAAGTTTAAAAAGTACTGAAATAGCTGGGGACACTTCGAAATGTCTCGGCAGCAGTAGGGGATCATATCCGGTGTGTTAACTTGATAAATGTCAAAAAACAATAAGTTCCAAGTGGGTTAAGTAGCAGAGACAAAGTTTCAGGCTTTGGCAGCCCGATAAATATATTTTAAAAGTAGAAATGTTGTTCTCAGCAAAATTTTGTACTACAGTATAAATTAAGCAAAATACCATAAGTGGAAAGTGAAATCGCTGTTTCGTTAGTTGCTGATGCCGCTGTCGTTGCAGTTCTCCTTGTTGTCGTATTCGCCTTCGTCAACGCTGTCTTTGTTATTTCAGTTCGGTTTTCTGTACAGTAAAATATTGTTTGCTATTTTTTAAATACGCCAATTCAAAATCTGTTTTTGGAAGCAAGGTGTCAAAATTTTAGGTTTTGGTAGCTTTGCAAAAATGTAATTTAATCTCGTTTCGTCGTCATTGTTACCATTGTCGTCGTCGTAATTGTAATCGTACTCGTCGTTTCCTTTTTTGTCATCATCGTTGTCGTCTTCATCTTTTTGGCCGTCAATGCTTTTAATGTATTTTGTTTTTGTGTGCCTAAACAAAATTTTTATCATGTTGATTTAAATGACGAAACCTAATCCATTCCAACATGCAAAGTGGCATGGGTTTTGCGGTTCTGCAAAAAACGTAATTTACTTAAAAGTAAAAAAAAAATTCTCGGCAAAATGCCAGCTGTGTGAAGTAGCAATTAAGTACCACTTTTTTAGTTGCCGTTGTCGTTGACCAATTGGCAGCTAAGGAGGTTTCTGCGTTGACCAATCAGTCATCACACTCTTTCCCCAAACAAACGTGTTGAGATTCTTTGCAATTACACTAGCACAATCGAAGCGGGAATAGGCTTGGAAAACGAAAATTCCAAGCGCCAAACAAAAGAAAAAAAAAAGCAGAGACGGCGCTTCAACGCCTCCATTCGACGCAAAGGAAAGCGTCTTACACTCCAACGTCCTGGCGTACTCGCCATTGTAATATCCGAGTCAAAAGAACGCGTTCCGATACAGTCGATCAGCTCGGTTGAACAACCTAAGACCTACTCTCTAGTTGAGTTAATAATCAAATGATCCGACTAAACTTCTACTTGTGGCTACGTTTTAGTGTGACGTTAGAGTAAGATGACCTAAACAACCGAGCCTAGGCTTTGCGTTGCTGGTAAATTAGAAGCAGATAGGCTAAATACAGTATAAACGCCGGTTGAAAATGAGATCTAGGAACTCTGTATTCTAAATGGGGTTCATAGAGCGATTGATGCCCTGCAGTGGTAAGAATCTTTGAAGGGTGGCGCGATAGGGATCAAGGCTGATGAAAAGCAAGCCTTTTTGGGGAACCAAATTTGCAAGTTAATCGAGGGAGGACTGGACGACAACCTACACTTTAAGTAGGTCGGAGGGAGAAAACCAGATAACAGCTTAGCGTATAAGGAGACATGGACATCCACAGGACGATTCCTTGTAAGGTTATCAACAAAGAGGAAAGAGCCATAAAAACGCAACTTTGTAAGAAGCCTTGTTCAAATTAAAAACGAGCGGTTTAAGATGCTTTCGAAATAAACAAATAACACTAAACTATTCTGCCCACAAGAAAAATCAAAATTTGAAACCAGGAGGAGATTAAAAGCATGAAGTTTGTAAAAGAAACGAAATGCCAGAACGAATCTAAACATTTATGATCGCATTCACCAACGTTGATTAACCTTGATCTGGGGATTTCTAAAATTTTGGTGGAAAAATTGAGACAAATTCCGGGCCGAATGCTGCATTTATAAAGTAATTCAAGAATGACTACTTTGAACTTAAAAATGTAGACTAATAATTTGAACGGTGTAGAACACAGAAAATGGATAATCCGAGGACCAAAAGTTAATCTTTCGATTATTTAATGTTGAATTGTTGCTTATCATCGGCAATGTTCATTCCAAACCTGGCCGCATTCACTCGACCTTATACACACCACAGCCAGGACCAGAATTACATTGCGCGGTGCCCTTAGCATGTTTGAGATTTTTGCTGCACTTTCCTGCAAAATGTAGGTGAAAACCTAACAAATGGTCTTCCATCCAAGCTTTGGGCCCTTGGCACTGAGCTGTTTTGCCATATGGTAAATCCTGCCCTGACCACAACCTTTCTCCCAAAAATGTTTATGCCCTTGACCTTAAGGTTGCCAGAGACTATTTACAATGACCTTTTTGCTTTAATTGCCATCTTCGTAGTTTTCGGCGATGTCATTGTTGATGCAGCTGGGTTTTCTGTGACAAAACAATTAATTTTGTTTAATTTGTCTAAATTAGCAAGGAGGTCTCAGTATCATCAGGATCAGCGTTGATGCAAAAAAGTACAATCATGTTCGTCATAAAAGCGGTTTGTTCATATTATTGGCGATACATTAGTAATTCGTACTTGAGTAAGTTTGAATCAATTCAAAACCAAAAAGTTAATTGGATGAAGCGAAATGTTGTTACACAAAGAACAGTGCTTCACTTTAAGGTTTGCTTACGCCTCGTTCGTAATAAGTTAAGCAAAATTAAGAAAACCGCATCAAAAATCGATACATATGACGTCATTAGATGCATTGATGATAATTTGACCTGGGCAGCTTAAAATTTTTTGACCGTAAAACAGTTTAAAGTTCAAGCATCTAGTAAAATTGGCATTAGTGAAAAATGACATCAATTTCGTAAACAAAAAAATTAAAAATGCAATGTTTGATTGAATATGTAATACGGTAATTTGATAGATAAGAACTGCTGTAAATTAATCTTGCTGTCTAAATCCGATGGCTACCGCAGTATTTCAGTTTTTGTGTAGTTGAAATAAATCAAATTAAATGATCATTTTAAATAGGCTTACCATACATCCCGTTTTAGGCAGGACAGTCTGCTTTTCAAATTGCTGTCCCGCCAGGTAACCATTATGTCCCACAAAACGATAACTAGATTGTCTTAGTGTTTTGAAATGTCTGACGAACCAAACCCACTGAAATTTGTGGACTACCGAAGTGAAGACCTTTTTTGGGGGGGGTCTTCACCTCACATTCGGCAAAATGTTTTGAGAAAATCCTAGTTTTTTGCGACTGTCCCGCTTTTCTGTTAAAAAATATGATAAGCCTCTTCTAGACCTATGTGTAACGGACATGTAGTCAACAACGTTGTAAACGGGCCGACTAGTTCAAGAACGAACCCGACCCGAACTTGAAAATATAAGCAGGAATTCGAAAACTAATTTAAAACCCAAAACATGCCCGAAAAAAAAACGAAAGTTAAGTTAGCTCTGAAAAATTTAGAAATGTTGCCAAGTTATTTTGATTATATTTTTGAACACCTAAGCCAAAAAGCACGTCTCTGGCCTCAATTAAGCTCGAAATGTTGTCAACTTTAGGCCCGAATCCGGCCCAAACCCGACCCGAAAAGCCCGGTCCGAACTACAACTTTGGTGGTCAATACTTACCTTGATGCTCACAAATAAAACCGGAATCAGTAAACAAGCAGGGGTTACTTGACGTTTCCACATCTTTGGCTTTTCCAGTGTTCCCATAGCACGCACACATTTCGACTTCAGTTTGGTTTTCAAAGCGAAAATCATAGCTACTCCATGGAAAACCTTGCGCATCTTTTAAGTATAATGACTCGTCGTCGATCCACTTGAACATTTTGTGTCCAGGCAGCCTACTTATTGCCGCCCAGTAGCATGAAGGCTTTTCTATAAAATAAATGAAAAGAATTGACTCGACTCACTCCCTGAAAGCAGTGTTTAATAGCAGTTCTAATCAAGGGTAATGACAGCGCAAGTGATTGAAAATTAGCTCAATTTAATTATTACAACCTCTTTTAATACATGTTGAGAGAATACAACCAAACTCAGAAACAAGCGATGCACCCAAACATACTGTTCCGAGTGTACCCATATTGTTACAATCTTTCGCTTTTCCTTGTTATCTTGGATTGAATCCAACATTTTAGCAATTTTATGTAGCATTGTGTCTTTGGCCCAGACTTGTAAGCAAAAGCGTAGCCAGGATTTTTGACTGGGGGGCCCAAAGCGCAAATTACATTCAATGACGTTATCAGAAATTTTCGAAAAGATGTAGAGCAAATATGTATACTTTTCATGGGTCAAAGATAACGCAGAATGGAAGATTTTGTTTTTTTTTAAATGGCTCTGAAGACGTGCGAAACGTGATCCAATGGCATTAAAATAGCTTTTTTTTTAATTTCAAAAAATCGCCCAGCGGCTGGGGCTTCGCCCTAAGGCCCCCATAGCCTTCGGCGGCTGGGGGCTCTGCCCCCAGAACCCCGTCTGTCATACGTATGAGTTACATTAGTTTACTTTCACGTCTCCCAGTTCAAACAAAATCGCTCTTTAACTTTGGGTTTAGCAAAATCTTGTTTAAGTGTCAAAACAGGCCACGGCGGCTTCTGATCTTTCATTCTGCGATATCTTTGCCCACAAAAAGTTCTTCTTTCGAAAATTGCTGATGACGTCAATGCATATGATTTGTGGTTGGCTCCCCCCCCCCCCCCCAATCAAAAATTCTGTCTATGCCCAATGTTTCTCTACAATCTAATTTGTCTTACTTGGAACATTTCGGAAAACATCCTGCAGCTTCAAAGCTATCGTTCTGTTTCTGACATGAGCAAGTTGCCAACCGCGATTTTCACAACCTACTCTAGCTTCGACAAAATTAACAGATCTTGAAAAAACATCAAACCTTCTGAGACCGATTTTTATGCTTAAATCTTGTGCCATTTTAAAAGCAACATTGCTCAATAAAATACCGAAAACAGATGCAAAATAAAATGGTTGGTTCATATTATCTACAGTACATTGAGATTGTGGTACTGGCTTCATTTTTGAAAAATTATTCTACAAAATTGTGTTTTACTGGCTTTGCCTGCAATATTTTGCATAATTTCGTCATTATACAGTCATTATATCGTGAAATTAGT
The DNA here is from genome assembly GCA_963965965.1 of Trididemnum nubilum. Taxonomy (NCBI): domain Eukaryota; kingdom Metazoa; phylum Chordata; class Ascidiacea; order Aplousobranchia; family Didemnidae; genus Trididemnum; species Trididemnum nubilum. The sequence continues at coordinate 3,189,847 of OZ014469.1, forward strand.
TTTATATTTTATGCTTTGGTTAGACACAAGGGCCTATGGCGTTATGACACTTGCACATACGTTATATTTTACTCTCGGTGTACAATACGAGACCATAACGACATCACCTTGATAACCACAGCGCTAAGTGACGTTTGAGAAAATTATCTGAGACATTGCGATATCGCGCCGAAATTACTCTACATACTATTCCCTAATTTTTATAAAAAATTCATGGCCAAATAGTAGTCTTAGCTGTTGAAATCTTGTTAAAATGTTAAAAGCTGTTAAAATCTAAAACAACAGTTTGATGGGTTTCTCAATATTAAAAGGGTAAACAGATTCAATGGAAGAATTTTTTATTCACCATGTGATCAAACAAAATCCTAAAAAATTGAGGTAGGCCAATCTGACTTCCTTTGTACTGTGAAATGCAGCTTCGGTAGATATGAGGTTACTTTCAATAACCATATTGCAACACAATTCAGATACATACACTCCATGTATCATTCTGCTGGGCTACCTCAAGCTAGGTTATAACTTCAAAATTCTTTTATTTCAACTCAAACATTTTTGGTGCTACACAGAGCATCTTAAAAACCAGAAATCATCAGGAATAAATGATCATCAGGAAACCAAAAAAAAAAACGGGAAACTGAATAAATGAAATTATACCATTTTTCAAATTAACTAAAACAGATAAACTTTTTCAAAGCAGCCTACAATAATGTTGTCTAGCAACTGTATTTGGATAGACCGCCATTTACAGTCAAGCTATTTAAAATTGGCAAGTGATGAAAATACAAATTATGACGCTAAAAGCAAAATGGTGTTTGTAATCATAACTTAAGGTTGTCCTCTAACAAATTATACTAGCGGTTTAAAGTCTAAAAATACGCTCTGCTCAAAGAATACACGACGAACAGCTAAGTTAAAACAATCAAAAAATCTATTAAGCTTAGAAAACAAAATGATTTATGTCAAATTTAAAACAGCTTAGTAAAAGCATTAGAAGCAAATGAAAAAGACACAAATATAACCAAAGCGAATACTAGTCCTACACAACTAAGCCCACACCCACATCAAATAGAAAAATAGTTTGCCTCTTCATATCAATCAATAAATAGATTGATTGATAACTCTATAGATTATGTTTTTTGGTTAATAGTGCTTTTTGTACTTTTACTTCAAATGTGCTGTTACATTGTTTTACTTATCACGCTAAACCGTTCTGGTGCAATTTAAGCTTCTCTTCTATACAACTGCTCCAACAATTTAGAATGTGGTTTTTGATTCCACTTTTGTGTAATTTAAGTCACTAAAATATTCCTTCGCTTTTGTTATCAAATGCTTTGCTGAATAGCCGTGTTAAGATTACTTTCACGTTACGTGAACATTGTGTTCTTGTGCATAATATTTGACTGTATATGAGAACGTGTCTGGCTCTTTATTATAAAAGCTACAAATTTCAGTGGTTTAAAATATGGTTGAGATTTCAATGTCCAATTTTCTTTTGGCTAAAACCCAAGTTTTTTAAAAAAGTTTTTGATAGTTTGTTTAAACGCGGATTTGTAAAAGAGGAACTTTTCTTTCTTGCGCTCTAAATCAATTCAAAAATTTTGACTTGGTGCGCCATTATGTTGATTGAGAAATGTATCCACGACTCGATTGCAACACGAAGTAGAATATGCATTTTAGCTAAATAATCTTTGCCATTGCGCTGTTCGTTTTGAAAGAGAAGCTTTGAAAACATATCTTCGTGGTTCTGTGAAGCCATGATAGAGCACACAAGTAGATAAATGATTTTTCAGTGATACTCTTGAATTAATTTATATTTTAGGAATGCCGTTAAACCATAAAGTACGATAAATAAACTTTTACCTTTTTTGAATGTAGCATTAAAAGTGAAAAATTCATTCAAGTGTGTCATTGAAAAAATTTAAAAAGCGGCACTTTGTTACAACCGAAGACTTTCCAATTATAAATCAAAGAATAAACATCTCTTTACGAAAATTGTTTCAGAAAGCTTTTTAATGGACATTAGGGAGGTTCAAAAATACACTTTTGAGTCTATATCAAGAGGGTACCCCCTAAATTTGTCAAAAAAACGCCATACAAAAAATTCATCTTGGTAGATTGAGAATTAGCCGCGTGAATCCACTTTAAAGTTTTTTTGGGGGGGAGGGGAGTGTTGGGGTTTTTTTGGGGGGAAGAAGGCAAAATAACATAAGCGTTAATAACTTTTAATACGTACATTACATAATTACGTGTTACCGCTTAAAATTTGCAGAATAGCCGCAGCTTTATTTTTTGTTGTGATTTTTTCCGCTTGTATTCTAAAAAGCATTAAATTAACGTTAACCCACCAGAAAACTATCCAATTGTTCATTCCCATTTGTGAAAAAAATGCTGTGACAAAATAAACGATCAGTTAAAACCTCAACAAATCAAAATGCTCAACGGCACCTTATCAACCATTAGCTTAAGAAGAACCAGATGCCGCCTATACCATCAACATCAAAACACATGAAAATGTTATTAAAAGCAAGTTTTTTTGTTTGTTTTGTATCGCTTCGGAGTAACTGATGTATTAATAATAATAGCAGCAATCGGCTTAAACTACCACTGCGCTATCTACAAATTGGTTCATTTGATAATTGCTGGTTAACCTGTAATCGGGTAACTTGATTGATTACTATCCCACTGGGTTGGCATTTTCAAGACCTTTCTTTCAACTACAGTATTTGGTACAGGCAGTATTGGTAAACAGAGTAGTGGTAGTTCCAATGTAAGAGACTTTGCAAAACTTTTTCTGCTTCAGTGTATGTAAAATTGCATTGATCTAGTGTACTAATGGTAATCCGCGAGGATAAGATTAGTTGTAAGTAAATTAAACAAAAGACATGTTTTGGTGAACTTGATTAGGCTGGTAATGGTAAAGATAGAAGCTAGTCACAGTACTCAGATCACTACAGTACCTCACAGTTTATGGCTTTTCCCGTTGCCACTCGCAAGTCAGATAGTTCTAAGAGAGCAATAAATAAAGAACATGAAATAATTTACTTTTCGAATAGCCAGCTATATTAATTGGTTGTGAATGTATAAAAAGTGCTCTATAATAAAAGCAGTTAGCGCAACATTCGATAAAGTTATTGTGAGATGGGAAAAAGTTGCTGAAGGTGCAAGTCCTGGCTATTCTTGCTACGTGAGTCGCAAGACTGTGCGGAAGAAGATGAGTAATCTGTAAGACTGACTGTAACAAATGCTAAAAAATCTGAAGATCCCAAAGCTGCAGAAAAGCTTTTCAGCTTTTCTAGAGATGATATTGAGTAGCGCCTCTGCATTAAAGATTATAATTTTATTTTGGAGCAAAAGTAACTCGTCAAGGTACTTTTGTTGGGAAGCTGGCTAAAAAACTGAAACGCAAGTTATTTCGGGAAGAATTCAAGCATATTTCGGGAAGAATTTCGGGAAGAATTTCGGGAAGAAAAAGAAAAATTCAACCAAAAAGAAGAAAAGCATCCACGTTGGAAAGCGTTTAAAACAGGCAGTTGCATCCTCGTCGCAGCAACTCTTACCTAGAAACAGCGAAGACTAGTCATTAACTACCACCAAAGGTTTATTTGGTTTTGAAGGCATCACTCGACCAGGAACCAGTCTCATTCAGTTTATGTTGAACTATACCTTCCTCAAAAAATAGTAAACTGCCCAGAAATTATTGATGTTAAAAATCGTAATAAATTATCTTCAAATTCCTTCATACTGTGTTGAAAAAAGTCGTCGAGATTGTCGTGATTGTAAGTAGCAGCGAACTCTAGCCAGTTCGAAATTGTAAAACGTTGAAAGTTGGTTTTGAAAGCTTATGTATCATCTTGACGTTAATTTTGAAAGCGCATTCTTTTTTGTCAAAACTTAAATGGTCTTCTTTATTATATTTACACTTACATGGTCTTCAAAAAAAAAATTGTCCAGCTACTTTCATCTTAAAAATAAATTTTATGCTTTTCATGCACCTTTAAAAGTTTTCAACCATTTTGGTAGAATTTTTTTCAAATTTTTTTATCTTTTTCAATTTTTCGAAAAAAAAATCGTATCACAACAAAAAAATAGTTTTCTCATAAATTGAAAGCTTCGGTCATTCTGCAAATCTAAAGTGGTCACACGTAAGTATGAGATGTATAGATTAAAAGTTATTATCACTTATGTTATTTTGCCCCCTAAAAAGCCGCCGATACCCCTAAAATTTTAAGGTGGATTCACTCGGCCAATTTTCAGCACATCAAAGTAAATATTTTTATGTGGCATTTTTTCATGAATTTGGACAAATTTAGGGGCTCACCTTTAATTATTTAGAAGCAAAATTGCATTTTTGAACCACCCCGTTGGACATCATGGATACGCTTTTCTATAGATGTAATTTTTGGTAGCGTATCAATGTCTAAACTTTTTTTAATGTTATTGCAATAATTTCTACTGTATGAATTATCTCAGTTGGCCATTTTGCAACTAGCGAGTGGAAAGTTTTCACTAATTTTGCTTATACCCATAACTCAACAACGGCGGTTAGGTCTAGGTAAATGAAATTTGGACGGCAGTTTGAAATTAATGAGATGCTTTTTTGAACCATATTTTGAAGAAATAGATCACTTAACTTTAAAAAATAATCACAGAGTACCACATACCAATAACCTCTCCAAATGGGCCGATAAATATTGTTTTAAACGGCTTAAGCTAAAGAGCCAATGTTTTAATGTCATACACATAACAGACCAGTGTTTACAAACCACTATTTGGAGACCTTTCAAATATTCCCACCAACAATTAATTTTTAAATGCCTTTGGGTATTTAATTTTTTCTTTATGAAGACCAGTCGCTACATGGTCAATAAAATATACTTTGACTCTGCTTCGAATTTTAACTCCGTTGGGGCCTCAAAAAAAATTAAATTGCTTTTTGGGAAACAAAAACTTTTTTTAAAAATCACATTGTTTAACACTTGTCGATTTTTCATCTAGTTCAAGGGATCTTAATCTTTTTTCTCCAATTTCCCACTTTTTAGTGAGCCAATTCTCCATTTCCCATCACAACATCGGTCTTTGACAAAAGTGTTGCCACTTTCACCCAAATATGATTCACAATACATCATACATTAGTTGCACAGAGCTGGACAGCGCTGTTTCGAGCTTTGCTCTCATCAGCTGTCCTCAGCTTCTCTTATCAAAGGTATTCCGCAGCTTCTCTAATTAAAGGTATTTCTAACTGGACTAACCTTAAGGGCTTGCACAGTCGAAGAGGGTTTGTAGGGAATAAACAATTTTTCACTTGTGGTACTTTACAAAACAAGTGAAAAATTGCTGGGCTCTTGTAGTAAGGACGGCGATAAGCTTTCCTTACAACAAGGGCTCCCCTTTGCGTAACCACGGAAATCAAAATTGAACAAGCTTGAGGTACATCGTGGTCGACTCCTGGGAAGTCAGAACGCCTTCCACTGGCAGTTAGGTGGCTAGATCAACCACCAACCCTGCGGCTATACCAGCAGCTCGAGTCATTGATGCACAGAGCTGAACAGCGCTGTTTTGGGCTTTTAGCTCCCATCAGCAGCCCTCAGCATATCTAACCAAAAGTATTCCCCAGCTGGACAAGACTCTTGGCTTATCTGGACTAACCTTGAGGGCTTGCACAGTGGCAGAGGCTTTTTAGGAAATAAACAATTTTTCACTTATGGTAGTGAAAAATTGCAAAACAAGTGAAAAATTACAAAACAAGTGAAAAAATTGCTGGGCTCTTGTAGTAAGGACAGCCATAGGCTATCCTTACTACAAGGGCTGCCCTCTGCGTGATAGCGGAAATCAAAACCGCACAAGCTTGATGTCCTTCGTGGTCACATATTAGTTGTTTTTGTTGTTAAAACAGAATGTAAATGATATATAAGTAAGTCAGTATTTTAACGTGGTGTGTTAAATTTTGAAGCAGTGGATCTTCTCTCCGACCGGTCATTTTCCACTTGGCAACTCTTCCATTCCCCACCAGGGAGGGAATTCCCCACTGTCCTAGTTTATTATGCAAATTTACGCAAAGTTAAATGTTATGTGAGAAAAACAAAGTTGTATCTTGCTACGTATGCTTTATTACGTTTACATTAAGTTAGTCCTGAACCATATCAACTTATTCGATATTTTATGCGATTCAATCAGAGCAAGCATAACATACCGCATTTTAATTAAAAGGCTAATCAAACTTTTCCAGTAAAGCAGAGCTGTTGCTTGATTCTGCAAAACCAATTAAAATCCCGACCATGTTATGCATTCTAAAGTGATCAACATCATCGCAATTATAAATGTGAATATTTTTTCATAGCATCAATGTAATCACTTTTTATTGGTAAAATGTTGGTGCTTATCAATGTAGGTACTTTTTATAAATATGGTTTTGTTTTTTTTTTAATTACTTTGCATAACATTAACTAACTTTGATGTTGCTTGGTGTTAAGTAATTCAATTTTTCCTTTGTTTGTCATTGACCAAATTATTGTGAGTGCTACTAAATGAAACTTCTGTCTCCTCAATATTGAACTGATTTGGATCACATTGTTGCTGAAATATAATTGATATGATGATATCATACATTTGGTATGATGATCTTTTTTGTTTAATTTTACCGTGGAACAATCGTGCTGGACAAGTGCATTACCGATATTATTATTATTATAGTAATAGCAATCAAAATTAGCGGAATGCGCAGCATCAGCTAGACGGATCTTACTCGTTCAGAAACAATTGCTGCAATATTGTCAAATTCTATGCACCCGTATTTGGATACCTAATTTGGAAAAATATTTAAGTAAATGTAAATAAAATAACTTGGAGCATGACGTAATACATTAGTCTTGCAATGAGTTAAACCCTAATCTAACTCAAGCTCATTGACGTCACTCCCTCGATAACCTCTTGAAAAACCTTCACGGTTTTAGGTGAATTGGATAAAATTCCGGTAACTCAAAAAGTAATTGGGGATGATATGTCCTCCACATGGCACTGCCTCTGTGTGTAACCACGGCAAAGATTACAAAAAGCATCATACGATATAATGGCTGTATAATGACGAAATTATGCAAAATATTGAGGACAAAACCCATAAAATACAGTTTTGTATTACGATTTTTTTTAAATGAAGCCGTCACTACAATATTAGCTACAATCTAAACTTGCTTCATGAGCCAAACGTTATATTTTGCATCCGTTTTCGCAATTTTATTGAGCAATGTTGCTTTTAAAATGGCACAAGATTTAAGCATAAAAATTGGTCTCAGAAGGTTTGATGTTTTTTCAAGATCTGTTAATTTTGACGAAGCTAGAGTAGGTTGTGAAAATCGTGGTTGGAAACTTGCTCATATCAGAAACAGGACGATAGCTTTGAAGTTGCAAGATATTTTCCGAAATGTTTCAGGTAAGATAGAGTAGTGCAATCGTAGAGAAACAGCAGAGTAGGACATCCTTAACAGAAATTACAGAAGCTTTTAATGAATTATAATGCACTCGAATTTAGATTCATGTTTCATATCCATGCCTAATACAGGCAGCAGCGATAGCTCAGTGGTAAAGCGTCAGTCTAGTTCACGAACTGGCAAAGCGTCATTGTATCCTCGGAAAGACACTTTACGCTTATAATTACATTGAAGCCAAGCAGTCTACCTGTTGTGGTGGCCCAGCCTGACAATAGACTTGCCAACAGAACCTTAAAAAAGGTGCCGTGCGTTGGTGTGGTTGGGCAGAGGCAGAATGTCTCGTTCATAAGAATGATGCCAAACACACATGGACAAAAATGACCTCATCACTGCCGCAAATTGTTAAAACGACCTAAATTTCTAACAAAAAGTTTTTACCAAATTACGCTTACCATTGTTGGATACTCGATCATTGGCAAAACCAATATCCGTCGGAAACAATGTTACAGTATATTCCCACAATCAGAACTGGACAGCATTGAGTTGATGTTGCCGCGATTGTCATTACATACAGGCGAACACAATTGATTTACTTTTTCAAAGAAAAAAAAAAACATAAAATTTGATGAAAAATGTGAGCTTTAAGGTTATCTTTAATCCTGTTAATTTGATTTTTCAGCAAACATAAATCGTCAAGTACTTATACAAGGCCCTAAAAGAAGAAAAAAAAAACTTGATGCAAATCGACTTCACGCGATGAGATTTGATAGATTCGCGGCTTGTACTGTAACAGCATAAATAGGTGACAGACACACTTTGTCGAATTGTCCTAATTAACCCAAGATGAAAAGAAAAACGAAAAATATTGTAACAAAATGGGTACACTCGGAACAGCGTGTTTGGACGGATCGCTTGTTTCTGAATGTGGCTGTATTGTTTCACCATACATCACAGGAGGTTGCAATGATTAGATTGAGGTAATTATCCATCACTTGCGTTGCTATTACCCGTGATTAGGACTGCTATTAAACACTGCTTTTAGGGAGTGAGTCGAGTCAATTCCTTGGATTTGATTTTTAGAGAATCCTTCATGCTATTGGGCGGCAATAAGTAGGCAGCCTGAACACAAAATGTTCACGTGGATCGACGACAAATCTTTGTACTTAAAAGACACGCACGGTTTTCCATGGAGTCGCTATGATTTTCGCTTTGAAAACCAAACGGAAGTCGAAATGTGTGCGTGCTATGGGAACACTGGAAAATCCAAAGTTGTGCAAACGTCAAGTAAATCCTGCTTGTTTACTGATTCCGGTTTTATTTGTGAGCATCAAGGTAAGTATTGACTACAGCATGTAGAACACGTTACGCTTAAGTCTAAAATGGTCATTCGATTTGATTTAGCCGTTGTTGTGTTTATTGTGTAAGCAACGCTGCATTGTCTTGACTCTATAAACAGAAAAAGTTTCAAGAATTAAAAGGGGCCAAATAACATGAACTAAAACAGTTCTTAGTCTGAGGATGGAATCTTTATTTAGCAAACTGGAAACATTCGTGCGGAGAAAAGAGAAGAGTATTGAAGAAAAAAAGAGTGCTCTTGTGGCGGAGGATTTTTGCGGCCACGATTATTAAATAGGCTTGATTGGACATATTCGTAGAACAAGTAAACCGCGAAAAAAGCCACGCTGATTGAACGACTTGGTATATTTTAGAACAAGTGAACCGCAAAGCTAAAGTGAAAAAGCTGTCAGTTTCCATTCTACTAATAAAAAGTCTATGCTCTGAACAACATAATACTCAAAACAAGATGTGTTAGGAAGCGACTTTTGTTCGCGTTGAATACCGATAAACCAAGAACTGTTTATGTACAGGTTGGTCGAGCCTAGTAATGCTTAGAATCCCCACAGTTTGGAAAATTAAGATAACTCAGCGGTGCTTGCGCATTATCACAAAAACCATAATGATTTCATTAAATATTGCGACAAAAAAGTTTATCACCAACTTTTTTACAGCAACCAAAAAATAAAGAATTTCCAAAGTTAAATACGTCTCCAACGTAAGGGCTACGATCAAAACTGTTGAAAGTATTTTGCTCAGTGTCAAGTAATGGACAATCGTATTATACTGTAAAGTGCAGTTTTTCTTCGTGTGACGTAATTTTGGTGCTCTTGGCTTTGACTGTTCTCAGCTCATAGTTTGCAGTTCCATAGTTAGCAGTATTTTAGATTCGTGTAGTACGTTTAAACCAGTTTCGTACAGGTAAAGTTAGTTTTACTAATTCAAAGAATTACAGTATTAGTGTTTTGTATGGATAGACCAAGCTGAAATTTCTCCATGGGTTTGAAATCCATTAAATAGCTTCAAAAAACCAAAATTGTAGTCAGTGGTGAAATTCGTAACGCATGAAATTCGATCATTGCAATAATTGGAGCAGGATCCATTTCTCGTCCAAGCTTAACAGTAAAATACTCGATAAAGGTTAAAATAGAGCGGGGAGGAATGAACTTCTCCAAAATTATCTTTTTTTAATGAATACGAAATAGTTTAAAACGTTTGCTTTTTTTGCATATTTTACCAGCTTAATTATTTTTGCGAAAAACAAAAGAAAAATCTCCAAGCGCTGGGAGTAGATCCTTGAAACATAAGACGTAGACGAGAATGCTTTTATTTTTGATATACATTACATTTTGCGGGACTGTCAAAGCCTAAAACTTTGCATCCTTGCTTCCAAGAACATATTCTTTTTTGGCCTACTTAGCCACGAAAACGGAAAAGAAACAACGAACAAACTGTTGACAAAAACGTCTGCGACTTCAAACGAGAACTACAACGACCGCGGCAACAACAACTAAACAAACAACGATTCTATATTCAACCTCTATCGGTATTTTTGCAAATTTGCCCTGCTGAAATCGTAAATTTTAGTTGTCTGCTTTAACAAACAAACTACTTTTGAGATATTGAAATCTACAAATGCGCTCTTACTCAAAGAATGCCCATCTCAAGCTCAGTTAAACCAATCAAATAAAATTAATGAAGTAAAAATTTAAATGAATTAATTACATCAAAAGTAAAACAACTTAATCAAATCGTTTGCAGCAAATTATGTAAATCAAAAATGACGCAACTGGGAATCAAATTGAGAAGCAAATCAAAATCCAACAATTAAACTGGAAATCAAATTGTTTTTGAAAAGGACTGGAAATCGACCTAATTCGTTGTGCGAGAACTTTACAATAGCTGGAGTCAATCCAAAACCGAAGATCTACGCTTTCCTTCACGTTGTGATGAGCGTTTAGCGGCTTTTACCGAACGTCCGTATTCACGGATATGCATAAAAAAAGTACGCATATGCGTATAAAAATTTTACTCTTGCTGGTTTGCTTTATATTGCCTATTACCAAACATGCGTATTTCAGCATGCGTATTGTTTACGCTAGGCAAAGAACAAATTATGGTCATGGCATGCACATTTTTCAGGGATTTATAAACAAATTTTTTGCAGTGTGACGTCACAAGGTTGGTTGGTGTAGTGGTTACATTACCTGCCTTTGAAACTGTTTATCTGGATTCGGTTCTCACCGAAATCAAAACTTTCTATTTCTATTACGCAATACAACAACGTAATAAACTTTTTTGCCATCAATTTCGGGATCTTTTTTTTGGAAATTTTTACAAAGTTTCTATAACTAGGAGAAGTACTTGATTAATCGACGTTTTTCTTCAAGTGCTTAGTTTCTTATCAAACCAAATGTTTCGTTCTCGCTGTAATTCACCAAAGCGTGTAACAAGTTGGCGAGGCCCATCTCCGCGTCATTGCGCCCGGGCAACTCAGTTCCTTTTGAAGAAATGTCGCAGCGGTGGCAGGTCGTAGGCAACACTGTGTCTGATTTCACCGGCCGGAAATTAGAATCTAAGACCTCCCGATTCATAGGCGAATGCTTTACCGCTCGACCAACTGGACGGCCGCTCCTTCTCGTCGTGTAAATATTGTTTCTCTTTAAACGTTTGCTGAATTTGTGATTTATTTATTTATGTCTGGCAATGAAAGGTTACTATAGTAACTTGCAACTACCGCATTTTTGCGAGCAAATCAAACCGAATTGCACCGAAGCAACTCCGTCGATGTTTTGATTTTTGAGGTAGGGTAGTTGCTCTAACTATCGGAAAATTGCGGACTAGGCATTTCCAAGTTTTAGTTGTTCAGCTAGTCACAAATAAATCTATCAAAACTTATTGCAAAATTCTATCGTTGCGTTTGTTAATACTCTTTGCTTTTGCAAAGATTTAAAACATGCGATTGTGCCAAGATAAGTTGTAGTTCGAATGGACGTATATTAAGTCACTGTGCACAAAATTTGCTTTTGTTCTGGTTTGTGTCGCTAGGTTCGAATACCACTGAGGGCAGCAAATTTTTTACAATCAGTAACAGAATTTTTTAAAATAAAAGGTTGTTTTTCAAAAATATGTATGAAATTAGAATGAAGCAATTTTAGGGAGAATTAATCAAGAAAAGTACAAACAGATATTTTCTTGCTCGTTTCAGGTTTTGTCATAGCAAGTTTAATTCTAAGGCCTACAAAAATTTGGCTCATGGCCTAACTTCGGGCCTAGCATAATGCTTACAAATCAGAAGCTTGAGACCAAAGTAACAATATACAGTATTTAGGAATTATTGTAGAGGGCTGCAGACTGTGACATTCCTTAAAGATCTGTGCTGGGCTTTTATAACATGCAACGTTAGACTACAGCTTTGAAGCTTACGATAGGCTAGTGCTGAGTCGTCAGGCGCGGAACAAGGTTGCTAAGTAAAAGGGGGGGGGGGGGGGGGGGCTTAAATCTAAAAAAATTTCTTGTATGAAAACTGTCCCAATTGAGCAGGTTGTTGATCAAACTAACGCAACTCAAGTTTTTACTTACGGAGGCTTAGGGGCGGAGCACCGAGCCGCAATGGCTTGCTCCAATATAGCCAAAGGCCTTACAGAGAAATTTGGTCAAGGAGTGCCTGTACGGAGACTGAATATCACGATTTTGTTCCGCCGGAAATGAGTGCTACTATGAATGATCACGCTCTAAGTATCACGCTACCACTGATTGAGTGGGTGAACTTAAACCGGTAAGATTTTCGCGGCCCCAAGGACTCGGGTCAATGTGCTTCCTGAACCCTCCTTTCGCATGCCTTGATTACAGTTGCAGCGGTATGCTATGTGTACAACTGTAACAAGACTTGCTGTTTTGAAATTGTGCTATGCTAATTTTTCAAGTAGGCCTACAGTGCTGCGCGCTATTAATTAACCGCTTTACGTTTTTTCAAAAATCATCTAGTACCCTAGTTTTTTTTAATGCGGAATATAGTATTGTCTAAGCCAGAGTTGTAAGAAGGGTCGGGCTTTTCGACTCGGGTTCGGGCCGGGTTCGGCTTAAAGTTATCAAAAATTTTAGGCTTAATTTAGGCCTAAGACATACTTTTTGTCTTAGGTGCAAAAAAAGTATAATCAAAATTTCTCGGCAACATTGCTAAATTTTTTAGACCTAATGTAACCTTTGGGTTTTTTCGGGCATGATTTGAGGTTCATATTAGTTTTTGGGTTCGGGCCGGGTTTGGGCTTGAACTAGTCAGCCCGTTTACAACTCTGGTCTATACGTAAAATTTTTTTTTTACAGTGATTTTTTGTTTACAATAAATGAAAGATTGAGATGTTATTAACAATCAAATGAAAGGTATTATCAAACTCAAAAAACATTTGTTCACGCTTTTAGGATACGCTAGCTGAAATACGCATACGCGTATTTCTGCAAAATCAATAAATTACCCTACGTTAAGTACGTACATTCGTATTTACGGATGCGCGTTTTTTGTACGCATATCCGTAAATACGGGCGTTCGGCAAAAACCGCTTTAGAGGTGAACAGTGACCAATTCTTAGCTGCTCTAAACACAAGGACAACCAACCTTCTGTCCTTGCAGAAATAATTGTGATGCAATCGACTTCTTTTACACAATTTACAACTCGTCTTGATGCAGCGCAAACGAAACTTTGCCTCTTCCTTGACTTGAAAGGTGCTGCTCTTCTTTATCTAACCAATCAAACAGCGCCAATTGTCTTCAGATAATTCTGCCAGTGCAGCAATTTCAGTATCCAGCACACCGTATAGTTGGTCGAGCAAAAACGCACTCGTCTGTGGAGCGGGAGGTTTGAGGTTTAAATCTCGGTCTAGTAAAATCAGAAACAGCGTTTCCAACGACACAACACCGCTGCAAAAATGGGCTGTGTTACTTGAGTGCAATGATGCGGAGATGGGCGCCACCAACTCATTACATGCTTTGGCGCAATACTGCGAGTATAAGGAAAGATTTTGATTTGATTTGATATAACCCAGCACTCTATTTTCAAATCTGACCTTTACTTCCACTGCCATGCAGTTCAGCTCTGTCGAGCACAGGTTTACAATTCAGCATTGACTTACATGTGTTACAAGATTCAACACTGAAATCCAAAGAGAAACACGATGTATAAGAAGATCAATGGCACGTATCAATGCTGTTAAGGTGTAATAGAAAAAAAGGAATGTTTCCCGAAGAAACAAGTTTCCAGATGCAGAAAATAAACACCACAAATCTATATAGCCAAGCAAAATTCCAAGTCCGTAAAAAAATATGTAAAACGCGACTGAAACTAAATGATATGGTGTCGAGAAACGTTTGCGCTCAAAATATCGTAAAATGAAAATTCCAACTAATCGGAATCTACGACACACTCTAAGATGCAAAATACTACGTAATAAACATTTGACATCAGGATTCTGAATTCCTCAACAAAGTTGTACCGTGCTAGTAAACAAGTGGCGTCATGTAAAATTTCCTGAGAGAACAAATTTAGTGAACTACAAATTACTTAATGTGAAAGTTGCTGAAATAACGCTGTTTGCTGAAATAACACTAACAGCAACCTTATTTTGCACTTTCGGAACATTTTTAAAAGGCTGCCAAATCCTAAAATTTTACCTTTTGCGTTTTATAGTTATCACAATAAAACTAAACACAAGAGTTTTTGGCAAAGAAAATTGAACTACATATACCCGAAACGTCAAGGAAAACACATAAACGATGATAACGATCACCACGGCGACTAAAAAAAAAAAACAAGTACATGTTACAAAAACGCAAGTGTGATGACAGGTTGATGATTCTTTGAGTGGTGTGAAAATAGCACTTTTTTCTGGAGTTTTCCACCCCTGCTAAAATCTATGCTGCAGCATGCTTTCATCAACAAAAAAGATCCTATTAACTTCAGCCAACCAATTTTGTAGTGATGGGATGCTGATTTTTAAGATGTGGATAATGGTACCAGCAACAAAAACTAAAAAAGCAACAATCTCATTTTCCCATCTTCATTGTTTTTGTTAGCCTCCTCTGTCGTACTTGGTAGTCACTAACCTTTTCAGGTTTGGAACATTTTTGCAGACGTTGGAAAACCTAAACAATGGGTCCTAGTAGACGTTGTGTCATCGTTTTTTGGGAGTACAACTTCGATCAGAGCTACGACGACAACCACAACCACGACAACAGCAATAAAAACAATGACAACAACGATAACAACAATAACAATGACAACAATGACAACTACGACAAGAACAACAACAGCAACGACAACATTGACAACATCAAAAACTACAACAGCAACAATTAAAACGAATTCAACTACAACAACAATGATAACAATGACAACCACCACAAAAATGACAATGATGACAACCACATCAAAATCAACGACAATGACAACAACAATGACAATGACAACAACTACGACGACTGCAACAATAACAACAAAAACTACAACAAAATCAATGACTACAACAACAACGACCACCATAACAATGATAGCATCAACGAAAGCAATGACAACAATGACAACAACAACAACTACGATGACTGCAACAATAGCAACAACAAAAACTACAACAAATTCAATGACTACAACAACAACGACCACCATAACAATGATAGCATCAACGAAAGCAACGACAACAATGACAACAACAACAGCTACGATGACTGCAACAACAAAAACTACAACAAACACAATGACTACAGCAATCACCATAACAATGATAGCATCAATGACAGCAATGACAACAATGACAACAATGACAACTACGACAACTGCAGCAACAACAACAAAGATAACAACAAATTCAATGACGACAACAATAACGACCACCACAACGATGATAGCATCAACAACTGCAACAACAACAATGACAACAACAACAACAACTATGACGACTGCAACAACAGCAACAAAGACAGCAACAAAAACTACAACAAATTCAATGATTGCGACAACGAAGACCATTACAATGATGATAGCATCAACCACCGCAACAACAACTGTGACAACAATGGCAACAGCAACAATGACAATGACGACAACTATGACAACAGAAACAATAACAACTATGACAAATATGACAAACTCAATGACTACGACAACAACGATCACCAACAGAATGGTAGCATTGACAACAACAGCAACAAGAACAACAATGGCAACAATTACAACTATGACATTAGCAATGACAACAACAACAAAAGCAATGACAACAACTCTAAGACCAATGACAACCACAACGATGATAGCGTCGTCAAAAGAAAATAAATTGAATTACTCGGTGACAACGACAACACTATCAATTATTGTGCCCAGTAAATTTACTCAAGGTATGTTTTCCACTTAATACCATTTGCAAAAAAACTTTTCACTTCTTCAAAAATTTTGTAGTGCCAACTGAAAATTTTCTATCTTGTCTCTTCAATTTGATTGATTTTTGGCATATTTGACCAAACAAATAAAGCAGAGTCATTGACATGGCGAAGGTGCCGTCTTTACGACGACCAAAATCACATGATCTGGGTTCAAATTATAATAATAGCCAGGATTTTTTATTAGTGAGAGACCAACCTCAAATCGTTTGCAATTAGGCCATCAAGTTTTTTTGAAAAGAGAATAGTTTTTGAGAAAAAATACCGTAGAGTGGATGAGCAGAAGCCTGGGACTGAATTGGCAGGTAACCAGAATTTTTCGAAAAGGCAAGCAATTGAACCAAATGTTTGAAAGGTTCCCAAAAATGTCTAAATTGTAAGACGTGGTGTGCAAACTAGTGAAATTCAAATGCATCACAGCATAGGGGTCTGGGACCGAAACTCCAAACCGCAAGCAATTCTTTGTAATTTTTTGGAAAAAAAGCGATTTTAGTGCCATTTGGATCACATTTTGCATATGTTTAGAGCCATTTGAAAGAACCTTATTCTTAAAATTTTAAAGCCAATTGAAAAAATTAAATTGTTCAGTATTTCTTTCTCTAACAAGTCAAGTCTAAACCACGTTTAAAATCTTGCATTTTGGGGTTAAATTTTGAAAATAACTTGGCCCAGGTAGAGGGTAGCAAGGTACTCTACCTCCCGCAATATTATTTAGCAGTATAGAATAATTCACTTAAAGATTAGTGTCCAAGATTTTTATTTTGTTTAATAGATTACCAGTTTTAGGAGTAACTCTGCAGTGTACATATACGACCAAACGAGCCCGTGCTCTGTCAGTTCGAATTCAATAATTCGTTCAATAAGTATTTCATCTCGCTAACTTTTTTTTCAAAAGTATCTTGTCGCGAAAAAACTGGATAGGTGGAGTTGTATTGCTTTTTAAAGCTGATACAATAAATGGTTACCTATCACGGTTACTATAACGTTGATATAAGTTTAGATATAGGCCTGAGGTTGCAATTTTCCGGAAAATACCTCTGAATATTTTCCGGGTTGTATGTTTGAATTGGTTGGCAAAATTTGATTTGAGGGGGCCTGGG
This sequence comes from Trididemnum nubilum, assembly GCA_963965965.1. Lineage (NCBI taxonomy): Eukaryota > Metazoa > Chordata > Ascidiacea > Aplousobranchia > Didemnidae > Trididemnum > Trididemnum nubilum. The sequence goes on from OZ014469.1 coordinate 3,207,132, forward strand.
CTCACTGGCTTTCAATAATAATGTTATTGTTAACTACTGTTGTACGCGTGTACTGTTTGTTGTACGCGAAATGGCTAAAAGAAAGATGTGATTAATATTATGCTGCCATTATTTTGATCATTGGTGATATTAAATTGGGAGAACCCTGCCCCCTGCCCCAACCTCCTTGTCCTCGTCTATGGCTCAACCCTGGTCACGATATTGTGTTCTTTGGTAAGACAATTTACGATCCTCATCTTGGCTTAGTGGCTTCGACCAATCAGAAATTAATTTAGTCGACAAGAATGCTAAAAAAACAACACTGAAACGCATTTGTCCCCTGAGCAGGAGGTCTAAGTTTCAAGTCTCGGACTGGTCAAATCGTCCTTGTTTTGTCAACGGCTTACCATCGCTGCAACATTTCTTTAAAAGGAACTATATTGCCAGCAGGCGCAATGACGCAGAGATGGACTTCGCAAACCCGTTACACGTTTGGACGTAATACAGCGAGCGTAATGAAAGATTTGATTTACATTCCTCTTGTGATTTGCTAGGACTTGATTGTAGCTTTAATATATAATTATGATATAACTTTTTTTTTATCAAAATTTTACAAAATATTGTGTAATAAGAGTTCAAAATAAATTGTGGGACATGCACTGTCTGTTTTGACCGAAAGCTGCCTTTATTGCAGGTAATATTGTTGTAATCGTGGTTGCTGGTTTAATTGTGTTCGCATCAGTCTGCCACTTTCTTCGAGAAATTTTATAGTGAGTCAGATCTTGTTTTCTGTTTATTTGGGTATGTAATGAAGTAATGCATTTGGGACATTTGCATCTGGCCTTCCGAAAAGGGGCGTAGCCAAAAACAAATTAATTTTAAAAACAGCAAAAAACTCCCTACAATCACTGAATCTCCAAACTCCTAATCTTTTTTATTGAGGCAGCTTGCAAATACACTTAACTTCCTTCAAAATGACTGCACTGCGATCATAGTCTGAAAACTCAGTTTATAAGTTTATTAAACATTTTTCTGTGGCTTGGCTAGATATAACAATTTTTGCTTCATTATCTCCCCTTGGTTACGTCACTGACAACATCAATAGTCAGAGGTGGAGTGGAAAACACAAGGCTCGAGGCCAAGGACCAAAAAAATCCGAGGCCAAGGATAAAGAACACAAACGCAAGTGTTCTCAAAAACAAAAAAAAAGGTCTTAAAAAATTTTTTTCAAACGATCTCAAAAAAAGGTTTTCAAAATTTTTCGGGCGATCTCAAAAAAAAACGGTGTAAAAAATTTTTTTTCAGCCGATCTACAGAATTTTAACCATTCTCAAAATAGTGCTGTCCTCGAGTCGAGGAAAGGGCAATTTTCGAGGAATTGAGCCTTTGAGGCCAAGGACTTCAAAATGCGTCCTCGAGGACATTCTCGAGGCCAAGGACGCCCTTGAGAACTTCACCTCTGTCAATAGTAACCAAATACTCTTATAATGATGACATAACAAAAGTTGATTTAGCCACAACTTTTTTGGTATTTGCTGCGCTAGAAAATGGTCTACTGCAATAAACTAATGGCCCAGGTGAGAAACGTACGCAAATTGCACTATACGTTTCCGCACTTCAGTTGAGAACCAGCGCTCTGATCAAATTTCTTTCTGTAGATTTTCTGCTTCATAGACTGATGAACAATGCCTATAATTTAGAAGTTACACAGCAGACTTGAAACATAAAGTTGTTTTTTTTTCACGACTGTGAGGTAGCACTTACCTCACATATCTGCTATCCCAATAGGCTAGTGTTTCATCAGCATCTGAATTCACACATAGCCTATCCTGGCATCCCACCTCACAGTCGTGAAAAAAAACCTATAATTTAGTAAGCTAATTTATAATTTAGTAAACTGATGCAACAAATTTGTTGATTTTAGTTACCGGAAATTGGCAAAGGTCAGAAGCACAGTCAGGAAATATCGAAATCCAACTAAAATGTTGAATTTGACTGCCTACGAAAGCGATCAAGAACAACTTCTGACGAGTACAACAGACGACTAAAAATAACTAGATTTCTTTTTATAAAAAATTAACTGTTTCTTTCGCAAAAACAACTGCATTTGTTAAAAATAAATAAAATGCAAAAACTACAAACATTAAAATTTGCATTCATTTTTGATTGAAAGTTCTGCTACGATAATATGGTTTCTTAGTACCTGTTTTGGTATTTTCATAACTTTTGGCTTATGTATTGGTATTTTCATAACTTTTGGCTTAAGTATAACCGGAAATTGGTAATTTCATAACTTTTGGCTTATGTATAAATTCTCATAACATTTTTATTACTTCTGGTATCTTTGCCCTCGTTCCCGCTGGTAAAATGCGGTGGTTAAAAAGTCCTTGTAAAATAGGGTTCAGGACTGTGATTGGTTTTTTAGCGAGTACTGTTAATTAGTACTCGTGAAGATTTGTTTTTAATGAACACTGATCTACTAACGCGATTTGAACTGGATGCAAAATTGATGAGGGTATCTAAAGTCAAGGCAATCCTATTAGATTGGCGTTGACTTCATAATTTTTGATTCAGCCGTTTTAGAGATGTTCTATTTTAAACATGGCCAAGGAGTCTTTCTAATCATAATTTTTTTTGGCTATCCTTATGTTGAAAACATTGGCGACGTCATCTTGATTCTGTTATAAGCAACGCCACAATTAGACTAAGCCGCAGAAATCTTTTTAACTAAATATAGGGAAATACTCTTCATAGCCATTTGTGTGCTATGCTACTGCAGCATTGAAACACCACAGTTACCAATAAAATTTATAATTCTGGAGACCCTTCGTGACGTTTGATTTAAAACATTTCTTGAAGGGTTAAATCAAAAAAGATGGAGTCAATGCCACAGTAATCTAGATAATGCGATTGCCCTAACTTTACATACCTCCATTACTTTTTTGCCTTCAGTCCTCGTTTAAAAAACTTATGCTCATTACTCAAAGATAAATGAGTATAATTAATCAGCTGTGAAGGCACTAATATTGTAAAATGTTATTTTTTCAGAACTTGAAATCATCATCCCAAAAGTCACAATAATTTATGTACTGTATTAATTTTTTTTTGTGCTTTCTGGCCTAAAAAGGACAATCAGATTGGAATTGTTTTTGCTCGGTTTTCCATCAAAAACATTTATCATATCTGAGGACCAACTTCACCGAATTTAACCTTCCTACAATCTTCCAATTCCGAGATATGGCAGATTGAATTTTTCCTTAAAAAAGATTTTTCCCCATTAGAAATTTTCCAGGCTTGGGAATTAGAAACAAATTATCAAAAAGTTACTCCATGTTCATGATTCTCCATAAATATTTTGCTTCAAGGTTCTTGTAAAACAACGTAAAGATTCAGACATGCAAAATTAGCTGCTTTTCAATAAATATGGGCCAGAGCTTTCCAAAAGTTAATCCCCTATCAAATTACTGAAGAGGAAGAAAATTGATGATTTTTAACTGTATTATCTTGAAAACGGTAAAACGTAGAAAGTTCAAATTTGGTGAAAGCGCAATTTAGGCTTATCCCAACATTTTGGTCAACAATGAAAAACTTGACTTGAATGCTTTTCAAAGACTACCAGTGTGGAAGCTACAGGAGAATCACCAGAACAGCAACTATTTAAAACAAGAATAGCGAAAAAAATGTTTCTTTTTCATCGTTTGTGGTAGTCGCCGTTCTGGTGACTCCTTTTTACAGGCTTGCGCTGGTAGCCTTTAGGCCAGAAGCACGAAAATGATTAAACATAAAACTCGGGTCTGCGAACGTCAAAACATTACAGTTAAATTGTTACTAATCTAAGTTTTTTGGTAATGTGGCCGAATGGGTAAAGATGTCGTTTTTACTACGACCCTGATCACGTGATATCAATTCATCCGGCACCCTAGTTACGTTGTTGCGGTCTTGGATAAAACACTTTACGATGATTATCTCTTTTTTCTGGTTTTAAACCCTGGTGGCTTTGACCAAGCAGCAAATTTACGATGTAAGAAGTCCAACCTCAAACGGAAAGCTTGGAATACGGTCAATTATGAACGGTGATGACGATTCGTCGAAAATAAAAGCGCGATCGTGGCTTCCTCGTGAGTCGACGATTAATATAAATCAGTCAAAGCTGTTTGAGATAATTACATTGTTTAATCTTGGGGCGCCCAAACTTTTTTCAGGAAGACCAGAATATAGCTTGCGCAAATATTTCCAAAGTGCGCGAAGGCCAACGGCTGCTTCATGGCACAGATTGCGCTGTCATTCAGCCATTGCAGTCACAAACAGTAAACGTCTTTTTGAGCTCGTGCTCAAGGACTTGTAGAGAGAAAAAACGTTTAAATTCTATTGGCTCTTTTAATATAAAACACAAAAGACAAAACCACTGGAAGTTTATGAAACTACTTCTCAAAATGTCAAAAGCAGCGAATAGGCTTATAGCGAAAAAGCACAAAGAACAAGCATTTAAAGCATCAATAAGAAGAAGCAGATGACAGGATCAAAATATTCATTTTACTCATGTGTTAAACAAATATAGTGTTGTAGTTGTCCTGTTAACATTTAAACTGCGATTGTGGTTTCCAATTAGTATCGTTTCGGTGAATAATATTTTTTGCCAGTGATTATATTTTGGGCCATTACTTTTGTTTTGTGAAGTCAATTTTATGATCTGAGCTATCTGTCAAATGTTGGGATACATCGACATCTTCAGTAGGGTAGCTCAAAATCGGCGAAAAAAGATTTTTTTGTAGAATTTTCTGTCAGTATGTGTTACTGTTCCGTTTGGTTAGAAAACCTTGTATAGCAATTTTTACGAAAATAAATTAAGCTTTGACCCTGGTTCACCCCACTTTAAACTCAGAATTGTATGAATTTTTTCTCATTTTCTACAATGCTCGATCACTGCTTTTTGTTACACCAAGAAACAACTTTGGATCCAATACCAATCACTAATTTGTACCTGCGCTGTTTAATTAAGCAACTTCATAAACATATGCACAAAGATCCTGATGCGGTAATTGTATTGAAAATGTCAAATTTACCACGTTTGTTTTAGGTAGTTGCAAGAAATTGCCGAAGTTTTTTTCCGGGCATGAGCACTAAACAGTTACTCCTTTGTAAATTCCTGTGTTCGCAGTTGTTGTTATCAAACATTAAACTAAAGATTAAGTATTTTACAATGTTCCACATATCTAGAGTGTCCAAAAATTATTTTTTTCGATTTAGCAGCTGTGCTGTCCAAAATTGCTATTTGCAATTTTGAATAAATTTTTCTTCTTTCCATGAGTTACAGTCAAAAGAATAGCAATGACATCTGTGTATGTTTCCACGTGTTCTAGGTCTTGCAACATTTTCCCTTCCCAATGCAGTAGATATCTGTTACGTTTAGAGTTAAGATGACTGAATTGTTTCCAAGTTTTTCTCCAAGATTGACTTAACAGTTTGCTCTCGTATTCTATTTTGATGTCTACGCACTGTATCTTTTACAAAGACAGATCATTGATGTTGCCATCGCAGAGCGAACAACAGCAGACATCATCTCTGTTGGCCCTCTATGGTTAATATTATGCTTGTCTACCATCACATTAACGGTTTCACTCCACTGACTGGAACCGAGATTGAAATTAAGAACAGGCTGCTTTTTCTTTAATTCCTTACTTTTTTTTAGAAGTTTTAGGCAAGCCAAAGTCAGAATCTCTTCATCAGCATCGCTTGATAAACTGCTTTCACTGTTTTGGTTTTGCTCAACAAGAAAGGATGACGTATCTATTTTTCCCTGTTGTTCATTGTGTCTTTTTGTTGTACTTTCAAAACCTTTTCTAGTTTGGGTTTGTTTATATCCATTGCTACTCTGTCCATGGAGGAAAATCCCCCTCGTCTCTACTGCCTCTTATTTTGTTTAAACAATTTTTGTTTTTGTTGTTTAATTCTCTCTCACAATTTGGTTTAAAAGCCCAAAAGGTTTTCTCCATATCTTTAAAAAAAGGCCTTACTTTTAGTCTAGTTGCTGCTGGATTGTTTTTGATCGTTGCTTGAACAAGATTGTACAATCTTAGCGTAAATTTAGAATCACGGTAATGAAAATGTTGTCAGTTTTTGTTGGGATACCAGCTTGACGTAGCCACCATTGCCTAATGTTTTCAACAGCAACTTGAGCAAAGTTTCGTAAAGTTCTTGTTCCAGGTTCTTTTGTAGTTAAAAAGCATTTAAGTCTAGTTTTCACTCATGACCAAAAAGTTGGAATCAGCCTTAAATGCATGCTCACCAAATTTGAAAGTTCTTCGCCTCTTCGTTTTCAAGATTTGCTGTTCAAAATTAGCCGTTTTCTTCTTACTTCAGTGTTGCCATTTTGTCAGTATTGTGACGAAAAATTAGCTTTTGAAAAGTTGGCTTAAATTTAATTAAAAGCAGCTAAATTTGCAGTTCTAAACCTTTCTGTGTTTTCCAATTATAGCTCGACCGCAAAAAATTTATTGAGAATCAAGAACGTGCAGTAACTTTTTAAAATTTTGTTTCTAATTAGCGACCCTGGCAAAATCTCTAAACGGAAAAAGCCTTTTTAAAAAACTTTTTTTAACTTGAATAAGATATGTTCCCTTTTGCCAAATTAAAAAACAAATTTCAGATTAAACAAAACATGCGTTAGTTCGTTTAAATTGCCAAGATATCTTCGATTAACCAAACATTTAATGGCGTAAAATCTCTTCAAGTTAAAACCAAAAAATCAGGCTTATTTGAATGATATTGCGTTCTATAGAAGTTATTTGGTGTCAAATTAACTATTCTGTTTGAGCTTAAAGAAAAATTTTACAAACACTACAGTTGATGATAAATTTCATTTCACGTTTGTTTTGCTTTTTCAATAAATTTTAGGATTTATCTACTTTCATGGCCTATAATATAACATAACATGTTCCGGTGTTAGCGTAAAAAATGCGAGATTGTTGAGAGAGCATTGTCTGAAACCAGAGATTTAATAAGATAAAAACGGAACTCGCAGTTGTCTTAAAATGAACATCCTCTTTGCTTGCAAATCTGCAAATTTTCTTGCTGCTTCTTTCCAATGCATTCATAGTTCTAGAAAGTAAGAAAAAATGTCTTAATGCACAACACCGTCGAATTTTTTAGGTGTTATAATGTATATTTTGCAATCCCTTTTTGACTGTTCTTGTTAGGACTTCACGCGCGTGCGCGCGCGTAGGACCTTTGTTTGTACTGTGCACTCGGCCATTTTCGTACATGAACAATTCAGCATCGTAACTTGTACGATTTGCTTACAACTTAAAAGCCGTTAATCTAGCGAGCTAATTTTGAATACAACATGGTAAAAGTGCCATCGTTGAGGAGAGAGGGCAGGGGGCCGTGCCCCCTAACGGCTGCTTGCGCTCCCTCATTTTGAGTAGCTCAAAATACTGTTAATGGAATATTACGTAACGAGAAGACAACAGACATGGAAAAACGAATAATAGAATGGATGGAAAAACGAATAATAACGTTTAAACATAATTCCCTTTTGACGTTTCTCGATTCTTTGCAAAATTGCTGGCAACCAACTGCTGTACATAAATCTGACGCAATAATCCGGCTCATTAACATGCCTTTACGGATGTGTCGCGGAAGAGACATGTAAGCTAGCATAATCGTTTACGGTACTTCGCTAGTAATTACGACATGCGATAACACGTCAAAACATTTTTTTCAAAGACCCGTTGCTTTGATTTTTAGAGCACACTCAAGATTTTGAGGTCGCACTCATTTGCACAACCAGGACGAAGGGGCTTTAGCTTCCTAAGCCAAGTCATTTAGAAGATTTAACATCAAAATACGAGCGTTTAAATCGTCTTTTAGCCTCGACCTGAAGTAAGGGATGAAAGACTGAAGGGGCTAAGCAGTTTAGTTCCTGGAAATGACTTATGAAATTTAGCAATTTAGTTCAGAGTAGTAAATCGAACCGGGCTTTTCGGGTCGGGTTCGGCCGGGTTCGAGCCTAAAGTTGACAAAATTTTGGGATTAATTCGGGCCTGAGACGTACGTTTTGTCTTAGGTGCACAAAAATATAATCAAAATAACTTGGCAAAATTGCTAAATTTTTCAAACCTAACTTAACTTTTGTTTTTTTTTGGGCATGATTTGCGCTTCAAATTAGTTTTCGATTTCTGGCTTATATTTTCGGGTTTGGGCCGGGATCGGGCCTGAGCTAGTTGGCCTGTTTACAGCTCTAAGTTATTCAAATGGCTTCAAAAAGGGAGAAATGTGATTAAAATAATGTTAAAATCCCTATTTATTTGCAGCAAAATCACAATAATTGCCCGAACACAGTCACCAAATATTTAGTAACCATCCCCGTCTGTGACACGCTTGAGTTGCATCAGTTTGTTTAGCACGGAACCAAAATCGGACAATATTTTTGCGCAAAAGAAATTTGCTTTTGATTCACCCTTCTAAGCACAATCCTTGTTGCGTCTTTGGTAGTATTCACTGCTGTAGATAGATTTTTCAGGCGATTATAGGCCGCAGACGAAACCAGCTAAGAAACGCTGCCGGCCTTATATAAATCGAGTTTTTTAGCTTGGAATAGAGAACTTTTAAAGTTGCACATATTTGTAGCCGTACAAGATCTGAAGATCAGTTTTTATATGCAAAAGTTCAGTTTATTTTAGTGCCGCCCACATTCGGGTAGTGACCCCTCACTTCGTTTGCTCTGGCAACAGCACTGCATGGTAATGAATAAAAGTATCATGTATGCCAATTTGGGGGACCATAGGTCACGTAATCGTGCTTTAAGAAATCAAAGATTGGATAAAAGCTGCTAGTTTTTTGTCGAAAATTTATTGATTCGCTTTAAACTCTAAAACGGCTGAACGAGGTAAGCTATAATTTGGATACAGCATGAGGCAAATAGAGGTTTCATACTGTATGACAAGTAAGTATAATTTTAGAGGCCAAAAAGTAGTCAAATTTGAACAAACGTATCTCGTTTAGTATCCATATTGATGAAAAGCGGTTTTGGTTTTTAAACACACTCTCAAACACCTTTTTATGGTTACGTTAATTTACCCTGATTGACTTGGATACTATTTTTCTTTTTTTTTCTGTTTTTCTTCCCAACCTATCGAGTTTTAAATCGCTAAACGCTCAGAATCTAAACTTTTAGTCATTGTAGGTGTCAGGAAGGACAAGGTCCCGCCTAAAATTGGGGATAAAAACTTTAACCATGGAGGGTAGTTGAGTGATAATTCTTAGGATAAATACCAATAAGAAAAAAATAAAAAAAGTTGACAAAATTTAGAGGTAACAAAATGAAGGGTTCTCCCGAATTAAATAAGTACTCCAAAATTAAAGCTTTTCAGCGACTCTAAATTGACACATGAATTTTTCATAATAGGCAAATATAAAGAGAGGTTATGATATTAAAAATTTTGGCGGTATCAAAATGGGGGATCCTTCTCAAACGGGTCTTTTAAAATTCACACACTACAATCAAGCAAACTACTAACTTTACAGGTTCCAAATACCTAGGTACTGCTATAACGTCTCACTAATTGCCTCTGTTATGCTCTCTCTCGCATTCGTCTACCCCATTAGCCAAACTTTTAGCCAAATGGCACTCATTAGCGAAATGGCACTGAACTGGGCCTCTACTTCATTTTCTTTTTAATTCTGCGAGCGAGTGGGGTAGGAAGGGTTAAAATAATACAACCCTTTCCTTTTCTTGACAGGATTTCAACGTTCGCTGCTGCCTTCATACCTCGCCTATTCTAGGCCATGGCAAAATCATAGATTAGCCTATTCGCAAATTCTATCTTTCTCACTCCAATATTCCACTTTACGCATTTTCAGATACATGATATCAACAGCAAACCATTTTCGAGTTCGTTTGAATCCTGGCTATCTACCAACAAAAATACAGCAGAGATAATCCAACCTACCGCACCTTGTTCCAAAAGAAACAATGCATGCTGATCTGAAAGCTGACTGAATATTTGGGCAATATTACTCATTCGTGACAAGAACAAGTTTACAATGCTAAGTAGGCTTTCCTTTTTCAGTATATCCGTGGTTAATTAAACCCTTAAATTTAACTCAAGCTTAATGACGTCACCCCCACGATACCCTTTTGAAAAACCTTTACGGTTTTAGGTGAAATGGATAAAATAACTCGAAAAGTGATTGGGGACGACATATCTTCTACATAATACCGACATATTATCTTCTACGTCTGTTTGTGTAACCACGGCAAAGATTATAAAATGCGTTATACGATATAATGGCTGTATAATGACGAAATTATGCAAAATATTGAGGACAAAACCTATGAAACACAGTTTTGTACAACAATTTTTTGATAATAAAGCCGCCACTACAATTTAGTACAATTTCAATGTACTTTATGAACCAAAAATTATATTTTGCATCTGTATTCGCTATTTTTTTGAACAATGTTTCTTTCAAAATGGCACAAGATTTAAGCATAAAAATTGGTCTCAAAAGGTTTGATGTTTTTTCAAGATCTGTTAATTTTGACGAAGCTAGAGTAGGTTGTGAAAATCGTGGTTGGCAACTTGCTCATATCAGAAACAGGACGATAGCTTTGAAGTTGCAAGATATTTTTCTAAATATTTCAGGTAAGATAGAGTAGTTCGATTGTAGAGAAACAACAGAGTAGAACAAACAGTGGCAGAAAATACAGAAGCTTTTAATGAATTATAGTGGACTCGAATTCAGATTTATGTTCAATATCCATGCCTAATACAGGCAGCAGCGATAGCTCAGTGGTAAAGCTTCAGGTTTGTTTTCAACTGGCAAAGCGTCATCGCATCCTTGGGAAGACATTTTACGCATATAATTCACATTGTGTTTCCACAATCAATTTACATTGTATTTCCACCTCCGCCGAAATCAATGTTATACTTTCACAATCATAGCTGGACAGATATGAGTTGCTGTTGTCGCGATTGTCATTACATTCCAGCAAAAACAACTGATTTACTTTAAAAAAATGATTAATCTTCTTAATTTGATTTCTTAGCAAACATGAATCGTCAATTACTCAAGCAAAGTACTAAAGGAAGAAAAAACGCCACGCAAATCGAGTTCACGCTTGTGATTGGACAGACACGCGGCTTGTAACAGCATAGATAGGTCACAGAAACAACATAGTCAAAGTGTCTTAATTAACCCATGATAAAAAGAAAAAATCAAATTATTGTAACAATACGGTTACATTTGGAACAGCGTGTTTTGGCGGATTGCTTGTAACTGAATTTGGCTGTATTGTCTCACCATAGATCAAAAGAGGTTGCAATGATTAGATTGAGCAAATTATCCATCTCTTGCACTGCTATTACCCGTGATTAGGGCTACGATTAAGCACTGCTTTTAGGGAGTGAGTCGAGTTAATTCTTTTGATTTATTTTATAGAGAATCCTTCATGCTATTGGGCGGCAATAAGTAGGCAGCCTGGACACAAAATGTTCAAGTGGATCGACGACAAATCTTTGTACTTAAAAGACATGCACGGTTTTCCATGGAATCGCTATGATTTTCGCTTTGAAAATCAAACTGAAATCGAAATGTGTGCGTGTTATGGGAAAACTGGAAAATCCAAAGTTGTGCAAACGTCAAGTAAACCCTGCTTACTTACTGATTCCGGTTTCATTTGTGAGCATCAAGGTAAGTATTGACTACAGCATGTAGAACACGTTGCACTTAAGTCTACGTAAAATGATCACTCAATTTGATTTATTAAGTAGTCGTTTCGATTCTTTGTGCAAGCAACACTTTGTTGTTTCGATTCTATAAACAGAGGAAGTTCCAAGAATTAAAAGGGACCTGCCAACACTAACTAAAACAGTTCTTAGTGTAAGCATAAACTCTTTTTTTAGTAGACATTCGCGCGGAGAAAAGAGAAGAGCATGAAAAAAGACTGCTTTTGTTGCAAAGTTTTTTGCGGTCACGATTATTCAACGGGCTTGACTAAACGTATTCGTAGAACGAGCGAACAGTGAAAAAAAATGTCACGCTGATTGAACGAATCGGTGTATTTTAGAACAAGTGAACTGGAAAAAAAAGTGACATAATTGTCAGTTTCCATTTTACTAATAAATAGTCTGTGCTCTGACCGACATCATACTCAGGAGAAAATGTGATATTAAGCGACTTTAGTTTGAGTTGAATACTGGTAAACCAAGAACTTTTTTAAGTATGTTTTGTTCGAACTTCGTAGTGCTTGAAGTCCCCACAGTTTGGAAAATTGAGATAACACAGCATTGTTTGCACATTATCACAAAAACCATAATAATTTCATTAATTATTGTGACAAAAAGTTTATGGATGTTACTCACTAAAATTTTTTTACAGCAACCAAAAAATAGAGTTTTTTCAAAAGATAATGGGCATCCAATTAACGTAAGGGCTACGATCAAAAACTGCTGAAATTATTTCACCCAGTGTCAAGTAACGGACATTCGTATCATAAAGTGCAGTTTTTCTTCGTGTGAAGTAATTTTGGTGCTCTTGTCTATGATTAACTGTTCTCAGTCCATAGTTTGCGGTTTCGTAGTGAGTAGTATTTTAAATTCGCATAATAAGTTAAGATAAGTTTCATAGAGATATAGTTAGTTTGACTAATTTCAAAAAATTACAGTATTAGTGTTTTTCATCGATAGACCAAACTGAAATTGCTCATCGGTTTGAAATTGATTCTATTGCACGAACAAAACAAAGTTATAGGTTAGTGGTGAAATTTGTTACGCATCAAATTCGTAGCAATTATTGGAGAAAGATCCATTTCTTGTCCAAACTTAACAGTAAAATACTCGATGGGGTGAGGATGGGGCGAAGAGGAGATGAACTTCTCCAAACTTTTCTTTTGTAATGCATACGAAATAGGCGAAACTTTTCTTTTTTTATAATTTACCGGCTTAAAGTAAAAAAGCTTATACAGCACTTCACCATTAGCCACCGCCGTCATTTTAGGTCATTAAACCAGGCAGAGTTAATCATGTTTTTGCACTCTTAATTTTTATGCTTCGTCTTAAAATCAATTAGTTTTACTAAAAAAGACCCCAAATTAAGTTATTTTTGCAAAGAAAAAATGCAAAATCTCCGAACACTGAAAGCAGATCTCCGAAATACCTTTCCGTCGCAGATTTTTTGCTACGCGCCAAGCTAAACTAACAATCAGTCTACAAATCTTTTTCCAAGCATTGCTTTGCCGCTGGCTGCACTTAAAGCAAGTAAACTGAAAGGGGAAATGACACATAACGTTTGCGAAACCATATATTTTAAGCTGACCCTTTGTGCAAAGCTTCTAGATCCGTCCCCGTATGCTTGTAATATTATTGAAGCTGGTTCCTTAGATTTTTTGTATTTATCAATTTGACAACATGACACTGAGCTACCGATTCATTTTCATTATAGTTTTTCCTTCGTTTTTGAAATTAGGAAAATTAATCTTTTTAATATTGTTCAACTGTAGCAAAGAACGATTCTACGTATTTTTCTGCACGATTGGGACTTTCGTTGCTTTATACGGTCAAGATGCGTTTACATTGGACGCGAAGCAACCAAGGTTTGACGCTGTTGATAACTTCAGAAAGCATTCAACCCACAAACTTCGCTAGCAGTTGCTTAACTTTAATTGGACACATTACTTTTGAATGCTTGACCTATTTTCAGCAAATAGCGTAAGCGAGCACACGCGAAGATTGCCGACTTTTGTTTCTCGTTGCTTCTCGTTCAGTATAAACGCACATTTATGCATAATACTTAAACAAGAATACTTTTACTTTCTAAATACATAGCATTTTTACAGGGCTTCCAAAGCCTAAAATTTTGCAACCTTGCTTCCTAAAACTGATTTTTTTTTTTTTGGCATACCCCCTTCCGTCACCACACCTACAATTGTGCTAGTTTTTGGGGCTTTGTTTTTTTTTGTCCAGCTGTAATAGTAGAGCATTTGAGTCATTAGTAGTACAATTGTCCTAATAACAACATCCCATGACAACATTTCTGCCTTCAAATGTGCAGCGTTGAAACCATAGTCGATTGTCGAACAAGATGGCTGCCAACATGCTTGTAGCAAGTCAAAGTAAGCAAAATACCTCAAAACCAAATAAGTTAATAAACAATTAGATTTGCATTTTGAATTTAAAATTCTTTAAAATTGTATGTAGGTATTATTTTTGTTCAGATTTTTCTTGATAATAATTTTCGAATAATAATAATAAAAAAAGTGTCACGAATAATAATTTTGAATGCCTGATATATGATTATTTGCTGTATTTTAATGCGTACATGACTGATTTACTGCTTTTGCCGCTTTTTTTTGATTTAGGATATTCGGGATATTCTGGATAATTCTTTTCTAGTATTTTCTACTGTCTTCTATTAGTTACCGGATTTATTAGTTGTTTACATGTCTTAATTGCTATATTTAGAATTGAAGTTTGTGATGTCACAATTAGTTGTGTTTTCGTAATCGCGTATATTTTTTCTATTGTAACGTACCACGCATTGTTCTGAGATATTCGATAGCTTTTGCCGCAGTATAAATATGCGGGTCGTTTTTCATATTTTTCCTTATAATATTCTGAAAGTGGATGATTTTTAGGTATTAGTTTCGTAGGCAGTTAAGTCGAGTTCGTGTATGTGAGGTTGGCTCGTATAGCCGTTTAGTAAAAGTGTTAGTGGAGCGATTTTGCTCAGTGAGTTGGTTTGTGTTTCAATCTTAGATAGAAGTTTTAATTTTAGACTGGTGTTCTGCTTTCTGAGATTAAAGTAGCTAAAGGAACTATCAACTGCCATTTTCGATTCGTCAATTAACATCTCAGTTGTTCTCTAGTTTCAGCCGAGGTGGGCAATTCTAGGGATTAAAGGTTGTACTCTAGCCAAGTATCAACGATCGCGACAATTAGCCCACAGAATTTTTGGTCAAAATCATGTACAACTGTACGTTTCGTGTCTCAATGTAGCTTAAGCAGCAAAACCTAATGAGAATAAAATAGATTTATTTTTGGCAAACTAACTGCAATTTTTCAGCCACTTGCGCTCCAAATCATTACAGAAACATATCAAACAAGGATTTCAAGTCACAGTGTCGCTGATTGGATATTAAATTTAGATTTTATTGGAAATAACCTAGGTAATAAAACAAATAACAAATTTAGTACATGTTTGATAATTCAATTTCTATTCAACTCTACTGTACATAAAATAGGAAAACCAAAAGAAGTTTCTATCAAAAAAAGTATCTATGAAAGAAACTTGGTAGGCCGAGCCTATCCCAAACGGCAGCACTAAATACATAAAGTGTGTACGTTTTGACCAGTCGAGTCACAAACTGTACTATTGTACAACCAAGTCGGTCACAAGTCGTACAATTGTACTTGTACGTCCCCCCCTAATTTGCGTATTTATAAAACAAAACTAAAAAAATAAGATAATTTTGAGTTTCAGTGGCTTGTAGGGACTTATGGGACAAAAAATAAAAATTTTATATGAAGAACTATTATATCGTGTCCGAAGGAGATACTTACCAAAATAGCAAATCACGTCTTGTTTTGGCACAGAAAACGGAAAGGAAACAACAACAAACAAAATGTTGACAAAGACGACTGCGACTTCAGCGAGAACTACAACGATCGCGGCAACAACAACTAAACAAACAACGATTCCATTTCCAAATACTAACGGTATTTTTTGCAAATTTACCCTATTAAGATCAAAAATATTAGTTGCCCTTTAACAAAAAAACTCTTTTAGGGATATAAAAATTTACAAATTCGCTCTTACTCAAAGAATGCCCAAATCAAGCTAAGTTAAACCAATAAAATAAACTTCATGAACCAAAAAACTTAAATGAATTACGTCAAAACAATTTAATCAAATCTTTAGCAGCAAAATAAGAAAATCAAAAATGACGCAACTGGGAATCAAACTGGAAATCAACGTGGAATCAAATCAACAGTCAACAATCAAATTGGAAATCAAACTGTCTTCAAAAAAGAACCGAAACCGACCTAAGTCTTTGTACGAGAGCTTTACAATAGCTGGAATCAATCCAACTGCACAGATCTACACTTTTGTTCACGTAGTGATAAGTGTTAGGTGTGAACAATGACCAATTCTTGTTTGGTTTCAAAACTGGAAGAAAACCAACCTTCTGTTTTCGAAAAATTAAGTGTGACGCAATCGACTTCTTTTACTTAATTCACAACTCGTCTTGATACAGCGCAAACGAAGCTCTACCTCTTCTTTGACTTGAAAGCCGCAGCTCTTCTTTATCCAACCAATCGAACAGCGGCAATTGTCTTCGGATAATTCTGCCAGTGCAGCAATTTTAGCACATTGCGATCCAGCACACCGTATGGTTGGTCGAGCGATATCGCGTTCGTCTCTGGAGCGAGAGGTTTGAGGTTTGGATTTTGGGCTAGTAAAATTGGATACAGCGTTTCCAACAACTCGACATCGCCGCAAAACCAAGCTTTGTTACTTGAGCGCAATGACGCGGAGATGAGCCCCGCCAACTCGTTACACGCATTGGCGTAGAACTGTGAGTATAATGAAAGATTTTGATTTGGTTTGATATGATGCAGCACTCTCTTTTGAAATCTGACCTCTACTTCCATTGTCGTGAAGTTCAGCCCTGTCGTGCTTACAATTCAGCATTGACTTACATCTGTTACAAGATTTAACACTGAAATCCAAAAGAAGCACGGCCTGTAAAAAGATGAATGGCACGCTTCAATGTACTTATACGGTACAATAAAAGACACGGAATGCTTCCCGAAAAAACAAGTTTCCAGATGCAGAAAATGAACACCACAAATCTATGCTGCCCATCAAAATTCCAAGTTCATAAAAAAATAAGAAGACAGATGGAGGCAGCATTAAATGGAGAGAGCATCAACATGGTGGAGACAGCATTAAACAGAGGTGCTCGAGGACACATTTTGAAGTCCTTGGCCTTGGCCTCGAAGCCTCAAGTCCTCGAAAATTGCCCTGTCCTTGGCTCGAGGACAGCACTATTTTTTGAACAGTTGAAATTTCGTTGAAAAATGCCAAAAATTTCGCGGAAAATTTGCAAACATTTTCCTTGTTTTCCTCACTTGGAGCATAGGCGTAGCTAAAGGAGGGGAGGGAACCCGCCCCCCCCCAATTGAAATTTCACCAATGAAAAAAATGTGACAAAAAAGCCTATTGGTTCTTCAGTTTCAGTTTCTTTTTAGCATTTTTCGCTTACAACACTAACTAACAACAATATTGAAGACCAGGAGCGCCAGGCCCCCCTTAATTCAATTTTTGCCAGCCAATTTAAACGTATAACCCGGAAGAAATGGAGAGTTTTTGTCCAAAAAGTTGCTATCTCAAGCCCACATCTAGCCTTTTTTATGAACGTAATGTATTAATCAGGGCCGTATTTACCATAATATGACGCAGTACCAGGTAGGGGCCCCAAGCTGAAATCGTAAGACTTTTTTTGGTCTTTACCTATATTTAGGCAGAAAGATATTGCGAAAATCTCCATAGTGCCAGGGGATTAGCGCGATGTTCGTCCTGCCCGGCAATAACATGGTTAGTAGACGTAACTATCTGTTGCACCATTTTTCAATAACAATTCAGTAATTTATCTCCAACCTGGCCGGTTTTTACGCACAAAATACTTTTAAAAAATTTGCCATGGAAAAATGCTCATTGAACAAATCATTAAACTTCAATTGAGGGGGCCTGGGTCCCCTGGCCGCACATGTACTCTGATAACTGGTTATTTTCGTGAGAAAACAAAAATCTTTTAGGAAATCTTCGAGTGGATTATCATTTACTGCTAAAATGTTTCAATAAACAATGCATCTTACTTCCCCTACCCAGACCAAATCACTTACAGTTAAAATTTAACAGCAAAATGCACGATGTTAAATGTGTTTTGGACTTAAATTGCAAGTAAAAGGAGGATCAAACAACTTAAATTTTTCAATTGGCTTTCAAATGTCAAAAGTCTAGTGCTTTCAAATGGCTCTGAACCCTAGCGAAATGTGATTCAATAGCGTTAAAATAGCTTTTTTTTCCAAAAAATTACAAAAAATCGCCCAAAGGCTGGGGCCTTCGCCCCCAGACACCATAAGCCTCCGGCGGCTCGGGGCCTCGCCCCTAGACCCCCGTCTGTGATACGTTTGAGTTACACTAACTTTCTCAACACGTTTCCAAAGTTAGATGATTGCATTTTTCAACTATTAGTTTAAGCCCTCTCCCTTTGCAAAATCCTGGTTACGTGCCAACAGGCAACGATTTCAGATCTTCCATTCTACGATATCTCTGTCCCACAAAAACGTCCTCTTTTGAAAAATTTTGAAGATGTCATTGCATGAGAATTGTGGTTTAGGCCTCCTCCAATCTAAAATTCTGGGTACGCCTATGAATTAAAGATCGCCTGAAAAAAATTTTTAAGCCCTTTTTTGGAGATCACTTGCATCTGTGTCCCTGGTCCTTGGCCTTGGCCTCGAACATTCCTGTCCTTTGGCCTCCAGAGGGTCTGTCCTCGAAAAGGCTGTCCTTGGCCTCTGATTGTTTTTGTGTCCTTGGGCTTGGCCTCGAGCCTTGTGTCCTCGACTCCACCTCTGGCATTAAGGTGTTGTCAAATGAAGTAGAATCGTAAGACATGATGTCTCTGTAAACTATTGAATTAGTTCTGCCTATTTTATTGTAAAAATAACAAAACTAAATGCCTTGGCGTCGAGAAACTTTTGCGCTCAAAATATCAAAAAATGAAAATTCCAACTAATAGAAATTTACGAGACACTCTAAGTTACAAAATGCTGAGTAATACTAAACAAAAAGTTTCTGAAGGTCCAAACAAAGTTGTACCATGCTAGTAAACAAGTGGCGTCATGTAAAATTTCCTGAGGGAACAAATCTAGTTAACCACAAATTACTTAATGTGAAAGTTGTTGAAACAACGCTGTTGTGCATTGCCATGTTAAGAGCAACATTATTTTGCACTTTTGAAACATTTTAAAAGGATGCCAAATCCTGAAATTTTACCTCCTGCTTTATCATAGATATCGCAATTAAGTTAAGCACAAGATTTTTTTTGTATATTAAATTAAACTACATGCAGGCGCGTAGCCAGAAATTCGCAATAAGGGGGGCTGTTTATGGGGTCTGCGGGTGAAACCCCCACCCGCCGGAGGCACAGAGGTCTGGGGGCGGAGGCCCTAGAGATCAAAATTTTTGCATTTTTTTGCAAGAATAACTTAATTTTGGGGCTATTTTGATAAAAAAATAATGCTTTTAAAACGTGGCATACAAATTGGCAGTGTAAACATGATTAAACTGGTTGCATACATGGTCTACTTGGGAGGTAGTTAATGGTAAAATTTTAGTTCTCTTATTTAGATGCTGGTAAATTATAAACTCGTACAGTTCAAGAAAACTTACATTGAGTAATTTACAGTATTTCGTTTACACAGAAAAATAATTGGGAGAGGGGCTTATGAAAAGAGATTTGAGAGGAAAGATTGGTAATCAACTAATACTGTATACCCCCACCCTATTTCTAAGTTTATAATATATTTGTTGATGGCACCTATGCATAATAGCATTTTTACACTAGCGATCAAACTTGATTGCTTATTTTTGTCCATTTTTCGTAATTTTCAGTTATTTGTGAGTTGTCTTTTTGACAAATTAGCCCCCCCATGGAGTATATGTTTAAAAAGATGTTTTAAATGACTGTTGATTCCATTCCAATACATACAACAGTCTTAAAAGTGCTAAAAACGTGTTTTTTTTTCTTATTCTGCATTTTGTTCGACATGTCAATGGGGGACTGTAGCCCCCTCCCCGCCCCCCCTGGCTACGCTACAGACTACATATAACCATAGGTGGGCACAAGTCCGTTAATCCGTTAATAACAAAGCTAACTTTTTCATCAACTCGTTAATCCGTTAAAAAGTTTTTTCATGTTAACGGACTAAATTAACTTCCGTTAAGTGCTGTTAACGGACTAAAGTAACTTCCGTTAAGTTCTGTTAACTTCCGTTAAAATTTTTATCGTTAATATCTTGCAGCTTCGTTGTGCATTTGAACTTGTTTTTATCTTGAAATTAGATTAGACTGTAAAATATAACTTCAAAACACAAAAAGACCACCATAGCAATAAATATTTCCTTAAAATCACCTCAACAGCGTCAATACGTGTTCTACAAGCGAGTGAACAAAACGAAATGTAAATTACGCGCAAAATGTTAACGAATTAACGGACTTTATTAACTTGCGTTAATTAAAGCTGAAAATAACGGATTAACGTTAACGGAGGTGTGAAGTTTGTCGACGGGCTAGTGGTTAACGAAGCTAACGTTTTGCATTAACTTGCCCACCTATGCATATAACCAAAACGTCAAGGAAAACTTTGATGATGATGACGATCACTACGAAGACTCCAAACATTATCCAAAAATGTGTAACAAAAACGCTAGCGTGGTGACGGCGTGCTAATTCTTTGAGTGGTTGAAAAATAGCAAATTTTCCAGGGTTTTGCATCCCAGCTGGGATCTATGCTGCAGCATGCTTTCATCCACTGAAAAGATCCTAGTAACTTCAACCAACCAATTTTGTATTTATGGGGGCCAATATAATGGCAACAGCAGCAAAAATTAAAGAAACTAAGGTCTCGTTTTCCAATCTTCGTTATTTTTGTTATCTTACTCTGTTGGACTTTGTCGTTACTAACCTTTTCAGATTGGGAGCATTTTTGCAGGCCTTGGAAAACCTAAACAATGGTCCAATTGGGCCATATTAAACATTTTGTCATCGTTTTTTGGGACTACGACTTCGATCAGAGCAACAACAACGACCACTACCACAACGACAACAACAACAACAACACCAACAACAACAACAACAACGACGACAACAGTGTCATCAATGACCCAAACAACAACTACGACGACAATGACAACCACTACGACAAATTCAACAAATATGACAACAATAGCCACCACTGCAATAATATTGTCAACAATAGAAACGACAACTATGACAACAACAATGATGCCATCAACAAATACAACGACAGCAAATACAACAACAAAAAACACAACGACAACAACTAAAGTAACTACGCTGTAAATTGTAAAGGAGGAAACCAAAAGATGTTAATGATTATGAATGAAAAAATTTGCAGAAATCTCATGTTTAAGAGGGTATTTTTAAAAATACTAGCTTTAGGTTGGAAACTTTTTGTAAACAAAAAAGAAAAATTGGTAAGTTCCACCTTTTAAAATCGAGTCATGTCGCGTAAAGGCATGAGGTACTTTAAGCCACAAAGCGGAGCCAAAAGGTGGTCAGCGTGACAAATTATGGGCTGTTGAAAAGTAAGTTAGAATTTTACGAAAAATATTTCTCACCTAAATAGATGTTGATTACTTTTTACACACTGTATAATATTAAAGTGAATGGAAAAGCAAGGTCACAAAAGTAATGCAACCTCTTTGGCGATAGTTCGGAGTTTTCGAAGAGATGCAACGTCAAAGTTTATTCAGTATTTAAGCAAGCCGTAGTTTAATTAATCATTCAGCATTCAATCAATAATGTAGCTATTCCATAATATAGATAATATACAATGTATAACTAAATAGGTTAGCGATAAACAAATATTTTTATTGCTGTCTGACAAAAATATCTTAAAATATTTTCAACATTGGCTTGTCAAAATGCATCTCGTTTACACGCCAGTTATGTGCTACCGAAAGTATTGAGTATACAGTAATTATTATGAAATTTTGCTGTAGCGGATACGCGACGTTAAGCCGAATAAATTTGTCAACGAACTAAACTGATGTACTGCACAGAGTAGGCCTATGAAATACATTTTCATATAGGACCCTTTTGTTCTTATTCTTAATAGGATTAGTGATAACTGCTAGTATTAAATGCCACAAATTTTGCAAAAAAAACAGCTTTTTTGTGGTTTTTGCCGCGTTTTGAAATGATTAAATTGGTATTAGTATTCACAGTTTCTTTGCTTGATGCTTAGTGTGAAGCGACAGTGTGAAGTGAAGCCTCCCCCGTGTTTGGCAGACAGGTTGGCAGGTCGCAACTTGACTCGAAGATCGCAAGGTCCCTTTGCTGTCTCCTGTCTAAGGAAACTTGGTGATTAGAAAATATGTAATTTATATTTTGTTTTCAGCTGTAAGTAAAATTGATTTTTGGTGGAGCTATCACTTCTGTTTATGCTTGATCTTATTAATTTGGGATATCGGGTTCATTTTCTCTGTTTAGGATTTACACAGCATTTATACAGTAGCCTAGGCAAGATGTTTCCTGTAATTCCGTATTTAAAAACAGGCGTTAATTTTCAAATTTCATGTTAATTGTTTTGTTACAGTTACAGTTTATAGTGGTTTATTAAGACTGAGTTTTACCAGAACTGTATTGCTGGTTCAAATTTGTACTGCCAATTTGTTTTTTATTTACCTTAGGCATAGGTGGGCACAAGTCCGTTAATCGTTAATCCGTTAATAACGAAGCTAACTTTTTCATTAACTGTTAATCCGTTAAAAAGTTTTTTCATGTTAACGGACTAAATTAACTTCTGTTAAGTTCTGTTAACTTCCGTTTGGGTTTTTATCGTTAATATTTTGCACCATTATTCATTCATCGTACTACAGTAGTACAAACCGGTTTGCACTGGAATCAATTAATTATCGCTGATCACAATTTCCAAAGATTTTCCAATCGCGGCTTCGTTGTGCATTTGAACTTGTTTTTATCTTGAAATTAGATTAGACTGTAAAATACCGTATAACTTCAAAACACAAAAAGACCACCATAGCAATAAATATTTTCTTACTATCAGCTCTACAGCGTCCATACGTGTTCTACAAGCGAGTGAATAAAAAAAAAAAGTAAATTACTCGAAAATGTTAACGAATTAACGGACTTTATTAACTTGCGTTAATTAAAGCTGAAAATAACGGATTAACGTTAACGGAGGTGTGAAGTTTGTTAACGGACTATTGGTTAACGAAGCTAACGTTTTGCATTAACTTGCCCACCAATGACCTTAGGTCATTGTGTTTAGAACACAGATTTCAGCTGAAATACAATCAAGGTTATGAAACCGATACTAACATAGTAATAGTAGTTGTAATCAATGTTAAATAGTATCTGCATTTATTTACAGGAAATTTGCATTACATTGATTTTAAGTGTTGTTACGCGCAATCCATTGTTCAAGCTTTGTAAAATATCCCATATTGTTAGATTAACTGAGAAGAGCGACTGAGGAAGCGCTTGTACTTGAACAGCGGTACATTATAGTAAGCAGATTAATTACAGTATACAGTACTAATTTCATATTTCTTTTACATCGTTTTGTTTAATTTATGCAGTACAGCAGCACGCGAAACTTATGTTGGTCATACTGTAGCGCTGGTTCTTGAGTTCTGTGTAGGGTTAACGTTTGGGAAACAATTATACCGCAACAAGTTTTTTGTGAAATAGTGGTTATTTTCTAGTTTTACCGTTGTTTACTTCTTTAACTGTTTACCTGGAGACAGCAAATATGTAGCAGCAATCACTGATGCTAATTTGCTGCATTTTAACAAATTTCGGGGCATGATTTCACAAATTTGATAATTTTTGTGAAATGTTAAAAATATTTGGTATTTAAAGAAGGTTTTGGAGCTTTTTTTGAGCTCAGAAAATTTGTTTCTTTTTGTTGGAAAGCCTGGTACCTTGGTATCATAGCACTGTGACATCGCTTGATTACAAGATAGGGAAAGATATTCGCACATCTGTGAACTCGGCGAGCCATACCAACTTACTTTTTATTTTTAAACATACTGCTTTTTCCTTAAACTACCAAAATATACATTTGTTTAGCTTTTGATTCAAATGTTTATACTGAACGCTTAATTGACAGAAATTATCAAAATTGCCTCTTTACACACCTATTGCACGAAGTCGTTTTCAAGCATTTTTAGCAATACAAATTAACGGCAACTTTCAGGCGCAAGTTTGATCGAGTTAATAGCAAAAAATTGCTTTACTTTCATAAAAAAAATGAAAAAATCTCTCTGTGCTGTGGGTGAGATCCCTTACGATATTTTATCAGTAACACCAGCATGCAACTTTAAAGTTGCAGAAATCTTTGGCTGGAGCTATTTCATTTATTGCGTATTATTTCATTCCATTTCATATTTCATAAAAATTGATGCAATTCAATATTATTTGAACAGTTTTTTTTAACAAGTATCTGATTTTTTGGTATGTTTAAAAACTTGAGAAACCATAATACTATACTATCGATTTTGCGTTGACTTCAATTTTATTTACTGAGAGAATTTTTGTTAGTTATTGCAAGCCAGGTTTATTACTCTTAATATTAATAAACTTGCAGCAAGTTAATGCTATGTCGAATATAAACATGTTTATATAATGATAATATAATAACATGTTTATATAATAACATGATTAAATAATGCTTGGAAAATATTTGTGAACGTCTGAAGACAATAATAAAATTTTGCGCTGCTCTTCAAGCGAACTTGAAGAAAAAAACGAAGAGATTGTTCAATATTTCAAAAACTTTTGTTTCTTCAAATGTTCGATGACGACTTCCAAGGTCTGGGTAGACCTTGACGATGAGAATGCTCTTCTTTTAAAAGCCAAACTAAAGGTTATTGTTAAAGGTAAGTCAATGCAAGAGCTGTGCAACATGCATGCTTTCAAAAGATATCGTTAACCGTTATATATTTTTTTTTTTTTTCATTCTAACTAACCGATTTTACGTTGGCTAGCTGTTCCTTAATATTTTCTAGTTTTCGGTCTCGGTAGTTTGTTTTTGGGGAGCCTGCCGCCTGCGTAGTGCATTTGGAAGGAACTTTTGCACCAATGTATGACGCCACCTAATTTTTGTAAGCACCGTTTGCTGCTAACAAAAAAGTTTTGTTTTTCTGTGAGCTACTATTTGTTATGTCTTACAACTGCAGAAAAAAACAAACATTTTGGGCTTAATTGTCTAAAGTCCAATCTAATGTAAATCTGGCCACAGCGTGCAAGTGAAATTACCAAATTTTGTCATTTTGAAACTTATAAACTTTGAATTTTGTAGATTTTAACTAAACTTTTTTTACCTATTGTAAACTGATTTTTTCCTTATTTGAGACTAACCTTGTTTTTTCCCCTTATTTGTAGTTTGCAAAATTTGCTGCTGGCAAGCTGTTAAGGTTTGTTCAGTTTGGCCGAGAGGTGGCTGGAAAATACCTTTGGTTTATATATGCTAAAAAATAATTGTTGCAATAGTCGCTGAAAATAAAAATTGAAGAATTGAGTGTCATACTACAATTAAGTGTTTACTGTGCATCCAGTACAAAAAAGTCGGTTTTGCACGATTTACTGAGTGTTCTTTATTAAAGAGCAAAAGGAAAAATCAAAGCATTTCCTTTTGATATTAGCTCTTGGTTACCCTATTCGATTCAATACTTTGTAATATGCAATCATGCTACTATCAAAGCAAATACATCATGGAGTATCAGAGAATATAGTTGCTGCCCATCGGTGTTTATTGTATACCATGTTACGCAGAAATTAGTCGATGCATAGCATTACAGTATAGGGTACAAATAGCTGCAAACAATTTTGATTCAAATTTAAAAATTATTTTTAATTGTGTATTAATTCATATTCTTAAACCTTTTAATTTTTTATATAGCTACACCTGATTTGGAAGAAACCATTTCTTTGAAACAATTCGCTGTCTGCAGCACTTTCAATAATTCAAACTGCGCTAATTGTGTGGAAGAATTGAGTGACAGTGATTTATCTCAATCCCGAAGGACTTTTGGGGACGACGTGACTTTGAGAAGTCTAACAATGACTCTATGGACATTTCAACAGATGCAATATTGGCATCTTCTTTCAATTGAGCCATAACCAAGTTGCAGAACTTTCAAGCAACATTATTTTGCCATCACGCAAGATAAATACCAAAATTCCTTGGTTACTAACACATGAGTAATCGGAGTGGCCAATCAATCTGGCTGAAAAACTCCACAAAATGCATATTGGAATCGATCCCACTACCTTCAAGACTTTGTAAACAAATTGGCCGAATATTTTTTCAATCAATCTCTACGCATGCACTGTAAGTATAATCAAAATTTTTATAACAGTTCGAAAATAACGGAGACTTTCTTCGTCTGTGCCGTTATTTTTGTTAAGCCTATTTGTTATTTTGCCAACTTTTGTTATTCTGGACTGTCAAATACAAAAATTTTGCCAAAAATTTTTTTACCTTGGCAGCATAGAAATATTTTTGGTGACGATTTTTAAGTGAAGGAGTCAGATAAAAAATCAAAATCTTCAAATTTCAAGACCTTTTTGTAGCAATTATGACAAGAAACTCAATATTTGCTTGTAGTTGGTTTTCTAAGTATGCCAATTGCCAAGCTATATGGTGTCCCTTGAAATGTTTGGCGCTTCCTATCAATGTTTCACTCAAATTGCTCTTTGTTATTGGTTTGTTTTCTTCATCAAACGGTTTAATAAAAGCTGGTTTGTTACAAAAGGTTAATTGAGATTACGTGGTAGATGATTGGGACAAAAATTTACTCGTAAACGTAATTTACTCCTAAGCCGAATCTGATTGTTGCGTTCTATGTAGGGTTTCTACAATTGATTGGGGAAACTATATTTATGACCTATTATAAACACATTTTAAAAAGCATTTATGTGAAAATATAATATTTAAAAAGCATTTATATGAAAATATTATATTTAAAATGCAGTTATGTGAAAATATAATACATATATTTTCACATAACTGCAATCAGGGGTGCCGAAACCCGTGGGGAATGGGGGAATATATCCCACCAATAATTTGAGTATGGTCTTCATCCGCATCTCCTCCAATAATTTGACTCTGGTGTGCAACTGAGTGCAGGTCTTCACCTGAGTATGGGTAAAAAAATGTTCCATTTTTGGTCAAGACCTTTTTTATCTTTTATTTTTGGTCTTCACCTGAATTCGGGAAAAAAGTGTTCCATTTCTGGTGAAGACCTTTTTTTTTGGTCTTCACTTAATTTGTTCACCTGAAAACAATCGTGCTCGAGGTTCATCCCACCAATGTTGAAAATAGGGCAAAATTGGGGGATAATTGCAAATTATTCCCCCCAATGCTCAACAAAGATTTGCACCCCTGACTGCATTGGCTGATATGTATGTATGTTTAGATATATTACGCCAACGGATTACAAGTGTGTGTTCGTGCAACTGGTCAGAATATACAAAAAAAAAGACGAAAAAGAAAATTTTGAAGCAAAATTTTGTTTTGAAAAACGAAACTTTGTTTTCTATCGATTTTAGCATTTTACTTTGAGAAAAAAAAAATGACCAATTTTGACACAAAATCATGCTTTTTTAACGAAATGCTGAACAAATTTTCGTTTCTAATGGGAAAATGCGGTGAAAAAGATATCCATTAACAGTTCAAAAGTATTTGATTTTTGCCATGACCACAAACAGTTATTATTTTTTACATGTTATTGGATTGCGCAGGCTATTTATACTACTTAATTATTATATTGTAATTGAGATCGAAAGAAATGTGTGAAAGTACTAGTTAGATGCACTTAAACTGTTGAGCTGAACTTGACATGCTCAACAGACAACCTTTAATGAAAAAAATTGCATCAGTGAATTATAACGTTCAAAATCTGAAAAGCTTCATAACAATTAATCCATGTTAATGTTATATCGTAAAAAATATTTCAAATTACTTAAAAACTTTAGTTTTTTTAGGAGAAGATTATTTATGGATGTGACACGGAGGAGGACGAAACCAGCGTTTGTACTCACATCCAATCAATATTGAATGAAACCCGAAAAAAAAAAAACATCGATATGATTATGTTAGAAGACCGAACGAAAAGAACCTTTAAATTTCGTCAAGAGGAAGTTTGCGGCGGAAAACTAACCGTTCAAAATCTGATTAACAAATACCCAGCTTTGCGATTTCTGTTTTGTGTAAGTAACGTGTTTTTTAAACAATTTTAACATTTAAATAAGCAAATTTTTGCATAGTTACGAACTAAGAAAAGAAGAAAACTTTAATACTAGCACGGTGTTCGTTATAGAACATCTACCCAAAGCTTACAACGATCAAAAAAACCTCCTTATTCCTGGTTTTAAAGGAGAAAAAAAAGCAACAAAAAACTGTATGGAGAATAGTCATGACGAATATTGCTTGTTCAAGGATGATGATGAAAAAGCGCAATAGTACGTTTCCAAAACGAAATGACTTGTTTATAAAACGATTAAAAACCGCTTCTAAAACGAGTTGGCTTGTTTAAACAATGGTTACTTTTGTTGTTATAAACGATTAGCAATATTGACTTTTGTAACCCAACGGACTTTATTGGGTCTAAATGGTCTAAAACACTGTATTGCAAATAACAAATGTAAGTGACAAGAAGGACACTCGTCGACAAAACATAGTTTTTTTCATACTGAACCATAAAGTGCCTAAATCAAGATAGTTACATCACAAAAAGATTTTCTGACCTCATTTAGGTTAACTATGCTGGGCCAAACAATGCTCAGATTTTGGAATGAGACTTCGACAAAATTTTGAAATTCAAAAACTTCCTGTTACTTTAACAACTTTAAATTTTTAGGAGTGTTTTGTGAATACGTTTAACTCAAAAGTCAAGTTTATTCAGAGTAAAAATCTCATTTCTGAAGGAATTTATCACAAAAAAATCAAAAAGGGGGCGTTTTTTCCTTAATATAGAGTTACAGTAATACTTAACTTAATATTTGATTTTACCAGGGTGTCGAACCGTTTCAAATAACAGTTCGGGTTCAGGTTTAGCTCCTGCTCAAAATATTTTAGCGGTTCAGGTTTGGTTCGGGTTCACTTGAGCACCATTTTCAAGGTTCAGGTTTGGTTCAGATTCACTCAAGTAAAATATTACTGGTTCAGGTTCGGTTCGGGTTCATTAACTTAAAATTTAACTGTCGTTACTCGTTTTGTCCAGGAAAAAAAGGAAAAATTGCTGATCTTGTTGATGATCACCACTGCTCTTATTGTGCGTGTACCAGCGACAGCGGCATCCGGATACAGAAAAATTTATTCTTACTTTTGTTAAGGGTTCAGGTTCGGTTTGGGTTCACTTGAGCACAATTTTGAGGGTTCAGGTTTGGTTCAGGTTCACTGAAGTAAAATTTTGCTGGTTCAGATTCGGTTCGAGTTCACCAAAATGAAACGGTTTATTCGAGTTTACGGTTCGGGTTCAGGTTCGGTTCGACACCCTGGATTTTACTTAGAAGAAACTAAGCTTGTTTCTTCACTATTTATACTAACCGCCCTGACTATATTGCATCAAAAAATGTTTAATAAAAAATCGTAAAATTATTGATTTTAAATTGCAACGTAATATTATAAGAGTATGTTACTGACTAGATATTTTCTTGTATGCCTACTAAAAGTTGTCGTATAAGTGCTTACACCCACAGTAACTTACATTTTTAATGCGTAGCAATATGGCATTACAGAGACAGTATTTGAGACATTGATTTTCTAAGCAGCATGGTGTGGCAAAAAAACTAATAATTTGCTGACATAGGCTTATTGCATGTTGTGTAAACTTCTTTATGACTAAATGCGTCGCAAGTTCATGCCCTGGGTAGTCTACGGACTCCCCGCTAGGAACACTGTATGATTAAATGTGGCAGTAACTATTCAACTTTTGAATGGCAACTTGATAAGCGTTAGGTAATACATTTTCCAAAACAGGTTTGCTTTACACGAACTTTCGAGTTTCGACTGCTGGCGACGGCAGAAAATTCTCCAATTGCTCACACAAAACTTTGTGTTATGGAGCAAGAATGCTTTTTTTAGAATAAATTATGACAGAATGAAAACTCTTAGCCATCTAAGAAAGCTAAAACTTATTAGTTAAAACCATAGATGGGCACAAGTCCGTTAATCGTTAATCCGTTAATAACGAAGCTAACTTTTTCATTAACTCGTTAACCCGTTAAAAAGCTTTTTCATGTTAACGGACTAAATTAACTTCCGTTAAGTTCTATTAACGGACTAAATTAACTTCCGTTAAGTTCTGTTAACTTCCGTTAAGGTTTTTATCGTTAATATCTTGCATCATTTATTCATCGGACCGGTACAAATAAGTTTGCACTGGTAACACTTGTTGCGTATTAACACGAAATTTATCGAAGAAAGCGAAGAAAAGAGCTCTTTTTTGAGGCAAATGCAGCCACATAGGCCTATTAATTATCGCTGTTTACAATTTATTTCCGAAGATTTTCCGATCGCAGCTTCGTTGAGCATTTGAACTTAATTTTATCTTGAAATTAGATTAGACTGTAAAATGTAACTTCCAAAACACAAAAAGACCACATAGCGATAAATATTTCCTCACAACCAGCTCTACAGCGTCAATACGTCTTCTAAAAGCGAGTGAATCAAAAGAAATGTAAATTACACTAAAAATGTTAATGGACTTTATTAACTTTCGTTAATTAAAGCTGAAAATAACGGATTAACGTTAACGGAGGTGTGAAGTTTTTTTACGTAGTAGTGGTTAACGAAGCTAACGTTTTGCATTAACTTGCCCACCTATGGTTAAAACAGTACTTTTGTTTGGCAGAAATCGATTTGGCAATAACATTCTAAGTTTTCGAAAATAACGAGTTATAATAAAGAGCTACCAACTCGTTATTGTAGACTGAGGATGCTTTTATGAAATCGATTTTTGCTAATAAGATGTATTTTAAATCAAGAGATTTTAGCTGTCCAATTGCCTGTCGTTCGGTTTTCATTTATTGTACTGTAAAGTACCACCCGCGCAAGAATCATCAGTATGGCTTTTAAGCAGTAAATCCTTGAAAACTTACAGCAATTCTCACCTGATTGCATCAACATTTTTATTATTCGACATACTATTATTGCTGTGTATGCCAATATGCTTCAAAGAAAAAATGGCGGACTTTGTAATTAATGGCAAAGTAAGCTTGACTACCTACGTAGCTACGTGTAAAAATCAAATCAAAATTTACAAAAGGGTTAGTTTGTATCACTCACAATGGGTGGTAAACAGGCAATACAAGCAAAAGCCACTCACGAAAACCAAAAGGTCCCTCTGCTGTTTCCTGATTAACTTGGGTATCTTAAAAAGTAAATGAGATGCCGCAACACTAGCGCACTAGCTTACCACAAAAAAACAAGCTAAAACTACCTTTTCTACCGCATTAAATGTAATAAGTGTCCCGAGCTGCAAATGTCCTTACTACATATGATAATTGATCAATTAACAGAATACAGTATATATTAGTTTCTTTTAACATTTTTTCAGGACAACATCTTTGCTGAAGACGTCCAAACACCTTTACCGATTGTAAAAAAATCAACCTCGGATGGATTTGGGCTGCATGTAGAATGAAGGCTGCTTTGTTTAATAGAACATCCTGAATGCCCTCATGATATTGTATGCTTTTTGGGTATTCGATATTTCGTTTCTCAAAAATGTCATCAAAACATTCTCGTTTTTTTTACTTGCTGGAAATCCTTTGCGATTCAACCAGCAAAGTTCAGTCGATGATTAGTCAGCTTTAGTGAACCAATGTCTTGAAAGAAAAATAAGTGTACAGCAGGGATGGGAAGCGCCAGTTTGTAAATCGCTTCCGCTTTCATCTCAACTTTTCCGCTTCCACCATTTAATGACGTAATTTTGCTCAATTTTTTATCTTCAAATTTTTTCGCGAAACAATTTTTCCAGACATGTCAAAATCAAACGGTTTTTGTCATCATCTTCTTAAAAACATAATATGCAACCAAAACCATGTGATTGATTTGTTGTTGCAGGGATCTGAGCATAGGCGAAGCCAAGGATTCGGATTAGGAATAGCTCAAAAGCGACCCATACAAACGCTTGGTCACGTGCTTCTGCTGATGGTATTTTTCCAACCGTTCTGCCAAAATTTAAAATAAAAAGCAATTATTTATTGGGTTCTATGGTAGGGGGGTGAAAGTAAAAGCTGTGAAAGC
This sequence comes from Trididemnum nubilum, assembly GCA_963965965.1. Taxonomy (NCBI): domain Eukaryota; kingdom Metazoa; phylum Chordata; class Ascidiacea; order Aplousobranchia; family Didemnidae; genus Trididemnum; species Trididemnum nubilum. Next base: position 3,239,203 of record OZ014469.1, read on the forward strand.
GGCAAATTTTTGTGGAAGGTACAGTAGAAGCGGTACAAAGAGAACCGCTTCTGCTTCCAATTCGGCCATTCTTATCAAACGTTGGAAACTTAAATGTCGTGCAATTTTTTGTAAATTTTATGACAAAGTGTTTTTGTTCGATAAACTAGCATTTGCAAAAAAAAATTTTTACAAGTTTGTGGTTCATCATATTCACGTCAACCCTCCACCCATATCAATTCAAAACTGAACCACGTAGCCTGCACCAACTTGTTTTTTATCTAAAAATGTTTAAACATTTGCTGCTTTAGTCAAAAAAGTTTTAAGATTTTCTCAAAATTTTTGGGGCTCTGCTTATTTTTTTTTTAAATCTGAAGGGGCATATATTGTATTGACATCGCACAGCATCCACTAGCATATATAAAGTTTCCAGTTCCAACAGTTAAGCTTTCTCACAGTGACAACAGGCCTATACTGTATTATTCTTAAAAAAGTAAACAGAAAACGTCCTGCTGTATCTACCAAACAAAGTATAATATTGTAGAACTTTTAAAGATATTATCCTGATTATTTCCAAGTAGGTCTTCGTTGTTACAAGTAGATAAAGAACTCGACCACTAGGGAGCTTTTGGGGTTTTGGTTTCAAGCTCCCGACTGGTTACTTCAAGAATAATCATTATTAAGGATTATTAAATTGTGATATCTGTAATTTCATAACCACACAATTTTTGCAGTCTTAAAAATACACGTTGCTGCGCAGAAATTTGGAGCCAAGACGCACATAAAAACGAATTATCAAAAAAAAAATTCTGCAATTATTTGGGTCTCGCCCAGGTATCTAAATCACCCTAGTAAGTATTAATTACACTTTACAGCAGATGCGGTTGAAACGTTACTATTCCGAGCGTTCGGCAATCCGACCTTATACTCCAATAAATAATTACTCCTTTTTTCAAATTTTAGTCTGAACGACTAGGAAAATTACTATCAGCTGACAAAACGTATGACCATGTGATTAGACGTTTAAGCTTTTGAAATGCTCCCAACCCAAGTTCCTGGATACATTTATGCTCAGATACCTGCAATGACAAACCCATCACATCATACTTTGATTTCGTATTATGTTTTCAAGATGATAAAAAACTAAACTGTCATAAAAATTTTAAGCATATATTACGTGATCAAGTTGTGGAAGCGGAAGCTATTCCAAAACTGGCGCTTTTGCATCGGTTTAGGGGCGGATTTTCAAACGCTCGTTATAGTATCATGTTTCTGCTATAAAGTGTAAATTTTTACTTGCGTACCGTATATCTGGGTACCTCGGCGAATCCCAAACAATCGTACATTTTTTTTAAACAATTTGTTTTTAAATTGTAGCGTTTCTTCAAATTTCTGCGTAGCCGCATGTCTTTTAAGACTCCAAAACAATAAACCCTGAGAAAATTTTGTGATTATAGACACCATATTAGAATAATTCTTATTGATATACCAACGATAAGCCTACTCTGCAATGAGACATATGCATAATGCAATTATGCATTATACAGTAGTGTCATGTAAAAGATTCTACTATACTCGTGTTTTACTTTATTTGAGAGAAGTTAGTTTGATGTTCTCCCCTGTTTACTTTAAAAAAAACATTGTATATTGTCACAGCTAGTAGCTGTTGGAGCTATATGCAAGTAGATACTGCGTTATATCAATATATACCCCTTCAAATTACGAAAATCTTAGGACTATACATCGAATTTTTAAACATTTTTAGATTTAAAAATGAGTTGGTAGGCTACATGGTTCATCTTTAAATCATTAAAAAAAGTAAACTTGCCCTAATAGTAAACCACAAACTTTTAAAATGGTTTCTTTGCAAATGCTGGTTTATCAAACAATAACTTTTTGTCATATATTTCAAAAAAATTGCACCAAATTAAGTTTTCATCTTTCAATATACTGTAAATGGTCAGAATGGAAGTGGAAGAGGTGCCCTTTCACCGCTCGTTGTTGATATATTTTTGCTTTGCTTTTCGTGCGAGGCCCTGCTGCGCGTTGTGGTGTTCTATTTTATGCAAGAGCATCTTACAGTCAACGTAATTTGTTGCAATATTATGCCAATATGATTAAATAGTGTTGCATTCTACTTGCAGTCAATAATCACTGTATTAAATTTGATGTTAATTTACATTGTAGAAGATCATTCTATTTTATTGATTTTTAGTTTAAATTAATGGTTGTTTGTATTGCATTACTGAGTCAAACAATTTAATTGATAATTTGATCATAATTGTATTGGTCACCTCTACAAATATGCTTAATAAACAATAATTTATGTCAAGACGCCGTTGCTCATTAATTAATTGCAATTTCCATCAAGCGTTTTCACAGCTTATCATTAATTGTGCTTTATCAGCATTTCAAGACAATATCAAATATTTTATGATATTGTTACACCAATGCACAATAGAATAAACAATCATTAAATTACTTACACTCAGAAACCAAAATCAAAAGCATGCAATTCTTTCCATTTTAAAGATAAATTAGTTCAGCTTTAACAGTTACGAAAAATTACCGAAAAAGTGACACCAGCAGTGAATTGGAAAGCCTCATCAATTTCATTTTTTAGATTTCCTCAGGTTTTAAAGACGACGAAAATAGAATCCAGCTAATGAACTGGTTAGTTTAAAAAAAAACACAAAAACCAATTTGTAAACAACTAATTGAAATACTTATCTATTAGCATACGTATGTTTAGTTTTATTTTTAAGCATTTATTAATTGGCTTCGTAGAACAAGTTACACATCTGCTAATGTTGTAAACGAGAAATCTAATTTAGAAATTAAAATTATTACTGCGCGAATCGAAATAAAAAAAATGTGCTCTAATATCAAATTTGTTGGATTTTGAAGCGCTTAGACACTCTTTTTTCTGATACACAACAATTAATTCCACGGCTGATAAGATGTGTGATAGATAATGACGTTTTTATCTCGTGTTTATCAAAACAAAGAGTTCACTGTTTTACGTCGTTTTAAAAACTGAGAACGTAGAACAAATAATTGGTGCGTATTCCGACCCAATGTTGATTTCAGCCTTCGCTACTATTGACTTAAAATATTGTCTTTGAGGTGGAAAGAATAACACATGGTTTGTTTTTTTTGCTTTGCGTAACTAATTGATTATTGGTTATTAGTGTAACAATATCATAAAATATTCAATAGTATATTTAGATCCAGATAAGGCACAATGATAGACGCTGAAAACATTTAATAATTACAGTCGTCAATGATGAATAAACAATATCCTTAACCCTGTGGCTTTGCTATAGCGCCCGCCAGCTTCGCTACAGTAAAGATAAGGTAATAAAAACGAAATAATTACTACCACGCTGATTGTCGAAGTTAATTTTTCTTGCAAATTTTTGCCAAAATATTTTTTCATGCTAATCAGTTGCATTATTGCATGCTTTGCTTTATCATGGTCTTCGCATTGCGCTGCTTATTTTTTGTTTTTTTTTCAGTTTATTGTTGAACAAATTCTTAATTCGAAGTGCTGAATTTTCCGCCTGCTTGTGTTTTAAATAAAGCGTATGCATTAAATTTACTTGTTGTTTCTCTCATATATTGATAAGCTTAGTTATATATTTTAATTTCACGTTGAATGCCGCATCAATAAAGGACGAGCCATCGCGAGAAATTTCGACCTAAAAAAAATTTGATGTGATTGAGGAAAAGTGATAACCTTTGCGACAGTTATAGACGTAAAGCAAGTGTGAGATGACAGAATGTCTGTATAATTAGAATGACAAACCTAAACAAAACAAAAGATGGAAAATTGAACCACCCTTGAAGGTGCTTTTTGCAACTTTTAGAAAGGAAAACTCATTCTTATCAGAGGTGGAAATAATACACCCTAACAAAAAGAACATTTACCCACCCTAACAAACAAGAGGTGTAAAAAAAGACCACCATTTTAGTTGCTTACTTTCACAACCTTGCGATTAACAGTTTACGACAGCAACAACTTCGACGACGGTGATAGTATCGACGAAAGAAAATGAATTGATTTATTTGGAGTCAAATACAACGCAATTACTTATCATGCCCATTGGATATAATCTCGGTACTTTTTTCAAGTAATATTACATTACATAAACTATTCTCTTTTTCAAGATTTTGCATTGTTAAGGTCTGAAATTTTACCATTTTGCCTCTTTAAACCGGCCAGTTGGTCGAGCGGTAACGCGTTCATCTCTGAACGGGAGGTCCGAGGTTCAAATCTTGGGCCGGTCAAATCGAACACAGTGTTGCCAACGGCTCGCCACTGCTGCAACATTTCTTCGAAAGGAGCTGTGTTGCCCGGGCGCAATGACGCGGAGATGGGCCCCGCAAACTCGTCACACGCTTCGGCATACTACAGCGAGTATAATGAAAAATTTGATTTGATTTGATTTGCCTCTTTAAACAGATTGATTTTTGGCGTAATTGGCAAAACAAAGAAAGCAGAGTCGCTGAGATGGCGAAGGCAATGTCTTTACGACGATACAAATCATATAATCTGGGTGCAACCCATAGTAGTAGTCAAGATTTCTTATTAGTGACGGATCTACCTCAAATCATATGCAATGACGTCATCAAAATTTTTCGAATAGAGGGACGTTTATGAGACAAAGATACCATAGAATGGAGGAGCAGAAGCCTGGGACTGAATTGGCTAGTAAGCAAGATTTTGCAAAAAGGGTTGCCATTGAACCAAAAGTTTGAAAGCTTTCCAAAAATGTTTAAATAGTGAGACGTGGTGCGCAAACTAATGAAACTCAAATGCATCACAGCCTAAAGGTCTGGGAAAGAAACCCCAAGTCCCAAGCAATTTTTTGTATTTTTTTGGAAAACATAGCTATTTTAATGCTGTTTCGATTATATTTTGCACGTGTTTAAAGCCATTTGAAAGACTACATTTTTTAAATGTAAAAGCCAATTGAAAAAAATAAATTGCTCAGTCTTTCCTTCACTCATAAGTCAAGTCTAAACCACGTTTAAAATCTTGCATTTTGGGGTTAAATTTTGTAAATGACTCGAGCCAGGTTAAGGGAAGCTAGGTACATTGCCTACTGCAATAGTTTTTAACAGTAAATAATAATTCACTTGAAAATCAGCGTCCGAGATTTTTGTTTTGTCAAGGAAACAACCAGTTTTAGGAGTAACTGCACAAAATTGTGTCCCTCGTTTGGGGTCTAATTTTAAAATACAGAGTTTTGTTAGTCTAACTCTTCAAAAGTTTCCATTGTACCAAAAAAACTGGCTCATGCAAAGTTTTTTGAAAAATTTTAATGTTTAGAGGTGGCGCAGTGATCTCAAATTTGGCTTAACAAGCACGATTATATGTAATTAAGAAGCTTTCTAATCAGTGCAATAGTAATGTTTACAGAAAGTTAAAGCTGCGTAAAAGTAGATTTCTTCATATTCGGAGCACTAACCTGGTTAGTTTCAACAATCTGTAAAGCATACTGCATTGTTTTTATTTTTGAATCGGCTTGATTGAGTGGTGGTGATACCCAACCCCTTCGTGGGAATGAAGAAGCAACGAAACTTTGCAGAAACGCTACAGTTGGGCCATACGCCAGGTTGCAGACTGCAGGTTTAGAGGCAAGGCAGTCAAGAAACAGATGATTATTAAGGTCCTGTAGAAAGTATCCACAGGCGCTGCTGCAAGAGTTTTTGTTACGACTGACTTATGACAATTGTAGGAGCCCTTGCCCTTAAAGGCGAAGGCGGAAAGTATACGGGAGTGAGAGGACCAAGTCCAATGGAGAAACTGTAGGAAATGGACAACTAAAATCGCAGGGGGGATGTGGAAATGTTACGTCTTCATTTGTGATACTTGGTGTACAGGTTTGGAGATAGTTGGGAAGAGGGACAAGGGACCATCACAGTAGGCAAGGAGGCTCCTGCTTTGGGAATAGAATCAGCATGCTTATTTCCAGGGATACCAGCATGACCTGAGAACAATTGAAAGTTTAAAATTGAACTGTTGAAAAGTGAGGAGACATGAAACCAAGCATTTTAGAGAGATCTTGGCCAGAGATATAAGAGGACCTTTCAAAGTAGGGAAAGAGCAGATTGAAAGTCTGTAAAAGGACTCAATGAAAGTGACAAGTTGTCTTGTGGTTGTTACTCCAGACAACATCAGACAAGTTCACGAAGAGGACGTCCAAAACGTGAAAGTGCTTGGTGTTTCAAAGTAGCTTTGAACTGGGGATATTGGGTCTCAATAAGAAGCAATGGGATAGGAGTAAAAGAAAAGCATCCACTAAAGACCTTGCTGGCAGCTCTTTGGAGAATTTCTAACTTGTTGGTCAGACGTATCAACCTTCTACTGTTTTTGGTGACGCACTCAGCAAGTGTTTTGTTTTTTGTGTTGGTCATATCCATAGGTGGGCACAAATCCGTTGATCGTTAATTCGTTAATAACAAAGCTAACTTTTTCATTAACTCGTTTATTCGTTAAAAAGTGTTTTTATGTTAATGGACTAAATTAGCTTCCGTTAAGTTTGGTAACTTCCGTTAAGGTTTTTGTCGTTAATATCTTGCACCACTCCTTCATCGTACCAGTTCAAACCAGTTACACTGTAACACTTGTTGCGTATTAGCACGAGTTTTATTGAAGAAAAAGCGAAGAAAGGAGCTCTTTTTTGTGAAAAATAATTAGCTGCTGCTTCATAGGTCTATTAATTATCGCAGTTTGCAATTTCCAAAGATTTTCCGAGCGCATCTTCGTTAGTGCATTTGAACCTATTTTTATCTTGAAATTAGATTAAACTGTAAACTGTAACTTCGAAAACACAAAAAGACCACCACAGCAATAGATTTTTCCTTACAGTCAGCTCAACAGTGTCAATATCTGTTCTATAACATAATTAAATAAAAAAAAATGAAAATTAGGCGCAGAATGTTAACGAATCAACGGACTTCATTACCTTCCATTAATTAAAGCTGAAAATAACGAATTAACTTTAAAGGAGGTATGAAGTTTGTTAACGGACTAGTGGTTAACAAAGCTAACCTTTTGCATTATTTTGCCCATCTATGATCATATCCATTCGAGTTTGTGACAGTTGTTTTGATTCTACGACATTCTCTAAAACTTTGAATTCTCTGAAAAATGTCACAATAAAACATATACTCTGCTGTTCATAGAGGTGATATTCCTACATAGTAATTACAACATACCTATTCAAACTTGAAAGACTTTGCGGCCCTTTTACATTTTATTTCAAAAGTTTAAAATTTTATACATATCATTTTTTCGTTAAATGAAACCATTTAGAAGGTTCAATAGCAAAACTTTTCGAAATTTCACTATAAGGGACATCCTACTGTACAGCGTACCTGCCTCAACATCTCTGACTGCGCCTATGGTTCAACCTACACCCTGGTCACGTTGTTGGGTTCTTGGGTCAGACAATTTACAATCATTTTATCATCTTTGCGCGGTGGCTTCGAACAATCAGTAATTTTTTTCACTCCAACAATCAAGAATTCAAAAAAAAACACTGAAACGTGTTAGTCCCGGAGCGGGAAGTATGAGTTTCAAATCTCGGGCCGGTTAAATCGAACACAGTGTTGCCAACGTCTTGCCACCACTGCAATATATCTTCAAAAAGAGCTGTATTGCCCGCTGGTACAATGACGCAGAGATGAGTTTTACAAACTCGTTACACGCTTGGCGTAATGCTGCGAGTGTAATGAAAGATTTCATTTACTTTTACTTTTCTACGGTAATTTGTAAGGACTTGATTGTTGCTTTAAGTAACAATAATGATATAATTATTGTTTCACCAACATCTCACAAAATATTGTGTAATAAGAGTTCAGAATAAATTGCATAACATGCAATCTCTGCTTAGACCGAAATCTGCCTTTTTTGCAGGTAATGTTGTTCTAGCTGTTGTTGCTGGTTTTGTTCTGTTTGCATCAACCTTCTACTTTTTTCGACAAATTCAATAGTGAGTCAGATCTTTTTTTCTGCTTTATTTAGGTATGTAATGAAGCAAAGAATTTGAAAAGTTTGTTAGTGGTACAGAATTTCAAAATAGCTTTTAGTAGCGTCGGAGTTATCATTTCCACTCTTTGAGAAATGGGTAGCCTTGAAAAAGGCTATTTAGATTAAACGTTTTTCGTCCATCTCTTTTTATGAATTTATGCTGGAATGAAGAAAACTAAAATGCAGTGGTATATATAGAGATTGACTGCATTGAAATGACAATGGGTTGTTATTATGACGTAAGATGCTGCAAAAATCACCTAAAATAGTATAAAGTTAGCGCAAAAACGTAGAAAATATAGAAAAATTCACGTGGTATTTTAATTGGTCAAAATTTGTTATTTTGACAGTTTGATTGGTGGAAAAATATTGTTTTGTTTTAGTTGGAAATGTGCACAAAAACTTAATGTGAAAGTCGGAGTGAATAAGCAAATTCTTATTGACGGCAAAAAATAAGCTAATTAATCGTTTGCATGCAATTTGGCCTAAAGGCTACCAGCGCGGAAGCCTAAGGAAGAGTCTAAGAAAGAGCTTCCGCGCTGGTAGCCTTAAGGCCAGATAGCACGCAAACGATTAATTACAAAAAGCTCTGGCCAGCAAACGTCAAAACATCACAACTAAATTATTATTAAAAAAACTAAGCTGTTAGGAATTGATATAGGTTGCTTCCAGAACTGATAAATGGAACGAAGATCTTGCTGTAGCCAAATTGGAAAATCGTGCATCGTTATAATGTTTGGCTCGTTCTTCATTCTATAATAAGTGCTGTACAATTGCAGAATCCCAGGAGGCAGTAAGGATGGTAGTGATTTTGCATTCTCAATTAGACAGATTTGTTGTTGGTCTTTTGTCACTTCTTATGCGTTTCGGAATGTGGTGATTAAATATGTCCTGCAATCTTTGGGAAGTTCGACCCACGTACCGACAGTCACAGCGGCACCCGTATTGGTATAGTACCATACTTCGTAGAAAGGAGAGTAGAACATCTTTATGAATTGCAGGCAAAATTTTCTAGTTGTAAAATGATTCGAGGTTCAACATCTTCGTAACAGTGGTTGATATCAGCTTTGGTTTGCTCTTCAAATTCAAAGAAATTTTGTCAATCCAAGAGAGCTTCAAGTAAACTGGACACTTTTGCGGTCTTTCTTTTGGTTTACGGTCGAAAAGCGCAATTTTCTGAGACATGGTGATTTGAATAATGCTTTCTGGGTCTCTATTATTCCGTAAAATGGAGCTGAAGCTTTCCAGTTCATGCTGCAGTGTACTTTTCAAACAAGTCATCAATGCTCGCTGCACAAGTGATTCAATCAAGTTGGTTTTAGGTTTTGTAGGCCCAAACAAATCCCAACAAATTCCAAGTACTGTCCAGTAAAAGTGGGTTTCCTAAAAACAAATGTTAAAAATTCCTCATTGCTTTTCTCGACCAAAACATCTAAAAACGGGAGCTGATTATTCTCTTCTGCTTTAAATGTGTACTTTAATGCCAAATGCATTGAACTCAGAGCGTCAAAAAAAGAAGTGCATTTTTTTCTGATTCAAAAATGGCAAAAGTGTCATCCACATATCGGTGATAAAGGAATGGCTTAGTTGTGGACTCAAAACACTTGTTCTCATGGTATCCAACAAATATATTGGTCAAAGCAACAATTAGTGGACTACCCAACACCACGCCATCAACTTGCTTGTACATGTTGTTGTTAAAGCTGAATTCCACCGATTAGTGGCAGTATTCAACAATTGCACGAAGATTTCTTTGGGGTATTCTGGAGGTATAAGCTCACCGCCATACAATGCATCCGCACAAATTTGAATTGTTTCTGCAAAAGGAACATTAGCAAACATTTGTTCACAAACGTTTCTTTTAGTGGAAACAATTCAAATTTGTGCGGATGCATTGTACGGCGGTGAGCTTATAGCTCCAGAATACCTCAAAGAAATCTTCGTGCAATTATTGAATACTGCCACTAATCGGTGGAATTCAGCTTTAACAACAACATGTACAAGCAAGTTGATTGCGTGGTGTTGGGTAGTCCACTAATTGTTGCTTTGACCAATATATTTGTTGGATACCATGAGAACAAGTGTTTTGAGTCCACAACTAAGCCATTCCTTTATCACCGATATGTGGATGACACTTTTGCCATTTTTGAATCAGAAAAAAATGCACTTCTTTTTTTGACGCCCTGAGTTCAATGCATTTGGCATTAAAGTACACATTTAAAGCAGAAGAGAATAATCAGCTCCCGTTTTTAGATGTTTTGGTCGAGAAAAGCAATGAGGAATTTTTAACATTTGTTTTTAGGAAACCCACTTTTACTGGACAGTACTTGGAATTTGTTGGGATTTGTTTGGGCCTACAAAACCTAAAACCAACTTGATTGAATCACTTGTGCAGCGAGCATTGATGACTTGTTTGAAAAGTACACTGCAGCATGAACTGGAAAGCTTCAGCTCCATTTTACGGAATAATAGAGACCCAGAAAGCATTATTCAAATCACCATGTCTCAGAAAATTGCGCTTTTCGACCGTAAACCAAAAGAAAGACCGCAAAAGTGTCCAGTTTACTTGAAGCTCTCTTGGATTGGCAAAATTTCTTTGAATTTGAAGAGCAAACCAAAGCTGATATCAACCACTGTTACAAAGATGTTGAACCTCGAATCATTTTTACAACTAGAGAAATTTTGCCTGCAATTCAAAATCAAGCAATCATATTTTATTTTTGTTAGAAAATTAAAAAATAATACTTGAGATCAGTTATTATGTTTTAAGTGGAGACTAGGAGAGCTGCGAAGTGATCTTCCGGTCTTCGAGTCAAGCTGCCACCTAACTTTTGTTGGTCAATAGTTATTGCTTAATAACGATTAGTTTGTGCTCTAAGTTCAAAACTATGTTAAATTTACCTGAATTGATTTTTTGCAATCATTTTAAATCTAGTTGCATACAGTCTAGCAAAAAGTTCAAAATAAACTATTTTTTATTTTTGCAAAAACCATATAGCTAGTGAGATTAAGTGTTTTTGTGGATTTTTTGAAAGTTGCAAAATTACCATTGTTATTCGTAATTTCCTTAGGTATACCAATCCATACTTTAATCCCTCTATATTTGACGGATTTTTGTAATTTGTTTGTGCGGAATCTAGGAATATAAAGTTGATTTTTCTTTTGTGAAGCTCTCGTATTTCTTTTGTTAATTTCCGGAATTCTATCAAAATTATTATCAAATTCAACCAAAAGTTGCTTGTGATTGAATTTCATAAATTTAGATGTTTCTTGACTTAATAAATAATTTAAACTAAGTATATTGTGATCTTTGTATAGTGAATGTGCACTCTAAAACCGTGATGCTCCAGAAAGCATTTTAATTGCTCTATTTTGCAAAGATTTTAGTGCAGTTAAGTATGAAGGATATGTGGCTCCCCACACTATAATGCCATATGAGATATGAGAATGAATAAAGGCAAAGTAAATTTGTTTTAAAATTCGTAAGGGAATACAGTGCCTTATCTTTTTTTTTTGTAAATGCCAACTGCACGAGAAACAGCAGTTCTAAGCTGATTAATATGATTACCAAGAAGGAGCTGATTATTATCGATATTTATACCCAAGTATTTTACGCTTTTCTTTACTTTTAGAATAGATAAATCTAGTGTGATGAGTGCATCAGGTGATGGTTTCTTTAAGTATGGTGAAACAACAAGTAAATGAGATTTAGTCGGGTTTATTTTTAATTTATTGGTTTTGGCCAATCTGGAAACATTGACTAGGTCTTGATTTACTTTTTTTTTCAACTGGGCAAAAGATGGGTGTCTGAGACATAAACATGCGTCATCCGCAAATAACTTAGGGAGGCTATTAGTCGTAATAGGAAGATTATTAACGTATAGTAGGAAAATAAAGTGGCCCTAGCATAGAACCTTGAGGTGCTTCTAACTGGATTGCTGTAGTGAGGAGTTGATATCACCTACACTAACATATCGTTTTCGATTCGAAAGATAAGAACCAATTAGCTTATGTGCTTTTCTTCAAAAACCAAAGTGATGGAGCCTAATTAATAATCGTTCGTGACATACCATATCGAAAGCTTTAGTTAAATCAAGAGTTACCAGCGGAGTGAAAATTTGATAGTCGATATTATGGTAGACAGTTGTCATAATATCTAAATTGCATGTTGTGTTGAATCTTATTTTCGAATTTATCGAATTTAACTGGCAAGCACTTCACAACAGTAGGAGTATTTGTCAAATCTATCGACATCTGAAAAACAATACTGCTCGTTTTGCAACTGAATTGAGTAAAATTTTTGGTTCATATTTAAATTTAATCCATGATCTCGTTCTTATGGGTGGTTTCAACATTAATTGGATCTTCAAAAATGTCAAACTGAGGCTTGGCATTATCTTGACACTTAATTAGGATTTGGATTCCAGTCATCACTAAACTAACTCGGGTCATTGTAAGTTCACAAACATTAATCTACCATGTCCTCTCTAACATAATAACTTGAACTGTAACAGAAGGTATTTACCTATATAATATGAATGGCCACTTTCCTATATTCTGTATAATCTATAACAACGTACCAAAACATAAAAAAATTGATAAAGGAAGGTTTTGCCGAGATTATTAAACTGTTAGTAAACCACCATTTGAAAGAAACATAAACCTATTTTTGAAAATTAGTCCGTCTTAGTACCTTTAAACAACTAAAACAATGTTAAAAGCGTATTGGAACAATTCATTTCGTTTTATTCAAATGTAATTCCCCTATAAAAAGAGCATCTCGCAAAAAACATATATTACTCAAAAAGCCTTAGATAACAAAAGGGCTTTTAATCGCTATTAAAAATAAACAAAACATGTACAAAAACAACTTTTTGAATAGAAATGATGCTCAAAACTGCTTTTCAAAACTTGTTCCAACAAACTTGCAAAAATCAAACAGCTTTCTAAAAAATATATTTTTATAAAAAATTCGATGAAAACAAAAACTAATAATAAGCTATAGACAGTATACAGAGTCTTATAGGCACAATCAAACCTTTGATTAAGCCTAAGACATACTGTTTAGGAATCGACATTCGTCTTTTACTCCTCGTCAGTATAGCTAAGACTACAGGTATAAACATGATCGTAGAAAGGCAAAGAATCGCAAATTAACCAGATCATGACACAATTTTTTTTTCCCCAAAACATAAAGTAATCACAAAATTACAATAGATAATTCTAATAGTTTAATGCAAAAAAAATTTCCAATAGCATTTTGCATTTTATTTTGCATTAAACTATTAGAATTGCAAATTATTTTGCAAATTATTATTTTGCAAATTAATTGCAAATTATTGCAAATTATTGCAAATTATTGCAAATTATTGCAAATTATTATTGCAAATAATTATTGCAAATAATTATTGCAGATAATTACTATTATTATTATTTTATTGCATTGTAATTATTATTATTAATTATTGCAAATTATTGCAAATTATTATTGCAAATGATTATTGCATATAATTATAATTATTATATTATTGCATATAATTATTATTATTTTTGTTATATTATTATTAAATTATTATTATATTGCAAATAATTATTGCATGTAATTATTATTATTATGTTATATATTATTATATTATTATTATATTATTATATTATTGCAAATAATTATTGCAAATTATTGCAAATTATTTGCAAATTATTTAGCAAAATATTGCAAATTATTTTGCATTAAACTATTAGAATTATCTATTGTAATATTGTGATTACTTTATGTTTTGGAAAAAATAAGAAACTGTGTCATGACCTGGTTAATTTGCGATTCTTTGCCTTTCTACGATCATGTTCATACTTGTAGTCCTAGCTATACTGAGGAGGAGTAAAAGACGAATGTCGATTCCGAAACAGTTTGTCTTAGGCTGTTAATCAAAGGTTTGATTGTGCCTATAAAACTCTGTATACTGTCTATAGCTTATTATTAATTTTCTCAGTACATTGTTCTTAATAAAACAAAAACAATTGTCATAAAATGTGGAAAACCATCAATTTACTTCTTCACAAAAAATTCGCCGATGCAAATTCTCCTTCAAACAATATAAAAATTGATGGCAAAATCTGCGACAATCAATTGGCTATGGGTGAATTTTTCAATAATTTTTTTGGTACTAGTGACAAACGTCTGGTAGGAAAAACGGAAGAACAGCAGTCAAAGTGCAACTCTAGGCACTTAACCGACAGGATTTTCTCATTAATATTTCTTGAATCGGTTGATAAAAGAGAAATAATGAACATAATTAATTTATTACCTATGAAAAATTTAGTTGGGCGCGATAATATTCCTTTCACTTTTTTTTAATTAGTTAATAGAATATTAGCACCCTTTTTTTGATTAAAAGTAATTAATGCACCGTTTAAAAAAGGCATGTTTCCAAATATTCTTAAAATTGCTAAAGCAGTTCCTATATACAAGTCTGGAGACAAACAAATTGTCAATAATCATCCCCTATATTTTTGTTATACGAAAATTAATTTTCAATCGTTTTTTTCAAATTTCTAGATAAAAAATCGATCTTAATACCAACACAATACGTTTTTCGTCCACACCAATTAACACAACACAACATGCAACATAAAGATGTTCTACTCTCCCTTCTACGAAGTATGATCGTATATCAATACGTGTGCCGGTGTGACTGTCGGTACGTGGGTCGAACTTCCCAAAGATTGCAGGACATATTTAATCACCACATTCCGAAACGCATAAGAAGTGACAAAAGACCAACAACAAATCTGTCTAATCGAGAATGCAAAATCACTACCATCCTTATTGCCTCCTGGGATTCTGCAATTGTACAGCACTTATTATAGAATGAAGAACGAGCCAAACATTATAACGATGCACGATTTTCCAATTTGGCTACAGCAAGATCTTCGTTCCATTTATCAGTTCTGGAAGCAACCTACATCAATTTCTAACAGCTTGTTTTTTGCCGTCAATAAGAATTTGCTTATTCACTCCGACTTTCACATTAAGTTTTTGTGCACATTTCCAACTAAAACAAAACAATATTTTTCCACCAATCAAACTGTCAAAATAACAAATTTTGACCAATTAAAATACCACGTGAATTTTTCTATATTTTCTACGTTTTTGCGCTGACTTTATACATTTTAGGTGATTTTTTGCAGCATCTTACGTCATAATAACAACCCATTGTCATTTCAATGCAGTCAATCTCTATAAATACCACTGCATTTTAGTTTTCTTCATTCCAGCATAAATTCATAAAAAGAGATGGACGAAAAACGTTTAATCTAAACAGCTTTTTTCAAGGCTACCCATTTCTCAGAGTGGAAATGATAACTCCGACTCTACTAAAAGCTATTTTGAAACAAAGAATTGTGAACTTCTACATCTGACCTCCGAAAAGTGGCCTAGCCAAAGACTTCTTAATTGTAAAAACGGTAAAAAACTCCTTACAAGCGCCAAATCTCTAACTCCTGATTTTTATGTTTTTTTTCCATTGAGGCATCTTGCAAATACACTTCACTTCCTTCAAAATGACTGCACTGCAATCATAGTCTAAAAATTCATTGTATATTATAAATTTTTCTTTGGCTTGGCTATAGGAGAATTTTTGCTTCATTATCTCCCCTTGGTTGAATCACTGATTTACAGCAGTAGTAACTAAATACTTTGATGGTAATGACATAATCAAAGTTGATTTACCAGAGGTGGAGTCGAGGACACAACGCTCGAGGCCAAGGACACAAAAAAAGCCGAGGCCAAGGCCAAGGACAGCCTTTCCGAGGACAGACCCTCTCGAGGCCAAGGACAGGAATGCTCGAGGCCAAGGCCAAGGAGACCAAGGACACAGCCGCAAGTGTTCTCCAAAAAAAAGGGCTTCAAAAAAGTTTTTCTGGCAATCTCCAATTTATAGGCGTAGCCAGAATTTTTGATTGGGAAGGCCTAAACCACAAATCACATGCAATGACGTCATCAAAAATTTGCGTGTAGGCACTTAACCAGGATTTTGCAAAGGGAGAGGGCAAAAACAAACTAATATAGTTAAAAAGTGCAAATACGTAACTTTGGAGACGTTTTGAGAAAGCCAGTTTACCTCAAACGTATCAGAGACGGGGGTGTGGGATCGAAGCCCCCAGCTGTTGGGCGGTTTTTTGTAATTTTTTGGAAAAAAAGCTATTTTAATGCCATTGAATCACATTTCGCACATGTTTAGAGCCATTTGAAAATACTAGATTTTTGACATTTGAAAGCCAATTAAAAAATTAAATTGTTTAATCCTTCTTTTAGTTGCAATTCAAGTCCAAAACACGTTTAACATCTTGTATTTTAAAGTTAAAGTTTAATTGTACGTGATTTGGTCCAGGTAGTGGGAAGTAAGGTGCATTGCCTTGTACAACATTTTAGCAATAAATGAAAACCCACTCGAAGATTTTCCTTCGAGATTTTCGTTTTGTCATAAAAATAACCAGTTATAGAAGTGCATGTTTGGCTAGGGGCCCCAGGCCCCCTTAATTGAAGTTCAACATTTTGTTCAATCAGCATTTTCCATGGCTAATTTTTTTTAAGTATTTTGTGCGTAAAAACTGGCGAGGTTGAGGTGAATTAATAAATTGTTATTGAAAAATAGTACAATAGATTGTTACGCTTACTAACCATGTTATTGCCTGGCCGGATTTACATCGCGCTGGGCCCCTGGCACTTTGGAGATTTTCGCAACATCTTTCTGCCAAATGTAGGTGAAGTCCATAAAAATTCTTAAGATTTGAACGCAGGGCCCTTAGCTGGTACTGCGCCATATTGTGGTAAATCCAGCCTTGGTTAATGCATTACGTTCGTAAAAAGGCTAGATGTGGGCCTGAGATAGAAACTTTAAGACAAAAACTATCCATTTCTTCCAGGTTTACGTTTAAATTGGCTGGCAAAAATTGAATTAAGGGGGGTGACCCTGGTCTTTAATATTGTTGTTCGCTACTAGTGTAAGCGAAAAACGCTAAAAAGTAACTGAAACTGAAGAAACAATAGGCTTTTTTGTCTCATTTTTGTCATAGGTGAAATTTCAGTTGGGGGGAGGCCCGCTTGGCTAAGCCTATGTTCCAATCGCAGAAGACAAAAAAGGTATTTGCAAATTTTTCGCTAGTTTTCTGGCGTTTTCCAACAAAATTTCAACGGTTCAAAAAATAGTGCTGTCCTCGAGCCGAGGACAGGCCAATTTTCGAGGACCTAAGACTTCAAGGCCAAGGACTTGAGGCTTCGAGGCCAAGGCCAAGGACTTCAAAATGTGTTTTTGAGGACGTCCTCGAGGCCAAGGACGTCCTCGAGGACTCTACCTCTGCGATTTACCTACAATTTTTTGGGTATTTGCTGCACCAGCGAATGATGTACTGTAAAAACCTAATGGCACCGATGAGAAACGTATGCAAATTGCATGATACGTTTTCCTCTTCATTTTAAACCTTGCGCTTTGATTAGATTTCTTTCCGTAGATTTTCTGCTTCATAAACTGATGCATCGAAACCTATAATTAAGTCAGTAAATGTATAATCTAGCAAACTGATGCAAAAACTGCGTTGAATTTAGTTCCTGGAAATCGGCCAAGGTCAGGAACGCAATCTCCCAATATCAAAATCCACCTGAAATGCTGAATTTGAATACCTCGGAAAGCGATCAAAATCTGGAGCTACCATCGAAGAAAGAAGCTTTATTACCACAAAAGCAACCTCTGATGAATACAACAGACAAAGAAAAATAACTAGCTTTTTTTTCATTAAAAGTTAACTGTTTCTTTGCAAAAACAACTGCATTTGTTAAAAATAAACAATATTTAAAAGCCACAAGCATTAAAATTAGTATTGATTTTTGATTGAAAGTACTGCTAAGATAATACGGTTTCTTATTACCTATATTACACGAGGGTCGGCAAAAATGGCTCACTCAGTTTTCCGAGATAAATTTATTTAAAAAAAATGTTTTACTTTGAATTGAGTCAAATTCGTTTAAAAATAGTCGCTTAATATTTTTGAAGTTGCTGAGGAAAGGGGAGGTTTCGAAGATTTGAGGTTTACCAAAGTCACTTTCAGAAATCTAAGTATTTTAACTCGGTCTATATTCAACTTCAAACAGGGCAAAGGGCGCTTTTATGTTGTAATTACTTTAACTTAGGTATTTTTTGAGTCAATAATAAAAAACAAGCCTATTTACCAAATTTGAGCTCGTTATGACGCCATCAAAAATGACATCTTTTTTCGCAAATATTCCTCTGATGACATCATCAAATCAGTTTGTTTTTTAATTTTTGTTGAACACCAACCCACAAACCAAATTTGGTATTCTCATAACTTGTGGTTTATGTAGAAATTCTCATAAAACTCTCGTTACGTTTGATATCTTTGCCCTCGTTCCCCTGTGTAAAACGCGTTGGTTCAATAGACCATTCCATTTTAAATATGACGCAAAAGCCTTTTTAATAATAATTTTTTTAACAATTTTTTTGAGCAATCCTGACGTTGATAACATCAACGACTCCATCTTAGTTATGTTATAAGGCAACGCCGCAATTAGGCTAAGCCACAGAAACCTTTTTAACCAAACATATGGTAATATATGGCCCTTCGTGTGCTAGGCTACTGTCTACTGCAGCAGCGTAACGTCACATTTGCCAATATAAATTATAATTCGGGAGGCCCTTCGTGATCATTGATTTAAAATATCTCTGGAAGGGTTGAATCAAGAAAGACAGAGTCAATGCCAATGTAATCTAGTACGATTGCCCTAACTTTTGATATCTCCATTGATTTTTGCCTTTAGTTCTTGTTTAAGAAGTTTATACTCATTTCTCAACGTTTAATGGGTATAGATAGTTGTGAAGACACTAATAATAATATTGTAAAACGTTATTTTTTCAAAACTTGGAAATCATCATCTCAAAAGTTATAATAAGTGATGTATGTATCAATTAAAAATGTATCTCTCAAAAAAGGGCATTCAGTTTCGGGTTTTTTTGCTCGGTTTTGTCTCAATAGCATTTAACAACTCTGAGGACAAACTACGCCGAATTAGAGCTTTCTACGACTTTCCAATTCCGAGATGTAACAGATTGGATTTCTGGGCAAGTTTGAGGTGGAGCAGAATTTATAAATGGCTTTCAATAAAGTCGATTTGATTTTTGCTTTCGCAATAAGCTTTTCGGACAGAACTTTTCAGTTGCAATTATTTATGTCTAGTTTGGTATGTGGTGAGCAGGATCTTTTTAAGACCAAATGCATTAAAGGGAAATGCAATCTGCAGCAAAGAGAAATGTATTCTCAGGAGATTGCCCAATCAATGGTAAAAAGAAATGCCATCTATGTAGTGACAGCAGGCTCCGATCTTATCGAAACAGTTGAAGGGTAAATACAAACTGCTTTTGCCTGCACAAACCTTTTTTTTTTTCGTGAATACAAACCGCTTCCAACAGACTCAAGCGACATTGAGAACGAGCGGTAGTTAAGATTTTAAAGCGCGAATCAGAATAGTTGCGTGCGCACTGATTGGATTCCAACAAATGTTGGCCAATAGGCTGAATTGCTCTCTGGATCGAATTGAGTCTTACTTTTTGCTTTGAATTTTCTGTTTGGCTGTGATCTGGTTGGTTGGGATCAGTGGGTTTCCTGCTCCTGAGTAGGAGTGGCTCTTTGTTTTATTGCATTCGGAACACGCTGCTTAATGCGTTCCTGAAGTCTTTGGGTTGTGCGACATACGTACCGACTTTCACAGTGGCAAACGTATTCATGAACAACCAT
This sequence comes from Trididemnum nubilum, assembly GCA_963965965.1. NCBI lineage: Eukaryota > Metazoa > Chordata > Ascidiacea > Aplousobranchia > Didemnidae > Trididemnum > Trididemnum nubilum. Next base: position 3,259,025 of record OZ014469.1, read on the forward strand.
ATTTCTTTGATTGGCAGGTAGCACATCCTTTTTGGCTACAGGTACCATGCATTGGCTTCAGAAAATCAAGCGTGTGATGTTGCTCCGTAGCAATTTTGCACAGCACTTTTATTTTGTAGTTCTGATTGCTGAAAAGCTTGAGCCTATCCACGGGACTTTAAGATACACTGAACACTTTTCTGGTCCAAAGGATTTGGCGGTCAAAAATTGTACAATTCTCTAGGAAATATACTTAAGCACTATATCTTCATGGTACCCGTTGTCAAGCAAGATCTTTTTGATAGAGCCGATTTCTTGCTTAAGCTTGTTTTTCGTACATGTCATAAGTGCGCTGTGTACCAGCGTGGCATTTGTTTACCGTTTTCGCGGGCTAAAGTATTTCCAGCGGATATATTGACCAGAAAAGGTGGGCTTTCGGTATACACTGGCCTCAAAACCACGCTCAGTTTTTTCCACTAAAATGTCTAGAAATGGAAGTTTGCCATCATGGTCTTTTTCAAACGTGAACTTGAGAGCAGCATGTAGACGGTTAAGCGTGACCAGAAAATCGTCAACGTAACCCTCCTGTTTAAAGATGACAAAGGAGTCATCAACATAATAAGGCAAAAGCTATAAAACAAAGAGCCACTCCTACTCAGGAGCAGGAAACCCACTGATCCCAACCAACCAGATCACAGCCAAACAGAAAATTCAAAGCAAAAAGTAAGACTCAATTCGATCCAGAGAGCAATTCAGCCTATTGGCCAACATTTGTTGGAATCCAATCAGTGCGCACGCAACTATTCTGATTCGCGCTTTAAAATCTTAACTACCGCTCGTTCTCAATGTCGCTTGAGTCTGTTGGAAGCGGTTTATATCTCACGAAAAAAAAAAGGTTTGTGCAGGCAAAAGCAGTTTGTATTTACCCTTCAACTGTTTCGATAAGATCAGAGTCTGCTGTCACTATTGTTGCCCAGCTATTGTCACTATTATAGTCACTATACCTATTCGAGTGGTTTGGTTGCACTCCGGATGCCAACAAAATTAGCTAACAGAGAACCGCGCTCGGAACTCAGATCTCGATTTGACTCTTTAACTATCGCCCGATTCTCCACCAAATGTGTAGATCAAATCGTTGTTTATTAGACGGCCACGGTAAAATAAAGAACTGGTAAATAAGCAAGTGAGCGAGCGAGCTAGCGAGCAGTTTCTGTTAAAAACAATGAGAAAAATGAACACTAGCGCAGAAGGAAAACTTATATATAACATAACAAACATAACATAATAATTACAAAAAAGGCTTGATAATGTAAAACAAGAAAAAACACCCCACTCGAAGATATTTAGGAGAAAATCTTTTTAACTATTCGAATAATTAACCTTACATTAACTAGACAACCATTAACATTTGAAATCGGTAGTTTCAATCATGTAACGTACCAAACTGTTTCGCCCAAACGATGTTACGGTAACGGAGAGGAAAAGTATCACAATGTGAACAGCTGCTGACGGTGCAGTACGATATTGTGGCAATTTCGTGATTTGCTCTACAATTTAAATTCTAAACGTGCATTGAAGGGCAAGGGATAAGCTAATGTTATTCTATTAGAAACATGAAAACATAAATAGTGAGAGGTGCAGACTAGTACAATTGCATTCAGGACGTGAGTTAGCAAGATTCACATAGTTTAACAATTAGAAACTCAATAGCATTAAAAGTTAAAGCACAACATGAGTTTATCCAAAGCACAGGAAAGCGGCAGACAAAGCTAAAGTTTTACTATTTCAAAACAAGATCAAGGTTGTTAGCAATAATAATTTATCTATTAAATTTATCGTAATCATAATCACAATGAAAACGTACTTTGAAAATTTCCAATATTACAGTTTTCGAATTCACCAACTTACTGAGCTTATCAAATTAAAACAAACAATATAATTGACACTCCGTCGATAAAATTCAACTGCTAACTGATTTGACTTGAACACATAAACGTTACAAAGAGGATGTGCTACAAACGCAAAACAGAAAATTAGGTCAGTTTGGACAATGCTTCGCCGCGTAATACAGTAGCTGTGAGAAATGCTGATTTGCATACTTCATTACGTTTAAATCTTGTGTATACCAATTTCAGGGGTTCGAATCTCTTTGCGGCAAAAGTAGAAATTTAAAGTGTAGGCATGCAATATTTTGCAACTTTAGAGATGGCATTTCTTTTCTCCATTGATTGCGCTATCTTCTTAGAATCCATTTCTCGATGCTGTAAATTGCATTTCTCGTCAGAACATTTGGTCTTAAAAAGATCCTGCTCACCACATACCAAACCAGATAGAAATCGAAACTGAAGAGTTCTGTCCGAAAAGCTTATTGCGAAAGCTGAAATGAAATCGACTTTATTGAAAATCATATTCACATAGGATTTCCCCTTAGGAAGGCTTTTCTCCTTAAAAATTTTCCAGCGTTGCCAATTAGAAACATATTTTCAAAAACTTACTTTATGTTCATAAGTCTCAATAAACATTTTGAAACAAAGTTATTGAAAGACAAAGTAAAGGTTCAGAAATATAAAATTAGCTGCTTTTCAATAAATATGATTCAGAGTTTTCTAAAAGGTAATCTCCTATCAAAATACTGACAAAATGGCAACGCTGAAGTAAGAGGAAAATTGCTAATTTTTAACTGCAATATCTTGAAGATGGTAAGACGTAGAACAAATTTGGGGAAAATCATTTTAGACTTACCCCAACATTTTGGTCTGCAGTGAAAAACTTGACTTGAATGGAAGCTACCAGCGTGGAAGCTACCGGTCAACCAGTAGAACAGCAAATATTTAAAACAACAGTAGCCAAAAAAAATCTTTTTTTTATCGCTTGTTTCATGTGGTCGCCGTTCTAGTAACTCCTTCTTAGAGGCTTGCGCTGGAGCGTTTAGGCCAGAAGCTTGAAAACAATTAAACATTAAAACTCGGGCTTGCGAACGTTAAAACATTACAATCGAATTGCAGGGTTCGAAATTAACGCTTGCCCGCTTGCCCGAGGCAAGCTGAAATCGCCTCGGGCAAGTTATTTTCGGCTTAACTTGCCCAACGGGCAAGCTAACAAAATACAGCATATTAAACAACATCAAACAAGATTATTTAGGTTCGCTTTTGTTGCAGTAAAACAGAACGTAAGAAGAGAAAGATGTTTCTTGGTTTGTTTTAGCACTTTGCAGTCATCACAATGAACACTTTATTTAATCGTACGCACATAATTAATCGCAATTAACACTTTTTATTCGCACGCAAATTTTTCGATACTCAGATGCGCTTTACAACTTTTTCGCACAAAGTGCTATAGCGTTTTTTTTTCCACGAAAAATTTTCCCTCTCTTGCCGCATTAACTGTTGCTTCAAATAACACAAAAATACAACCATACCCTGCGCTGCATGAAGACAACGTCTAGAATTTTGCAATTTGTTTGTTATGATTATTTTGAAGATCTTTTAGCTCCTATAACTTTTGAAATAATTTCGGCTGTTTAGCTGGTGCAGTTTCCAAAATATTTGCAATTAAAAATGCATTACCATCAAAAAATCTATTTTTGCTTAAGGCATTTGGAAAAAGTTCTTTATTATGTCACCATACCACAAAAATCGCACACAAAAACTTGATTCTCGAAATAGGGTATGCGTACGTTTTTTTACGTACTTTTAAGTGTTTTTGCTAAGTACATTTTACAACTTTTTTTCCAGATGTAAACAAGCTCCGAACTTATTGTGCCTATGTTTTTTTCGGGCAGGTTGAAATTAGCTCGGGCAAGTAGGCATTTGATATTACTTGCCCTACGGGCAAGTCATTAAAAAAGTTAATTTTAACCCCTGATAATTGTTATTAAATTATGTTTTTGGAAGTGTGGCCAAATGGGTAAAAACGTTGTTTGTACGACGACCCTGATCGCGTGATCTCGATTCATCCCGCACCGATGTCACGATGTTAAGTCCTTGGATAAGACGCTTTACGATGATTCTCTCTTCTTGGTGTCTTTGAACAAGCAGCAAATTTACGTGCTAAGAGGTCCAACGTCAACCAGAAAGCTTGGAATACTGTTAACTACTAAGCGGTGACGAGGATTTGTTCAACATAAAAGCGCCACCGTCACTTTCTCGTGAGTCGAGGATTAATTTGGATCAATCAATGTTTTTTGAAATAATTATAATGTTTATTTTTGGCGCTGTGTTTCTGACACAACATACCAGGCTTGTCCATGGGAATCCCATGGGAAATGTCCCATGGGATGGAATGGGATGGGACAGCACGAATTGCATTTCCCATGGGACCCATGGGACAGTAGCTAAGCATTTTCATTCAAAAATATTTGAGACAAATTGTCAGAAATTATCAACAAAGTCAATAAATTTGATCAATAAGTTAACAAAGTTAATGAATTTTGCCGCTTTGTATCTCTCTTTGTACATGTAGTCCTATCTAGTACACATTAGACTTAAATTTTCATAAATTTAATAACTTTTATTGAATTGTATTTTGATGGGAATCCCATGAGATGGGATGGGATGGGCATGAATTGCTATGGGATGGGATGGGATGGGACAGAAAAAACTGTCTCATGGACAAGCCTGCAACATACACAATATAACTTACAAATTCACTAATAACTAGCAACATACACTATAGTTTTTTAATCGAATGGAATATAGCGTGGCGCTCAGTTTAGTGTAGACAGTAAAGCGCACTTTAACGTCATAGCATAAATTAATAATCAATATCCTCCTGTCTTTTAAAAGGGGCTCGTAGTCACAACGAATTTAAAAGAACACTAACGAAATTCACACAACTTAAACAGTTTAATTCTACAAAGCACAAGCTTTGACATTAATCAATAAATAACTAAGTTTTTTAATTGTGCCGGCATTCTATGCTCTCTTCTGGGTCTATTCGACAACGAGGAGGTTTTGGGCCTTGAACTGGGGTTCACTTCTTCTGAAGCTGTGGGACGGATAAGGACCTCAGCAGTGCTCGATCCTAATAGCAGAAACATGGGTGCCGCGTTGTGAATATCAGGCCGCTTATAATCCTCTTTTTTCCGTATGTGAACTCGATTGTGCCTATAGAAGTCGTCCCTTAATTGCGGGTTTTTGACTATATAGGTTCGTGAGCGCAAATTTTTGTCACTATGCCTTGTTTCCAACCCACTTTGTGCGGGCTTTGGAAATACACCTTATCTTCGGGTTTTAGCTCAGGTAATGGTTTGGCATGCTGATTGTAGTTTCTTAGTTGCACTTTTGCGTTGCTGCTTTTTGGTTGTGTTCAGTACACGGGATGGTTTTGTGTGAGCAGAGATGACATTATTATTAATGGCCAGCGGTGCAAGCGAATTTGCTACCATTAGTCAAAGTCCATCTACAGATTGCGTAGGCCTCATTTGGCCCATTGCAACTGTAGCTGCTATATAAATCTTGTTGTGTTTGGTTTCTGGTTGAACTCTGAAAGTCTTCCAGCTTCTTTTAAGTACGTAGCCAGTTTGTTAATGTTACATTTCGTTACCACAATGTGAACAGTAGTTTTGGTGATTTCAAAATATTAAACACGAGTATCTTGGTAAAGCTTGCAATTGCCTACATGATGATCTGGTGTTTCGTCTTCTAGGCCAGGGCTTCCCAAATTTTTTTCCTCGGGAGTCCCTTTAATCTTTTAAAAATTTTCGCGTCCCTTCACGGTTAAAATAATAAACACTGCAAGTTGAGTATTTGTGGTGATTATTCAATGGAAAAAAAATAACAAGGCACTGGTACCCGAAACGTACAAAACGCAAACACATTTCCAAACACCCTGTTTGCATTTGTCGTTACCGCTGCTTCAACATCATCTGCTGTACGCTAATTACCGTTATCGTGCGACTTTTTTAATCAGCTGTCCATTAATTGGAATCTAACCAGTAGTAGTCTGGTTGTTATACTTCTACATCTACTCAACTATATACCGCAGAGTCCTCGAGGACACATTTTGAAATCATTGGCCTTGGCCTCGAAGGTCAAGTCCTTGGCCTCGAGGCCTCAAGTCCTCGAAAATTGGCCTGTCCTTGGCCTCGAGGCCTCAAGTCCTCGAAAATTGGCCTGTCCTCGGCTCGAGGACAGCACTATTTTTTGAACCGTTAAAATTTTGTGGAGCGCCTGGAAAATTTTTTGGAAAACGTTTTTTTGTGGAGATCGCCTGAAAAATTTTTGTGAAGACCTTTTTTTTGGAGAGCACTTGCGCTTGTGTCCTTGGTCTTGGTCTTGGCCTCGAGAGGGCCTGTCCTCGGAAAGGCTGTCCTTGGCCTCGAATTTTTTTTTTGTGTCCTTGGCCTTGGCCTAGGCCTAGAGCCTTGTGTCCTCGACTCCACTTCTGATATACCGGCATATTTATAACGCTCCATCTCCTCTACTAAATTTTTCAGACTGTACCAGTACTACAGCCAGGTGCATCGCCAAAAATCTGCAATGGGGAGGAGTTTGTTACAGGGGTTTAGGGGCGAAGCCCCCAGGATCCAAAAATTCTGTGTTTTTGCAAAACTAACCTATTTTTAGGCCCTAGTTTGATAAAAATTAATACTATTAAAACGTGGCGTAGAAGTTAGCCGTGCAAAAACATGTTTATATTAGTAGCATAAATGCGCTATGTAGGATTGCTAGAATTTACTGCTGGAATTTCAATTCCATTGCTAGAATTAAAGTTCATAAAATTCTATACCGGTAGTTCAATAAAACTCTCAAATAGTAATCTATTTCGCCAACGTTTTGCAGAAAAAGGTATATTTAGAGGGGCTATCTAATGTATACAATTATACATAATGTATTTTTTCGCGTAAAAACTGGAGAGGTGGAAGTGAATTGTTATTGGAAAATGATACAATAGATGGTTACACCTACTAACAACGTTATTCCCGCCGGATTTAAATCGCGCGGGGCCCCTAGTACTTTGATGATCATCGAAACACTTTCCTGTCAAATATAGGTGAAGACCAAAAAAAGGCACGTCTTACCATCTGATCGCGGGCCCTTGGCACTATGCCATGCGGTAAACCCGACATGGCTATTGCATTATGTTCATAAAAAGGCTAAATGAGGGTCTGAGTTAGAAACTTTTAATACAAAAACTCTTAATTTCACCCAGTTTTAATATTTAAATTGGGGGGCCAAAATTAAATTGAGAGGGCTCGGAGTCCCCTGGTTGTCAATATTATTGCTCATTCCTGTTGTACACGTGTACTGTTGCACGCGGAGATGCTAAAAGATGAAACCAAAGAAACAATAATATTTTGTCATATTTTTATCATTAATGGCATTTTGATTGGGGGTAGAACCGGGCCCCCTGGGTCCCTACTGGCTACGCTTATGTACTATACTTTTAACTGTGGGCAGAGAGATATCGTAAATTTTGAAATGAAATATCTCAAAAACAAATGTTAAGATTAAAACATGTTTAAAAGCCAGCAGATTAGGTTTGAATTTTGTAAGAAACTTACTGAGCAAACATAACTGCATAAAACTGCTGAACAAAACATTTTCAAACTATGGCATTTTGTATACGGATAATACTTTTTTATAACGTGTACTAACAAACGTTGTAACAAACGAATACTTTTTGAGACACTATAAAAATCAACTAAAATGTAGTTTCTTAAAAAATTTAATAGAAATTCAATTAAATTTAACTAAAATCTAGTTTTTAATAAGAAATTCGATGAGAATTTGAACAATTTTGAGGTGGTGCAAAATTTGAATACGACTTAAAGTAAATTTTGGCTATTAAGAAAGTCATAATCAAATGATGAGAATTTATGATATGGTAAATATTGTCCTGTTAAGCAGTAAAATTAAAATAAAGAAAATGTTTAATAGCAAAAAGGATATTTTGTTTTGTAGATGGTTTAAAAGTAAAAATCTGGTGGGTGGCGGCAGCAGAATTGATTTCAGAGAAAGTTAATATAATATGTGATTTCAATCTAACAAATCGTTCATTCTCCTTAAATATTTTAAGTTTGCAGAATCTATAATTAGTAAACAATAAATCCAAAAGTATGTAGAGCTATGGTAAATTCAAATTGCGGACAAAAACTTTGCTTCTTTTTCTTATCTCAATTCTTTTCTTGACGAAATGAACCTTACATCATAGAAGGTGTTCTCGAGCTCATAAAACGACACATTTCCATCCTTGGTGAAGAAATTCGGCAGTACTTGGATGATTTTGAAAAGTATTGTTTTGTAAACTACCTTTTGGAACGAGAGTTGAAAATCTGACTTCGCAAGATAATTTACTTCAAAAACAGTTTGTTAATTTGGTAAATGATGGAAATGCCAGAAGCTTAATCAGTGAAAAGTCTAACCACACTGTTGGCTGGGTGGCCGCAAGGGTATAGGGGTGTTTTTTTTTTTGGCGATCATGATCGTATAATCTGGGTTTAACCCGCACCCTGGTCACATTGTTGCGTCCTTGGTTAAGACGCTTTACGATGATTATCTCTGCTAGGTAGCTTCGAACAAGAAGCAAATTCAGTGAACAAGAATTCCAAGAAATCTACAGGAACATTGAATCTCTGGAAACTCTTAAGCAGGTGTGGATTCCTCCAACCGCGAAGTAGTCATTGCAATGAAAAGTGTGCGGGACGTCAAATATTTAGCGTCTGACGCTGTCCGATGACAGGAGGATAAATATGCGCTACAACAAATTTCAACAAGTCTTGCAGTGACTTTTGGAATGAAATGGCACAAGCCAACCATGACATTTCGAACATTTAGAACAACAGATGAAAGTAAATCTGCACTTTCGGCGCTACTTGCCATAAAGCCAAAAGCTCAAAACCGGTTAAATGCGATTGACGATATAAGGGTTGCGTTGTCAAAAACGGAATCAAGCATAGCTGAACTGATAGCAAAGAAGGAAGTACGACCGTCATATTGATACAACAAAAAAACCAAAGTGTTGTTTTTTGTTGATTTATAATTGGATTTCTAAGGAGCCAATAAAAAATTGCTATTGGACGATTGAGTAATTTTTTTAAAAAATTTGGGAACCGCTGTCATACAGTTTAGAACATTTCTTTCGCAGGTCATGCAAAGGTAGTAAGGAGATCAGTGATTCCCTTAGGTTACGCACAATTGAAATGAACGAGCCTAGCTTCAGCAAAACCAGACTGCATAATTATCAACTACGAATGGTCATGTCAAAATTGTCTTTGCAGAAGTAACTGGACTGCAACTGTAGTTGAAAATTCGAATTTCCTGCCGTTAAGAATTCTCTGCTGTGTGTTTTGACGGAATAATTTTGAGTTAATAGTGAGTTGTTTGCCACCAGTCTCCTGCCTATTTTTCGAAAAAACAATTTCACCTATTTACACATTGGTGTCAGTAAAACATATTAATTGTTGCTTTAAATAAGTTTTCCCTTAATGCGCATAATGTACTTCAAATTAAAATGACAGTTTCGTACTACGCTTTTTTCTAATTCTCCTAATTTATTGGTACGAGTATCGTATTTCATCACTTTATTGTTTAAGTAATGCGTGAAAAAGCTCACTTCGCGAGCTCCATAAAAATAAAATTGCAGGCCACATGCGCGCGTAATGGTTGTGAAATTTCATTTTGGTCTTCTCGTCCATGTAAGTCTGCACTAAGATCAGTAAGGTAGCCCTGGGGGGTATAGATCCCACCACCCCATTGGCCTGTCGACCAAAATGCAAAATAAGGAAAATACCTCGTGTTTCGCACATCTGAGACAGTCTTTAGCACTGGAATCGACTCAAAAGTGATTTAAAACATCTTTTGAAATATTAATTAGGGTAGGGCTAATTTGTCAAAGAAAAAAGCACAAAATGTGTAAAAAGTTTGAAAATGGTTAAAAATAAGCAATAAAATTATATTTCTTGATGAAATATGCTGAACATGGGTATTTTCAAAAAAAATTTAAGCTCATGATTAAGCGAGGGCGGAGGGATTTATTCAATATTTATAGTAAATTACAACTTTTAAATTCCGTCAATCACTTTTTTCAAATTTCGTTCCATTAGCCCGCTTACCCCTCCTCCCACCTCCCCCAATCATCTTTCTTTATAAAATATAGACGAAATAGATTGTATAGTTCAATAAAAATCCATGTAAGTTTTATGGAACTATAGATTTTTATGACTTACCTGCTTGTAAACAAGAGGACTGAAATTTTACCGTTTTTAGCCACTTACCTTATAGTCCATTCATGCAACTAGTTTAATCAGGCTTTTTCACTGCTAATTTCTATGCCATGTTTAAAAAGCTATGATCTTTATCAAAATAGGCCTAAAATTAAGCTATTTTTGTAAAAAAATACAAATTTTTCAAGCGCTGGGGGCTCTGCCCTAGTGGCTTTCTGCTGCTGGGAACTCCACCCCATACCCCCGAAACAGCCCCCCGTTGCAGATTTCTGGCTACGCACCGGACTAAGATACTCCAAATACATAACGCTTTTGTTGTTGATACTTACGTGTAATGTAGATACATTCGAATTACCGTAATATTACTAATAATCTGAAACCATATCAAAATATCATTACAAACTTTATTAGAATAATTTCAAAAATGGCTATTTTTGTTAAAAACCAAAAATATTTTAAATCAAAACTTTGTTTGTCAAAATTAGTTGCAAGACGTGAGAAAATGCCCTCCTTTGACCCTTCTATTCAATGCGTAACCCTAATAATTTTTAAAAATGAACAAGCATAATCATATATTTTCACAATGTAAATTGTGCCAATAATGAAATTTCGGTAAAATGTGTGTAATTTCTGCAAAAATAAGTTTTCGAGGAAATGTAATTTTCGCTAAATGTAAATTCTGGCTTTGGATAATAAGTTTTTGGGGAAAAATAAATTCTGGTAAATGTGATTTCTGCCAAATGAGCTATCAGGCTAATGTTATTTCTGGCAAGTGCAAGTTCAGGAAATAGAATTTCTGGCAAGTGCACGTTCAGGGAAACGTACATTCGAGCTATTATAGTTTCGGCCAAGTGTTTTTTGGGGAAATGTAATTTCTAAAAGGTATTTTTCGGGGAGATGTTTAGGATCCTTCCAATCTCGAATATACGCTGCGCAGCCATTTCTCAGCAGTTTTTGTATTGTGAATTTGAAGTGACGTGGGATTATTTAGCCTTATGCAAAGAAATGTGGAACACATTGGAAAATGCGTATTGGGGAAGGAGGTCTAGTTTCAATATTAAAACATTTTGCAGTGTAAGTTGTTTTTGATTTTACTGCCTGATAACCAATGACGTCCTCAAAACTGATAACGTCATCAATCATAATTGCATGCCTTATCCGAAATGTCACGCTACGACAATGATTTACTTCTTCTTCTTTCGGCCATTGATGAAAATACAAATTATGACGTAAAACACAAGATGGTGGTTGTAATCGTAAGTTACAGTTGTTGTCTAACAAATTGTAGTTCGTCTAATTTTGTGTTGGTGTTCAAATAAAAAAATGAAAATGAACAGATTGAAATAGCTGCAATTAGTAAATTCTAACGATATCAGAAATTAGCATTATTGTTCATGCAAATAAGAAAACCAGGTCGTTCGAAGCATTTGATGGATGCTTTGATAGCATGTCGGCTTATGTTTTTTGCTACATATTTCTTGATATTGGCATATGATCTGCTCTTTGCAAAAGTTCTGGTGCTGTCACATGCAAACGTGATTTTTTTTAATTAGCTTGCAGTGAAGAGCAATCAAACTCAAATCGTAGACCCATGATTATTCTGAAACTTGCTTGTTCTGAAATTTTTGGTCTTGCTTCTGTTTTACCCGGTACCTGATTCCAGACCCGGCGCCACGGGGGGGCATACCGGGGCTGTGCCCCCCAAATGACTGCTTGTGCCCCCCCAAGCGAGGACTGTGCCCCGAAGAAATTAACAGGCTCGGGGCTACTAGAGTGCAAATCGAGGCAAAAATTGGCGTTCTTTGTGGACTGGACTGACATCGGATTTCATGACGTTTTTGCGGTGAAGACCTTTTTTTATTTTTTATTTTTTTGGAGTTCATCTGTTTTCGGCCGCAAAAACCGCTTGAATTTCCGATTTCGGCCGGCAAATCCCTCGCAATTTCGATGAAGACCTTTTTTTTGTTTTTTCTTTTTTTTGGAGATCACCTTCTTTTTTTGGAGATCACCTGTTTTCGGCCGGAAAAACCGCTTGAATTTACGATTTCGGCCGGAAAATCCTTTGGAATAGTTGGTCTTCACCTTGTTCATTTGATCCAGACTGGGATAAAAATTTCTCGTGCCCCTGTGCCCCTCTCGATTTCACATAAATAAACTTCTCGTGCCCCCCCAAAAATTTATTTCTGCCCCCCTAGTCACGCTATCCTGGCGCTGGGCCTGCCTGATTCATCATATTTCAAAATAGCTGTAAACACCGCATTGCAGCGAGCTTCGCCTACAAACAAAAGCGCTCACTGCAATTAAGCGTAAAGCGAACTTTGCAGGTTCTAAGTACCAAAATACTGAAGAGGCTGCTCACTAACAGCCTTTGTTATGCTCTATCATTCATCTACCCCCTTAGCCAATTTTTAGGTTCAAAAGGCACCGAACTGGACCTCAACTTCATTTTCTTTTCAATTTTGCGAGCGAGCAGGGTAGGGAGTAATAAAATAATGTGATTTTTTCTATTTTTTGCCAGGACTTCAACATTCTAATCTGCCTTCATTCATAGTCTATTCTAGGCAATGGCAAGATGATAGGTTAGCCTATTCGACAATTCTATCATTCTCACTCTAATATTCCGATTTACTCGTTTTCAAATACATAATATCAATTACAAACCATTTTCACGTTCGTTCGAGTCCTAGATTATTCACCAATAAAATTAATCTAACCTAAAGCATCTGGCTCCATAGGAAACAATGCATTTTGATCAGAGAGTTGACTGAAAATTTGAAAATTACTCAAGCGTGACGAGAACTATGAACAATGCTAGTCGGCCATCCTTTTTAAGTATATCCCAGGTTGAACCAGGGATATACTTAAAAGATTAAACCATTAAACCTACCAAACCTAACTCAAGCTTAATGACATCACTCCCGCTATACCCTTTTGAAAAAACTTTACGGTTTTCGGTGAAGGGAGAAAATAACTCGAAAAGTGATTGGGGACAATATGTTCTCCACATTGCACTGCCTCTGTTTGGTAACCACAGCTAAGATTATTGATGGATTGCAGCTATGTCATCGCTTTTTCCCGCCAAAACGATTGGACGTCAAAATGCCATTACAAAGCATTGGACGTTACCGTAAATCAACGTATAATTCCTTCAGTGAGCATATTTAAAGAATTTGATTGTAAAGTAACACTTTTGTAGATAGCCTGGCCCTAATTGGTAATTACCAGGAGCCATTTAAGCAGCTTACATAGCTCAGCGGACCTGACAAGTTACGCTTTTTGTGAATTCTCATCGTCCATTGCCTGCTATTGTCCACTTTGACCGGTTTTTAGCTTTGGTTCAAATCGTAAATCCCACCATATTCTAAAATACTTAAAATTCTATGTCACAGCAGTAACACATGGCCGATTAATGTTCAGTTTAAGCACTGTTTATAAATAATATTTAATATCACTAGCTCAAGTCGAAATAAACGCAAATTAAGACTCGATCAAAGTTAATTACACCGTTACACTGAGGCCATGCAGTTAAATAATTAGTTTAAAGTTTAAATGACATATCTTAGAAATAATTCAATGAAAACAACTGCTAATGCATTTTAACTCCTAGCAACCAATAATCATAGCGCTAAGCCGCTAATGACTACACGAAATGCAAAAAATTACCAAGATCCTGCAAAATAGACTTCTGAAATTACAAAAGTTTTAAAATGCGCTAATTTTGTCACAAATAAAGGAGATACAACTGTTCTATTATAGCGCCATCAACAGTAAGCCACGAAAGTGATTACCAAAATTAGCTACCACCATCCATATTACATGCTTCTAATGGGTTACTTAACAGCAAGCCGGATTTACGTCACTGAAAACAAGCAAACAAAACCGAATTCTTACTACAATCTTTTTCAGTTTCTACAGGCTTTTGCCTGGCATTTAACTTTAATGTTACAAAGAGTCAACTCTTTTATTGTCTGAAAATACGCTCCATATCTTCGCTGTCAGTGTTTTTGCTCGCATTTACATAGCGCAGATTCTCGATTTTGACGTCCAGCGGTTTGGCTAGCAGTGCGATGACGTTACGTGCGATCCATCAATAAAATGTATTGAACGATATACTGGGTCTATAATGACGAAATAATGAAGAAATTAGATTGAGGGCACAAGCAATAAAACATAGTTTTGTACTACAATTTTTAAAAATAGAGTCGTTTACAACAATCTCAATGTACTTTATGAACCAAACACTATATTTTGCAACTGTTTTCGCAATTTTATTGAGCAATATTTCTTTTACAATGGCACAAGATGTAAGCATAAAAATTGGTCTCAGAAGGTTTGATGTTTTTTCAAGATCTGTTAATTTTGACGAAGCTAGAGTAGGTTGTGAAAATCGTGGTTGGAAACTTGCTCATATCAGAAACAGGACGATAGCTTTAAAGCTGCAAGATATTTTCCTAAATGTTTCAGGTAAGACAGAGTAGTTTGATCGTATCGAAACAACAGAGTGGGGCACACCGTGACAAAAATTACAGAAGATTTTAATGAATTATAGTGGACTCGAATTCAGATTTATGTTCAATATCCACGCTTAATACAGTTTACCAGAGGCGTATTTAGGGGGGGGGCATTGTGTCATGGCCCCCCCTTTGGGTCGCCAGAATTGCAAAATTGCATAGAAAAGTAAGCAAAATTGAGGCATGGCCCCCCCTTTGCAAGTTGGGCATAAGGTTTGAACACACAAAGGGTATCTTCTGTGCGTTTCTTCTAGGCTTCATGCTTGAAATCGGACTGAATTTGAGTGAAGACCTTTTTTTTTTCTTTTTTTGCTCTTCATCTGATTTTGGGCGAAAAATCGGATTGATTTCGGGCGGAACAATTTCTGATTCAGACCTTTGCTCTTCTCATATTTTCCGAAGTTTCTGGCCCTACCCCTTTTCAAAATCCTGCGTACGCTACTGTCCTCTACTACCACTCACTTCAAATTTCAAAGCCTTCACTATCACATTTTCATCTTCTTTCCTCAAAACATGACCGTACCACCGCATACTGCTTGCTTTAGCCATCCTATCTAAAGACTCTTTTATGCCCAACATGTCCATTAACTCCTCGCTGTTTCTTCGATTTAATAGCTTCACATCACACATCGCTCAAATCATAGCTCTTTCTGTTCTTCCCAAAATTGCCATATCTTTTTCTCTCAAGCACCATGCTTTACTTCCATACAACATAGCTGATCTTACACAACTTTTGTAAATCTTTTGTTTCATCTTTAATGAAAACCTTCTACCTTTAAGTATTCCGCTGCATTACCAGAACTTCATCCAACCAATCCTTGATCTAGCTGTTACAGCCCTTTCGCACTCACCAGTTGCATTCAATCTGTCACCTAAATAAATGAACTTGCTCACAGTTTCCACACCATCACACAATTTTTCATTTGCTGATCCCTTGAATTTCTTTACTACGCTTCTACATTTCTTACAAACAAAGTTTTTGTTCACATAAACTGAAACTTTCTTCTTATCCGTGTATCTTGCGTGGACCCACTTACCACATGCTGTACATAACACCGAGCTAGACTTAACTTGTGTTCCACACACGCCTCAAGCATCTATCTTGCTGTCGAACGCTTCTTCCTCCATCCCACTTATCATCAACTTTGTCTTTCCAAGATTGACTCTCATCCCTTTGCTTTCAAACGCCTCTCTCCATTCATCAAAGTTCTCTTTCAATTCTTCCATAGTTTCCCCCATTAGGACCGAGTCGTCTGCATAAAGAATTTGCTTCATCCAGCATTTCCTTGCATTTTCCGTTACTTCATCTATCACCACTGCAAACAACAATGGTGAGAACACAGATCCTTGGTGTACACCAACTTTCACAGAAAATTCTTATGACAAACCCGATCCAACTCTAACTTTCGTTTCTGTTCTTTCATAAAGACTCATCACCGCCTTGACCAGGATTTCGGGCAAACCTTTCTTTCTCATTGCCCATTCCATCACTCTTCTAGGTACTCGTCAAATGCATTTTCCAAATCAACAAAATACATGTACATTTTATTAAGAACAATGTACTGAGAAAATTAATAATAAGCTATAGACAGTATACAGAGTCTTATAGGCACAATCAAACCTTTGATTAACAGCCTAAGACATACTCATGTTCATACCTGTAGTCCTAGCTATACTGACGAGGAATAAAAGATGAATGTCGATTCCGAAACAGTATGTCTAAGACTGTTAATCAAAGGTTTGATTGTGCCTGTAAGACTCTGTATACTGTCTATAACATGGACATTCTTTTGTCTTTCACTCGATGTTCTTCTTGCAACCTTCGTACTAAGAATAAGGCATCAATTGTTCCCTTTCCAGGCATGAAATCAAACTGTGCCTCATTAAAATTAACTAAGGTTCGTATTCTTCTCTCCAACACTCTTTTAATAATCTTCATGCCATGTTCAAGCAACTTCACTCCTCTATACGAACAACAGTTCATCACATCTCCTTTTCCCTTAAAAATTGGCACAACAACGCTGGTTTTCCATTAATCCGGGATTCCCTTTCCATCCAAAACTCGTTGGCAAAGCTGTAACATCACTTCCTCTGCAATTCTGCCGCCTGCAACAATCATTTCCGTAGTTACTTCAGAAATGCCCAGCAGCCTTTCCCTGTTTCATTTTCCTGATTGCTTCTCTCACTTCCTTACGAGAAACTTTCTCTACTGGCCCCTCAACCATACTGCAGCATCTACCTTGTGGTCCCAAGCATTTTCCTCATTCATAATTCTTTCCATATGTTCCTTCCATATTTTACAACGATTTTCTTGACTGAAACTAATTCTTCCATTTCTACCCTTAATCCATTTTCCTCCTTCAACATCTTTTCCATCCCTTTTCATAAATTTTACGAATTTGAAAATCTTGTTTGGTTTTTCACGTAACTCTTCCATTTCCTTTTCAGCTTCCGTCTTCATCGCTTTGGCAATCACTTTCTTGGTTTGATTTCTAATTTTCCAATAGAATATTTTGTGTTCTTCCAGCCCAGTTTTGCAAAACGTTTTGAATGCTTCCTTCTTCCTTGCTATAGCTTTCTTCACTTCTTTATTTCACCACCATTTATTTCCTCCATTCTCTCTGACTTTCTTCTTCCCACATAACTCATCACATGCCGTAAGAACTCCATCTCTAAAAGATTCAACATCAACCAACTCCTAAAGAATTTGTTGTTTCAACGTCAACCAACTTCTCAACTCTTCTTTCAAATTTTTCTTGCATTTCCCTTTCTTTTGATTTCCAAACCATGCGCTTTACCCTTGATTCTTTCTTGACAACTTTATTCAGTTTTCTTTTATCCACATCGGCAACCAGCAGTCGATGTTGCAATTCCCACGGAATTACCTTTATGTCTTTCAAAAATTTTCTGTTTTCTTTACTAACTAAAATAAAATCAATTTTAGATTTATTATTGCCAGATTTAAACGTTATCTTTCTTTTGTCCGTCTTCTTAAACCACGAGTTTGCCAAACATAATTCTCTTTCGTCACTAAACTCAAGTAGCATTCTTCCTCGGCATTTCTCTGACCTATTCCATTTCCACCATGAGCACCCTCAAAGCCTTCTATCTCTTCACCAACATGTCTATTAAAATCTCCCAGTCCAAATACCACTTAACTAGGATTTTGTAGCTCGTATTCGCCTGCCAATTTGTCATAGAACATGTGTTTTTCTTCAAGCGACCTTCCTGCTTGTGGTCCATACGCTGATATTACTCGTATCACTTGCTTTCCAAACGCTAACACTACCACCATTAGTCTGTCACTTTTTCTCCGGACATCTAGTACTTTCTCACATAGCTCTTCTTTTACCAAAATCCCAACCTCTCCAATACCAGAGCTGTTTGCAGACTACCACAATTTTAACTTCGTCCAAAAATCCCAAAAAATCGAGTACCTTCATTCTTCCACCTTACTTCTTGTAAGCCGCACACATCTACTTTCCTCTTCCTCAACTCTTCACCTACCTCCACACCTCTTCCACAAAGACTTCCAACGTTTCAACTTCCAAGTCTAATTGGAGATTGTCGCTGATTTTTCGAACGAGCCCCTCTGACTAAAACTCGAGCGCTCCAGGTTGCAGATTGACGATCAGTGGTTACCCTGGAGTGACTACTCAACCGACCGAGCGAGAAAGCCTGCCCAAGGGGCCGACTCTCTTGTACGCTGTTATCTTTTACTTGTTTATTTTTTATTGGATCATACATTTTTGGAGAAAAATTTCTACGGAGAGCATGCCCTTGCTTACCTCCAACCTCAGTTTTAAGACATGAGTGGTCTCGAGACTAAAGTCTCTCCCACAGTTTTCTAACGTAGTACAAAACTATGCTGATATAGTTTAGCCAACCAGCCGAGGCCGTTACCGTGTGGTGGGACTAGGACTCATATGTCAGCAATTGGTATTTGCAGCAAGACCAGAGTATTTAAGCTTCACATATCACTACATGAGCGGCTGCCCAAAATACAAAGGTACTACTTGTCTGCACATATCTACCACACTGCACATACCTACCACACCTGCTCATACCTACCACACTGGACATACCTACCACACCTGCACATACCTATCACATCACTACCGTAAATTTTTGAAACGACCGAAATCTATAACAGGAAGTTTTTACCAAGTTACGCTAACCATTGTTGGAATACTCGATCATTGGCATAACCAACATCCGTCAGAAAAAATGCTATATTTCTGTAATCAGAGCTGAACAGAAATGAGTTGCTGTTGTTGCAATTGTGATTTCATACCAGCAAGAAAAACAACTGATTTAATTTTTTTTACAAGATTCGCATAGGCTAGGAAAAACTTCTGGTGGATAATTGGTACCGGCAAAGTCCAAAGCATAACAATTTTGTTAAGTTATAGAGCTCAGTCAATTTCTTGACCGAACTACCACCAAGCAAAACAGTCGTGCGAAAAAAAAAATCTTCTCTGTAGCAAAAAAGAAATTTGAGAGTAAAATAACCCTCCATGCAATGCTCAGGATAGTGCTATTTCGGTCAGTACCAAACCTCGTCAGCTGAGCTGGCATGAATCGAAATGAGTAAAAAACAAAAATTTTTCTCACTATTTATAGAATTTCTAGTCGCTGAAAACATGCCTAGCCAAATAAATACAGAAGGCCGAAACAAAAGAGCAAAAAATCGGCAAAACCAACAATAAGCTCCGAAGTCAAAATTATCGTTTCGCCAGCGATCAAAATGCAAATGAAGCGTTGAAATCGGCTACGAGTTTTAATGAACCGATTCAAAAAATTATGTAAATTAGCCGTTGAAATTGGTCATGAGTTTTGAACTAAAAATATAATAATGTTTTTATGTTTTTAGTTCAAAACTCATGGCCGATTTCAACGGCTAATTTACATAATTTTTTGAATCGGTTCATTAAAACTCGTAGCCGATTTCAACGCTTCATTTGCATTTTGATAGCTGGCAAAATGATAATTTTGACTTCGGAGCTTATTGTTGGTTTTGCCGATTTTTTGCTCTTTTGTTTCGGCCTTCTATATTTATTTGGCTTGGCATGTTTATTATATTTTTTTGGCTTGTTTGGCATCTTTATTATATTTTTTTGGCTTGGCATGTTTTCAGCGACTAGAAATTCTATAAATAGTGAGAAAAATTTTTGTTTTTTACTCATTTCGATTCATGCCAGCTCAGCTGACGAGGTTTGGTACTGACCGAAATAGCACTATCCTGAGCATTGCATGGAGGGTTATTTTACTCTCAAATTTCTTTTTTGCTACAGAGAAGATTTTTTTTTTCGCACGACTGTTTTGCTTGGTGGTAGTTCGGTCAAGAAATTGACTGAGCTCTATAACTTAACAAAATTGTTATGCTTTGGACTTTGCCGGTACCAATTATCCATCAGAAGTTTTTCCTAGCCTATGCGAATCTTGTAATTATGATGGCTTAATAGTGATCCTCGGTTAGCAGTAATGCGACTGAGCAGATTACTGCCACCCAGGTCTTTTCGACGAAATTGATGTTTGTGATCCCCTATTTTGTGGCTGATCCCATCTTTTCTTGATGAATTTTTAGACCTATCCACTAATTGATTTAATTTTTAAAACAAAAAAAAAACATAAAATTAAAAAAAATTTATGGGCTTCAAGTTTTCTTTAATCGTGTAAAATTATTTTTTCAGCAGACATAAATCGTCAAACACTTATGCAAGGCCCTAAAAAGAAGAAAAAAAACTTGGCGCAAATCGACTTTACGAACAGCATAAATATAGGCTACAGGCACAACACTGTCGAATTGTCAACATGTCCTAATTAACCTAAGATAGAACGAAAAAAGCAAAATATTGTAACAGTATGGGTACATTCGGAACAGTATGTTTAGGCGGAACGCTTGTTTCTGAATTTCGCTGTATTGTCTCAACATACATCAAAAGAGGTTGTAATGATTAGATTGAGCTAATTATCCATCTCTTGCACTGCTATTACCCGTGATTAGAGCTGCTATTAAGCACTGCTTTTAGGGAGTGAGTCGAGTCAATTCTTTTCATTTATTTTTTAGAAAACCCTTCATGCTATTGGGCGGCAATAAGTAGGCAGCCTGGACACAAAATGTTCAAGTGGATCGACGACGAGTCATTGTACTTAAAAGATACGCAAGGTTTTCCATGGAGTCGCTACGATTTTCGCTTTGAAAACCAAACTGAAGTCGAAATGTGTGCGTGCTATGGGAAAACTGGAAAATCCAAAGTTGTGCAAACGTCAAGTAAACCCTGCTTGTTTACTGATTCCGGTTTTATTTGTGAGCATCAAGGTAAGTCTTGACTACAGCACGTAGAGCACGGTACACTTTGGTCTGAAATGTCATTCAATTTGATTTACTGCATTTAGTCGTCGTTGCGTGCGTTGTGTTAGCAATGCTGTGTTGTTTCGATTCTATAAACAAACGGAGTTCCAAACATTAGAAGGGCCCTGTCAACACCAACTGAAACAGTTCTTACTTTGAGCATAGACTCTTTATTTAGTTAACTGGAAACATAAGTGTGGACAAAAAAAGAAGAGCATCGAAGAAAAAAAGACTGCTCTTGTTGCGAAGGTTTTTGCGGTCGCGCTTATCCAAACGGATTTTATTGCACATATTCATAGACCGAGTGAAGCGTGAAAAAAATGTCACGCTGATTGAACGATTTGGTATATTGTAGAACAAATGAACTGCAAAGAAACAATGAAAAAACTTTCAGTTTCCAGTCTACTAACAAAAAGTCTATGCTTTGACCAATATAACACTTAACAGAAAATACGATACGGTGCGACTTCAGTTTGCGTTGAATACCGGTAAACCAAGAACTGTTTAAGTACGAGTAGATCGAGCCTCGTAATGCTTGAAATCCCCACAGTTTGGAAAATTAAGATAACACAGTGGTGCTTGCACATTATCACAAAAACCATAATGATTTTATTAATTATTGTAACAAAAAAGTCTATAAATGCACTGAGCTGGACAGCGCTGTTTCGAGCTTTTAGCTCTCATCAGCTGCCCTCAGAAAGCTTGTACAAGTTCATGAATGTTACACACTAATTTTTCTACAGCAACGAAAAAATAGAGTTTTTCCAAAGTTAATGAGTATCTTACGTAATGGCTACGATCAAAACTGCTGAAATTATTTTACCCCGTGTCAATTCGTATTGTAAAGTGTAGTTTTTCTTGGTGTGACGTAATTTTGGTGCTTTTGTCTTTGAATGTTCTCATTCCATAGTTTGCAGTTCCAGTTAGAAGTATTTTAGATTCGTATAGTACGTTTAGACCAGTTTCGTACAGGTACAGTAAGTTTTACTAATTTCAAAGAATTACAGTGTAAGTGTTTTTCATGGATAGACCAAACTGAAATAGCCACATGGGTTTAAAATCTATTTTATCGCTTCAAAAATACAAAATTGTAGGTCAGTGGTGAAATTTGTAACGCATAAAAATCATTGCAATAATTGGAGCAAGATGCATTTCTTGTGCAAACTTAACAGTTAAATACTCGTTGGGGGTTAGGATGAAGCGTGGGAGAGATGAACTTCTCCAAAGTTATATTTTTTAAAATCAAATTAAATCTTTCATCATACTCGCTGTAATACGCCGAAGCGTGTAACGAGTTTGCGGGGCCCATCTCCGCGTCATTGCGCCCGGGCAAAACAGCCCCTTGTGAAGAAATGTCACAAAGGTGGCGAGCCGTTGACGACACTGTGTCCGATTTGACCGGCCCGAGAATTGAACCTCAGATCTCCCGCTCCAGAGACGAACGCGTTACCGCTCGACGAAACAGGTTAAAACCCGGCTTAATGTAAAAAAGCTAATACTTCACCATTAGCCACCGCCCTCATCCTAGCCCATTAACGCAAACAGTTTTAATCATGTTTTTGCACCGTAAATATTTATGTGCTTCGTTTTAAAAGCAATAAGTTTTACTAAAAAAGGCCTAAAATTAAGTTAATTTTGCAAAGAAAAAATGCAAAATCTCCGAACGCTTGTAGCGGATCTTTAAAATATCTTTCTGTTACAGATTTTTTTGCGACGCGCTAAGCTAAACTAACAGCCAGTTTACAAAAAATAGAGAGATTAGTTTTTTTAAATATTACACAACTAATAGCATATTGTGGAACTAAAGTACTCAATCTATTGATGCAGCTGAAACTTGAAGAAATTTTGGCGATAACAAAACTTTGCGTAGTCTTGTTTGTTTTTTTTTTTTGTTTTTTTTTTTTTGAACGGCGATGAAGTATAATTTAGTGCCATGTAGTTTTTTAATTGTTTATTAAATGCCTTTTGTATTCTTACTTAAGGGGTTCATAAGAATACTGTTCCAAAGCTTATAACGTAAAATTTGATCGAATTCTTACTCAGTTCAGTCTGAGTTAAAAAATACTTTACCGTAATTGTATTTGATGAATTTATTGATTGGCATGTTTAGTGGGCTACTAAGCTATTATGTCTAAACCTAAACTATTTCTTAATTATTATGTCTAAACTACTAAGCTATTATGCAAATGCTTTTCAGATAAAATTTGTATGTTATTGAGGGAGAGATAAACTTGGCCAAATTCAACGTTTGTAGTTGTCAGCAGATTTTATTTAATTTATAGCAAACCATATTATTGGCAACATGGTTTTGCAAAAATTACTATCATTTTGTTTAAGACAGTATAAACATGCAAAACGATGAAAAAGTACCGGTATTTGTCTTTTCGCAACTTTTTTAACTAATCGACAATAAAGTATTGTGTCAAGACTGATAAAAATAAAGTTAACAAAATTAATGGTTTGTAGAATTCGAAACATATTCCAAAAAATGACGTAGTTATTGAATATTTGCTATTCCTTAATCATGTAATTTGAACATGTGACACCAAAAAAGAAATAACGCATAACAAATAGCAAATAATACCAAATAACAAATAACGAAGAGCAAATAATACGAAATTACGAATAGCGAATATTGAATAGTAATGGAATTTTTTGTGACAATTTCCAAAAAGCTACTACAGGTCATTTGTTATTTTTGGAGCAAGTAATACCATTTTTCGCTATTTTTCGAAACGCGAACTTTTGATGAATAACAAAGAGCACGTAATGACCCCCCGACCTCTACTTCCACTGCCGTGCAGTTTAACACTGCCGTGCTTACAATTCAGCATTGACTTATATCTGTTACAAAAGTCAGCATTAAAATCCCAGAAGAAACAGGGCGAATAAATAGATCAATGGCACTTGTCAATGTTGTTAAAGTGCAACTGTAGAAACGGAATGTTTCCCGAAAAAACAAGTTTTGCATTTTTTTGCAAAAATAACTTATTTTTAGGGCTATTTTAGTAAAAAATAATGCTTTTAAAACGTGGCATAGACATTGGCAGCGCAACATGATTCTACTAGTTGCATTAATGGGCTATGTGGGAGGTGGCTAATGATAACACTGTAGTTCTCTTTACTTGCTGGTAAATCATAAAATCTTATTACTCAATAAAACTCACACGGAGTAGTATATTTCGTCTATATTTTATAAAGAAAAATAATTAGGGGGGGGCTAATGAAAAGATATTTGAGAGAAGTGATTGGTAATTAAAAAACACCACTGAATAGCCCCCCTCCCTTATTCCTGAGTTTATAATATATTTGTAGATAAAACCTATGTTTGGCATTTTTACACTAGCGATCAAATTTCATTGTTTATTTTTGGGCATTTTTTAAAGTTTTTATCGGTTTGTGACTTTAATTTTCGACGAATTAGTCCTCCCCTCAAAATATATGTTTTAAAAATTGCTTTAAATTACTTTTTAGTCCATTCCAGTGCAAAAAAACAGTCTCAGTAGAGCTAAAAATGTGGTATTTTTCTTATTCTGCGTTTTGGTTGACAGGCCAATGGGGGGTTATAGCCCCCCCCCCCCCCCCACCCCCCTGGCACGCTATTGCCGCAGCATGCTTTCATCGACAGGAAAGATCCCACTAACTTCAACCAACCAATTTTGTGTTGATGGAGTGCCGAAGTTTTGGGTGTGGATTGTGGCAACTGGCAACAGCAAAAAAACTAAACAAACTAAGGTCTCATTTTCCAATCTTCATTATTTTTGTTATCTTACTCTGTAGTACTTTGTCGTCACTAACCTTTTCAGATTTGGAACATTTTTGCAGGCCTTGGAAAACCTAAACAATGGGCCAATTGGGTCATATTAGACATTTTGTCATCGTTTTTTGGAACTACAACTTCATTTAGAACAACAATGACAACCACAACTGCGACAAGAGCTACGACGATAGCAACCACAACAGTGGCAACAACGACGACCATGACAACAACGACAACAACGACAACAACGAAAACAACGAAAACAACGCCAACAACGACAACAACGCCAACAGCGACAGCAGCGACAACAGCAACAACAGCGACAACAGCAACAACAGCGACAACAGCGACAACAACGACAACAATGACAGCAACGACAGCAACCACAACAACAACAGCAACCACAACAACGACAGCAACGACAGCAACTACAGCAATGACAACAACAACAACAACAACAACAACAATGACAACAACGACAACGTTGACAATGACAAAAACTACAACAAGTTCAGTGACTACAAAAGCAACGACCACCACAATGATGATAGCATCGACAACAGCAACGACAACTACGACAACTTTGATAAATTCAACAACTTTGACAGAAAGGCCCACCACAATGACAATAGCGACGATGACAGCAATAACAACAACAACAAAAGCAACAATAATGATAACAATGACAACAACAACTACGATGACATTGGCAACAGAAAATAATTTGAATTACACGGCGTTAAGGACAACGCAAATAATTATTGCACCCGCTAGATTTACTCGAGGTACGTTTTTCACTTATAACCACTTTATATGAACTTTTCACTTCTTTAACATTTTGCACTACCTAGGTCTGAAATTCTACCATCATACTTCTGCAAATAGATTGGTTTTTGGAATATTTGACAAAAGTAAGAAAGCAGAGTCGCTGAGAGGGCGAAGGCGTCGTCTTTATGACGATCCAAATTACATGTTCTGGGTTCAACTCATAATAGTAGCCAGGACTTTCATTAATGAGGGATCAACCTCAAACCATATGCAATGACGTCATCAACATTTTGGAAACTAGGGTTGTTTATGAGACAAAGATACCTTATAATGGAGGAGCAAAAGCCGGGGACAGAATTGGCAAGTAAGCAGCATTTTGTAAAAAGGCAATCAATTGAACCAAAAGTTTGAAAGCTTTCCAAAATTGTCTAAATTGTAAGGTGTGGTGAGCAAGCTAGTGTAACTCAAATGCATCACAGCATAGGAGTCTGGAAGCGAAACCCCAAGCAATTTTTTTGAAAAAATAGCAACCGTAAAGCCTCTAATTGATCACCATGCACTCTATTTTGCAACACTTTTTTTAGCTGCGTTTTACTAGAGAGTGGCGCTCTATTTTTCAAATAGCTGGTAAAAATTTTGGGAAGATGAATGTAATGAAAAAAGCAAAAAAGCTTCTTACATAGTTAACATCTAAAGAAGAAGAATAAAAATCAAACATAATACAATCAGCAATGCCGATTTATGTTGAGTATTGGGGGAGATAATTTGCAATTTTACCTCAATTTTGCCCTATTTTCAACATTGGGGGGGATGAAGCTTGACCACTATTTTTTTCACGTAAAGAAATCAAGCGAAGACCAAAAAAAGTCTTCACCAAAAATTGAAGAGTTTTTGTACCAGAAATCAAGTGAAGACCAAAAAAAGTCTAAAGATCATCCAGCGCTCAGAAGCAGACCATAGTCAAATTATTGGGGGGATGCAGTCAAATTATTGAAGGGAATATATCCCCCCCCCCGGTTTCGACACCCCTAAATACAGTTCCTAGTGAAAATCAAGTGACATGTCGCTTTTGTAGCCGTCCTCGCCATTTTCAACACCTTCCGCATCAACTTCGAGTTGTTGAATAATGAATGTTAAGGTGGCGGTATATTAAAGATAGAGTTCAATATTATTAAAGAGTGGCGCTGTATTTTTCAACCCTTTTTTTAGTGGCGTTTTATTAGAGGTGACGCTCTACTAGAGATTTTAAGGCATTTTAAGGTGATTTGAATCACGTTTTGCATGTGTTTAAAGTCATTTGAAAGAATCACACTATTAAAATTTGAAAGACGTCAATTCAAAAAAATATATTATTCAGTCTTTCTTGCCCTTATAAGTCAAGTCTAAACCAGGTTTAAAATTTTGCATTTTGGGTTAAATTTTGTAAATGACTTGGGCTAGGTGGAGGGAAGCAGGATACCTTGACTCCCGCAACATTTTTAACAATAAATAATAATTCACTTAAAGATTAGCGTCCGAGAATTTTGTTTTGTCATGAAAATAACCAGTTTTGGAAGTAACTCTACAGTGTACATGTACGACCAAGGGCCCGTGCTCTCTCAATTCAAATTCAATAATTCATTCATTAAGTATTTCTTTTAGCAAATTTTTTTTTCAAAAGTATCTCGTCGCAGAAAAACTGGCGAGGTGGAGGTTGATTGTTATTTAGAGTTGATACAATAGATGGTTACTAATAACGGTTACTATAACATCCTTATAAGGTTAGATGAGGGCCTGAGGTTGCAATTTTTAGAAAAAAAGCTTCAAATCTTTTCCGGGTTATACGAGGTATGTTTGAAAAGTAAAGGGACTGTGCACGATGCACAAACAAATTTTATCGCAGAGAAAAAAGCATTGCTTTCTATGATGTCACAATGTCTTATGGTTTCGAAAACCAAACATCAGCATTCTTTGACAACTACCTTCCTTTTTGCACGTTTTTTCTGTCATGGCACTTCCTTTGTGACCGTTTTGTGAAAATTTGATAAAATTAAGAATTTTTGGCTTTTTTTTTCTTCTTCGGTGCGAAGGATGAGCGTCGAACAACAAATCAACCGCAAACTTCTTGTCCGTCTTGGAAAAACTTTAACTGAAGCACTAAAGTTGCTTCAAAAAGTCTATGGTGATGACACATTGTCAAGAACTCGTCTTTTTGAGTGGCACAAGAGGTTCAAAGAGAAAAGAGAGGAGGTGGAAGATGATCACAGGAGTGGGAGGCCATCCACAACTAGAACAGATGAAAATGTTGAGCGTGTGAGACAAAAGGTGCAAAGCAATCGCCGTCTTACTGTTAGAATGATAGCAGATGAGCTGGGTATGAATAGTGGGAGGGAGGGTATGGACATAGGTGGGTACAAATCCGTTAATCGTTAATCCGTTAATAACAAAGCTAACTTTTTCATTAACTCGTTAATCCGTTAAAAAGCTTTTTCTAAATTAACTTCCTTTAAGTTCTCTTAACAGACTAAATTAACTTCCGTTAAGTTCTGTTAACTTCCGTTAAGGTTTTTATGGTTAATATCTTGCACCATTCATTCATCGTACCGGTACAAACCAGTTTGCACTGGTAACACTTGTTGCGTATTAGCACGAGTTTTTTAAGAAAAGCGAAGAAAGGAGGTCTTTTTTGTGGCAAATAATAAGCTGCAGCCTCACAGGTCTTAATTATCGATGTTCGCAATTTAAAAAGATTTTCCGATCGCAGCTTCGTTAGTGCGTTTGAACTTATTTTTGTCTTGAAATTAGATTAGACTGTAAAATGTAACTTCCAAAACACAAAAAGACCACCATAGCAATAAACATTTCCTTACGGTTTGGTCAACAGCGACAATACGTGTTCTAGAAGCGAGTGAATAAAAAGAAATGTAAATTACACGCAAAATGTTAACGAATTAACGACTTTATTAACTTCCGTTAATTAAATCTGAAAATAACGGATTAACGTTAACGGAGGTATAAAGTTTGTTATCGGACTAGTGGTTAACGAAGCTAACATGTTGCATTAACTTGCCCACCTATGGGTATGGAGGATCATTACGGAAGATCTAAGGATGAGGAAGATCTGTGCAAAAATGGTACCAAGGTTGCTGAATGAAAGACAAAAGGAGCGGCGTGTGCAAGTGTGTCAAGACATTTTGGAGCAACTCGAAACTGAACCCAACTTGCTGAAAAGAGTTGTTACTGGCAATGAGTCATGGATCTTCAAGTACAATCTACTCACCAAACGGCAGAGCCTTGAATGTCACCAAGACCCAAAAAGGCGAGGGTGTTCAAGTCCAAAACCAAGGCGTTGCTGATCGCTTTTTTTGATGTCCATGGAACTGTCCACGCAGAATTCTTGCCACAAGGCCAAACTATTAATCAACACCTCTACAAAAACATCTTGCGAGGTCTGATGCGCTCAGTGAGGGAGAAAAGAAGAGACTGTGGGAAACGAGGTCATGGCTGCTTCATCATGACAATGTTCCAGCCAGGGCCTGCGAGAAGGGGGGTTCAGGGGGTACATCGTACCCGGGCCTAGGGGAGCCCGGGCTCAAGAGGCCAGGAAGAGTTCAGGTTTCCGCGTTAAGTTTTCGTATCGCACCATAACACAGTAATCAAACTTGCCTACAGCAAAAATATCAGTCAGTCTATTCACTGCTGGTAATTGGTCGCTGTTTTTGCTACACAGCCTTTAGGGTATCCAATTGTGGCCGATTTGATTAAAAAAAGAGGAAAATGCATCAAAAGCCATACACTTGCACCGAAATTAACGTTTTGTTACATTTCTCTAACTTGAAAGCCTTAATTCTACGGTATAACAATGTACTAGGGCCCACATTTCCAGAGATCTAAAAGCATTTCAACCTCAGAGAGCGGAGTCAAAGTTGACATAATATACTACTATCATTAAGTAACTCTCTCTGTCTGTATGAGTTTAGTCGGTATTTGGGTTTGTGAAGTCTATGATTGCAGATGACTTCTTGAAACTGTTATCAGTAAAATATTTGGATTTGCAGTATTAAAGTCGTTGTATTGTATAATATTGTGTCAATGTCATCATCCCCCACTTCACATACTTTCTTTCATGTATATCACGTTTTCTGCTAGTCAATTTAAGCAAGTTTGGTGTTGGGATGTTGATCAAATGCTGTATTTTACCCTCGAGAAACATAAAAAGTGCTAAAGCTTCTGGGGCTCTGTCCCGGACCCCGCTGGGGGAGCTCACAGCGCTCCTCCAGACCCCCAAGCTAGATTTAAACCAATTTTATGTCTAGTTGTGTTTTTCATAGGTCCTAACTGTATACAAATATCGTTATCCCTGCACTTTTAAATGAAGATCTACACCCATCGAACAAAAAATTATTTAACGACATGGGCCCCGATAAGGCTTGGGGGGCCCAATAAAATTTAGGGCCCCGGTATCGACCTTCGTACCCCCTGAAAATTTTTCTTTCTGTGGCCCTGGCTCCACCTCATAATGCCTTGGAAATTTGGGAGTTTCTTACCAAAAATAAGATTGCTGTTCTGAAGCAACCAGCCTACTCTCCAGATCTGGCCCCTTGTGACTTCCTTTTATTTCTCAAACTCAAGGAAGTCATCAAAGAAACTCGTCTTCAAGATTCAGAAGCCATTAAAACAGCCGTGACAAGAGAGCTGCGAGCGATCGCGAAGGAATCCTTCCAGGAGTGCGTGGAAGCGTGGCAGAGGAGATTGGAAAAGTGCATTCGAGCCCAAGGAGATTACTTTGAAGGCGACATGTTGTAAAATTTAGTTGTCAAATAAAATAAAACATTTATAGACCTAGTCCGTTACTTTTCAACACACCTCGTATATTTAAATTGGTTGGCAAAAGTTTGAATCGAGGGGGCCAGGGCTTCCTGGCTGTCAATAATAATATTATTGTAAACTACTGTTGTACGCGTGTACTGTTTGTTGTACGCAAAAATGCTAAAAGAATGTTGTCATTTTTTCTCATTGGTGGCATTAAATTGGGACAACCAGGGCTCCCTGCCCCAACAACCTCCCTGGCTACTTCGAAAAAAAAACTGCAACGAGTTTGTCCCTGGAGACAGAGGTCTGAGTTTCAAATCTCCGACTGGTCAAATCGGACATAGTCCTGCCAATGGCTTACCACAGCTAGAACATTTCTTCGAAAGGAGCTGCGTTGCCCGCGGCTCAATGACGCAGAGATGGGGTTCGCAAACTCTTACACCTTTGGGAGTAATACAGCGAGTACAATGAAAGATCTGATTTACTTTCCTCTGGTGATTTTTCAAGACTTGATTGTTGCTTAAATAATTATATAACAATGATATAAATATTTTTTACGAAAATTGTGCAAAATATTGTGTAATAAGAGTTCAGAATAAATTGTGTAACATGCACTCTCTGCTTTGACCGTAGGTTGCCTTTCTTGCAGGTAATATTGCTCTAGCTGTTGTTGCTGGTTTAGTTCTGTTCGCATCAACCTTCTATATTCTTCGACGACTTCAATAGTGAGTCAGATCTTGTTTTCTGCTTTACTTGGATATGTAATGAAGTAATGCATTGGGAACGTTTGCATCTGGCCTGCCGAAAAGAGGCGTAGCCAAAAACAAATAATTGTAAAAACAGTAAAAAACTCCTTACAATCACCAAATCTCCAAACTCCTCATTTTAATGTTGTTTTTCCAAAGTGGCTTGGCAAGAGGAAAACGTTTGCTTTATTATCTCCCCTTGGTTGCACCACTGACTACAGCAATGGTAACCATGACCAAATATTATTATGATGATGGTGACATAAAAAAAGTTGATTTACCCCTAATTTTTATGGTATTTTGCTGCACCAGCGAATGATCTATATAATAAGCTACCGGCACAGGTGAGACGTACACCAATTGCACGATGCGTTTTCGCACTTCACTTGAGAACCAGCAGTCTAATCAGAATTTTTTTCGTGGATTTTTCGCTTCATAAACTGATGCATCAAAACTTATTATTTAGTGAGCTAATTTATAATTTAGCAAATTGATGCAATAAATGTATTAAATTTAGTTACCGGAAATCGGCCAAGGCTAAGAACGTAACCAGCAAATATCGAAATTCACCTGAAATGTTGAAATTGAATGCCTGGAAAAACGATCAAAATCTAGAGCTACCATCAACGAAAGATGCTAATGACCACAGAAGCAAGCTCTTGTGAATACAAATGACGACTAAAAATAACTCGCTTTCGTTTCATCGAAAGTTAACTGTTTTTTTTTGCAAAAACAACTGCTTTTGTTAAAAGTAAACAAAGTTCAAAAACCACTAACTTTAAAATTTGCATTTAATTTTGGTTGAAGGCACTGCTTAGATAATATGGTTTCTTAGTACCTATTTTACACGAGGGTAGGCAAAAATACCTCTCGGTTTTCCGAGATAAATTTAATCAAAAAAATATTTTTCTTGAATTAACTTCAATTTGAGTAAAAATAATCAAAAATAGTCGCTGAATATTTGAAGTTGCTAAGGTAAGGGAAAGTTTTGAAATTTCGAGGTTTACAGAAGTCACTTTCAGAAATCTAAGCATTTTGCTCTGCCTATATTTAATTTCAAACACGTCATAGGGCGTTTTATGTCGAAATTATTTTAATTTAGGCATTTTTTGAGTCAGTAATATTAAGCAAACCTATATTTATCAAATTTGAGTCCCTTATAACGCCATCAAAAATGACATCTTTTTTCGAAAATATTACTCCGAACTGATGTCACAATGATGGCATCACCAAATCTTTTTTTTTTTAATTGTTGTTGAACATCTATCCTCCAGCCAAATTTGGTATTCTCATAACTTTTAGTTTATGTATGAATCTTCTTAGTATTCTCATTACTGTTGGTATCTTTGCCTCGTTCCCCCGTGTAAAATGCGGTGGTCAAAAAGACCTTGTAAAATAAAGTTAAGCACTGTGATTGATTTTTCAGCAAGTACTGTAAATTATTACTCATGAAGATTTGTTTTTAATGAACACTGATCTGCTAACGCGATTTAAGCCGAAGGCAAAATTAATGAGGGTATATAAAGTCAAGGCAATCTTATTAGATTTGCGTTGACTTCGTAATTCTTGATCCAGCCGTTTCAGAGATATTCTATTTTAAGCGTGACGTAGGAACCTTTCTAATCATAATTTTTTTCGGCAATCCATCGACGACACCATCTTAGTTCTATTATAAGGCAACGCCGCAATTAGACTAAGCGACAGAAACCTGTTTAACCAAATATACGGTAAAATATAACCCTTTGTGTGCTATGATACCTCAACATTGAAACGTCACAGTTGCCAATCAAAATTATAATTCGGGAGGCCCTTTGTGATGTTTGATTTAAAATATCTTTGGAAGGGTTGAACAAAAAAAATGGAATCAATGCCAACATGATGTAATACTATTGCCCTAACTTTAGATACCTCATTGATTTTTGCCTTCAGTACTCGTTTAAGAAACCTATACTCATTACTCAACGTTTAGTGGGTATAGACAATCGGCTGTGAAGGCACTAATAATCTAAAATGTTCTTTTTCCAGAACTTGAAATCATCATCTCAAAAGTTACAACAATATATGTATGTATTAATCGTTTTCGTGTTTTCTGGCCGAAAAAGGACAATCAGGTCGGAATTTTTTTGTTCGGTTTTCCCTGAAAAAATTTAACATATCGAAGGACTAACTTTACCGAATTTGAGCTTTCTTCGACCTTTCATTTCCGAGATATTACGGTTTAGATTTTGCTTCAGAAAGGCTTTTTCTCCTTTAAGATTTTCCAGGGTAGTCAATTAGAAACAAATTATCAAAAAGTTACTCCATGTCCATGATTCTCAATAAATATTCTGCGGCAAGGTTATTGTAAAACAAAGTAAAGACTCGGAAGTATAAAATTAGCTGATTTTCAATTAATATGAGCCAGAGCTTTCCAAAACTTAATCTCCTGTCAAAATACTGACAACATGGCAACACTAAAGTATAAGAGGAGAATTGCTAATTTTGAACTGTAACATCTTGAAAACGGTAAGACGTAGAAAGTTCAAATTTGGTGAGAACGCATTTAGCTTCACAACATTTTGGTCAACAGTAAAAAACTAGACTTGAATGCCCTTTAAAGACTACCAGCGTGAAAACTATTAGAAAATCACCAAAAAAGCTACTATTTAAAACAAGAATAGCCAAAAATAATGTTTCTTTTTATCGCTTGTTTTATGTAGTCGCCGTTCTGGTGACTCCTTTCGATAAACTTGTGCAGGTAGCCTTTAGGCCAGAAGCACGAAATGATTAAACAATAAAACTCGGGCCTGCAAACGTCAAAACATCACAATTAAATTGTTATTAAATTATGTTTCTTGGTAGTGTGGCTAAATGGGTAAAGACGTCGTTTTTACGATGACCCTGATCGCATGATCTCGATTCATCTCGCACCCTGGTCACGTTGTTGCGTTCTTGAATAAGACACTTTACAATAATTATCTCTTCTTGGAGGCTATATAAGCAAGCAGCAAATTTACGTCATAAGAAGTGCAGTATGATAACAAACTTAGCTACAAAACAATTTAAATGCAAAATAAGAAATGAGCTTCATGACAACATTGTTTGCGGGCTTTTCAATTTTTTTTCCACTCTAAAACGTGTAAATTTTAGATTAAATAATTAAATGTATTTACCTGTTGAACCCGACCGTTTAATCGAGGGGCCGGTTTATCGGAGGCCGAATAATCGAGGATGCACTGTAATCATATTGACATCTGCAATATGATTGCTGAACATCTGTAGAGCGTTTAACTTTTTCTCTTCTATAATTCTACAACTCGAACTTGACACGTGCAATGTAAGCGTAGATAAAGCGCTCATGCGTGATACCAAGGACCTTTTCTCGGGTGCCTAACTGCCTACGCCTCTCCTTATTCATATGACCGACCTATCTGCAACTAGTAATAACTACGGCATTAATAATTTTCCTGTTTATATTATGTTGGTAGTTTATCACTCTATATATATCAAGTCAAAATCATATCTTTCATTATACTCGCTGTAATACGCCGAAGCGTGTAACGAGTTGGCGGGGCCCATCTCCGCGTCATTGCGCCCGGGCAACACAGCTCCTTTCGAAGAAATGTCGCAGCGGTGGCGAGCCGTTGGCAACACTGTGTCCGATTTGACCGGCCCGAGAATTGAACTTCAGACCTCCCGCTCCAGAGACGAACGCGTTACCGCTCGACCAACTGGCCGGTCTCAATATATATAAAATTTGTAATTCTAATTAATGGATGACAATCAAAACGTTCTACAATTTTTTTATTATGTAATAAGCTGGATAAACTTGGCAATAGCAACATAGTAATTTTAGAAAAAATACAGACGATGGGTTATCATTCCCTGCTGTTTATAGAAAGCTGCCTAATTTCAGTTTTAAGATTCTTCTGGTTTAATCATTTTTCGTGTTAGTTCTTACGTATTTTGCTGCAAAGCTAATTCGGAAAAATTATTGTTTAAGAACCTCTTTGTTTCATTTTTGTAGGTAACTTTAGATTTATCTCCATGACGTAGCCTATCCTAACAACGAATTTTTTCGGAGCCTTGCTCTAAATTTTTTCCCTAGTTATTCTACTACAGCAATGAGTGGGATAGCTTTTCTGTTGTTCTTAATGTAAAATAATTGCTATGATTAAACGAATAGTTTATTGATATTAATTCTATCGGGGGCACTGGTAACCGTCTAAAAGAGGATATGACATATGAGCGTTTCCCAGCTTCACAACCTTTTATCTTGTTTGTTAATTTTAGTGATAAATAACAAAATAGTACTCGTACTCGAATGGACGTAATGCAACTGAATTTTCTTTTCATCGTTCGCTGGGACGAAACACTAAAGCTTTTTTCAGCGATTTATAAGTGACGGCATATGGATAACCTACAAAGGTCTAATGGCAACTATTAAAATGTAATAATGTTGAGGCAGTTTTGCGTGTACTGAAAGATCGAATAGGCACGTATTTACTATTGCATCCTCATTCATGATTTTTCCAAGATCTTGAAAAAAATTATCCGGTATCGGTAAATAAAATGCACTATAATTTTTTCTAATTATTTATTTATTTAGCGGTAGGCTGCTGTTAGTTGTGCAATGAACCCTTTCTGAAAACTGTAA
Source organism: Trididemnum nubilum (assembly GCA_963965965.1). Lineage (NCBI taxonomy): Eukaryota > Metazoa > Chordata > Ascidiacea > Aplousobranchia > Didemnidae > Trididemnum > Trididemnum nubilum. The sequence goes on from OZ014469.1 coordinate 3,294,736, forward strand.
CAATTTTGAGGAGAAAACTAATAAATTGCATTGCAATAACGTCTCGTACATGACGACACGTAAACAGGTTTCCGATTCATTAAAATCAATTTGACCGATTAAACAAATGCAGATATCTTTTCTGTACAAAATACAAATACTGTTGGGGTAGTAACCTATTCGATGCCTTTGTTTTGAATAAAACTTGATTTTCGCACACAAATTGTCTTTTTTTATACTAAAATATTCCTGAAGCATAAAGAATCATCTCTAGATGTTGTATTATCTTTTGTTCTGTAAGATTTTGACGGCCTTGAATGAAGTATCAGCATATCAAGTTCAGCGATTTTTGAGTTCAACAAGTTATTACAGTAAGTTCAAGTACCCCTTAAGCCAATTTTTATTAATTTGATTAAAAACAGTAAAGCCTTATTTAAAATTACAAAATTTTTAAACGTTTCGGACTTGGCTATGTCCATCATCAGTCAAAAGTAAAATCTAAAACAGTAAAAAATGTAAAAAACATAAATAAGGCTTTACTGTTTTTAATCAAATTAAATAAAACTGCCCTGAAATCAGTACCAAAATCCTTATTAACTTTTTTGGTTCCGTTTACCTTATTAAAAAGGTCCTCATTTCATCCTCCCCGGATAAAAATACGTTTTTTGATTATTCTAAGTAATTTCAATAAACTGGAAGTATGAGGTCGAGCTATCAAAGCTTGGAGATTTTGAATGAGTTTCCAACAAAAAAGCTCATTTTTTAGACTATTTTTGTACAAATTGATGCTTCGAGACATTTTCTGTTAGCAAAAAGCGTATTACCACTGTTACTCACATTACCTTACGCAGTTTCCATTTTTTTGGTTCACCTCTTTATACTGGTTCACCCTCACAAAAATTTAATTCACCGGGGTTGAATCATTCACCCTTTTAAAAAATGCTGCCTTAATGTTTTCTTTTGGTGTAATACGAATCAGATATAAACAAAAAATGTCATTAATGGATCGTGGTTTAACCAGATTGATTGAAGGTACGGTACGCAAAAAAACATACCGCACCAAGGTACGCAGGGCCAAATTTACCAATAGGCTAGGCAGGCTGAAGCCTAGGGCCTCAACGTCCAGGGGCCTCGAAATTCGGTTTCGAAGTTTGTAATAGGTCGGTTTAGTGGCACGTCACAATGCCCATTGTCTGGTTCTTCTTGCAGATCGTAGTAAAATTCGCCCATTTTAATCAATGGTGAAATTATTACATACACGCAACTTCAAACAACCACTGTAGGTTAGTGGGCGGCGTTTTTTGTTTGATTTTACTTTTATTTGAAGGGCCAAAGCTTCGTAATTCCATTTCAGGGTATTTCCGGGGTTAAAAGTCTTTATAAATGCGTATTAAACTCATTTTAAAAAGGGTTCTATTATGACACAGAATAGCGTTTCTAGACAACTTCAGAGGATATACTGTACAGAAAATCAATTGCTAAACAATCATAAACATAGCGAAATGTGAAGACAAGAACAATCTAAGACCAAAAAAAGGTCAACAACAATTTTAGAAATGAATGAAGGCTACAGCTCTTAATTAACAGCTCATAGTGTAGAAAGGTCAAAGCAAAGTAAATGATTTTGCATTATTTTGTGAATGCGAAATTAAAGTCGCATATACAGGCGTATACGGTAAGCGCGGCAGGGCTTGCAGGGGTAAGGTGTAGGAGAGCTAAATCCCCCTACATCCAGTCCCATAGTAATGTCACTTACGATATTTAGTAGAGAAAAGGGCTTTTTAGACAAAACATTGCTATTATAATATTTATTTTTTCCCTAAATTACAATCCGCCACGAGGCAGCACAAAACGCCTAAGTAAAACCAAAAGATGCCTAAGTAAAACTGAAAAAAATATGTGAAATTTTGGACGAAGATCTCAATTAAAGTCACCATTTTTAATCAAATGTATCCAAAATTTTTGAAAGTGGGGCGAATGCGACGCCAAAAAAGCCATTAGATCGATTTATTTGACAATATATTAGCAATCGAGAACGAAGTGAGCTAATTTTTGTCTGAAAATAGCGTGGAAAGCCCTATTTTCAGTAAAAAAGGCCAAAAATTTGGCAGCGAAAGTATTCCTTTTTTGAAAAATTTTCTCCTCCCCTCTTTGAAAATTCTGGGTGCACCACTGGGCCGGATTGATATTTTAGCGGGCACTCCACGAACAACCAACCTAGTTGCCCTATTCTCAAAAATGAAAATATTACCGGCAGGGATCTACCTCTACTGTAGAATACCTAGGTCGTACTTCAGATATGATGGTTACAGGTCATCACTGAGAAAGTATTGAAAGTTTTTTAAAAACCACTTCTTAAAGCAAAAGTGTCTTTGCCAAAAAAGGGACTAAAACTTAAACAAAATGATCATTACTAGGGTAGCGAGGCGCTCCAGTTTCGGACCTGGACTCCTGGCGCTCCAGCTTTGGACCTGGACTCCTGGCGCTCCATGCACGTCCTTTGTGCAGGGCTTTTGGCAGAAATTGAGACTAGTCGAAAAACCTGCAAAAAGTGTGCCCAATAAATAAAATTAGAAAACTTAACAGTTTTCCTTTTCGTCAGGGTTAGGGTCAACTTGCCCAACTCCTCCTCCATCGAAGAACCTGGCTGTTAGCTAGCCACAGTGCTTTAGACCATTGTTCCTGCAGAGGACCAAAAAAAGTGAACATAAATAATATTGCTTGAAATTCTCCTAATCTTCTATTGAAAAACTTGACTTCATATAGTGATTAGTTTTGATTATAAAACAAGCTTACCTGCAGCGTGATTCCCATTTTGAAGCCAAATTGCTATTCTTAGGAAATCGGTAGAATTTGCAACTACTCTTTTCGCTTGTATGATCGCATCCTGGTGCGAAGCACAATATCATTTTACTCTTTTATCCTATATGCCAACCGCAACTCTGCTCAGAACTATCACATGTCATTATATAAGCGTTAAAACGCTATTTTATGGTGCAAAAGTGCCCTTTTTAAAATGAGTTTAATACGCATTTATAAAGACTTTTAACCCCGGAAATACCCTGAAATGGAATTACGAAGCTTTGGCCCTTCAAATAAAAGTAAAATCAAACAAAAAACGCCGCCCACTAACCTACAGTGGTTGTTTGAAGTTGCGTGTATGTAATAATTTCACCATTGATTAAAATGGGCGAATTTTACTACGATCTGCAGTAAGAACCAGACAATGGGCATTGTGATGTCATGACTAAACCGGCCTATTCTTTTAAAAACTTGACAAGTTTAAACCCTACCTAAAGCATATATATCAAGCTTTTCAGAGTAGAAAATTCTATACACTACTGGTTTTAACCACGTTGTAAACAGTCATTATTACGTCGTTTGCATCATAACAAAGGCAATTATTATGCGCATTCTGCTGGAAGCTTCTGTGTTAAAGTACCGTAGACAAGTCCACTCTGCAAAAAACAGTATCGGTCGTTCACATGTTGCTGAAATACCTAATAAACATTGTGTTGCTTACTGTTAATGTGGTAAATTATACGTTTTATCAATTGAAATTTACTAATGTTATCGACTTATGTTATTATTAGACGTCTTGGTATTGCTAACCTGCGTTTAGATCAAGCACTAATCTTATTTCATAATTTTTTGAACCTTAAATTTATGATGAGTAAAAGATTTGAAAGTGGAGCTCGCAAGCGCAAGAGAAAGAAATTTGAAAATGATATGCTAAAGTAGATAAAACCAATCACTGCTTTCTTGCATTAACCTCTGACAGAAGCAACAGGTGCTGGCAAAGAAGTAGGTGCCTTGACGTTAGCACAAGAAAATCAGTGTAACAGGGGGCACATGACAGAAATTTCCTCGTTCGCTTTAATTAACGAGTTTTTTTTTAAGAGGCGCTAACGAACGAAATACTCGCTAAACGTAAGAGGTCATTTTTGCACGTGTATGTAAAGCCTTGCAAAATCCGTTACGTCATTCTTTCTCGCTAAATTTCATCGAGCGATTTCGGAAAGCAGTTCGAGTAAAAAAACGTCACATTTTCCTCGCCAACTTAAAGAGGATCTTGAAGCACTCTTTAACCGTGCGAGAAATCTTTTTGGTTCAGAAATTTAATGGCAAAATGTTGAAAACTTCTAACTCATGCGAATTTTTGCTGAAAATTAATTAAAATCGTCGCCATGTTTGCTATTAGACTGCTAAAAAAAAGCGAATTGCATTGAGAACCACTAGCTGTTTCGACTGATAAAGAAATGCTAAGTAGTGCCAGTCGACAAAAATAGTAACACACTCCTTTTATAAGAACGATTTTCTAAAACACGAGGCTTATTTTTGCTCAAAATTTAGGAACAAATTAAAAACAATGCCAGCCTCGGCAGCAAAACAAACCAAAAAAAAAAATTCAAACCAATCAAAGAAACTAAAATTCGTGCTAATTCAAAACGATAAAATTTCAGCGATTTTTTTGTGTTTGCAAGCAAAATTGCAACCTGAGATGGAACCGGTCAGGATTTTCTCGACCCGACCGGTAAATTTCAAAATCATCGCCGGTTGACCGGCCGGTCAACCGGTTTCTGACCGGCCCGGTCGACCGGTTTTTTACAGAAGGTTTTCGTTCACTGTTCAATATATCTAATGAAAAATTTTCAAAAAGGGGGGGGCATGGGTGAGGTGTTAAAATTTGAGACTATGGACGGAGGCCTCAGAAAAAATTGCAAAAATAAATCAATTCTAAGACCTTTTTTGTTTAAGTTTCGGTTTGAATGCCCTGTTTTGAGCAGCGCAAAACGTGCACAAAATAAGCGTAAAAAGCACTGGAGGGCACAAGCTAAATTATTTGGCGTTTTTTCAAATAATATTTTGCAAAAGGCCAAAAACTAAATTTACAATTTTTTATCTATTGGTAACAGATTATTAGCAATTTGCCGAGCAGCAAACACTAAGCTTTTTTTTCGGCAGTGCTGTCTTTGCAGTTACAAAAAGATAAATGAGAAAAAAAAATAGCAGCAGAAGATAGGTAACACTAAAAACATACGAACATCACAATACTTGTACAATTGTATCCAAAATCATTAAAATGATGGAGCAATAACATTATATGATATTGAAAATTATGTCACTAACAGCGTGAAAAAAGAAATACTGAAAAATTATGTCGCTAACAGCGTGAAAAAAATTAATAATATTCGTAACAACTAGGCTGCTTCACTTACAGTTTGAGAAAGTATGAAAAGGATCTATTGCAAAAAATTATGTACTGGAAAAGGTTTTCAGCTCCACAGAGATTTATATACGGGTGGAACAATTAATACAAATCTCTGTGGAGCGAAAAACCTTTTCCAGTACATGATGTTTTGCAATAGATCCTTTTCATATTTTCTCAAACTGTTAGTGAAGCAGCCTAATTGTTATGAATATTATTAATTTTTTTCACGCTGTTAGTGACATATTTTTCTGTATTCCTTTTTTTCACGCTGTTAGTGACTTAATTTTTCAATATTCCTTTTTTTTTCACGCTGTTAGTGACATAATTTTCAATGTCATATAATGTTATTGCTCCATCATTTTAATGATTTTGGATACAATAGTACAAGTATAGTGATGTTCGTATGTTTTTAGTGTTACCTATCTTCTGCTGTTATTCTTTTTTCTCATTTATCTTTTTGTAACTGCAAAGGCAGCACTGCCGAAAATTGTTCTGAAGAAGCTTTTCGGTTTGGGAAACGAAACGTCAAACCAATAAATAAACTTATTGGTAAAACGAAGTCGTTGTGAATAACTATCCCGATGAATGCAACGCGTCCGTTATTTGCATTGAAAACACTAAACTGTTACGACATTGGCTAGAAAACATTCGAATTATAATGTGCCCCAGCAGTTTGTAGAAATGCTGCTACTTCAGAACAAGCCATGGTTAGTTAGATATAAAAAAATAAGAGCTATGTCTTTCTTGCCAAGTGTAAAGTGTGGTAAATTTAAGTTGAAACAAGCATTTTAAAGCGGAAAGATTTTAGCATGTAGTAAAAAATCTAAAATCTTCGCCACTTCTACTTTCAAGCTCATTAAAATTATACTAAAATGCCAGGTAGCGCAAGCCTTTTCTACATGCATGGTTTATTAGAATCTGATTGCGCGATTTTAACGTATATTTTCCACTTTTTTGCTTTGTGCCGTGGCCCAAAGTCGGGAGGCATGGCACAATACTCCCATCCTAAATACGTCCCAGGATGAGCACGTCTTAATTGTCACAGCATATTAGTCACAGCTTGAAACCATTCAACAAGTATTTTCGAAAGGTGTGGTTTGTTAATACTGATTTTTTATAAAAAGTTTTATTTATGATAAAATATATAAGTACATTTCGATTGGTACTTAATGTCTTTTGGTTGCCAGAAAGGAGAATTCGACCGGTTTTTCAACCGGCTTGACCAGCCGGTCGAAGAATCTCGACCCGACCGGCCGGTCCACCCGACCGGTTTCCATCTCTGATTGCAACTATTCATGGTAATAAAGCTCTGTTGCTCTGCGCAAGCAATTGAGAAATTTTTTCGGCAGTTGCACAACTTGAAAAAAGCTTGCTTTTTCGCGTTTGCAATTTTACGATGCTGCAAAAGCAAGAAAAAAGCTTTCACTTAAGTCGTAAGCAGACAGAGCTATAGGAATTAAACAGTGTTTCAAACATGCCCGCTAAAATTGACATCGATGCTCTCAAAATTTTTACAAAATCAAGAGCAAATGAGACTAAATATTGGCAAAAAATTAAAAACAGCCAGTCTAAACTCAAGATTTACCGGTTCTAAAAAGAAAGTGTGCTTCGACTTCCTCACTTTTGAAAAATTTTGAAACCTCAAGACCTAAAGTTACTGTAACATATGAGTTTACCCACCAACAACCTCAAGGGCGCTTTACTTCATTTAAAAAATTTTAGTATGGAAAAAGTTGTTCTTATTTTACATTGATCCAAAAATATAATTAAATTCTGTCGTTCATTTACTAATTGTTATTAGTTGAGGAATTTGCTTGCATAGAATAATCACGCATAGTTTAAAGTATCTTTTTCCATAACAATGCAGTACATACAATACGCTTGAACGCATTATTTTGAAGTAGAAATGCATGTGACGTCACAATGAGATATTTATTACGTACTAACACAAGTTACAAACATCTCGCAAAGAAATTCGAGCGAGCCGTTTTATCGTGTGTTGGGCGAGACCGCACAGAAATGGCAGTTAGTCGACGAAGATTTTTTGCTCGTTAGCGCTTTTTAGCGAGCGAGAAAGGCCTTTACGAGCTCGCTAGCACGTTCTGTCATGTCGCCCCTGATTAGCCAACTACTAGCATTCAACCAGAAGTAAGTCTTACAAAAAAAGCAATGCAGGACGTTGAACAGCAACCTGGTAATGAGGTAAGAGCCATGCTCAGTGAAAATAAAAATACAAGTATATTTCAAAACTCAGTTGCTGCAAAGGGAGGGGAAAAAGAAACACATCAAAGTAGTGGAGATAGTCAAAATTTTCAATTCACACCTGGTGAAGTAGATCAATCCCAAGGTATTACAGGTACTTATGCAGATGATGCCGAACATAGATCTACACATACACTGAGTTTAAAGGACGTTGGTTTGTGGAAAGAATTATCAAATGAAGAAATAACCTACTGGATAGAGAGAGGCCCTTCTAAAGTTCAGCTCAGTTGTGGTCCATTTTCTAGTTCCAAACGAGTGTACAGAAAGCAATTCAGGTTTTGCACAAAAACTCTATTTTATGCAACGAAAGTCAATGGTGAAACATATAGCAGAGAGTGACTTGTATATTCCCCCGCAAAAAGACGCGTACATTGCTTTGTTTGTAAACTCTTTCCAAATCATGCATCTTCTTCGGCTTTAGCTTCTGATGGTTTTGATGACTGGCACAACTCTTTATATCTTATCCAAGCTCATGAAAACTCAGAAAAACACACAAATGCCATGTTAACCTACCAAACAAGGAAGCGAGGACATACGCTTACTTTAAAGCTGGAGGAGCAAATAAAAGAAGAACAGCAGTATTGGCGGCATGTAATGGAAAGAATCACCGCTGTAATTTGTACTCTTGCAGAACGAGGCTTACCTTTTAGAGGGGACAATGAACGATTTGGATCTCCAATAACGGCAATTATCTTGGTCTTTTAGAACTAGTGGCCAAATTTGATCTATTTTTACTTGCTCATATCAACCGCTATTGAAATTCAGGATCAGGAAATCCCTCTTATTTGTCTAAAACTATTTGCGAAGAAATGATTCAGCTCATGGCCAAAAAAGTTAAAGAGTCAATCGTGGTTGACATGAAAAAATCGGGATATTTTAGCTTTTCTGTGGATTCTACTCCCGATATTTCGCATACCGATCAGTTAACTTTGATTATCAGATACGTGTCTCCTGTAAACGTTTACCAAGTGAGAGATTTATAACTTTCCTTGAGCTGAAAGACCACTCTGGGGTAGGCATGGCAGATTTGGTGCATAAATATCTCACTTGATTTTAATAAATGCCGAGGGCAATCTTATGACAATGCTGCAAACATGGCTGGTAGGTACAACGGTGTGCAGCAAAAAATCTTGAAAGAAATAAATTTGCAAAATTTATTCCATGCGCAGGTCACTCCTTAAATTTGGTAGGCCGCTCAGTTGTTGATTGTTGTCTTGATGCAGTGAACTGTTTTGGCATTATCAATGAAATTTATACCTTTTTTTCAGCTTCCACAAAGAAGTGGGCAGTTCTAAAATCATTTTTGCATCCTCAATCGTTTGTCAGATACTAGGTGGGATGCACATGCAAAAGCCATGGAAGATATTTTGGAAAGATACAGTGCCATCCCTGATGCTCTCAGTCATTTGCACTCCGATGAAGGTGAGAAGGGTGATACCAGACTTCATGCTAGCAATCTTTTGCAAAAAATGAAAAAATTGGAATTTGTGGTTATGTTGCAGTTTTGGTCCAGAGTGCTAGGTCGTTTTCACAGGGTTAGCAAAGCTCTTCAGAAATCTGAATTGTTATTAAGTACTTGTGCCGAATTGTACAGTTCACTTGTAGACTTTCTGAGCGAAATGAGTTTGATAAGCAAGCAAAAGCAATCTTGCCGAATATTAACTACAGAGCTGTCACTAGGAGACAAAGAAATGCACCTGACGCTTTAAGTGAACTCTCTTCAAAGGAAAGGTTTAATATAAATTTATTTATTCCTATGCTCGACGCACTTGAAGCCAATTTTAGAAGAAGAGGTAATGGGTACTGTGACATCGCAGAAATGTTCCTCTTTCTTGCTAATCTGAAAGCAACTAAAGTAGAAATTGTACGAGGCGTAGAACTTTTAAAGAAAGCGTATCCGGAAGATGTTGACCCGAAACTTACTGATGAACTTCTACATTTTCATTTGTACGTGAGACAAACACAAAACCAAGGGCTTACCAGTACAGAAGAGCAGTCTATTTCCTTGTCTCATGGAGACCTTTATGAAATTATGTGCAAGGAAAAATTTAACACTGCCTTTCCTAATGTGGAAGCAATATTATTGAGAGTGACAAACTTAAACAAATAAATTCTAAGCTTAATGGTCACTAACTGCTCAGGAGAGAGATTTTTCTCAAGGCTCAAAAGCATCAAAAATAAACTGAGATCGACAATGTCTCAAGAAAGGTTGTCCGCACTGAGCATTCTGTGCATTGAGAGTGACTAACTTAAACAAATAAATTTTGATGAACTTTTGCATGATTTTGCTTCGATGAAAGCTAGAAAAAAAATTTTGTAGCCTAGTCTTACTCTATTTGATGACTGTAACTATTTCTTATGTCCTCGTAAATCAACTTTACAATTATTGTAACGGTTGTTTGATCAAAGAAATTAAAATTAAAAGCAAAACTACCTTAACTAAATTTTTATTCTTTTAATTAAAAATTTGCAACCATGAGTGCGGAGAATGAAAAAAACGAAGGGTTTAATGCACTCATATTTTTAGCATGAAGCAATGAAATGTGATGTTATTTAGAGAGAAATTCTGAGTTCAAAAATAGGGAGGGGCCTCACAAATGGAATAGCCTAGGGCCTCTCATGGTCTAAATCCGGCCCTGAAGGTACGGTACGCTTCAAAAATTGAACTGAAGTACGGTAGGCTGATACAGTACGGTTGAAGGTACGAGATACCTAGAACGCAAATTCTGAACGTATCGTAGAGCCATCTTTGGGGGTGAAGGTGCTTTTTCTTTACATTCTTCTCTGCCATGGTGATGTGATACTACAAGTTGACATTTTTGTTTTCATTTTTCATCAGAAATGGGTACACAGTAATTACCACAAAATTATTGATGAAAGGAAAATAATTTATTTTATTTTTCTAGTTACGAGTTAAATCACAAAAAAAGGCCTCTATAAAACACGATGATTCTTTCCATGTCGTCACAAAGGCTAAAAGCATTATTGAAGTTGTACCATTGTTGACAACTTGTTTTGCTTTCAGATATCCAAAACTTGCTTGCTTCTTTTTCCAGAACACTCCCTTGAGCGAAAATTGGTGTCTCATTCTGTTAAAACATTCTGTAGTTAATGAATATTTAAAAATCTTAATCTTTTTTTTTAGTTGAGATACTTGTTAGGTCTTGTGTGACCTAAATTTGTGTATCCTGTAACTGTTACTTTCAACTGACACGTCATCCAACAAATCCACAAACGAAACTCAGTTAGCAGAAAAGCAGATTATAAAGCAATCCGTAAGCCTGTTGTTTGAGCAAGCTGATTGACTGCAACGGGGTAAAACTCATCCAGACTCACAATTGATCTGTGATCGAGTGGATGCAGCGTCCACTACTAAAACGGTAAACTCGGGTTCAATTTCCGATTGGGTGAAACCAACCACCACAAAACTTGGTATTCAGAGCTTTCCTGCTTGGCGTTCAGCAATGGTGTCTAAAGTCTCCACCATATGAGGTAGACAGGTAGACAGATGGCAGTTTGACTCGAAGACTGCAAGGTCCCTTTGCTAAGCCTTGGCCAAGACAATTTGCTATATAAAATGTAATTACAATTTGTATGACGTAAATTCAAGTTTGTTTGAAGAAAAAACAGCACTTTGTTCTGGAGGGAGTTATCACTAACCGCTAAGAGGGGGCAAAAATGCCCACGTGTAAAATAGGGGTAAGAAGTTATAAAAAAATATGCATATGTTTTTTATGGTTTAAAGCAAAATTGTTAAGATTATCCCAACTTCCAATTTTACGAAACTTGGCGTTTTATTTCAAATTGAAATCAAAATTTTTTTTTTTCGAACTAGTCGTTGTAAATTTTATTAAATAATCTGCACAACAAAATTATTACATTAAACTTACAAGAATTCAGTAAATAATCAGATTAATTAAAAAATGGAACGGCCCAAAAACATTTCTTTTTTATTCTGTATACTGATGATAATCAGAACATTATTTTGCAACTAAGACCGCATGCTGCATCCGGTTATTCAAGCTTGAGCTAAGCAATTGTAAACATTTTCAACAACCCTATAGTGTTCCAAATTATCTAGTTAGATCGGGAAATTGACACAGTCGAAACCTTCATGAAATCTAAAAAGATGTCACTGATCTATTTTGGTTACTCTTTTAGTGAGTTCTGGACGGCCACACTCCCTTCCAAAATAATTAATGCAATTCTTTTTGTGCATTCATAACGCATTTGCCGTTGCAAAGCTACTGGCTTACAAAGCTAATCAATCGGTTGCCACAATTAACAAACTTGCATTAAGTTATAAATATGATCGTCCAGTTGGTTAAGCGCTAACTCTTACGCGTCTGGAGCGGGAGATCTGAGTTTCAAATCTTGGACCGGTCAAATCAGACACAGTGTTGCCATCGCTGTGTCATTTTTTCGGAAGGAATTGTGTTGCTTGAGTGCAATGACGCGGAGATAGGTCCCGCTTAACTCGTTACAAGCCTCAGCGTATTACAGGGAGTATAATAAAAGATTTGATTTAAAGTTGTAATATATGCAAAGCATTATTTTGTTTTTTGATGCAGAGTGAGATTTTGTCTTACGTTTTTTAGGTTGAGTATCACTTTTTTTCTGTGTTAAATATGCTTCTTTGACAGTCAATTTTGTTTTGTCTTGTTTGGTAGGCCTTAGCAGCTGGAGGTTGTCATATCTTGATTGCTTTTGTTCTTCATCGTTTTCGTAAAGCATGCGCGTACCTTGGTCGGTGGTTATGTATATCAGTGGTAGTTGTGCTTGGTCGCTTTCATGATCACTTGAATTTATCAGTGGTTGCTGTTGTCTTTCATTGTTTTCTTTGTCCATTGTAATCACCTGTAATTGGTAGCTTTCGTCGTCGTTCGCATGCATCAGAGGTAGCTGTTGTGCTTCGTCCCTTTTTTTGTTGCTTGCTTTCATTAGTAATAGCCGTGGTGTTTTGTTTCTTTTCTTGCTCTTTGCTTTCATTAGTGGTAGCTGCTTTGTTTTGTTGCCTTTTTCGTTGTTTGCTTTCATTAGTGGTAGCGGGTGTGTTTTGTCACTTTTTTTATTGTTCGCTTTCATCAGTGGTAGCTTTTGTGTTTTTTCGCCTTTGTTGTCGGTTGCTTTCATCAGTGGTAGCTGTGGGATTATATAGGTTTTATTTTTGGCAGCATCCATTGGTTGTAGGTGTGGGATTAGATTGATTTTGTCCTTGGTCGCAATCATTGGTTGTCGTTGTAATCTTAGGTCGTTTTCGTCGTTAGGCGCACTCATTACTGGTGACGGAGGTATTAGGTACCTTTCATAGCTGCTGGTCGAATTCATCCATGATAATTGTTGGCTTAGTAGGTTACTTTCGTTGGTGGTAAGCATAAAGTCACTAAATATTACATATTCAATAAAATTCACCAACTATTACTATAAATACTTTTGAACTTAATGAATATCTTAAACTTAATGAACATTCTCTTATAAATATCAAATTAGCAATAATGATAACATGTACAATTGTGCACCATGATAACATGTACAATTAATAAGACGGAGTATTATGTCAAAATTACCTAAACTAGAATTTTGTTTTGTTTGTTGTTTTTTTGTAGTTTTTTTTTCTCATCATTGTCTTATCGCAGCAGAAAGAAATCCGTGTTCTGTTGCGCTTGATAAGAAAAAAAATGGAAGGAAGATAGTGGAAACTTCTTTCCGAGTTTAAGCCACACACGAATGTAGCAGGAGGCCCATGCCACCTCTAATATTGAGTTATTGTCGAAGTGCTATTTGTGAAAATAACCTAAAGTTATATCTATTGTGCTATTGCTACAGGGTGTTTTGAAATTAAAGCCCCCTCCCCTCCCGAGAGCATAAGCTAAAACAGAAAAGTACTTAAATTATACAGATTTAAAACAGGTATTTGTTCAAAATTTTTGCCCAATTAATGATAATGTGTGGGGCCTTTACCTCTTTGCCTCATAACGTGCATTCTTGAGGGGTATTATTTTTAGAAATTGCAAAAAAGGCAGGAATCAAACTTTATTTTTCCTATAGCTTTTCCGCTACAAATCATCGCAAGTCGATAAAAATAACTTGGTGAACCATTGTAGTTGCCTATACACCTTTCAAAACGATCCTTTGAGATGACTACACTATCTTTTATGAAAATTTAGGCCGGAAGTACTAACAAGGCACTAGCATTTCCAATTATGCCCAGGTGTGTCAATCTATCCCATTTTCCTTAATCACAAACTATGTGAGTTTAGCAAACTCAGTTATTTACATGGAAATAAAAAATAAAAGTATTAAAAAAAAAATGAACTTCAAACTAGCCCATTAAAGAAAACCTAATCAATTTCTATCTATAAGCTGTGGAGGGGGTGCCTTAATTTCGAAACTCCGTGTATATTGTGATAGACTTCTTTTTTTCTCCTCGCGTCTGTTTATAGCCTACGAAGTAAAAAGTCTACGGTCCGACAATTGAAGTTCACACTTAGACTGTGAGATTTACTTAGCACCCGTTATGAACTAACTATAGTTTTTGTGATAATGTGAGCACTCTTTGTGTGTTTTTCACATACAGTATACATTTTATTTATGAATGTAGATACCAGAGATAATAACCTACAGATTTGTCTCTTTCTCGATAGCAAACAAACCAACTTCCGGTATTTTAAAATTGGTAAGTTTTGTTTGTTCATGATGTATACGGTACCAAATGATAAATGACCGGTAACAGAAAGAGAGAAGGCTAAGGGGGCGTAAGCCCTCTATTTCGCCAAACATTCAAAACACTTAATTCAAAATTGCAAGCATTTAAACGCGTCTTGGACTCAACCTGTATAGGCGAAGAAGCCAAACAGGCTGGACAAATTAATTCTTTCAAATGGCTTTCGAATCTTCGCAATTAAAGAGGTTAAAGCATCCAGCCAAATCCGATAGTTTGCAATAATTAAAATCGAATTATGATTTTAGGTTTGCGGTTGCAAAGATATTCAACAACTATAAAGAGATATCCCCGTAAAAATTTTCGGAAATCCTAAATCTGGGCCCACATGACAGAAATTTCCTCGTTCGCTTTAATTAACGAGTTTTTTTTAAGAGGCGCTACCGAACGAAATACTCGCTAAACGTAAGAGGTCATTTTTGCACGTGTACGTAAAGCCTTGCGAAATCCGTTACGTCATTCTTTCTCGCTAAGTTACCTCGAGCGATTTCGGAAAGCAGTTCGAGTAAAAAAACGTCACATTTTCCTCGCCAACTTAAAGAGGATCTTGAAGCACTCTTTAACCGTGCAAGAAATCTTTTTGGTTCAGAAATTTAACGGCAAAATGTTGAAAACTTCTAACCAAAGCGAATTTTTGCTGAAAATTAATTAAAATCGTCACCATGTTTGCTATCAGACTGCTAAAAAAGCGAATTGCATTGAGAACCACTAGCTGTTTCGACTGATAAAGAAATGTTAAGTAGTGCCATTTGACAAAAATAGCAATACACTCCTTTAATAAGAATGATTTTTTAAAACACGAGGCTTATTTTTGCTCAAAATTTAAGAAAAAATTAAAAACAATGCCAACCTCGACGGCAAAATAAACCAAAAACATACAACAACAACAAAAAATTCAAACCAATCAAAGAAACTAAAATTTGTGCTGATTTAAAGCGATAAAATTTCAGTGATTTTCTTATATCTGCAAGCAAAATTGCAACTACTCAAGATCATAAATCTCTGTCGCTCTGCGCAAGCAGTTGAGAATTTTTTTGGCAGCTGTTCAACTTAAAAAAAGCTTGCTTTTTCGCGTTTGCAATATACGATGCTGCAAAAGCAAGAAAAAGCCTTCACTTAAGCAGACAAAGCTATAGGAATTAAACAGTGTTTCAAACATGCCCGCTAAAATTGACATCGATGCTCTCAAAATTTTTACAAAATCAAGAACAAATGAGACTGAATATCGGCAAAAAATTAAAAACAGCCAGTCTCGACTCAAGATTTACCGGTTCTAAAAAAGAAGAATAAACTTCGACTTCCTCACTTTTGAAAAATTTTGAAACCTCAAGACCTAAAGTTACTGTTAACATATGAGTTTACCCACCAGCAACCTCAAAGGCGCTTTACGTCGTTTAAAAAAAATTATAGTATGGAAAAGTTGTTCTTATTTCACATTGATCCAAAAATATAATTAAATTCTGTCGTTCATTTACTAATTATCATCAGTTGAGGAATTTGCTTGCATAGAATAATCACGCATAGGTTATGATATCTTTTTCCATAACAATGTAGTACATACAGTACGCTTGAACGCATTATTTTGAAGTAGAAATGCATGTGACGTCACAATGAGATATTTATTACGTACTAACACAAGTAACGAACATCTCGCAAAGAAATTCGAGCGAACTGTTTGAAACGTGTGTTGGGCAAGACGGCTCAGAAATTGCAGTTTGTCTACGAAGATTTTTTGTTCATTAGCGCTTTTTAGCGAGCGAGAAAGGCCTTTACGAGCTCGCTAGCACGTTCTGTCATGTCCCTCCTGTTTTGTCATCCTGAACTTTCAGAGGAAAAGAGAGACCAAATAATAACCCTTCCAGTAACATCACATGACCCAGAGTCATAAGTGGACACAAATTTGTTAATCCTTAATCCGTTAATAACGAAGCTAACTTTTTCATTAACTCGTAAATTTGTTAAAAGTTTTTTGTGTTAACGTATAGTAAATTAACTTTCGTTGAGTTTTGTTAACGTACGTTAAGGTTTTCATTGCTAATTTCTTGCACTATTTATTCATCGCACCAGTAAAAACCAGTTTGTACTGGTAACACTAGTTGCGTATTAGCACGAGTTTTGTAGAAGAAAAAACGAAGAAAGGAGCTCTTTTTTGTGACAAATAATAACGTGCAGTTTCATAGGTTTATTGATTATCGCTTTTCACAATTTCCAAAGAGTTTCTGATCGCAGCTTCGTTAGTGCATTTGAATCTACTTTCATCTTGAAATTAGATTAAACTGTAAAATGTAACTTTCGAAGCTCAAAAAGACCACCATAGCAATAATTTTTTCCTTACAATCAGCTCAACAGTGTCAATACGTGTTCTAGAAGCGAGTGAATAACAAGAAATGTAAATTACACTCAAAATGTTTAAGAATTAACGGACTTCATTAACTTTCGTTAATTAAAGCTAAAAATAACGAATTAACTTTAACGGAGGAATGAAGTTTGTTAATGGACTAGTGGTTAACGAAGCTAACGTTTTGCATTAATTTGCCCATCTATGCCCAGGGTTGTAAGTCGGGCCGGGCTTTTTGGGTCGAGTTCCGGCCTAAAGTCGACAAAATTTCGGGCTTAGTTCGGGCCTGAGGTGTGCTTTTTGTTTTAGGTGCACAAAAATATCATTAAAATAACTTGGCGATAACGCTTACTGTTTTCAAACATATCTTAATTTCGGAGTTTTTCGGGCATGGTTTGAGTCTCAAATTAGTTTTCGGGTTCGGGCCTAAACTAATCGGCCCGTTTACAACTTTGACAAGGCCTCTTTAATTTTGGTAAATCTCACCTTTTTTGCTGGAAGTTTAGGCCGTGGAAATAAACTCAGGGTATCCCAAAATTTTGGGGGGATACCTTTTCAGTTTGTCGAATATCTTTGTAAGCTTAGCCCAAAAACGTGAACAAAATTTCAAAAATTATATTTCAATTTGAACAATTGTAAACTAACGGAATTGGATAGATGCTTCATCTTTTTTGAGAGCTTTCAAAAAATTCTACTGTAAAATTGCACTCAATATTACTCAAATGGCGTAAAAATGACATTTTTTCCCAAAAAATCACAAAAATCGCCTAGCTGCTGTGATGCGATTAAATTGCACCAGTTTGCCGAGTTCGACGCCAAGATTAAGACAATTTTTGAGAAAAAAACTTTCTTTAATTTTCGGTTTAAGCCTTTCTTTAGCAAAATAGTGGTTGCGCGCCTTACATGCTTTAACTTAGGTTTCTTAACCAAGAGTAAATTTACCCCCTGTGGGTACATTTTGCCTACCCAGGGGATAAGTTTACTGAATATATGAACTACAGCAAACTTCAAGTTTCAGCATTAAAAAAGAGATAGTGTAGTACTGCATTGCCTTTGCGGCACATTTTTGTTGCCTAAAAAGAGGACAGCCCCGAAAATGTAATAGCAAGCCGAGCAAAAACCTGCAGAGAAACCTCAACACCCACTAAAAATAATATATATCGGGGCTGAAGACTTTTTTTTTGAGATCTTCGCAAGACTTGCAGAAATTTGTGGACCACTAAAACGATGGGGATAAAATTGTGCTGTTTTCACTTGGCGTAGGTTAAACGAGACAAAAAGGTTATGAATTGAGCTGTTTTCACTTGGCGTAGGGTAAACGAGACAAAAAGGTTATGAATTGAGCTGTTTTCACTTGGCGTAGGGTAAACGAGACAAAAAGGTTATGAACCCTTGCCTTAACTTTAAAAATCCTGAATCAGTCTACCTATAGCTACGTACGCATATATCGTAACGCTACTTCAAACATACATTGAGCTTTTTATGAATTTTTGTTTGTTAGTTAAGCTAAGTTTCAGGCATTTTTATTGACACATAAATCCTGAAGAAAATGATCACCGATCGTCGAGTAATGAAAATGATTACCGACCATCGAGTAAGAAACATTTCAAATTTGGGTAAGACATTCTTCAAAAATAATTCCAGCGAAAACCAGCGTGACGTCAGGTGATGTTCTGATGACTTAGTTATTTTGATTAAAGCAAGTTGCCATCTGCCTAATTAACACCTATGAGCAAATTTAAGCCACTCCAAAAAAAAATTTTAATCAAAAAAATCAATGATGACGTCACTTATTTCCGGTCTCAGTCTAAAAGCCATCTTTAAAGCCATAGAGTAATAACCACAATTCGCTTCTTTGTCACAGACCTGAATAAAACAAAAAACAAGATCTGGCTCACCTCTGCAATCTGCGTATAACGAAGCTGACTGGTACTAGCAGAACAAAACCAAAAAGAATTGCAGCCAAAACCCCTGCAACAAATATCAAGCTTTGGTCAAATCACACGAACGTGCATGAAATCCCATTTCACAATTTTCTGGCATGAAAAGTTTGTCTTGAAAAACAATTTCACGAATAATAAAACAGCCAAAGAAGTTGAACAGAATGTACTGTAGCGTGTAGGTGTAGGTCACAAGTTCACGCTCTCTCACTCTCACAGCACGAGCATCCGAACCGGAGTATGACGGTTCAACTCTCAATGCAGCTAGTAGTCATTTTTCTGACAACCAACATCTGATCCAAATTGAGACTTTGTCTTCTATTTTAACCAACGATGTTTTATTACTTATTTACTTATATATTGTTTATTTGTATTTTTGTTATAATTGTTATTATTTTATTTAACAAAAGCCTTGCACATCCAAAAAAACTCCTCAACAAACTTTTAATCTACTTTAGTTCTTGTTTTGTCTCGGTTTGGTCATGGTTCGTTGTTTCAATTCGTTTGGTTGAGGTAAAATAAGAAATTTTTGATTATATTATTGAATGTGCCAAAAATTATAATATGTACCACCTGTACAAAAAAAGAAAGGTTTCAAAATTTTACGCTATTGCAGCATTGCGAATTGCAATTACGTTTCATTCACCAAGTTGCCTTGGCTGGGAAACAGTGAAGCTGAGTTTAAACGGGCCAACAAGAACAAGCCCGAACCCGAAAACAGATTTGAAGCCAAAACCAGGCCGAAAATTAAGTTAGATCTAAAAATGTGTACGGTTATTGCTCGTAATGAAACTACTCGCTGCTGATGAATTGTGACTTAATACTGTAGTTATTGCATGATGCTTAAGCGAAGTCGTGATTCAGTGCTGCAAAGTTATTTGGATTACGCTTTTATAACATTTAAACAGCGAAAATACAAGTCGAGTACGTATATCAAACCCAAATTAAGCCCGACATTTTGCCAATCTGAAGCCCGAACTTGACCAGAAAAAACCAGCTTAATTTACTACTCTGCAGAGAAGGGACCTTGTAGTCTTGGAGTCAATCTTCCACCTATCCACCTATCTTTCACACGCTCATTTTTAATGCTTAACGTCAAGCAAAGAAGCTGTGAATATCAATTTTATTAGTATTTGGTTTGACCCGACCGAGTTCGAACCCACGTCTTCCGTTTCAGTAGCAGACGCTCTATCCACTCGACCACAGAGCGAACTGCTCAAAAAGAGAAAAGTTTCTTTTCTACGTGTTCAACTGTTCATGCATAATGGTTAATTCGTTCGTTCGTATGAACCAGGCGCTGTGCGGTTGTCCAACCACACCAACGCACCGGGGCGTATTTAGGGGAGGGCATTGGGCCAAGGCCCTTTGGGACGCCAGGATAGTATAATTAGCATAGAATTGTAAGCAAAATTGCGGCATGCCCCCCCCCTTTTGTAAATTGGGCAGAAGGTTTGATCACACAAAGGGTATGTTTTATTCGTTTGTTTTAGGCAAAAAATCGGACTAAATTTGAGTGAAGATCTTTTTTTTGCTCTTCACCTAATTTTGGGCAAAAAATTGGACTGAATTTGGGTGGAACAATTTCTTATTCTGATCTTTGTTCTTCTCAAATTTTCTGAAGTTCCTGGCTCCTCCCTTTTCAAAATTCTGCGTACGCTACTGCCAACGTAGAGCACCTGTTTTGGCAATGCAAGTTTATTGTCAGGCTGGCCTACCTCAACGGGTAGATTGCTTGGGCCTCCAATGGAAAATAAGCGTAAAGTGTCTTTACTAAGGACACAACGACGGATTGCCAGTTTGGGAATCGAACCAGGGGTCAGCAACCTTTCGAGCACAAACCCGACGCTTTACCACTGAGCTATCACCATCACATAAAATTAAATGGTGTCAGCTGAAGAACGTACCGTAAGTAGAGAGAAAAGCTGTTATCGCTGTTTCTTCCGCTTGTGTTGCCGTTGTCAGCGCGGTCGAGATATTCGGTGTCGTTGTTGTTATTGTTTGAATATCTATGCCAAAAAAGAATCCATTTGATTTTATTTAGATAAATATGTCGAAAAACAATATGTTCAGATGGCAGCAGGCAAAACTTCATGTTTTGGCTCTCGTGAAATATTGTTCCCAAAAGGGAAATGTTGTTTTTAACAAGTTTACGAGTTTAGTTTAGTTCATTTTTGCAATGTACAATGTACAAATGTACAAAAATACCGAAAGTAGTGAAAAAGGAAATCATCGTCATCGTTTTATTTGTCGTTGTCGTTGTTCTATTCAACCACCATGGGAACCGTTGTTTAGGTTTTGGCCGTTCTGCAAAAACGTTCTAAACATGAAAAGGTTATTAAGAACAAGCTTTGTGCGACAAAATAAAATATCAAATCTTTTGTTATACTTGTTGTACTATGCCAAAGCGTGTAACGAGTTTGTGGGGGCCCATCTCCGCGTCATTGCATCTGCGGGCAGCACATCTCCTTTTGACGAAAATGTTGCAGCGGTGGCGAACCGTTGGCAATGCTGTTTCCGAATTGGCCGACCCAAGATTTGAACCTCGGACCACCTGCTCCAGAGACGAACGCCTTGCCGCTCGACCAGCTGAATGGTTCCAGTAACGAAAATACTGGAGGTTGGAAAATGGGACATTCGTTTCTTCAATTAGTTTTTGTTGCTGTTGTGATTACCAAGTTGCGTTGGACAAGATACTTTATTTACCACCCAACAGATCTTTATTCACCAAGTAACCTTGGCCAGGAAACAGCGAAGGGACGTTTCGGTTTTCGAAAAAAAGCTGCCACCTGTCTACCACACACGGTGAAGGCTTCACCTTGTCCCTTTTGTTGTTTTCCGTCAAGCAGGGAAGTTGTAAATACCAATTTTTATAGTCTTTGATTAGACCCGATCAGGAATTGAACCCAGGTCTACCGCTTCAGTAGCAAACTCTCTACCCATTCGAGCACTGGTGTCGTTGGTTATAGTTGGAGTAACCCGTTGATTTCAAGTAGATAAAAGTATGGTGCAGAACAAATGTCGCACCTTAAATCCTTAGGTAGGCTGGAGAACCCAAGAGAAAAATTGGCAGTTTTCACATCACTCAAAGAATGTGCGATCTGTCATGACACAGGGTGCCTCCATTCAGGAGTAGTCGTGGTCTTCCTCACAGGATCTTTGTTTACGTTCTCGTTTTTGTTAGAGTTTGGTTTTCTATGCCAAAAAATGATTCATTTGATTTGATTTTTGATAACTACAGTTTATGTCCAAAATCTATAAACTGTGCGGGAATGTTTCCGATGTAGAAATTTTCTTCTCAAAAATTTTCTATGCAACTGTGTAAATTAACGAAATACCGTTAGTGGTTGAAAATGAAGTCACTGCCATTGCAGTGGTAGCTATATTAGTCAACACTACTTTTTCTGTTTTTTCTTTTCGGTTTTTTGTGGCAAAAAAAGATTGTGTCCGTTATTGTTTATGATAATTATGCCAAAATCCGAATAGTTACGAAACTGAAAAATTTTTTGTCAACCATTTGTTTCCAACAATGTAAAATAACAAAATTACGAAACGTGTAGTTAAAGGATTGAATCTTCTTTTCGTTTTGGATGCTGTTCTCTCTTATGATGTGATTTGCCGTTTGTTGTTGCTACTGTTTTAATTGTTACCAAATTAATCACTCAATTGTTTTTCTAATCTCTCGTTCCACGCCAAATACCAATTTATCCCTTCCTCACTCGAACTATCGAGATAACTGAGACAGCATTGCCACAGCAATACTTTTAAAAAATGGTAGATTTTCTGTCTTTTTCTGTGTTGAAAATTTATGAAAACCGCGTCAAAAACGATACATATGACGTTGTCAGATGCATTGATAAAACATTGACTAGGAAAGTTTTAAAAAAATCAAACAAAAAAACGTTGAATTCAGTTACTTACGTTGGCAACACTGAAAAACAATATTATTTTTGCCAAAAAGTTTTAAAAATAAGCTGAAGACGCTACACCGAATATGCTAAATAAAATCTTATTCTAAAACTTTGCTTCGAAAAAGTACTGTAAACATAAAGCTGCTAACCAAATTAGGTCAATTGTAAGGGAATTAGAACCATGCTAAGAGAATCCGCCAATATAAATTTTTGATTGAAATCGATACATGGCCACTCAACTGGCGGGCTGCTGTCTACATCCAGACCTCTGGAGCGCTAAAGTCGGACCTGGTCCACCATCAAATTTAAATTTGCGCTAAAATCAACTACCGCGCTAAATCAACTTATCGGACCTAAATTTGGGCTGAAGTCTACTATCGCACTAAATTCGGAACGCGGTCTACTATCAGACCTAAATTTGGACCTTCACACTTTTTTGGGAGAAACTCATCGTCTGCCTGATGCATGTGGAGCGCGCAAACCTTCACCAAACCGCGGTGATTTTTTTGGTCATTAGTGAAATACGGGGGCTAAACCCGTCCCAAAATGCGGCGAAAACCTTTTTTTTGATCTTCAAATTAGATGAAGACCTTTGCTGGACCCAAAAACTTTTCATCTTTTGTATCTGGACCTTTACTAAAACCAATTGAGTACCCCTCCTGCTATAGCGCATTATTCTAAATAGCCCTGTGCTGTACATGCTCTACCTGTTGTAGTCAACAATAATGTAACGGACATGTTATTGTCAGTACTTACCTTGATGCTCGCAAATAAAACCAGAATCAGTAAAAAAGCAGGGTTTACTTGACGTTTCCACAACTTTGGCTTTTCCCGTTTTCCAATAGCAGGCACACATATCGACTTCCTTTTGGGTTTCTAATCGGAAATCATTGCGACTCCATGGAAAACCTTGCGTGTCTTTTAAGTACAATGACTTGTCGTCGACCCACTTAAACATTTTGTGTCCAGGCTGTCTTCTTATTGCCGCCCAATAGCATGAGGGCTTGTCTGAAAAATAAAATAGAAAAATGGACTCAATATACTTACTCTTCAACTATTCGAATGGTTTTATAGTGCAACAAATATTGTAGAAAAAATCAAAGGTTTTCAAATTTTTTTCGTTCAAAAACTGTTTTTATCCGTTTCGCGTACTGTCATATAGATCTTGGGTAATGATTGAACGAGTGCGATTGCCAAAGTAAGTATTCAAAATGAGGTTTTGCAAAATTTTTGAATTTTCTCGCTATTTGGACAAGACGTGTAGCAATACTATTTGAAAATCTCTCAACATTGAGTTGATGCTGTTCCAAGACGAAAAATATCAGCCAAGAAGGCGTGGCCTCGGAAACAAAGTACTCCTCTTTGTTGTTGCAAATTATAGACTTTTTTCATAAGAAGAATTTTATAAGAAAACGATGCTTATTTTTGCTAAAAATTTATAAATAAATTAAGAACAATTTCAATACGGCTTAGAAAACATACCACCATTAGCAGGTACAATGCATTTGTAAGGAGAAATCGGCAGTTTTCTGGGCCTTTTCTATGATCGATTTTTGAGTAATTTGGAAACTGTAATCATGATCAGTAACAAAATACAACTTTTAACCAAGAAAGAGAGAGTTTGTGTCTCTAAATTTTTCAATACAATATACAGTGCTGTTCATAATTCAGAAGCCACCCTGCAAAATTGCCCATTTTGTAAGTTCCAAGTCGAATTTATGATATGTGCTTTAATTGTATATGGGCAAGTTATATATTTTTGTAAAGGGTTTGCTACGAGAATTTTACTGAAAAAAAATTTTTTTTTGAAATAATTATTTGGGGCCAAAATGCACCCCTTAAGCATGACGTCACTTTGATGGGCCATTTTTATATTGGTAACATGGTTGCAATGATCGAATTAGCAAAATGAAATCGAAAAATTATGTTTGTAATTATTGTGTATTCTGATGACCTGAGGTCATATCTTGGGTCACATCATGATCACACCACGATTTGCTCCCTATGACGTCATAATGGGAGCAATTTCAGGACTTTCTGGATGTTCAACCTTTTTATTCAGTTTCAGTCATCATGGGCTTCAAACCGATTAGTGCAGAACAGAGAGGAGTGATTATTTATCTTTACAATGAAGGAAAATCGCAGAGATTTATTGCAAAAAAGACTGGTACATCTCGTAAAGGAGTGCAAGGAGTGTTAAAGAGGTGGATCGAGACAGGAGATGCGAAATGTCAGCCGCGATCTGGAAGGAAGCGGAAATCAACAAAGAGGTCTGATAGAACTTTGGTCAGGATTTCTTTAGGAAACAGGAGACTGAATTCAAAAGAGTTGGCCAGAGAGTTAAAGGAAAGTAGTGGCGTTGAATTGTCTGCTCCAACAGTGAGGAGAAGGTAGCTGGAGAATGGTCTTCGAGGATGTAAAGCTCGAAAAAAACCACTCTTGACGGAAAAACAAAGAAAACGCCGATTAGGTTGGGCACGCTCTCATGTTAAGTGGCCAATAGAGAAGTGGAGGAAAGTTCTTTTCAGTGATGAGTCGACTTTTACTGTAAACAACCATGCTGGAAATAATTTTGTGAGAAGAAAACCAGAGGAAGAGTACCGGCCTTATTGTATTTCACCGACCATCAAGCATCCCCAGTCAATTATGGTATGGGGTTGCATGGCTGCAAATGGTATTGGTAGGCTCAAAGTGGTGTCTGGGATGATGAACGGGACAAAGTATATTGATGTGCTGGAAAATAAAATGTTACCCAGTGCACGTTCTTTGTTTTCCGACGATGATTGGATTTTTCAAGACGATAATGCTCCATGCCACCGTGCTAAAAAAGTCCAACAGTGGTACAGGACCCATAAAATTGAACGAATGGATTGGCCAGCCCAATCTCCTGATTTAAACCCGATTGAAAATTTGTGGTACCGAGTTAGTTGCATAATTGGGAAGAATAAACCAAAGACGAAAAGAGAGCTTATCGAACAGGTCATTGCTGCTTGGTTTCGAATGATTTCACCCGAAGAACTCAACAAACTTGTTGAATCACTTCCTCGACGATGCAAAATGGTGATCGAAAACCATGGATGGCCAACAAAATACTAAATCAGTCCTTGCCAAATCAAACGGCTCTTTTCAGAGCCACTATTCTGTAAAAAGAGTGTTAATAATTTTGACAATTTTGTAATCTTTCCTAATTTTATTACAGGTACGATATCAACTTGACATTTTAGCAAAAAAATGTCATGCTGCTTTTAGGCTTTAAATAAAACCAAGAAAGTATCATAAATTATGACGTCATAATGAGTGACGCGCGGTGAAATCATGAAGTAAATATGACATGACCTAAACTTGTTACAATACCTGATAAACTATCCTTATTCCTTTAATTGCTTTTGACACCAATACTGTAATGCATATTTGCTGTTAGTAAGGAAATGAGTTTTTTGGCATGACGTCACGTAATGGGGGGCAGTTTGGCTTTAAAATTATTTTCAAAAAAAAAAAAATTATGCCGAAACATTACCAGCAACAAACCCTTCACAAAAATATATAACATGTAGATATATAATTATAGCAAATAGTATAAATTAAACCTGGAACCCAAAAAACGAGTGTTTTTGCTAGGTGGCTTCTGAATTATGAACAGCACTGTAAGAACAAATCAAGAACAACGAAATCAATATTAGATAACATTGCCGAGTAGAGGGGCTAGCATTGTACCCGTTGAATATTTATTTTCTTGCCACTGGCCAGCGGAAGACGGTAAACGTTCGACGATTCGCATACTTTTGATTGCCATGACTATTGTACTTCGTGTCTGGAAGAGTCTGTAACTGCTTTAAAGTTTCCGATGATCTAATGTTGCTGTGGATTTTTTTGAAATCTTGTTCACGTATATTTGCTGCTTGTTTAAAGTCACCAAGCAGAGATCATCATTGTAAAGTTGCGACATTTTGACGATATCAAAAACATGAATCTTTTCATCTCGCGGAAGCAGAGATCTGCAGAAGTCATAAAAAGGAACATGCAAACTGCGTAAAAACATCTTTGATGCAAATATTTTCCGAATATTATGAAAAGTTTTTTTCCAGCAAAATTTGAAATTTTTGTGCGAGAATGCCATTATTTTCCTGGGAATTCGATTCTCAATCCAATTCCAAATGTTGACGCCATTTTTCGATTACGTCATGGGCGGTTCAATTTTTGTACATAGGTATAGTTTTTGATTCTAAATCATAAAATGTCTAACTCAAGTAGTTACGTTACAAAAACCTCTTATGGCGTCATTAAGTAATGGCCAAAAAATGCTCAGATTTCGAAAAGAAACTTGAAAAAACTTTAAATATCGGGAAACTTCCCTTTACTATAGCAACTTCAAATTTTTAGGTTATTTGCGAAGAATTTTGACTCAATTTCAAGTTGATTTAAACTAAAAATCTTTTTTCTAAAGAGATTTATCACACTAAAATGAGAAGAGGGTAAAAATGTTCTCCATGTTCCCATGTAATCTAGGGTTAAGAAGCTATAAGCAAATTTGGCGACTTCAAATTCGAACACGTCATAAAGATGTAATTACAATTTTACTGTGTAATTAATTGGCATAATAGAGCTATAGCATTCTGAATCTAAGTCGAGGCTCTGGCTTACTGGATTTTTATAACTTTTTTACGGTTTGATCTCCTCTCCTTTCTCTAAGATCGAACTACTATGTCTTACCCGGAAACTTTCGGAAAATATCTTGCAGCTTCAAAGCTATCGTCCTGTTTCTGATATGAGCAAGTTGCCAACCACGATTTTCACAACCCATTCTAGCTTCGTTAAAATTTACAAATTTTGAAAAAACACCAAACTTTCTGAGACCAATTTTTATAGTTAAATCCTGTGCCATTTTAAAAGCGACATTGCTCAATAAAATAGCCAAAGCAGAATTAAAATAAAATGTTGGGTTCATAAATTTTTATTTTGGTTGCACTATCGGCTTTAATTTCAAAATTATTTCACAAAAACCGGTTTTTACTAGTTTTAATCACAATATGTTGCATAATTTCGTCATTATACTGCCATTGTTATGGCGGGTCAATTAAGCCTAAGAATAAGCTTGACCTACTGTAGAAGAAAATGCAACAGAAGCAAATGCAGTGGGACTGTGCTTTGCATTCATTATGCATTCACTCGTTCAAATTTGACCAAACTCGGTTTGATCAAACTACCGTGACATGCTATTTACGAAATGGTGGCTTTCGGAAAATCACAAATAGAAATATTCCACCTTAGTTGTACTCACAATTTGCAATGTTGCGTAAAATAATTCCAAATAGCATCACAATAACATCACGACTTAACTGTGACATTATGGGTTTGTTATAACGTCATAAATTGTTTTTTTCAGTTTTAATTTTATTTTATACAAGGGTTAAAAATTTGTTTTTTGTTTACTTTTTTTCGAGATAAATCTTATTAAAAATAAACTATTGTCTTGAAATCAAATTGGCTTTGTGTCAAATTAGTTCACAAATAACCCTTGAAAATTTGAAGTTCTTGAAGTGAAAGAACGTATCCAATTTTGAGGCTCTTTGGAGCCACTTAATCTAAATTTCATTGAAATATGAACCAAAAAATGTTTAAAAAAATGTCAGTTAATTTAATTATGAGCCAGAAATTTTAAGAGTCATTTGTAAACAAATTTGATCCCAAATCAAGTTGATTTAAAATAAAACAGTTTGTTTCTAAAAACATTTATCAGGAATAAAACAAGAGGGGACATTTTTGCCCCTCCCCTCCAGTAAGATAGACTTAAACCGGCCCTAGTTCGCTAAAGCTAAAATTCCATTTAATAATATTAATGAAAAACAAAAACAAAACAAAATAAACAAAACCATCTAATATAATTAATATTCTGAACCGTTTTCTCAGAAAGCTGTAATAATAACCGCAGCGAAACGTCACATCTCTTTAGCTATGTTTTAAAATTGTATTTGGCGGCATTACTTTTGATTGAATTAATCAAGACGACCGTTTTTGCATGCTCCCTAATGAAACAATCTCGAACAGAAAAATTCTCTTTGATTTATGTTGTCACAAATTGAATTTTTCCATGTTCCCTAAATTGACTAAAAAAATTGTTGACGTACTATACAATAATAACCAACCATAATATTGTTGTTGTTTACTGAAAAATAATAAAAAAAAAATGGGAGTTACTACGATGCACAATTCAATGTTCTGGTTGGCAGCTTTGAATCTTTCTATGTTCGGTCAGACAAATTGGCTTGATATACCAATTCATGATGAAATAAATGATATATATTTCTCGAACATTGTAAGCAAATAGCGTGAAGGAATTGAGGTCCTAGTGTATCATTATGTATCATCCAAGCGCAATGTTGTTTGTGGAGTGCCACAAGGTATTGTCCTTGGCCCATTGCTTTTTTTCTCTACATAAATGACATTTGTAATGCCTCTGATTTCAATGTCAGATTATTTGCTGATGATATACTTTTTTTTATGTCATCAAAAGAAGCCCACACATTAGAGTACAAAGCTAATCTTGAAATTGGTAAAATGCCAAGTGTGGCTACATGCAAATAAGTTGTCTATTAATATTTCGAAGACAAAGTACAAGTTATAAATTTAAAATTGAACTTTTAGGAGATCTGCTGGAACCGATCTACGACATAAGGGCGCAGACAAAAGTGCGCAGACAAAAGTTTATTTTTGACAAATTAGCCCCCCCTGAACATACGTTTCAAAAGATGCTTAAAATCACTTTTTACTCCATTCCAGCACAAAAAACAGTCGCAGAAGAGCTAAAAACGTGATATTTTTCTTATTGCATTTTGGTTGACAGGCCAATGGGGGCGAGCTATAGTCCCCCCCTCTCTGGCTACGCTACTGGTTTCGAATAGCGAGTTAGTTGTATACTGGGTAATGGAGGTCGGCAAGTTGTAGGCGAAAAGTTTTGGAGTAGCCATATTGCACAGGAAGATAGATATAACCTAGAAATGGTAAGGGGGGCCGATTCCAATTTAAAAAAAATTTTTTTTTTTGGCTAATAAAACAAAATTTACCTTTGTCGCCTGAAGAGTCCCTTGAGCAAGGACGAAACGCGTCGTGACGGCTCAAATCCATTTATTGTCATATTGTCATTAAATCATTATTCTGTTTATTCATTTTGGAAACAACGTCCCAAGTGCTCTTGTCCTGAACCCCCTTAACTGAATTTGATTTACGCTCACCGTGTTAGTGGTTTGAGCACTCTCGGTTTAGGAATTTCTGGACTATGACCCTTGTCCTAGCCTTTCTCAAAGTTTTTATTTTTAATGAGTTTATTTGCTTTACGTAACCACGTCAACGGTTGTATTCAAATGCAGTCATTTAACGGTTGTACTTAATCCGTTAAGCTAACAATTATAATTAGTCTTTTGTCCCCGTGCTAAGCCACATCATATCACTCATTTTCTGGCTTTATTCCGCCGAATTCGTGTGAGAAGTTTGCGGAGTTCTTAAGGCAGGAAGCGAAAACTTCTTTGAGAAATTGTATAAAATACTTATTGGTCAAGTTCGTTTCTTTGCTAACATAATCATAATTATTAGCTAACATAATTATTTTTCACTTCAAAGCTTTTGTAAAATTGCTAACATGTCATTTAATTGCATCGTACTAAGCTTGTCAAAACTCTACATCACAGTTGTGTTTTAAATCAATTGTCTTGTCAATTAAGTTTGTTGATGACATGATAAGCAGCAGTAGTATAAATTATGGTGTGTTCACCTTACCCGCATCCCATTTTAATGTGTAATGTAATCATGACTGTCTTAAAACTAAGTTAGAATAGAAGACCGTTTTACAGTATGTTGTTGTTTTTTTTTGTGTGTGTGTGTTTCGTTAAATTTGTTTCATTTCGTTGTATGCTGTGAATATCTCATCTTGTGCACAGGCGCGTAGCCAGAAATTCGCAATGGGGGGGCTGTGTTTGGCGTTCTGGGGGCGTAACCCCCAGCCGCCGGGGGCACGGGAGTCTGGGGCGGAGCCCACAGCGCTCGAAAATTTTGCATTTTTTTGCAAAAATAACTTCATTTTACGGCTATTTTGATTAAAAAATAATGCTTATAAAACGCGGCTTAGAAATTGGCAGTGCAAGCAAGATTAAACTGGTGGCATAAATGGGCTATTTGGGAGGTGGCTAATGGTAAAACGTTAGTTCTCTTGTTTAGATGATGGTAAATTATAAAATCGAATAGTTCAATAAAACTCACACGGAGTAATCTATTTCGTATATAGCTTATAGAGAAAAATAATTGGGGGGGGGGCTAATGAAAAGAGATTTGAGAGAAATGATTGGTAATTAAATAATACTGAATAGCCCCCCCTATTTCTAAGTTTATGGTATATTTGTTGATGACACCTATGTTTAGCATTTTTACACTTGCGATCAAATTTGATTGCTTATTTCTTACCATTTTTCAAAGTTTTTATTCATTAGTTAGTTTTGTTTGGGACAAATTAGCCCCCCCCTGAATATATGTTTCAAAAGATTAAATCACTATTTAGTCCACTTCAGTGCATAAAACAGTCTCAAAAGTGCTAAAAACGTAGTGTTTTTCCCATTCTACATTTTGGTCGACATGCCAGTGGGGGGGGCTATAGCCCTCCCGCCCCCCTCCTGGCTACGCAACTGCTTGTGCACTAGTTAATCATAAAGTCTAATTGGTAAGGTGGCAGCTGACCTTGATGATCTTCTGGTCTTTTCGCTGTCTCCTTGCCAAGTGACTGTGTATTGTATTGCATAATCTGCACTGTAGTTTTGAGTGCAGGCTAAGGGATGCGCTGGTGTTTTCTGCCTAAAGAAACACTATGTAACTAATCTGTATCCAGGATAATGTTATCATAACCACACGTTTGCGTAGGGCGCTGCTAAGCCCACTTTTCTGCATGTGTGAACTATATGGTGCACTATCCGTATTCCTGCTGCTTACACTTATGAAATTTGGAAACATGTGATGTTTCGTACGAAAGACTGAAGTATAGTTTTGCAGAGCGTCAGGTTTTTTTCTTTGCTATACGCGTCACTTGATAAATAAAGAAGTCTCTCTCTCTCTCCCTCTCTTTCAAGTGTCAAAACATGGATGCCCTTCCTTAAGTTTTATTTAAACCTCCAGTTCTTGATTTGTTGCCCAGTTTATTAAAAGAGGTTAGTAATTAAAATTATCTGTGTCAAACGTTTTTCGTACCGATAATTTTTTTTATTATTCACACCGGTCAATCGTTTGAGCAGTAACGCGTTCGTCTTTAACCCTATTTATACCCGGCTATTTTTACACCCTATTTGTACCGGGGGGGCATATTTGCCTCCCTATGTAAAAACTGATTGGTAAGTAGGCTAATAGAAGTACGATATTTTGCATGTTGAAGCTATTTTTTGTTAAATTTTTAAAAATAAATATTTTGAGGTTATGACGTCACGCAAACAATGATGACGTTATCAAAACCAGTAAATCCTCATAACAGCATACAAATTTGTCTAAATGTTGCGAAATATTATTTTCAATTTGGACTTTTGTTATTTCAAAGATATCTCTGATAAAGTCATTGCAGATGATGACGTCACATGCATGATGATTTCATCTTTAATATATTGTGCTTATTATTATTTGTAATTTTTTGTATCTGAGGTATTGTATAATTCACAAAATTTTAGAATACTAAAGTATTATTTTTATTATATCATTCAACAGCTGATGAAAATGAATATTTTTTTATGCAAACACAGTTTGTTTTGAGAAACAGCAAAAAAAGCAATGTTTTTGAATTATGACATCATCAATGACGTAATGATGATGAAATGCATTAATCATTAAATAAAATATTTTATTCCAGCTAAAGAATGTCATCGATAATTAATACGCTGTACAATGAATAGAATGAGCGCACTGATAAGTATCCATTGTGCTCAAAACTGCATAAAACTTCTTAGGTGCCTCTAACAAAGGCAAAAATGACATCACTTCCGGCTGTCCGGCTGATCCCAAACTTTCTGAAAATGTGTGTTATTACGTTTGATTTAAAGTCAGGGTGCATCAAAGC
Organism: Trididemnum nubilum; assembly: GCA_963965965.1. Classification (NCBI taxonomy): domain Eukaryota; kingdom Metazoa; phylum Chordata; class Ascidiacea; order Aplousobranchia; family Didemnidae; genus Trididemnum; species Trididemnum nubilum. The sequence goes on from OZ014469.1 coordinate 3,327,174, forward strand.
AAAAACTTTTTTTAGTTTAGGAGCTATATTAAAATAACTAAGAGGGGGGCAAATTTGCTACCACCTCCCCGGTACAAATAGGGTTCGGGCGGATTTTATCGATCACGCGGATTTACAAGCGGAAATGCGCGTGATATATCTTTCAATGTAAATGAACAAAAAGAAAAAAGGCAAAATACTTTACATGCAGTTAAATGACACGTTTATATCCGCCTGCAAATACGCCTGATCGGTTCCTATAAAAGCGTGAAAATTGCGGTTCAAACCTCGGGCCAGTTAAGTCGGGCACAATGTATAGCCAACAGCTCGTTAGCCTACCGCTGCAACATTTCTTCAAAAGGAACTGTGTTTTTCGGGCGCAATGATGGAAAAAGACCCCGAAAACTCAATGTACACTTTGGTGTAATTCAGCAAGTATAACGAAAGATTTCATATGAAACTTGCTTCGTTTTGCATTAAACATTCATCAAATAAACAACGAATTTGCAAACGAGCTAACAATTTAAAGTTTGTGAGGTGGACAGCTGTGCTGCTTTGGCTCTAGTACTTTCAGAATTATGAGCTGAGAAGGTGTAATCCGCACAAGTTAGGGGTAGAAACTATTCATATCCGAGTATTTCGAGTAATTCCAACCACTTGGTCTTCATAGACTTTCACGAATTTTATTTTAGTGTTTTTTTTCATAAACTATGACCTTAACGTCATGGAAAAGTTTGTATGCCTCACGACCTGCAGAGCTGTAGAGAATGAAAGAGTCAATTCTCCTCATAGGGTTACCCATAGCAGAGAGGGTTAGATGCCAGCAGACAAAGTAAAGTTCAAACCAAACAAGATGGAAAACTTTAAATCTGGGTCGGTTATGCCCATCAGCTGAGGTACGGTGAGCATATAACCTAGGAAAAGGGCAACTCGGACACAAAACCTCTCTGCTGTAAGATCAAACTGCAAAAAATCATTATGAGAACACTTGATTAAAACTGCGTGAACCACGTTACTATGGGTCAACCTTTACAAGTGGAGTCTTCTCCAGCAGGAAAGCGCCTAGGTACTCTTTGGTTGTCATTCAGCAATGCCCCTGCGGCGTTCGAATCTTAGGCAGCCCTGTCTATTACGACCACAGTTCACAATATGGTAACGAAATGTAACATTAACAAATTGACCACGCTCTTGATGAAAGCCGTAAGGAATGTTGAGTTCGACCAGTAGCTATACAAAATACAACAATCAACATAGCAGCGAACGTTGCAATATGGGCCCAAGTGAGGCCTAAGCAATGTGTCAGTGGACTTAACCTAAGATAACAGAATCGCTTGTGCCGCTGTCCTTTAATAATAATACTGTAATAACAACAATGTGAAATATACAGTAGGCAATGTCTTCTTGGAGAGAGGTTGCGAAAAAAACATTGTCTAGATCGAAGAAACTGGCGCGGTCGTCGAGTCTCAAACCTCTCACCTTGCAATTACAGTACTGTAGATAAAAAATACAACAATGCCAGACATTACTTAAAAATGTAAAAAAAAATAGAGCACAGAGAATAGACTTCTGAAAACACAGCAATTAAAAATAACCAATTCAGAATATAGAATGACCGATTCATTTAGGCCAAAAGCTTATATCTAAGAAATCGTAAAACGACGTAGGCATCAAACAAAAGCGGCCAATACCGTACATAGAAACTTGCTCTGCAGAACTTTTCATTGATTGGTCCATACTTATCCTCACCTCACGAGTAAGCGCTTTTATTTTGAACCAATCCTTACCCGCTTAGGAGTTAACCATTTTTCAATTTTTCGGGTTGACGCTTGTTACGTTGCAGAGGATGGTGGAAGTGGATAATCTTGGTAAGCATTGACATAAAAAAGACATGTTGAAATTATTTATTACTATTAAACGAGGACTGGGGACAAAATCAATGGGGTTATCTAAAGTCAGGCCAATGGTATAAAATTAAATTGGCGTTGGCTCCATCCTTTTTTATCGTGCCAGACGTTCCAGAGATATTCTACTAAATTCAAACACGAAATAGGGGCCTATTGTCAATCTGATCAAAATTTCTATAGGCAAGTTTGATGTTGACAACATCGGACACGTTCTATCCTAAACAATGCAACCCCCCAATTAGGCTAAGCAACAAAAGCCTTTTAATCTATATTAGGTTAATATATGACTCTGTGGGCTGCGTCAAAGCAGGCGCAGCGCCAGAGTAGCGTGACTGGGGGCAGAAAAAATATTTGGATGGCACAGATAAATTTCACTTACAAATTCAGTAGTGAAGACCCTCCAAAAAAGGGTCTTCATCCGGGCTGTTTGCTTCCTTCGAGGTACGATTCACTTACAAATTTCACTTACGAATTCAGTTAAATTTCACTGACAAATACAGATAAATTTCATTTACAAATTCGGTAGTGAAGACCACCAAAAAAAGGGTATTCATCCGGGCTGTTTGCTTCCTTCGAGGTACGATTCACTTACAAATTTCACTTACGAATTCAGTTAAATTTCACTGACAAATACAGATAAATTTCACTTACAAATTCGGTAGTGAAGACCACCAAAAAAAGGGTATTCATCCGGGCTGTTTGCTTCCTTCGTAGCACGATTTTTGCTCAGGGTGAGAAAGGTACGCTCATAACATGACGGGGCACGACAAAAGCTCATGGTACGGATCGCGGTTCTTGCCCACAAATTCAGGGGTGAAGACAAAAAAAAGGTATTCTGCGCGAAATCTTTGGCTTCATCTTGGCGTTCACTAATGTTTTTTGTTCTGGAACGAAATTTCACTCACACTTTGGGGAACACAAGCAGTAATTTTGGGGGGCACATACCCCGAAATGCACTCCCGTGGCACTGGGCTTGTTACTTTCTTATGGGTACAATCCTTGCTTGGGGGGACATTTCTCGCTTGGGGGGCACGAGCAGTGATTTGGGGGCATGGCCCCGAAATGCTATCCGTGGCGCCGGGCCTACGTCAAGGGCACTTTAGCATTAAAACATCAGCGTTGCCAATGAAATTATCCAATCAAGAAGGCCCTTACGTCGTGTTTGAGTTTAATATAACATCTCCGGAACGGCTGGGCCGAGAAGGGTGGAGTCAACAACAATCTAATGAACAACTGACCTACTGTAACTTCAGATACCCCCAGTGATTTTGCTTTCACTCAGTGCTTGCGTAGTGGCTTCACGGATATCTAAAGTAGGCCTATCTAAAGTTTTACGGTGTTTATTTTTGAATCATCCTCACCAGAGGTGGAGTCGTGGACACAAGGCCCGAGGCCAAGGCCAAACACCCAAAAAATCCTAGGGCAAGGCCAAGGACAGGACCTTCCGAGGACAGATCTACTCAAGGACAGGAATGCTCGAGACTAAGTACCAAGGACACAACGCTGAAGTATTTCTGCAAAAAAAAGGTCTTCGCTAAAACAAAATCGCGCAGTTTCCGCAAAATTCAAGCGATCTCCAAACAAAAAAGGTCTTCAAAAGTTTTTGCAAGGTCTCTGGCATGCTTTTTGACGAAACAAAATTGGTCATGATCTTGGCCCATTTTTAACAAGTCAAAGTATAGTGCTGTCCTCGAGCCGAGAACAGGGCATTTTCGAGGACTTGCGGGCTTTGAGGCCAAGAACTTTACCTTCGAAGGCCAAGGACCTCAAATTGTGTCCTCGAAGACGTCCTCCGAGACCAAGGACGTTCTCGAAGACTCCACCTCTAATCCTCGTCACAGCCCGTTTTGCAGTACATCGTCGCCCCTTTACTTTGGCGTGATGATAGGCTAGGCCTAGTCGGAGGTTTTCTGATCTGAAAGAGAAGTAAATTTAGCCAAAGATGAAAACCTGCTCAATGGCTGAATGGTTATGAACGAAATTGTGTTGACTTGACTTGAAAATACAAGTGCATATTGCTTTTCTGTCGTGAAAAATTATTCTCGAACTTTATTGGGTTCTCTCGCACTCCATGGAGGTACCTATAACCAGAGGTGGTTATAGCCCAATGTAGATGCGCAAAGCGAAACTTCCGCAAACTCCGCAATTGCGGAAGTTGCGTTAAGTTTTAATTTTTTATTTTGAAACATTGCGGAAGTTGCGTTGTGGTCTAAAGTCTTTAAAATTTTGTGCACTTTAATTGCGTTGCGCTTTCAAAAAATTTTGTAATTAATAGCGCAATTGTTTACACTGAACGTAATTTTGTTCCATTTCGATCATAATTCATAATATTGATAAATATCGGCCTTCTTTTTTTGTTCATCCCTCTTAGCAAAATCTTGGTTGCGTGTCTGGTAGCATTCACTTATGTAGATAAATTTTTCAGGCGGTTGTGGGCCGTACGAAACAAGCTAAGAATCGCTGCCGGCCTTATAGGTCTCTCTTTTTGTAGATAATATGAATACAAAATTGTTAAAATTGCGTATATTGGTAGCCGTAAAAGATCTGGAGATCAGTTTATATATGCAAAAGTTCAGTTTATTTTAGTGCTCCCCCCCTGCACTTTTAGCTAGTGCCCCCTCACTAAGTTTGCTCTGGCGACGGCACTGCTGGTGGTATATCATATATCACCCCCATGATCTCTTGCAAAGACGTTGTGCTCATGGCTCTTTATCAATTACGATAATTTAAGGCAGTGCAAAAAGTTAAAAATCATGGCAGTGTCTAAAGTGGAAACTCTGCACACATAGTTATGTGCCAAGAGATAACATTATTGTTGTTACATTTTGCCCCAACGGTTGTAGCCAGTTTGAAAATCCGGAAGCGCCTGATTTCGAAAAAATTGCTTCCGCTTCCAGCTCGTTTTCAACACTTTCGCTTCCGAGTTCGCTTCCGCTTCCAACCTCTTTTATCAAAGCGCTTCCGCTTCCGCAAAAAATTAACCGCTTGCGCTTCCACTTCCCAGTCACAGACATGACCGGCAGTCAAACCCCAGTCTCCCGACTATAAGGCGAACAATAAAGACACCTACTCGTTTTTCCAATTCCATGATCCGTAGTGTACACACTAACCATGAATCCGAAAAGGCTAATTGTAAGCACGGAAATATAGGGACTAACGACTCTAAAACATCGCCCAATTGACGATCAATCGCTAAACCTAGACCAACTACTATTTGCTCCATTCCGCGCAGCTGATTGTCAAACGGAGTCGTTAATCCGCAAAAAAATTGGCTGGAAAAAAATCTTCCGCACAAGCTACATTTTTCCAACCAAGATATCGTATGGCAGGGGTGTTTATCCAGTTAATTATCTTACTGTAATGTGAAGTAAACTTTTACATTGTTTGGCTTATCAACAAAACCAGAAACACAGAACAAGAATGACTGGGTTAGAGTTAAACCACAAGCCGACCTGAGACATTTTATTTAATGCAGAATACTGTAGCTAGCCTACTATAGTAGGCTACGGTATGTACTACTGAGCTAGCCTGAGACTGAATATACCGGTAAGATTCAGATCGTGCTTCTAGCAGGCTCACTATTACAGGTGTTGCGATGTTATTGAGGGTGGGTTTAGGCCAGGTGTTTGCTAGGCATTAGTCTAACCTACCTGGAGTTCAGGAGGCTACCCTAATTTATTCTGGTCTTTTCTTTAAGATACCGGTAGCTTAACACTAAACAAATAAAGTTAGCCTAATTAGCAGTTCAGAGTTTGGTTAATTAATGTAAGTACTGTAGGCCTTATTGGTAAATAAAGAGTCTGGGACTTCAGGCTTGGATTGGAGTGAAACCCCACTGCCCAGCGTTTCAGGTTTCTGATTTGGAAGACTTGGCATTTTTTTCAATTATTTCATTTTTTGCCGGTATTTTATTGGGGGAGGAGGAGGCAAAAATGATGTGTGATTCTCAGTACTGGTACACTCTTTCGATACCAAGCAGCGAGTACCGGTAGGCTATGCAACTGCGTAGGCTAGTTTGGTTGGGTTGCCAGTGATCTGGTATCGGTAATCAAAGCTGAATGTCACAAAATGATTTGTTCATAATCAGATTTAGTAAGGCAGTGGTTATTTCAGATTTTTCCTGTATAGGCAAAATCTGAAATAGCCCCATGCTAATTTGCCATTTGGAGGCAAACGCTACCGTACCATTTTGCCTCAAGTGCCAAAATAATCCTAACCCTTACCCTAACCCCAAACCTAACCCAAACAGAGGAAAATGCTATTTTGCCTCTAGAAGCAAAATAGCCACTTCCTAAAAACAATTGATAATAGTAGCACTTGCCGTTCCAGTGCAGTTGTGCCACAGCACAGAGCAGGGTTGAATCCACATGGTACCGGTATCGGAATGCAAGTGTTAAAGATAAAATGGCAGTACAGCATCTAGCTTTGTTAAGTTTATTAGTTGTTACGGTCTGTCAGTTAACATTTAAGCAGTAGGTATGGTCTCACAACATTACCAAAACCTAGTGATGGTAACTACGATACAAAATATATCCACAAATCAAATAGGCCTAATCCATTATCATAGGTGGTGTCTGCTGCAGCGATCCGGTTTCCAACATCAAATCGCTAGAGCACCGGCAGCCTTTTATTGCTTTTTTCTCTTTGATTCAATTTAAATACGGCACTTTGACATTTCAAATGCGAAGCCCTGGTAGTGTAGTGGTACCGTAAGTGCAGTTGTCTGCCGAGGTGAGGGTTGGGGTATCAAATTGTGGTAGATATGCTCAGCAAATACAGCTATAGAGAGCTATTTCGCTACATACCGGTAATCCTTTTTTTTTCTCTAAAACCTTACGATTTGAGTTAGGGTTTGGGCAGCGATGCCAGCTTGACAGATGATAAATTGAACAGCAAAATGATATGACCACCGGTGCAACTGCAATTAGATGTTGGAAACTGGGTTGGTGCTGCAGACACTGCTATTATCATAGGTGGGCAAGTTGATGCAAAACGTTAGCTTCGTTCACCAATGGTCCGTTAACAAACTTCACGCCTCTGTTAACGTTAATCCGTTTTTTTCAGCTTTAATTAATGGAAGTTAATAAAGTCCACTAACATTTTGCGTGTAATTTAGATTTCTTTTTATTCACTCGCTTCTAGAACACATATTGATGCTGTTGAGCTGATTGTAAGAAAATATTTATTGCTGTGGTGGTGTTTTTGTGTTTTCGAAGTTACATTTTACAGTCTAATCTAATTTCAAGATAGAAATAAGTTAAATGCACTAATGAAGTTGCAATCGGAAAATTTTTGGAAACTGCGTACAGCAATAATTAATAGAGCTATGAAGCTGTAGCTTATTATTTGCCACAAAAAAGAGCTCCTTTCTTCGCTCCCTTCTATAAAACTCATGCAAATACGCAACAAGTGTTACCAGTGCAAATTGGTTTGTACCAGTATGATGAATGAATGGTGCAAGATATTAACGATAAAAACCTTAACGGAAGTTAACAGAACTTAACTTAAGTTAATTTAGTCCGTTAACATGAAAAAACTTTTTAACGGATTAACGAGTTAATGAAAAAGTTAGCTTCGTTATTAACGATTAACGAACTTGTGCCCACCTATGGCTATTATCATATGTTAATTGGTTGACAATAGCCAGAAAGTTGTTTTAACTACAAATACGCGACAAAAAAAAAAGTTTCAACAATTGATGCTGTTTCAACAATTGTTGTTTGTTTGTCACGATTTACACTGTTTAATTAATAATTTTTTTTGCATTGCAAACCAGAAATGTCAAAATATAGAAAATATATCTTTCTTGTTGTTCGTAATGTGAAAAAAATTACCGGTACACAGGTACATTGCATAAATCGTGAAAAACAAACAACAATCGTTAAAACAGCGTCAATTGTTGAAACAAATGTATTGTTTGTGACTTATTTAAAAGTTGTTATTTTTATCAGTGTTCCTTATAACCGCAAAAAAATGCGAAATTTTTTCCGGCACTTTCGCACCGAATTTTTGCGAAGTTCGTTTTTTTTCTCCCGCCAAAATCCGGCATTTTTATTTCCTGCCGAAAACCATAGGCAGCTGCTGTTTGCGGCACCATGCCTTTATTTCTTGCACAAAGCCAGTATAATACTAGGATATTTGCGGATCTCTTACACCGATGACCTTTTTTTTTTGGAGAACGCTATAAAAAAGGAGAATAAAATGCCTTTGCCAGCACAAACAATTTTTTGTGGGGGGGGATAAAGCCAAAATTCGAGCAGAAAATTGTTGCCGCAGATCGAGAACGCCTCAAGAGTTCCAGCATTTTTACATTGAGTTTAAAACGTTTGCATTATTTCCGGCATTTAAGCAGTAGGTAAAAAGTTAGAGGGAACACTGATTTTTATATTAACTATGATTTTTCATTTTTTGACAATTATTGTACTCCGCGCAAAAAAACAGCTCAAATCATAAAACAAAACCAATTTGTTCGTTTCGGTTTTGTATAAATATTGAATTTTCCAATCAAATTATTACGAATACTTGCTGTGCTACGCCTAAGCATGCAACAAGTTTGTTGGGCCCATCTCAGTGTCATTTCGCCTGCAGGCAAAACAGCTATTTTTGAAGAAATGCCACAGTGATGTCGATGCAAACCTTGCGCTCTACAAATGAGTGCATTACTGCTCGACAAAGTGGTGTAGTTGTTAATAATTTTCTTTGAACTATAATTTTCCCATTTTCAATTATAATTAATTTTTGACACTTGTACACAGCTCAAAAAAATTAAACTGCGTGAATTGTGGAAACAAATAATTAGTTAATTTTTTGTAGCATATTTTAGGTGTGTTAATTTTAATTTTCTATTGACTTTTACATTCACTTTTTTTTATTTATTTGCACTTTTACGCAAAAAAGAACAGCGTTAAAATTGTGAAAACAAACAATTACCGTAGTTTACTTTTGTGGTGTTTGTTGGTTTTTTAGAGTTTGATCATAGATTTGTTCTAAACGGTCTTGTGTTAACAGCGCCATTAGCACTAATGACCTCTCTGCGTGAAAAACGCTAAAGACATGACTGTAAAATTAGGATTGCTTACTGATGATGGAAATTTGTCACTTAAGCAAAAAATAATAACCTTAGCAAATGAAAAGATCTAGTTTGATTGCATGATCCTTTAAAATAATAAAATCTAAAACCCTGCAATGTTTTACACACAATAAAAAAATCATAAAAAATTGCTTCTTTTCAAACAACGATATCTTGCAAGTTTTAGATGAAATTTCATAGTTTTGGTGTTATGAAAGCGCAATTTTTAGCAGAATCACAAAATTTTAATCAAAACATACCCATTGCCTAGTTTAATAGTAAATTTTGTTGAAATAAGAAGATCTAAAGTCCGCAAAGTTTGCATACGGTATGAAAAAAAAATCATAAAACATTGACCATTTTCAGATGACGATATCTCAAAATTTGTGGATAAAATTTCACAGTTTTGGTGTTGATGGAAGCAGAATTTTGCTGAAGAATCAGAAAATTATAATCGAAACCTTTCCTTGTATGAAGTTTGTTTATTGGATTAATTAAAAGAAGAATATGAAAACTCTTCCCCCTCGAATTACAAAAATCGCCAATTTTCAAATGAAAAAATCTCGAAAAGTCCATGGTAAAATTATTTTCTTGATCGAAGTGGAGTTTACCACTTAAGCGGAAAATCATTATCAGAACATGTCCAAATGTCTAATATTTTTGCAATTTGCATTGAAGATAGAGATAGGCTATAATCCCCATTCGTTTTTGCTATCCCCTGATTTTATTGATTTGTAAATGGTTATGAATTTGGAAAGTGATTGATTATGAAATGGTTGCTGGGGTTAAATTTGGAATCTTTCCGAAGTGAAATAGGTCCATAATTATTACGTTTAAAATAAAAGTACACCATATAGAAAAAAAAATGTAAAGTAATAAACAGAAAAGAAAAGGATGGAGAGACCTAAAAATGTAGGAAATACTTAGAAAACAAAGTTTTAGGAAACAAAAAATTGTTAAAAACACCCTTACCAGTTCAGTTAGAGCAATTACATATTTACACAAATACCAGCAAAATTTAGTGTAGATTTGTTTAATTTATACTAAATGTTTAAGATGCTCTTGAGCATTATACAAAACTATTGCAATAACGAATATGTTAACAGTAAAAATAAATTACACAGCAGGTGCTTAGATAATGAGTATAATATTTGAAATCCAATATGTATAATATACAAGCACAGTATATTAATTACAGTGCATGTGCTTAGATAACCTCTATTTAAAACTGAACTTGGAGTTAGTTTCTACAATGTTATTTGACAAATTATTCCATGCTTCTATAATCCAATCCAAACAATTTTTTTATGAAAATAATGTTTAAACTGTTGTTTTCAAAGCTTGAATAATGTGACAGGTCAGACAGTAAAAGCAACAAAATCTGAAATAACATTAAGTTAAAAAAAGACAGAATTAATAAGCTTACCACCTGCCACAGCCTATATCTACTGTCAACTATAGTAACCATCATCATTCTAGGCTTATTGAATTAATAAAATTAAAGCACTTTTGACTAACTTACTATAGATGAGCAATCATTAAAATATTCTACATATATACTTAACTAAGCATTACTACGCTGTACAATAGGCTAACCTACTATCTAGTATCCCCGCATACTGCATGGATGTACAGGGGGGTCCCAAAAACTGACCGTGAACCAAATGATGTCGATTAGCTGAGAAAAGCGATCAAAGAAATATTTTACTATCCCCAAAGCCATCTTACTCAAACCCTCATTTGGTAACAAAATCAGTGACAAAATCTCTGTTACAAAACCGTCGGTCTACGACTTTTAGGCACTGGCGTTTATACACAGGACGTTTAGTGCCGAGATTATTAGGTGCCTTAACTTTTAGGCACCAGAGGTATAAAAAAATTTTTTTGTTTCAAATAACGGCTTTTTTTCAAACAAAAACTTTTTTTTTATTTCAAAAATGTATTTTTCAAATTTGAGCTTTTTTCCAAAAAAAGACGTTTTTCAAACAAAAAAGTTTTATTTCAATCAAAATGTTAATATTTTCAAAGCTTTTCATCTGACACTTGTCAAGAGGAATCATCAGAATTGAGAGCGCAGGAAAAAGGAGCTGCTATAGGAAAAAAGCTGAGCAGTAATTGGCTGAAAAAGGATCAATCAGAGAGCACCACTTGTGTAAAACCTTTAAGTTGAGAATGAATTCTTTTTGTTGGCAGAAGACGGGGTTAGCTTCAAAAATATTAATATTTTAATCAAAGTGAAACTTTTTTATTCGAAAAAAATATATGTTTTTGAAAAAAATTTTTTTTTAATTGTTTGTTTGTTTTTTTTGAAAAATAATTTTGTTTTTACCTCTGGCGCATAAAAGTTCCGGCATGTTAACGTCTCGTGACTACTAGTCACAGTCCGCGAAATTGTTGGTTTGCAGTGAGTTTGTTCGTGGTCAGTTGACTTGGCTCATGTATCAGGGGCAGTGCCGCGGTGGAACTTATAATACCAATATAATTTGAAAATTTTGATTGACGATATTTTATTGTGACTGTATTCTAGTAAAATATCTATTTCAGAATTTTGGACTAGATCTACTCTGTAAAGCTGTCTTTAAAAAATAATTTTATATAGTTTCCTAAAGTTTTTGACTCACTGTATACCTGTTTGTACAAATGCAAGTTTGTAGTTAATCACAGTATTTTGTGAAAAGCCTTTGAATGTGATTAGTATTCTTAGAAAACTTATCAACAATTTCATGCATTACATTTTGACTAATTTGTCCTTCCTTTCCCCCATATTAGTGTTTCTATAATGGGTTTAATTTTAAATGACTTAGTTTAAGTTTGATATCAGTGCAAAAGGCTGACATAGAAATGAAGAGAAGCATGACATGGTATTTTCTGTTTAACACTTGGTTGTTTGGCCAGGGGGGCAATCATTCGGACCTTTTTCATAGAAAATTAAAATAACAAACCATATATGCCCTAAAAAATAGAATAATTATTTTTACGATTCATGCTTTTTTGCATTGCATATAAGAAATATTAAAAATTTAATAATTGAAAATGTGAAAATTGCAGTTGATAGAACATTAAATTAACAACTATAAAATGTCGGTACAATACAAAAAAAAACTATAAACTGTTTGTTTTTTTTTGTGATTCAAGTCTGTTTCTTTGTTACTTAAGGAGTATCGTATTTTCCGGACTATAAGGCGCACCGGTATATAAGGCGCAGTATCAAAAATTGTCTTCAAACGATTTTATTTTCATAGATAAGGCGCACCGGGTTATAAGACGAGCTAAATGAAGCAATACTCAATGTGCAATATTTTATTCAAAAGAAACAATCAAACAAACAAAAATTGAATACTCAAAATTGTTCAGTGGTATCCTCTCCCAGAAATCCATCAAACTGTTCATCTTCAGTGTCAGAGTTGAACAATTGTAAATAACAATTAGCAGTTTATAAATATATAGCACCATTTGCAACATAAAATTGGTTCAGAGCATGATCATAAAGCCAAGCCTGATCCATACATTAGGCGCACTGGTCTATAAGGCGCACACTCAATTTTAGACAAAATTTAAAGGTTTTTCATGCGCCTTATAGTCCGGAAAATACGGTACAAAAAATTGAAATATAAAAATCTTAATTTAATGACAGACAGCTCTGGTAAGTTACAAGATACTTTTATACCAAAGCGCATTTCAAAAGTTATGCAGTATGTGCTACAAAAACTATACTAAAAATGTCTGTCAGCTGACTGCCGATCTCTTTTTTGCACAATTACTCATGTCACATGTTATTGCAAAATACCTTTTAATCATGGTATTCTAGTAGTCGAAAAAAATCGAAAAATCAAATTCTTTACATCTCACATAGCATATGCTATTGTTAAAATTAACAAGATACATCCCTGTAGTCTTCTCATTTGGTATATGTATAATCCAGAATTGTGAAATATTCAAATTTTGTAGAATTTGTGCTCTATTGAGATTTTCAATACTATATCATTTATCACATTATTTATTAAAGCGACTTCAAGCCAAGCTTTTAAGCTTGTTTAAACAAGAAAACTGGCTGTTTAGACCCAAGTGAATAAATACTGGCACTGGTGGTTAACAGAGGTGGAGTCCTCGAGGACACATTTTGAAGTCCTTGGCCTCAAGTCCTCGAAAATTGCCTTGTCCTCGGCTCGAGGACAGCACTATATTTTCAGTGGGTTGAAAGTTTGTGGAACGCCTGAAAAATTTTTTTGGAAAACGTTTTTTTCTAGAGATCGCTTGAAAACCTTTTTTAGGAGAGCACTTGCACTTCTGTCCTTTGTCCTTGGCCTCAAGCATTCCTGTCCTTGGCCTTGAGAGGGTGTGTCCTCGGTAGGGCTGTCCTTGGTCGTAGATTTTTTCTATGTTCTTGGCCTTGGCCTCGAGCCTTGTGTCCTTGACTCCACCTCTGGTGATGAAACATCTTGATTTTCCTTTTTTTTTTTGATATCCTAATACACCATACAATAATTGCTGTGCTTAAGCAAATATAAAGAAAGATTTAAAGGACAAAAAGGTATAAAAATGATGTGAGTATAAGCAAAAAATTTGTACTAAAGTTCAAAATTTGGTTTTGGTGTCTAATTGTTTCAACAACTATTTAGCCATGACTAATCACTCTCGCTTCTGTTTAGCAGCAGTTAGCAATTTAGTTTTGAGCAAAATAATGTGCTTTCAACTAGGCTATCCAAAATAAAAACTTTTATTCTTTTTAGATGATAAATTTCTTTACTTTTGACTCATAAAGCTAAGTGATTGTGATCAAGATGGAGTCAGTGCTAGCGGAATACCAAGCATCGTTGGCAGAACTGACATTCAACAGCAAGCCTCACATTAACATGCTAACAATTCTAGCTGAAGAAAATGTGAGCTATGCATCTGACATCGCAAAAATAATTGAAAAACAAATTTTTCAGGCAAGTTACTCGAATTAAAAAAACAATTATATTACATGCTATGATAGGTTATTTCCCTGGGATCTTCCACCTTCATCCTGCCAAAGAATTTCATCTGGCCTGCTGTCCCTTGGATCCATCCACTTTATTCATTTTCTATGATACTCAAAGTGGCTGCTGGAAATCCGAATTCTGAAACCATCTCAAATTATAGCAAAAACCCTTTTTTGGGTTTTTTACCAATATGTTTGTCACAATCATTTTCTGGCTAGGACCTTTGTTTTATTATTTATGGTTTTCACCAATAATTTGGCCAAAAGATGCCTAAACCTTGGGGCTGACCTTGTCTCAAACGATTGGAACCTTGCTGGTTCTGGATTTGGTCTGTGCAGGTGAAAAGTTGCCAGCTCCTGTTCTATACTGTTAAAAGACTGCATTTGGATATCAGCTTTAACTTCAGACAGCTTCCTTAGTGGCTAATTGTAAATTTTGTAATTTGATTGTTTTATAAAAGCAACAAAATTGAAAAAAACTGCATTCAAAAAAGCAAAAATACTTAATCTTAAAGAGATATCCTCCAGATCTTTTTTTTTAAGAAAAACGAACTATATACTAGAGGAAATAAAGAAGTGCCCCAAATTTTGTTCCACTATTTTCCTAATCTGTAAAATAGATTTAATGTGTTTGACTCTGTACCATTGGCAAGCGTGCGTTTCAAAATTTTGTGACATCAGAAACGGATGACTTGCGCAAAATTTGTTACAGAATAAGCAATGCAAAGTTTGATGTTTTAGGTATATATAGCTCTAATAGAATTATGCTTCAGCCAGTGTTTCCAATGAGATAATTGCTTCGATATGTAGAATTCTGCTTTAACGATTATATATGTCAATCTTCTTGTGGCTCCGTAACTCAAAAAAATAAAATTTTTGGAAGCTCTCTAAAAGGAAAAGCAAAAAGCTTTTATTAAATGCTATTTTTTATCATGCATCTGTTGATCGGCTTGTTTGCTTAGCAAGCTCCCATCTGGTTCTGACTTATGTATGTTTTCAGGTGAGCCACAAGCAAAGAATGCCGGTGCTCTATTTACTAGATTCAATAGTAAAGAATTTCGGTGGCCAGTACATGAAGTTGTTCACTAATCGTCTCATTGCTGTGTTTATGTGCATTTTTGAAAAGGTAACATATTATCTCTTGCTGGTGTGTGGCTGTTGTATGTTATATAGTTTGATCCAAAGCACCGTAATGTGCTAAAAGCCTGCCTTTGTATAAACGAGTATTGATTTTCTCAAATAATGCAAAATTATGGCGAGTGCTCTTATGTTATGTATTTGGCTACAGAATGGATGTTACTTCTATGCTTTATTTTTTCGAATTATATGGTGCACAGTGTTTCCACTGAGCCGTTTTTTGTCAGCAAATCAAAGATTTTTTGAATCACAGGCAAATGATTCTTGGTAGTATTATGCACATAGCTTCAGAAAAGCCAATAAACTAGTGGAAATATTTCGTATAGTATGCTTTAACGTCGTTCCTAATGGTCATTGGTCATGCTTTGGTGTTTTTTGATTGGACTCTGATATAGCTTCAAGAAGAAAGTGGGACATAAAAAATATGTGTAAAAAATAAAAAGAATGATAGTAGAACCAAAAGGCCCTTTAATTGGGTCTACAACAACTGACCTCAAATAAACTGACCGCCAACTGACCCTTAATGTTGGCGGTCAGTTTGCAGCGATCAGTTGACGTGGTTCACTTCAATCCAGTGTTTCCACTAAGCAAATTTTTTTAGCGAATCGGCGATTAGTTGGAGCAAGGGCAAATAATTTTTGGTAATATAGTAAACAAAGCTTTAGAAAATTAGACAAATTTGTGGAAATATGATATTTGGTAGACTTTAATACTGGATTGGTATGAAATTTGAGGCACATATATGTCTTCTTAGAGCTTTGGGCACAATTGTTTTAAGATAATTTGGGCACTCGCCGACTAGCCATAAAGTTAAAGGGAACACAGCTTCAATCGTGCACCAACTCCGCCAAGTGGTTTATACAGCACTGTCTTCAGGCTGATGGTAAAACTCGAGCTGATCTGTACAAGCTTCGTTCAACTTGGGATGGCATCTTCCCAGCACAACTGCTCAAGGACCTTGATGTCACTGTGCGAAACCTTGACCCAAACTGGCCTGTCAGATCAAAAAAGCGGAGGCGGTCAAGAAATCCTCTTGCTCTTGTAAGCAGATTTAAGATAATGATAAAAAATGATGACTTTTGTAGTGGTGGTTGTTTTGTTGTTTTTTTTATTTGCACAAAATTTTTGATTGAATAACCAAATTAGATTTTATTGGTCATTTCAATTAATTTGTCATTTTCACAGCTGCGCAAGTGCTGTATTAAAAGTTGTTTTAGTTCATTTTGATCCAAATAACTTAACTTTTTAGTCATTGATTGAAAATTTAGGTCAAGCTTCGCTAACTAGCCAAAAAATTAACCAAAGATCACGAAGCATTTATTATTGTGGCATTATGGTAGAGCTCCATATCAGCATCTATTGCTCTTATTTGCAGCTGTTATAGAGTTTAGTTATTTTTGTGTAACCAGTACCGGCATTCGATTTTTTTTTATCAATTTCCTCACATGCTCTGCTTGAAACGGTGCAAAATTCTGCTCATATATTGAACAGACCGACTGGTTGGTCGAGTGGTAATGCATTCATCTCTGGAGCGGTAGGTTGAGGTTCAAATCTCAGGCTGGTCAAATTGGAAATGGTGTTGCCAACGGTTCACCTCCACTGTGACATTTTTTCGAAAGAAGGTTTGTTGTCTGGGCGCAGTGACACTGAGATGGGCTTTGCAAACTCGTTACACGCTTCGGCATAATAAAAGATTTGCTTTGGTTTGTATATTTAACACTAAAGTGAATTTTTGAATTTAACTTATGGCAAATTATTGTTGTATTGCATCTTTATCCTTCTGTCACCAGACAGTGTCAGACGCTAACTATTGGATGATCCGCACACTTTTCGTTTTCATTGACTACTTCGCGCTTAGAGGAATCCCCACCTGCGTAGGAGTTAACAGTGATCCAATGTTCGTGTGGATTTCTTCGAACTCTTGTCCCCTAATTTTACTGCTTGTTCGCAACCACCAAGCTGAGATAATCATCGTAAAGCGTCTTATCCAAGCTGAGATAAATCCTTTTGTACACAGCCTTATGCATGTACTAGCTTCATTTCAGTGTTTGCCTTAGAGTCTGTCATTATTCGTTTTCTGCTCTAGTTCTTAGCTTTTTTAACGTAGCTAGGATATTTGCATTTTACTGTGTCATAGCATTGCATTGTTTATTACAACCCATGCACTTCAGGGCCACCCATCTCCTAAAGCTGAAGACAATGATGAACAACTCAACGTGTATCATCAGGTCAAGGATGAGGTGGAGGAGGTTGTAGAGGAGGAGGAGATCGAGATGGTGGGTGTTTGATTCCTTTTAAAATGTCTTACTGTTCAAGGATTAGTTTGACACATTAGAGTTTTTTTTATTTTTTATTTATGCATTGTGATGCAGGAGTCAGCAACCTATGTGCCAGATACGACCCGCTAAGGAATTTCATCCGATCCATGACCTTTTAAATCCAGCCCGCGATCTCTTAAACCCATACCCTTGTTCATTTTTGATGAAACCCCATATGTGACTTCACTTCCGGAAGTCGTTGGCTACGCATCCAAATCTGGCTCTGAAACTACCTTAAAAGGTCATTCTAGTCAATTTTTTTTACTGTTGACCAAAATGTTGGGAACAGTCTGAAATGCATTCTCACCGAACTTGAACTTTTTATGTCTTGCTGTTCTCAAGATATTGCTGTTTTAAGTTAACAATTTTCCTCTTACTTCAGTGTTGCCATTTTGCCAGTATTAATATTAACTTTTGGAAAGTTGGCTTAAATTTACTTAAAAGCAGTTGATTTACAATTTTGACCCTTTACTTTGTTTTGACAACAACACTGCCTAAAAACACTTATTGAGAGTTACAAACATGCAGTAACTTTTTGAAATCTTGTTTGTAGTTGGCAACCCTTGCAGATTTTTAACGGTTCCGGACTTTTGCCGCAATACACTAGGGTATTTATTGATGCATTTACTGCAGTATTTCTGGTTTTGGTTTAGCATGTAGTTAGCTTGTAGGGTTGGACACAGCACAGCTGATCAACTTCAAATCTTTGTTTTTCCTGCTGTGTCATTTCCTTAAAAGGACGTTCAGGTCGAACTTCTTTTTGCTCGAGTTTCTTTCAAAATTTTTTGACCGATTTAAAGACCTACTTAACCGAATTTGAGCTTTTACGACTTTTCGTTCTCAAGATATGACGATTTAGATTTCCGCTAAGAAATTTTACCAAGTTTGCCATCTGCAAAGTTTCATAAAGTTACTGCATGTTTGTAGCTATCAATAAGCGTTAACGGCAGTGTTATCAAAGCAAATTAAAGGGTTAGAATTGCAAATTAGTTGCTTTTCAAGTAAAGTCAAGCCATCTTTTCAAAAGTTAATTTTTTGTCACGATACTTTCAAATTGGCTACACTGGAATAAGAGGAAAATTTTAATGCATTATCTTGAAAAGGGCAAGACGTAGAAAGTTCTAATTTGAGTAGAATGCAAGTTAAACTTTTCCTAACATTCTGGTCAGCATTGAAAAACTTGACTTGAACGTCCTTTTAACTTTTGAAAGCTACATCTGATTGCTCCATTATTTGAAACAAACATCAAGAAACTGCTTCAACATAATCGTTACAACTTGTTTCAAGCTTTGTTTTTTTTAACTGAAATCTTCTCGCTGTCTCTTGACCGGTGCACAAGTGAACCATGCATACTGTACTCACTTTGGGACTAAAAGTATGAAGTTCAATATCTTTGTTGGTTAGAGTTGCCTGGTTCTTTCCTGTGAATGACAGCATGGTGCAGCGGAAACGCTACTCCACAGAGCCCAGTTAGGTTGGGGAATCTGGGCTAGAGAAAAGTGGCCATTTCCAACCACTGCAAGAAACCTATTGATCGTCTCTTACCAATCCATTGGATGGTGGGCTTCATTAATAAAGCACTAGCAGAATTTTTGAGCGGTTAGTTAGAAGCCGTGTTGCAAACGAATTGATGAAGCTTCAACATATATTCGTAAATGCTCTGTCGCCCTTATTTTATGCTTCGACGGTTCGACATATAATATATTTAACGTTTTTACGATTTTGGTACAAAGCCAATCAAGTTCACTCATTGCAGGACGAGGAGAGCCTGGGAGTGCTGGAGATGCTGGAGGAGAAGCTGCGCAAACGACAGGCAGAATTGAGCAGGTTGGAGTACCTGGAGTCAAAGGACAAAGTCGTGAAAACCCCCACCTTCCTCCACGCTGATTCGATCGATGGTAGGTAACAGTGTTGCCATTTCGATTTTGGTGGTGATACCGGTGCTCGAAAAATCGGTGGTTTTTATACTAATCACTAAACAATGGAAAATTCAAAAATGAATCGGCGCGTGCCCCAAAAAACGTTGATTTGCGGATAAAAATCGGCCGAATTACCTCTAGGTAATTTCTTTTTCTAGTTGAAGTCGTAGCAAATAAATTCAAATCAACTGAGGATTTACAACTCAACGAACTGAATAAGAACGGAGAGATGAGGGTAACTGGGAAGTGAGCTCGCGCTCTTCGAGTCTCCAGCCACCCGCGTATGTGTCGAAGCAGGCGGCCTGCAGCCGTAATCGAACTCGCGTCGCAGTATTGCTTACGCAATAATTAGCGCGCAGTTCCGCTCGGCCATGCTGCTTTCAAATTGATTTGGGGATGGAATGAAAATTTTGATGGATGGGGATGGAATATGAATGGATACTTGTGCCATGATGCAATGTACTTTTAGCAGTTACTCTCATGATGCTCAGTTATGCGTTAAACAGAAACGCTTCAAGATTATCATCTTGATCAATTCGAATGAAATTTTTTTCAATTTTTAAAACCGAGTTCAGACGTTTTAGCCGCAATGCCGCAAGTGTGATCGAAAGCTTGTGTTTCAGACGGGCCAGAGACCAATGACGTAGACGATAGTCTGAAGATCGATTTGAGTGAGTATCCAGTGATTCCGATGGAAGACATCAAGGAGGAGCCGGTGAAGAAGTTTGAACCAGTCTCCCTCAGCCAAGTCAAATCGCGCCCATTACCAGGGTGAGTTGTCCGTTAGCAATTCAATCTGTGATGGGAAGCGCGGGGACTATTACGCGTCGAATCTTTTATGCGCTACAGCCTAATTTTTAATTTTTTCAAACACAAAGGCTGCGACTCAAACGCGTACTTGATTTAACCTAGCCGATTGGTGGTCGAGTGGATAGAGCGTCTGCTACTAAAGCGGTAGACTTGGGTTCGATTTCCAGTCGGGTCAAACCAAAGACTCTAAAAATTGGTATGCACAGCTTTCCTGCTTGATGTTTTACAATGAAAAAAACAATGTGAAGCCTCCACCAGTTGCGGTCAACGTTAGACAGGTTCACCGCAGGTGGCAGCTTTGCTCAAAGACCGAAAGGCCCCTTTGCGGTCTCCTGGCCGAGGCAACGTGGAAAATTGAGATGCGCATTGTAGCGCGTCCTGCAGTTACAAATACTTGTTCGAGGAACATTCCCGACCTTGGCTTTTCATTATAGTATCTCGATTTGCCCTGAGTTGGAATCACATTTTGGAAAACCTATTGGTTTGCATCGGGGATGTGTTAGCGGCATTTTTTGCATCGCTTCCGCTTCCACCACGTGATGAAGTAATTTTGCTTAAAATTTTTGCTGAATTTTTTTCCAGATAAGTCAAGATAAAACAGCATTGTTATCATCATCTTAAAAACATCAAATAGAAGCAGCTTATATAATTGGATTCAGTTTTTTATAATTGGATTATGTTTCAGCTGATGCAAATTTCTCTGAACGTTCACCTAAAAGATTAAAATAATGAGCGATTATATGGGATTTGGAGACAGATTTCTAAGCGCTCGGGATAATAACTTATTTCAATTGCATCTGCGCTCTTAAGCGCGAGTCTTTACGTGGCTATAATTACAGGGTTCCCACGATCGGGAAAAGTCGGGAATTTTGTAAAGGCATTTTCCGACCGGGAAAAAGTCGGGAAAAGTGCGTGCTAGTATAGAATAAGGATGGAAAACTGTTTGGCAAAAATAGTGCACTGCACCTTGTAGAAACTAACGTGATTGGAGCGAATGAATATTAAATATCCCGTTTGTCTTTCTAATACCTCTTTTAAACGCATAAAAATAGCAATAATACACCTGGCTTTGTTGTGATAAAGCTTCAGGAACGGTGGTCCTGCTGATTTATTTCGTCACAGTACAAGTTTAACAAAACTTTAATTTAAGAATATCATTATGCTGTAGTTAAAGAGTATTATTACATCAAAGGCAATTAAGCAAACGGAAGAATTCAAGTGCCGGTGACCTACTAGCACTAAAGGAAGAATAGCGTGGCATACGCAGACAGCAGGCAACAGGTTAGCAGAAAACAGAAGAAGGGTATTTCAACAGCTGCTGCATCCGAATGAAGTTCAGAGATTATTAACCTACTACACGTTAATAATGCACTGATAGCCAACAGTAAATTGTCTGCCTAGGTAAACTGTCTGCCTACTGTATGTATCTCGGTTTGTCAGTTGTTCACTCTACGCGTTAAAGATTAGTCAGCTTACGCTTTAGCCAGTAGTTTGGT
Source organism: Trididemnum nubilum (assembly GCA_963965965.1). Classification (NCBI taxonomy): domain Eukaryota; kingdom Metazoa; phylum Chordata; class Ascidiacea; order Aplousobranchia; family Didemnidae; genus Trididemnum; species Trididemnum nubilum. Next base: position 3,348,769 of record OZ014469.1, read on the forward strand.
TAGGTTGTTCTATGTTTACCAGCCTACAAATAAAAAGAACCCAAAGTTCAGATTTCACAAGCTTGAACAGTATAAGCCAGTGCAGTACCGGTTGCCTACTGCTTGGTTACTTTTAGCAACTGACAACGAAGTTAACCAGATTGACTACAATGTGCAAGAAATTAGTGTCTCCCAATGTACCAGTGCTTACCAATTGCCAAATCAAAAATTCTAGTCCTTTAGTTGTGGATGTAGCAGCCAGTAGCGTAGCCAGGGAGAGTGGGGGGGAGCTGGCATGTCGACCAAATTGCATAAGAAAAATACCACGTTTTTAGCACTTCTGACACTGTTTTATGCACTAAAATCGACTGAATAGTGATTTAAACATCTTTTAAAACATATATTTAGGGGGTGGGGGCTAATTTGTCAAAATTAAAAATCACAATCAAATGAAAACTTTGAAAAATGGCCAAAACTAAGCAATCAAATTTAATCGCTAGTGTAAAAATGCTAAACATAGGTGTCATCAAGAAAGATACTACAAACTTAGGAATAGGTGGGGGGGGGCTATTCAGTATTAGTTAATTACCAATCATTCCTCTCAAATTTCTTTTCATTAGCCCCCTCCCAAGTATTTTTCTTTGTAAACTGTCGACGAAATGGATTACTCCAGGTAAATTTTATTGAACAATACGATTTTATAATTTACCAGCATCTAAATTTTACCATTAGCCACCCCCCAAATAGTTCAATTGTGCAACCAGTTTAATCGTGTTTGCACTGCCTATTTCTATGCCACGTTGTAAAAGCATTATTTTTTTATCAAAATAGTCCTAAAATTAAGTTATTTTTGCAAAAAAATGCAAAATTTTCGAGCGCTGGGGGTTCCGCCTCAGTGCTTCCGACGGCTGGGGGCTTTGCCCCCAGACCCCCATTAGCCTCCGTCGGCTAGGGGGTCCGCACCCAGACCCCCCAAACAGCCCCCTCATTACAAATTTCTGGCTACGCGCCTGATAGCAGCCGCTTGGATACGACCATTGAGCCTGTGACCTAAACACTCTGCCGCATTGCCTCCATCTTGTATCATTCTAAACACCATGAACAATCACTTAGCAATTAAGCAATGTCCGTTACTGTAGGCTATTCATTCGTCTTCATCCACGTAATGATTGAGTTCTGTTGAGTCAGTTTTTGGATCGTGTTAAAATAACTGCAGTTTTCTGAATTTCAGATGACTAGAGCTTAGTTTGTTTTGAGCAAATTTAGGTATGGAAAAAGTAGGGAATTTTTCGTTGACAAATGCGTGGGAACCCTGTAATTAATAGCACTAGGACAAAGCTTCTACACATGCAGATTTTCTTTTTAATTACTTGTTTGTGTAGCTATGTGGTTTGCTCCAAATTTTTGCTAGCAACGAGTATTTTTAGGACAGCAAAATAAAAATAAAAAAACATTTCAAGAATTACCCGGTTCTACACAGTATCATTAGAATAATTTTTGCAGCAAACGGAACTTACAATAATTAAGACAAGCATTACAACACCATGTTTAAAAGTCATACAATATCAAACTCTGTTTGAGAGACGTTATGATGTTCTCCTCTGTTTGCGTTTCAAGATTATGTCATCGCAATGAAAGAAATTGTAATGCTGGTACTGGAAACTTTGTTTATTTAATAATAATTTAGTTGTGATGTTTTGACGTTTGCTTGCCAGAGCTTTTATAATTAATCGTTTGCGTGCTATCTGGCCTAAAGGCTACCAGCGCGGAAGCCTAAGGAAGAGTCACAAGAACGGCGACTTCTTAAAAGCAAGCTTAAGAAGTCGCCGTTTTGGTGACTCTTCCTTTAAAACGTCGAATTTCAAGATCAAAACAAGCTTTGCTTTTAAGAAGTCGCCGTTCTGGTGACTCTTCCTTAGGCTTCCGCGCTGGTAGCCTTTAGGCCAGATTGCACGCAAACGATTAATTATAAAAGCTCTGGCAAGCAAACGTCAAAACATCACAACTAAATTATTATTAATATCATAGATCAAACTTTGTTTATGTTTGTGAATATACTTAGGTATACGAGTAAGGCCCCAGATTTTTAAAAAAAATGGATAAAGCTTTATTTAAAAATATTTTTGTGAAAATTTAAGTTTTAGGACTAAAATAGATAATTTTTGGACACTTATAATTTTAAAAATGAGTTGGGTAGCTACGTGGTTCATCTTTGAGTTGATAGGCCTGGGGCTGTTCCGGTCCTAAGTGAACCACAAGCCTTAAAGGCCACCTAATGTCTGCAAACCAATGCACTTAAAATGCAATAAAAAAGTATTACTAATCGAATGCTGAAAACCTGGTTTAGATACACGTTCTCAGTTTCAAGCTTTCGCGTTTTTAAAAAGTGACATGACGTCTTTAGACCCAGGAGTTTGGTGTGTTCGACTTTACTTTAAGCTAATTACGCCTTATTTTGCACAACACTTTTTGACTAGCAAGCTGTTATCACGTGCCTTTCCAAAATCGCCTATCCTCTGCAAAGTTAAATTAGTCGAAGGCACCAAACTCCTGGGTCTAATGACGTCATGTCACTTTTTAAAAACGCGAAAGCTTGAAACTGAGAACGTGCATCTAAACCAGGTTTTCAGCATTCGATTAGTAATACTTTTTTATTGCATTTTAAGTGCATTGGTTTGCAGACATTAGGTGGCTTTTAAAAAATGTTTCCTTGCAAATGATAATCGATCAAACACTCACTTTTCGTCTTATAAATCACAAAAATTTACACAACATTCAAGTTTCTGCTGTTCGATATGAATGGCCAAAGCGGAAGCGGAAAGCATTTTTTCGTCTAACAATAATTATTTTCAAAAAGAATCGTCAGTATGGAGAGCACAGGACAAGCAACGGCTATTTATAGAAAAAAGTCGAGCCGTAATTGGCTGGAAAAGACCAGTGATAGAGTGTTATTAGTGCACAATCAGCACAGCATTAACGGCTCGATTTTTGCTACAAATTCCCTCTTTTTTTCCTGCGCTCTTCATTCTGACGATTCTTCTTGACATGTGTCAGACGAAAAGTTGCTTCGAAGACAAGAACGTTTTAATCAAAGCAATTCTCAAGTTCTATACCAGCAACCAACTTTTCAAATAATTCAAATTTTAAACTGCGAAATGATCTTGAAATTCGACGTTTTAAATTTTTTGTTCACTGCGTTACCCATGCGAAAGTTTATTAAAACCTGGCGTTTGTTTGTCATAGAAGCATCGAGGAAGATTTGAGCGACACATCACACTGGTTGTCGCATGCTAGTAGCTTCGAACCGAAAGTTGACCGTGTCCACACACACGCTTTCGATGGGATGACGACCAACCGCGTCATCTCGCACTTTGAACCCGCCACCAAACAGGAAATCAAAACTCCAGAAGGTGAAATTTTAGGCCAGCGATGCAATTTGTGCCAGCAAAGATATTGCTGAATGGTTAGCCCGAAGCGCTAGTGAAAAATTGAATGTCGCAGTACGATCAGTTTTCTAATTTAGGATGATTGCACTAAGGAGAATCGCAATCTATATGGTGAAGAGAAATTGCATTCACAGGAGAATTGCTGCTTATGCAGTAAGGAGAATTGCATTGGTGCCGACGAGTTGAGGTGGCTGCCGTCAATATTTTAGGCAGCAATTCTCTTAACTGCATAGAATGTAATTCTTCGCTAAATGGATTTCTCACTGTAGACTGTAATTTTCTTCCGTGCAATTCTTCCAAAAAAACACCAATGCAAAATTAACATTAGGTTTGGATATACGACTTAAATTGTTACCGATTCGAATTGGCACAACTAAAGCGGCTTTTACCGACGGAAGTACGCGTGTCATTTGACTGCATGCATTTTACTTTTTTGCAGTTACATTGAAAAAGATATGCGCAGAGGCGTTGCTAGGGTTGGTGGCACCCGGGGCTGGATTACGTGGTGTCACCCTTTTTTGGTCCAAAAATAGGTGAAGACCAAAAAAAAGGTCTTCGCCGTAAGATTAGTGGTTTTTGGTCCAAAAAGGGTTGGAGACCAAAGAAGAAAAAAAAAAAACAAGGTCTTCACCTCAAATCAGTGGAGTTATGGTGGTTTTGCATCATAATATGGTGTCACCCCAAAATGGTGTCACCCGTAACGGGCCGCCCCCCACTCCCCCCTCTAGCGACGCCACTGGATATGCGTATTTCCGCCCGTAAATACTCGTGATCGGTGAAAGCTGCTCAAGATGACAAATGACGATTCTCCTTTAAATATATTATTTAAAACATCAACATAGGCGGGTAACTAGAAATTATTGATGTCAATATTGAAATGCCATGTGATTGTCTTGATCCCCTAGTTAAGCTTCGCAGGCAATTGCGCCCCGTCCAGGAATCTAACCTGTGGTTTGGACTCAGCGTCCTGGATTCTTATTCCAGCAATCTCAAATCAAGCCGATGTTGAGGTTTTCTGCAATTTGCGCTGAATCCTGAATATTCTTACTAGAACCTCCTTCCGCACTTTTTGCTTTGAAGCAGGAGTCCCCAGCCTCACCCCCCGTCCGACCTTCTCTCAGTACTTCCTCCACTCAAACAGTGAAGCTGGAGACTGACGAGAAGCACACACAAGCCAGTGTTCAGTATACGGTGAGTTTGACGTCATCAGTTGAGAAATTACCCGATGCGTATGTTCTCATCATTTTGTTCCAGGAGTGTGCATTTTCCTTCCATTCCTGGACCCCAGCTTGCCCAGCAGATTTTTCCCGCACGCAGGGGTCAGCTGGTTTTTGCTGCCTAGTCGCCATTTTTCACGGTCTTGTGCGTCCAACCTTTGCAAACCTCTGGCAATTGTGTCACATTCCAGCACTTCTTTCCATCTCTTTTTCGGTCTTCCATTTTTTAACCCATCAATCTGGTTTATGCATGTGGTTGAGATTATTGTGTAACGGAATATCATACTGAAGACCCCAGTGATTTACTGGAGGACCCGGAAAAGGAGTGGCCTTTTTCCCAGCTTTGCCAGTAGTGGGTGCTTACGCGAGCATCACTCACCAGGCGGCCCGTGCTGATAGGCTTCTATCGCCGCCTTTTGGGTCGGCGGCTTCTGGAATTGGCCTCAGAGTAGTACTGATTGAATGTAAGCGTTTTTTTTTATTGCATTTCAGTAGAATTAGTAACCACAAATAGGAAATTATTTAAATTCAGGACCAAACCACACAATACCGGTACAAACGTAAAACGAAAAATTTCACATCGCAATATCGAGTCCCCACGAAGACGGTTGGAACGTACTTCAGAATAAAGTCAAAGGAGGTCGGAACCCAGTATGACCCCCCGCCTACTCAAGGTGAGCCGCATTGTTTCAAATGAATCTGACACTTTGCGTCTGTTTGTTGACGTCAGGTTTAGCGACCACAATTTTTTTTTTTTTTTTTGTTGAGGGAGGGGATAATTTTGTCAAATCAAATCTTTTATTACACTCGCTGTAATACGCCGAAGCGTGTAACGAGTTTGCGGGGCCCATCTCCGCGTCATTGCGCCAGGGCAACACAGCTGCTTTCGAAAAAATGTCGCAGCGGTGGCGAGCCGTTGGCAACACTGTGTCCAATTTGACCGGGCCGAGATTTGAACCTCAGACCTCCCGCTCCAGAGACGAACGCGTTACCGCTTGACCAACTGGCCGGTAAAATTTTAAAAGTAGTGGGAATTGTAGAAATGCGTAAAAGCCCTGCATATACCTGTCAAGCATCCACATCTGCTTTGAGCCCTGTAAATAGTAAGTCAGTCGTTGCTTCAGCACTGCAGACGCGGTTCGGCATCCACAGTTACTTCAGGAGCTGCAGATACGGTCGATCCACTTTGTGCGGTAGAAGCAACTTTCGAACGATTATGATTGCTGTTGTTTTCACAACGTCTATAGAAGAGCCCAGCGGTAACTGGGACACTCAACTATGAACTGTGAAAGGAGATTCTCTTAGCTCTTTTTCTTACAGTTGATCTGGGCAGCTCTTGAGGGCCAAGATTTATCAATTTGCCCAGGAAACAAATTTAAGACTTACGATTAGTGTTTTTCTTAAAAATGCCGTTGTATTTTTTTTATTCGTGATTGCTTAACTTCCATTCGTCACGCTTGACTGCAAACTACCAACATGAAGACTATGGTGCATTACTGGTAATTCTGGTGCAGCTGAACTTTAGAAATATTCTGCTTGCGGTTTTCAAGCGTTTTATCTAAGGCTTTTAAGGAATATGCAAAAATGTGAAGTCTACTTACAGTAGCTACTCGCTACACACCTGTGTTGTCGAGTGCTTGTGATATCTTGTGTTCATTTGCTTAGACACCGCTGCTGACAGTACGTGTTTGGACGATGACGTCATCAGCCCGTCGCCATTGAGGGGGGCGTCAAAAAAAGCGGGCCGGGTGGAGCACTCTTTACACATCCTCCACTCCTTACGCAAGCAGCGCGCATCGGGAGTCCTCTGTGACATCACACTGTCGGTACAGAGTAAGTCGCTTGATAGAAATTCCTGGAATCGGAAAGTTAAAAAATCACTGCTGTTTCAATGTGCTAGAGCGATTTCATGAAATTAAATTTTCCATCAAAACTTCTCAGCCGGATGAAAATGGAGAAAGTCTGACTTTTTAAACTTGGGCCGAAACGTTTCAAGTTTTAACTTTTAAAATCTTAATTCTCCGTATTTTCCAAGTTCACCTATTGAACTTTTCGGCGTGCGACCCAAGGTTTGGCCCGTAGTGCGAATAAACATTCTACTACGTTCCAATATCTTCGGCTTTGCACCTCCGTCACTAACCGATGTTTTCATCCAGACAAACACTTCAAAGCCCACAAAGCGGTATTGGCGTCGTGCAGCGACTTCTTCCATACGTTGTTCGCGTCCGAAGCCATCAAACAATCCCCCCTCAGCTACATTGAGCTACAAGGCATCACAGGTGAGACGGGATTGCTTCGAGATTTGAAACAAAGTACTGTTCACGCGGCCAGCAAAGCACTGAGATTGTTAGTGTTAACTGATTATTACGAAATTAGTGCACGCGACGCTCAGCCCCACGGTTTACCGATCAGTGGTCGAGTGGACTCTGGTTTTATTACCAGCTGGTCAAACCAAAGACTAAAAAAATTTTTTTTGTGGATTTCTTGCTTGACTTTCAGCATTGTAGGTTACAGTGTGAAGCCTCCGTGTATGGTAGACAGGTGGTAGCTTGACTCAAGATCGAAAAGTCGTTTCGCTGTTTCCTGGCCGTAAACCAGACTTAACTTTAGATACAGCGAATTTAATGTAGCATTCCCACTTGCAATAATTATATCGGCGTCGGCATTCGACAAAATTAAAACTTGCAACGGGCAAAAACTAAACTTAAAAAGTTTTACCTTATTTTTGTTGGGTTCAACTTTGTCGACTCCCGTGTTCGGCTTGAGAAGCTGCTGATTTAGTTGCGTTGCAGGTTATTGGGAGGAGATTTCTGTCACCCTTTTTTCTTTATGTTGTCACTATGATTTAGCGTCAGCACTCGAATTACTGCTCGACTACCTCTACACGTCAGAAGTGAGGTTGGATGGGAAAGTGGCCGAGTTCATTACCGCCGCCAAGCGGCTTAAGATCACCAGCCTGAGCTCAGTGTGCAATTACATGGAGGAGGCTATCAACGCGGGTCAGGATCTCAGTGGTGAGTTGTGACGTAACAATTGTGCAAAAATGTGGAAGGTTTAAAGTTAGTGTTTTTCAGCAAATCAGTATGTGTTTTTCAACCGAAAATATTTCAACGTTTAGTTCAACCCCCCCCCCCCGCCTTCTCCTCTCAGCAAATCCTGGGCGCTCCTTACTTGCATTTTCAAATTCTGGGCGCTCCTTACTTGCAATCAAACCATGTCTGGTAGTAATGAAATACCATCGGTAATTTTCTGATTACAGTTTATCAATTTTTCTCATTTAGGTTGGAAAATTACCAGTAGCGGCTTACTGTCCCCAAACAGCGATCAAGCATACCCCCTTCCTTCCTCCCCCACGAAAACTGAACAAAACAGTGTGACTGAAAAGCCCCCTGAAGAAACAAGGTAACGTTGTAGTTGTATTGATGTTGTATTTTCCCTAGCAAAAAAGGACAACTTTACGATAAACCATGTAAACTAGGAAGGCTGCGACATCGTTAGTCATTGAGTCAAAAATTCTTTCTCAATGCAGGAAGCTGCGGGGCAATCAAATTATTTGGCGTTTAAGTCAAGCAGCTATACTATGTGAAAAAAAGCTGTTACAATTGTAAACACCGATTTTTGTGAATGAATTAAAACTACGATGCATCAAAACAGTTTACATTCAATTAAACATGTTTATTTTCATTATTACTACTCTTTTATCTAATATCTACAATTCCAGAATTAGTTCTTTATATATTTCTCCGAATGTGAAAAAAGAGCCGTTTTTGAGTTCCTTATTCTTGGTGTTGTATTAGTTAAATATTGTTAAAATTACAATTCATAATGTTAAAATAATCTTTAAGAAATCATCAAACACTTTGCGATCGGTCTGTGCAGTTTTGATTTAAAAAAAAGCCACCATCATACTTGCTGCATTACGTTGTAGCGTGGTACGAGTTTTGCGGGTTAATTTTGCTGGGTAGGTTTTACAAGAAGATGTCTCAGGGTGGCGTTCACACTACTGTGTCCATTTTGGCTGGCCGTAAAATCGACCTCTAAACCTCCTGTTTTTAAGGCGAGAGTGTTGACACTTGACCAATGTAGGCTTGGGTTCTCAAACCAAAGACTACAAAAATTGGTATTCACAGCTTCCCTGTTTGACTTTCAGCACAAACAGTAACAGTGTGCAGCCTCCACCGTATGTGGTAGACAGGTGGCTGCTTGATTCGAGGACCGAAAGGTTCCTGCGCTGTCTTCTGACCAAAGCAACTTGTCTGATGGAGATGTAAATACAATTGGTAAAGTGTTAAACACTTTTGCCTCAGGAACAAAAGACCTTGGCTTTTAACAAGTCCGCTTGTTTTAAGTACCCACCAGAACGGCGACTACTTAAAACAAGCAATGCGAAAAAGTTCCCTGTTAGGTTTTCGCATTGCTTGTTTTAAGTATTTGCCGTTCTGGTGACTTCTCAAGGCTTTCGCGTTGCTAGCTTTTAGGCCAGAAGCACGCAAACGATTAAACCTTAAAATTCTGGACTACAAACGTCAAAAAACATCACAATTAAATTATTATCGCTTTTGTTTTCCACATGTCCCCGTTCCTTGTCAGCTTCTTGTTTCCTTTATTTTTTTTTTGATTTCTGATCGCGAACCGAAAGCGGTAATTCCATCAAGGATTTACGCTGCCAAGTATCTACAGCATGAAGAGCTAAATACCTTTATTAGTGAAACTTAACTTGATCGTAAGACTAATAATTAGTAATAATAGTGAGTATATGTTGAAACAATAGGTATTATTATTGTCTGTAGAAAAGCCACGGATGGTTCCTCAAGTTCCGAAGATATTCCCCTGAAAAGTGAGTGGCGTGGATTGGATGTTGCTAATTTTTACTTTCTTCATCCATTTGTGGTTGTTTAACTCCCACTCGTCACGTATGACTGACAAGAAACAAACACCAATAAAGTTGATGCTGTTACCGTTGAAAATTACTCTAAGCATTGTTTAATTCGTTCACGATTTCCTTTCAGTTCAAACTAAAAAACTACGTCGTTTTATTCAAGCGTCTTTAGTATGTGTGGTTGAGGCATTGCGAAAATATTATTTGACCTGGAAGGGGCTGTTTTGAAACGATCAGGATTCATAAGCATCGCAAACTTGATTTTATAGAAAATATAGTATAGCAAACAGGTAGCAATTACTGTATGAATTGTTCACTATTAACCCGAAAAAACATTCAAAGAAAAGCAAACGGCAGGTTTAAGGACGATGTCAAGTCAGGCAACGCAAATAAGCAAAATGCAGTGAATCTTCTCAACGAAATGTCTTAGCAGAACCATGCAATTCAATTCCCGGTCGGATCAAACCAAACACTCTAAAAACTGATATTCACCGCTTTCCTGCTGGACGTTCAGCAATTAAAGGGTCAGTGTGACGCTTCCACCGTGTGGTAGACAGATGACAACTTGACTCGAAGACCGAAAAGTCCCTTCGCTGTCCCCTGGCCATAGTGACTTGGTAAATAAAATGTAATTACAATTAAACGACAACTTCGTGTGAGTAATTGTCAAAAGGTGGCCCTATAGCTCTCTTGGTATGGCTTGAAATTGGTTGCGATTTGTTGTCACTGTATTGCATTTATAGCGTAAGTTATTGCAGAAACAAAAGCACGAGAACGAAGCGAATCACGTGATCAGAAGTCGAAGAAACGAAAAGAACGAAGTCAGTCACAAGGTGGCGCCGTCCGAAGCAAAAAGAGACTAAAAAGCAAAAGTAAGTAAAATGAGTTTCCGACTTTTTGATTAAAATCCTGACTTCTGTCATTTGCTTGTTGTAACCTACACATTTGCAACATAACCTCTACAAAACAGTAAAAAAAATTACAAAAAGAGTAAGTGAATTTATTTCAAAATTTGTCACAGCAAGTGATCGAATCATCTGTCACTCTCAGCGTCATCCCTCGGTGCATACAAATAATGAAGCAAACGATTTTACTTGTGCTTCATCGACTTAATGCCCATTCTGTTGTTATTCACTTGAGGTTAACTATGAAAAGGGCCGGTCAAATCTGACACAGCGTTTCCAACTGCTCGCCACCGCTGCAACATTTCTTCGAGAGGAGCTGTGTTACATTGGCGCAATGACGCGGATATGGGCCTCGCAAACTTGTCACACGTTTCGGCGTAATAGTGCAAGTATAATAAAAGAAACCGAACGTATCAGCGCATGCTGTTTGAAACGCTGAGGTTTTTGGTTTTAATATACCGTAGCTTTTTACTTTTTACACCAGAAGAGCGTAAGTCAGGTTGAGTTGCTTTTTCTTTGGTTACTCGAACCCTCTTCGATTATCACTCGTATTGCGGCACGTTTTTTTTTTTCTGGAAGTTTCTACCACTTTTCAGCTTTTACGGGGATGTCTTGGTATAATGATGTCTTAAACCTATTGTAACGAAGTATGATAATCAGTTATTATTTATGCTATCACTTGAAGCGTTGTCGAACGACTACTGACAGAGTTGTGGTATCTTATAGTTGGTTGGCGCTGCAGACAACATGGTCAAATGTTTGGAGGTTTATGGAAAGGGTCTGCATTGCTTTAACGCCGTCTTATATGATTTGTATCTTGTGCATTAAACGGTGATAAATTTACTTCCGAGTTTTGATGTTTGCCTGGCCAAGAGAGCATTGGGCCGCCAGAGCTAATTCTGGTCTGAGATAAATGTGTATCAAAAAGTATGCGGCATTGATTGCCGCGATGCGTGTGTTAGGAACATTGCAGTCGTACTACAGAAGTGACGTTATTGTCATGGACTTACGCATTGAATAAACTTTTCAGATCTTTCCACGGACGAGAGCGATGTGCCGCTGAAACCTCCCCCGCCTGTTCCTTCCCATCGGCGTAAAGAATCCAACGAAAACTTCAAAAGTACTGCGAAGCTTAGCACCAACAAGTCGAAGGTCCATGGCGGAACTACCAACCGCAAGAAAGCAGCAAGGAGCAAGAAAGAGGCGCAACCATCTAAATCAAATCCTATTACTGAGGAAACGGCCTCGGACACAGCTGCCCCACCCACAACTACTGTGGACCCAGAACCTACCCCCGCGGCACCAGCCCCCGAACCCTCAACTAAAACGTCATCACCGCCACAGGAAAGCGAACCATCAACGAGGAAAGCTAATAAATCTGAACAAATGCAGCTTCGCTTGTACCAGTGCGCGATTTGTGAAGAGATTTTCTCCGTTCAGTGTTTCTATAAAGCGCATATGGCCGGCCACAGGCGGAACGGAGAATTGATTGGCTGACCCCGTTGCCATTCCAAACATTTTTTGAATGTTCTAAACCCGGCCCCACTTCTACTTCAATATTTAATGGATTAAACTTGCCCGAGAGGTACAAGCTGCTAACATCCAAGGTGTCTATTTTGTTAATTCCTCTGGAGAATTGAAGCTAATCATTTGAAGTGGCCGGCCTTCTGCGAGATGGCGTTGTTGAGTATTGTGTGGTGCGTTTTTATTCCGGTCAATAAATGTTCCATTTGTGTTCGATCGTACAGCTACGCTTGTCCTTTTTTTTAATACTTTTGGTAAAGATTTGCAATCATAACAATAAGCAAGTTTTGGAAAAAACAAAATTGTTGCTTCGTCGTACTCAGTCGTTGCGATAAATCAGCGCGTTATTTAATCATGGTTCATTCTTATCGTTAAAATACTACAATAACCTTTTCATAGAAGAACACGAGGCTTATTTTTGCTCAGATTTTACGAACAATGTCATCCTCGTCATGAACAACAAAATTATGTACACTGGCCAAATTTAAAATATGTTTCTCGAAACGAAATGACGAAATGTTTGCAATTATGGTCGAGTGGACAGCGGTGTTTCGTTCCTGCAGCTTTGACAAGCAACACTATTTACCGAGAATTTTCAAAACAAATAAGACTGAAAATTTAACAGCTAGCCTCAATTCAAAATTTATTGGTTCTTTTGAAAAATTACGTGTAATACTGGACTAAGGTAATCGAGAGTTCGAGTTTTATTGCGTAATCAAAATTGATATTAGACGGACACTTCAAGGTCAGCCTTTGACATACAGTCGCCCGTACAAGATCATTTAAAAAATAAGGTATCGGCAATCAAATAGCTGGCTATGACCAAGGTCAATTCGACTTGTGTTGCAATATTTCGACATTTTTATTACTCAGGATTGCAATTAACAATCAGTAAATGCATTCCGACGTATTCATTGCGTTTCGATTTCGTTAAGAGCGTACAAATTGAAATTTAAAAAATAATTATATTATTCTACATCTAATATAACTAACACTATGGATTAAAAAAATCTATTTAATTCAACTGTTTTCACCCACTTCATCAAGGAAACCTTAACATATTATGATGGAAAAAGTAAAAAAAACTTCCATTTAAAGCGTAGCGCTGCTCTGCTATTTTTAACTAATCGTTTCGCTTTCGATGCCATTCATTTCAATAAACACCCTTATTTCAGACATGCTAAAAGCAACCAAATCTCGGCTTTCTTGGCTAACATCACGAAAAAGTTTTGGAAACTTTCATTTATGGCGAAACGAAAGTGCAAGTTTTGTAACGCGATTTCAACATTTCACTTCCTCCTTTTACCTCTAAACTCATGGGCTTCTCTACCAATTAATTGCAATTTATTTATTTAAGATGGACATTGGTTACCCATTTTTTATGAAAACACGAGGCTCATTTTTACTCAAAATTTAAGAAAAATGCCACTCTCTGCATGAAAAAAGTGATAAGAACATGGGCTATGACAATGCAGTTTGTAAGAATGCCGCAGGGTTTTCTTGGCCCTTTCGGTATTGTTATTGTTGGCTTGTCTTACAGTAGTCATGACCAATAACAATACACAAATTTTATTCAAGCAAAAATAATTTTGTGGCACTTTTTTCTTCAATAAGTTTAACAACAAATGAGGCTGAAAATTTAAGAACAATCTAAAGTTTATCAGTTCTTGTAAAAAAAGGGTGTTTTTTTATATGTATCAAATTCATATCGAGCCTAATACCATATGTATGTTCGCTTTTTTTAACAGGAAATAAATGCTGAATATATCAGCCTATGGAATATATCGAGCGGCTAAATTACCATTTGTAGTCATTAAAGCAAATTTAAAAGGGCATTCAAGTCAAGTTTTTCACTTTTGACCAAAATATAGGGAAGAGCTTAAATACTTTCTCACCAACTTTGAACTTTCCACATTTTTCCATTTTTAAGATATTACGGTTCAAAATTAACAATTTTCCTCTAATTTCGGTGTTGACATTTTCTCAGTATTGTGACAAAAGATTAACTTTGGGAAAGTCGACTTACATTTATTTGTAAAACAGCTGATTTACAATTCTTACCCTTTCCTTGTCTTGACAACAACTCTGCTTCAAAACACTTATTAAAAATTGGGACGTTAATCAACTTCTTGAAATTTTTTGTCTCTCATTGGCAACACTGGCAAAATTTTTAAGGGGAAAAAGCTTCTTAACAGAAAAAGCTTCTTAAGGGGAAATCTAAACTGTTATATCTCGCAAACGGAAGGCTGTAAAAAGCTCAAATTCGATAAAGTTTAGTTTTAGGTTTGTGAAAATTTTTAAGTTTTCGGCCAAGCAAAAAAATTTTCGGCCTGAAAGCGTTTTTTAGCTTGACAACTCATCGGCGCGATCTACTGCAGAGTTGTAAGTCGGGCCGGGCTTTTCGGGTCGGGTTTGGGCCGGGTTCGGGCCTAAAGTTGACAAAGATTTCGGGCTTAATTTGGGCCTCAGACGTGTTTTTTGTTTTGGGTGCACAAAAATATAATCAAAGTAACTTGGCAAAATTGCTAAATTTTTTAGATCTATCTTAACTTTCGAATTTTTTCGGGCATGATTTGGACTTAAAATTAATTTTCGGGTTTGGGCTTATATTTTCGGGTTCGGGCCTCGACTAGTCGGCCCGTTTACAACTCTGATCTACTGTACACTGGGCTTAAAATCCTGAGCGTCTCCGCTGTGGCGTTGCTAAGAACGGTGGCACTCGGGGCGGGATTTCGTGTGGCACCCTTTATCGGTCCAAAAATACGTGAAGACCAAAAATGAAAAAAGGGTCTTCGCTGCAAAATGAGTTGGTTTTCGGTCCAAAAGTATGTGAAGATCAAAAAAAAATCAATGGGTTTTTGTCGGTCCAAATAAGGATAGGGATCAAATAAAGTGAAAAAAGAAAGGTTTTACAAATCGGTGAAGTTATAATTTCACAGTATAATATGGTAACACCCGGGGAGGGCCGCTCCCCCCCCCCCCCCTAGCGACGCCACTGCGTCTCCGTAGTTTAATTTATAGAAATTCAGTTCGGCCAGCGTACCGTCTGGCTTGCGGGCAAGCTGCCAGTTGGTTAAACTAAACTAAGGATACCAATTGTAATTGCATTTTATTTGTCGCACTGGCCAGTTGGTCAAGCGGTAATGCGCTCGTCTCTGAAGGGAGGGTTTAAAGTTCAAATCTCGGGCCGGTTAAATCAGACGCAATTTTGACAACGGCTCACCTTTGCTACGACATTTCTTCGAATGGAGCTCTGTTGACTGTGTGAAAAGAGGCGGAAATGGGCCCCGCAAGATCATTACACGCCTCTACGTAATACAGAGAGTATTATAAAGAAAAAATTAATTTAAATTTGAATTTGTCCCAGCCAGGAAACAGCCAAAGCATCTTTTGGTCTTCGAGTCAAGCTGCCACCAGCCCACCTGTCTACTACACTTGATGGAGGCTTCACACTGTCCCTTTAATAGCTAAACGTCAAGCAGGGAATCTATAAATACTAACTTTTATAGTCTTTGGCTTGACCCGACCAAAAATCGAACCCCGATCTACCATTTCAGGAGCAGACGCTCTATCCACCCGACCGCTGACCATAGGCGTCGGCAAAGGGGGGCAGAGGAGGGCAATGCCCCCCTGGATTTTCACGCACTCTTTCTTAAACCTCCAAATTTCAAATCTCTTTCCTTCTTAGAAGTTAATACTGGCTCTATTCTAATCGCCCCCCACCCCCTGAAAAATTTTCTGCCAACGCCCTTGGCACTGATGGAAGTACGCTCATATGCTCACGACTTTACGCCCCATATAGACCAGACCATAAGTATGCGTAACAGAACGAGCTAGTTTGTGTGGCGTTCTTCTACACGTATTCGACTCGTAAGCAGAACGCCATGGGTTTGATTCCACGAAGCACAATAATTTTTCACAGTTAGGGCTTCAGTTAGAGCTGGAAAAAAAATATTGTGGTAACTTATCACTGTTGAATATGGGTCTCTAAATTTACTTTTTGTAGCCATCGAAACATCTAGCAAATTTTCAATTGTTTTTTTAACTGACTAGTCCACAGACCCGGCGCCAGAATAGCGTGACTGGGGGGGGGCAGAAATAAATTTTGGGGGGGCACAAGAAGTTTATTTATGTGAATTCGATGGGGGCACGAGAAGTTAAAAAAAAGGTCTTCGTCCCAAAATTTTCACAAAATCTGGTTGTCATCCCAAAATGCTTTCGATTTTCCGCGTATTCTGAAGTGAAGACCAAAAAAAAGGTCTTTGTCCCAAAATTTCCACAAATTCTGGTTGCCGTCTCAAAATGCTTGCGATTTTCCACGTATGCTAAAGTGAAAATCAAAAAGAAAAAGAAAAGGTCTGCGCACCAAAATATTTCCACAAATTCTGTTTGTCGTCCCAAAATGCTTGCGAATTTGTGAGTCTTAGGCCTCGATTTGCGCTCCAGTAGCCCCGAGCCCCTTAATTTCTTCGGGGCACAGTTCTCGCTTGGGGGGGTGCAATTTTTGTTTGGGGGGCACAAGCAGTCATTTAGGGGGGCACAGCCCCGGAATGCCCCCCCGTGGCGCCGGGCCTGCTAGTCCACCAGTAGGAAGCTTTCAATAAAGAGCAATGGTATTGTTGCGAGATAAAAACAACTCGTAAAAATTTGGAAACGAAGTTTGCGTGGAATTTCACTCCGTTCACGCATCTGCGTAACATTATCACGTAAAACTGTGAAGTTTCATTGAGTTCGCCTCGTCGCTAATTATTCGCTTATAATTTATTATTGTTTAAGTTCGTTATAACCACGAGCCAGCCGGGGCCAATCTAATTATTTATGACGTCACACTATTCACAAAGTTTTAATAGAAAAGCGCTAATAAACAGATACGGCAGAGGTATCCTGACTGCCAATTCAGCTTCAGCAGCACTAACCATTTTTTCTTTCTTGGTTGCGATAATTAGGATTAAACTCTAATTTAAAATGTCCCAATTATAAAATGGTTATTATACTCCATCCATGGCCTGTTTTCAACTAACTCTACCTCTGCTTTACTTAAATACAGTACATGAAATCAAATATCAAAAATTGTTATGTGCTTTTGTTAAATTCGTGTTCTTGCTGGTTCTTCAAGAAAATAATCACCTAACTCAAAATTTTGAACCCTTTATCCATTTGCCAGTTGCTGTGACTTTAATGACCTGGGCCGAACTATTTGAGAAGATCAAATAAAACAAAGGTTAACAAAACTGTGACCCACAACACGAAAAAACAGACACCGCCGGTGATAAAAAGTAGATCTAATTCAGTGGCAAGAAAAATGCTTCGTGCTAATCAAACTAAAACTCAAAGAAAAGACTAAGAACTTGACAACTCGATGTTAAATTCAAACCAGAGTAGTCCAAGTGGTTGCGACAACAAAATAACCAAATCTAAGTCGGTATTCACTACACTCTCTGAGTCACTGTATTGCGATGAAGCGTGTAACGAGTTTGAGAGTGTCATCTCTGAGTAATTGTGCCTGCGGGAAACGTAGTTCGTTTCAGAAGAAAATTGAATTCCAGCTACTTAGGCAATTACTTACATCGACTCAAGCTAGGCTTTCAGGCACCGATAAGTCATCGTTCGTTCGTATGAACCAGGCACTCGATGTCTGTCTAACCACAGCAGCGTAGAGCACCGTTTTTTGGATTCTGTTTGCTAGTCTTTTTTCAGGCTGGGCACAAGTTACGCCTCATGAGAAGTGGGTTTTGCATTGCAATATTCATTCACGTTTTGCGCTGTAGCGTGTAAAAGTAAGTGGAATGAGACCCGTCTTCAAGAAATTGTGCCTGCCAGCTGCAGTTCCTTTTCGAAGAAATGTCGCAGCGTTGGCGAGCCGTTATTGTAATTGTAATTGTAATTACATTTTATTCACCAAGTTGCCCAGGCCAGGAGACAGCGAAGGGACCTTTCGGTCTTCGAGTCAAGCTGCCACCTGCCCACCTGTCTACCACACACGGTGGAGGCTTCACACTGTCCCTTTAATTGCTGATCGTCAAGCAGGGAAGCTGTGAATACCAATTTTTATAGTCTTTGGTTTGACGCGACCGGGAATCGAACCCGAGTCTACCGCTTCAGTAGCAGACACTCTATCCACTCGACCACTGATCGGTTATTGACCACTGATCCGTTAGCAACACTGTATCGTATTCGACGGCCTGAGAGTTGAACCTCAGAGCTCTCGTTCTTGTGGCGAACGCATAACTATTCGACTAACTGGTTGTTCAATTTTGCAGCCTCTACCTTGTAAACATGCTCCCCGCGATTAACTGTAGCTAATATTGGTTTCGTTAGTAAGTGAAAATGACCTCATCAACCGTAGGTATGCCGATTTTTCGCGATCTTCGTGTTGTTGAAGCTCGTAGTAAAAACATGTATCGTGACTTGACTCAAAAACGCGATGAGTTTGAAAAGTTATGCG
This sequence comes from Trididemnum nubilum, assembly GCA_963965965.1. Lineage (NCBI taxonomy): Eukaryota > Metazoa > Chordata > Ascidiacea > Aplousobranchia > Didemnidae > Trididemnum > Trididemnum nubilum. The sequence goes on from OZ014469.1 coordinate 3,367,164, forward strand.
GTTTCTTTCAACTCCCTACGTCGAACTGTCCTGTGATAGTGACGTCATCTATTCGATTGTAGCAAATCAATGCATACAAAATATTTGTGATTTTTGCTCAACAGAAGAGAGAATTTTTGTTGACGTAAACAGCTTTTCACACACAATCGCGATGCAAAGAACAAAATTAGCTAACTGGCGATGCTGCTGATTGATTGGTTACTCCCTCAGAAAATTTGAACCAATCACAATTGCACTTTCTCCAACAAGATCAAAGTCCAAGATTACCATGTGACTATTTTAAAAACAATGCGTAAAATTTAAAACCAGAAAAATTTCAAACATTTTTAATGCTCTTGATTTCAAGCTCATTTTAAATTCTTGGATGATGAGATTTTGTTGTACTGTATGTTTTGAAACCAATTTGTTATGCCATTAGTAAACAGATCAAAATTAAATCTTTCACAATACTCAATGTATTGCGCCGAAGCGTGTAACGAGTTTGTGGGGCCTTATCGCGTTATTGCAGGTATTATAGTTTCTCAAGAAGAAATGTTGCAGCGGTGGCTAGTCGCTTGGCAATACAATGTCCCATTTGACAGGCTCGAGATTCGAACCTCTGACCTACCGATCCAGAGACAAACGCGTTACCGCTCAACCAAAACTGGTCGGTTAGTAAACTGAAAAGCTCGCATTCAACTCATTGAAAGTCTTGTGGTATGACAATCATTTAAATTTAATCTTAGTTTTCCTATCTCGATATCGGTATTTTGCAATTTCGAATTCGGAATCGTCTTCTTAAAAAGCTGTTCGCTTGGCTGGTAAGCCTGAAATTCGAACAGCTACACTTTGATTACAGTGCTTTCTGTGCGTGTGACGAATAAGTTTTTCGGTCAAAAACGTTCTGATTCCTTTTTTGTTTTGCGGCTGGGTCTAAACTGAGCGTAAAATTGTGAGAGTACATATACATCCTTAGGTTGTTTCTTACGCCGGAGTACTGAAGTTCTGTTTAAAATTAACTTATTATGCTTTTGTACGCTTGCGATTATACGTCCAGTGTAGTCCGAGCATATGTAGTGAACATACTGATTTTTAAGATGCATTTTGACCGTTGCCTCTGCTTTTTTTGCTTACAAAAAGGACCATCAGCATTATCTCTGCGTTTACTGCATATTATTTGGCTAATCAAGGCGTAAAAACCTAACACGTAACAAAACGTAACATTTGCAGTAATAGCTGCTAATAAGGCAAAACTGGCAATTCTTTTTACAGGTCTTGGTTTTGATTTTATTGTCTGCCAAAGCTTTTTCCGAGTTTTCACAATCGGAGGAAAATACCGGGCAGCGATATTGTTGAATGAGACGGTTTCAAATCGGTTTGAAATACCGGATGGTGTCTGATAAACAAAATTCTATTCTCCCTGCATTTAGTTTAATGCTTGAAAATACGAAAAATTCCATAACAATGAGTCATTATTGGTGAATAAGTGAAATTTTATTGTCACATTCGCAGCAAGCAGGGGGCCGCATTGACACCAAGCAACTGAGGAAGCTATCGAAAACTGCATTGTTGAGATAAATAGAAGTTGCAGAAGCCGACAGATAGTCCTTTGGTGTCGAATTTCAGCGAACTGCAAAATTTTTGTTTGTTATTAACTTAATCGAAACCATGAAGTCTGCGACGAACCGGTTTCTATTCAGGATCCTGCGTGCCACAAAGGAACAGTTCTTCGGTCTGCTTCTTATTACACTTCTCCTATCTACAACATTCAAAGACACTAAGAATTAGGCTCCGATTTTGGGAGGTGGGATTTTTCGTATACTTACAATGTATAACTGTAAATATTTTAATAGTGTAGTATTGTAATCGAATTTTGTAGCTTTTTTGTTTTTTTTGCAAAACTGCAAAAATTATTTTTCGAAATAGGGAATCACTGGGAAAGACTATAAAAACTTTAGCAATAAAAAATTCACATTCGCGTTTTTGTGTGCGCTTTTAAAAACTAAGGTTGGGGTTGAGTTAGAACTAAGATTTGGGTTAAAAATTATTAACAAATTTTTTTGTGAAGCAAAATTTTGCAAGATTTCGCCCTACTTTTTCAATTTCATTTAGTTTTGGGCTTTAGGCAAAAGTTGAAATGGTAGCGCTTGCTAGGAGTTGTTGTGGGGTCTGGTAAGATAAAGATTCGATATGAGGTCTTCTGGGGTTGGGATTCGATGCAGAGTTGGTGGGATTGGAATTCAATGCGGGTCGGGTGGGTGCTGGAATTCTATGTCGGGTGAAGATGCCTAATAACTAAACAATGTTGGAAAAACGTTTGCTTTCAGTTTTTACCGCATTAAGAAACGTTTAATTTTTCGGTGTTTAGATTGTTACTAATTTCAATCGCAGGATTATGAAAGAATCAGATCGAGAATTTATCGCAACACCGATGCACGGCTGCGCGCGTCTTCGCGATCGTTTTCTTTCAGTTTTGTTGATTTGCAACATCGCATCGGCTTTTGTTTCACTTTTTGTTTTGGTTTTATTACATCACTGCATGCTGCATTGTTTGTTGTGACGTCACCGCTTTGCAGCTATATTGAGTCATATACGCGCTATTATTTGCTAAGCAGAGATATAAAATGTTTAGTACGATGTTGACAGGCGCATAACGTGGGCAGTTCAGATTTGAGGGGGTGTTGTAGCATTCTGTTTAGATTATTACACAACAGAGTGTGAAGTATTAACGCATAGTGTAAAGCAGTACAGAAATACTTGAGAAAGAGCTAAAGCTATGAAGAATACGTATTACTAAAGATCTACGTAAAAAATCATAACGTAGAAATCTATTACCATATCGACAACAGTAAATAAGGGTTAAAAAAGAGTTTTTTTGTTTTTATTTATATTTTTCTTGAGTTTTCTTTGCAATCAGCGTTTGAAAAAACACCTGATGATCCTAGGAACGAGCAAAATAGTATGTAGGTGAGAATTGAACGAAAAAACTATACTAACAAAATATTTTGCTCCTTCATCTTTCATTTTCTCAAACAAAAATTTCGAGATCTTTTATTTGCTACGAAAAGTGGAATTTTTCCTACTCAATTTCTTCTATTTAAGCAAAAAAAAAAAAAAATACTAGCGGTTTAACTGCCCAAAAATATATCTCTTTGGTCAGTTTTAGAAGGTTAGTATTGTTTATCAATTATTTGTCGCGGGCTGAATTCTCAATTTCTCAAAATTATTGAATTCCTTAAAGCATTACCAAGCTTGTGCGTTTATTGAATAAAACCTGCAATAATATCTCGTTATGATCACACAATCAGATTCAATCCCAATGCAAAGATTTTGGGGCTAATGCATAATGAAAGTCTTTTAGCTGTGAGAATAGTTGACGGTAAAATCGAAAGTAAAGTTTTCAACGCGTGAAAGCCCGTCAGCATATTAGATTGATCGCGTTTTCCATTTTTGTGCATTTAGCTTGGATTGGTGAAGTTGCAGTCTTAGGATTGGCATTTCAGATAGAAATTAAGGAGAATTCTGATCAAAGCGAAGAAAAAAATAAAAGAGAAGTACCAAGTATTAGTTTAAGCTGATGCTTCTCGCTTTAGCCCATACAGTTGTAGAGCTTTCAATAATAAGCGATGTTCTAAGATTTACTTGACTTTGCGATTTACGATTAAATTTAATATAAGCACCAAGTGTTATAATTCAAACATTACGCTCAAAACTTGAGGATAAAACATGCAGTAACACTATGCTTCGACTTTTGAGTTAATATATTTCATCCGACGTAACCGAAGCAATTAAGCTGTGATGTTCATTCTGTGAAGTAGTAGTTCGACGCTTGGCTGATCTATTCTTACTTTCGTTTGTAAGTTTCAGATATTGTGGTAGGTTTAGAATTTCGTAAAAATTATAACGCCGCAATTATCTCGGATTTGCCACTTTTCGACTTCAATTAAGGTAAGTTGATGATTTTGCTGTTAAGCTATTAGAAATAAACTCTTTCGAGTTAGCAAGTTTTTTTTCACTTACGATGATTGAAAGTGGGATTACGAAACGTCTTTAAGCATCGTCTACGTCTTAGGGTCGAAGCAACAAAATTTTATTGCGCAACAATGCGCATTGCCACTTTTATGCAAACACCTGGGCAGCTTAAACTATTTCCATTTAAAATTAATTTATAAAAATACTGAACCTAAGTGTAGCAAATAAGCTAGGCACAGGTTGCAGTAAAATACTCAATTTTAACTGTTTATTGAATAAAGTTGTTTATTTGTTGTTTATTATTGCTTGTATTATTATTGTTTCTTTGTTTATAGATGCAAAGCGAATCGGGAAGCTATTTGATGCAACACCCCCCATATCCTGGGGTTTACGAACCAGTTTGGGGACCCAACCCCATTTCCTCTTTATCCTTCACCAACGCAGAAGAAAATTTTTTCGGAGGTAAGACTTAGACAAAAATTAAAACAAGTGATGAAAGCACAGCAATTTTTTTCGTCTCTTCCTGCTCCGGCACCTTGGTCTGTTCAGATGAGGGCTCATTCCAAGTGTTTTACATTTTACTACTAAGCATGAAAAAAATTTCACCAAAATAAAGCATAAAACGGAATCGAAAAATTATGCTTTCAGGCACAGTGGTGTGCATTTTATTTGAGACCCCCCCACTTGCTATATGCTGACGGGTTACTGAAAATCATTATCAATTTTATTGAAATAGAAATTGATTTTATGATTAAACAAGAATGATTTCTATTTAAACATGATTTATAATGACTTGAACTACTTGAATGAAAAGATTACCTGCACAGTTTTCAAATATTGCTATGAGTTACGAAACATTTTCGATTTTGCTTACATTTTCAAAAAAATAATGAATTAGCGTTACCATAATTTATAGAGACACTTATGCACCATAGTTGTTAAACTACAATAAAAACTTTCAGATAATTTTTTTGACCATTTTTAACAAAAATATTTCTTAATTCAAATATTTTTGAAACTATTTGATCAGTTACAGTAACTTATGATAGATACCAAAGGCCAACAAAACCTTTACACTGCGCTTATTTTTATTTGCAGTACTTTACGGACAGGTAACTTGTATGCTGGTAAGGCGATAAGCTGGGCGTACCGAGTCTCTGCATAAACTAAGGATACCCTTTTATGCTTACCATTTCCCGCTCAGTGTAAACCGGATCCGGTCGAAAGATCTGCAGGGCGCCCATAAGCTAGATAGCGTAATTTCTTTGAGATTGAGGGTTTGAATTGCTTTGAAATTGATAGAAGCGAGATAATACGTATTATGTAAGATCGTTGGGGACGGCCAAATGCTATTTTGTTCCCTTCAAAATCCTCATGAAAGAGCAGGAAACGACTAATCTAAATATTTTTTAGATTACATTTCCAACTCGTCAAGCCACGAAATTAGCAATGACGTAATTGATGACATGATAATGGACCCACGTTTTGACTTGACGTCATCAATATCCGAATTCAAAAATCTACAGCTGAATTCCCCGAATGGACCTTTCCCAGCAGCGCCTTCTTGTGAAAGTGAATTTGACCCCCACTTATTCAGTTACCCAACCCCTCCTCAACAAACCATGCCCCAACACTTCTACGATGTTCTCCCCCCTTTAGAAAACCACATCTATTCCCCAGAAGAGGCATCTGACTCGGACAGCAGCATTCAAACACCCCAATCGATCACCTCCCCCACCGCTGAAATACACAATTGGCCCCAAACTCCAGACCGGGCAAACGAGCAGGTACAATCTTGGGTTTATTGAGCCATTTTTGCCTCAAAATATTTAGATCTTTTGTTGCTGAACTCTTTCATCATCTTATTAACAACCCAATGCTATTTTTACGCTGCTTCGTGAACGCAAGCGACTAACTGCGAAGCAGAAAAAATCAATCTCTCAGTTGTTTTTATAGCTACATTATTCTATATTAGTATCATGGCAAAGTAGCTTTACGTCCTGCTGCTACCAGATTTGGCGATGGCTCCGTTGAACGTCGAAACGTTCGCAATGAACTACTTTTAACTGTACTCTGCTGGCCAAATTTAAACGACAGTCTTCAACGTTTTGAAAAGCAGTAAATCCCTGTTAAATTGTTCCTGAAGTGAAATAGGCAGAAACAATTTAATAGTTTACTAAGACATCAACGACATTCATAAAAAATAAAAAACTTTCTATTGAAAAAGAAAGCTTTGACTATTTAATTTTGGGTTTGATGAAGAAGACAAGTGATAAAGCATCAAAGAATTGATTGTTTTGTTGAATTTTACAAATCAACCCAAAACGTCACCTTATGGAAGCATCTCTATATCTTTTAATTTATCTTTTGATCACGACGAGGGCGTATGATACACGCCAAAAATATTTAATGCAGTTAATAAAACATGATCAATTTACTCCTGTGTTGTTGCTACCGCTATCTCTACTATAGGTTGCAATTACTTGACCGAAATAGAAATGATTTTTCATAATTTTTTTTTATTATTATTAATTATTATTAAAGAAAAACGTTATTTTTCCTTGTTGCAAGATTTTTGATTTTAAAATATTTTTTAGAGAATTAAAAAAAATGTAATAGCTCGCTTGTTGAATGAACGTCTTTGTTGATATTTTGTTAAATGTAGTTTTGTTGCTGACCCATCTAGTTCCAATTAATTGTATTATGAGAATCACCAATATGGTCGCTATCGTAAATAAGCTATCTTAATTTTTAGTTTTTACCAGCCACTGGACTTCCAAGGCCATCAGATTCGTCATGCTGTTCTTCGTTTAACTTCCCTTTGAATACACAAGTTGGTAAGTCTCTTCAAAAATAATTTATGCGACATTTGTAGAAAAAATTTTGCTTTCCTTATTCGACAAATGTTTGTTTTATAGCAAAACATTGCGTTTCATTGATTGTAAATCACCAAGTTACTGATCTTGCACCAAACCGAATATTATTTACGCCGACGTTCTTGTTTGTTTGGTTTGACGTTTTGCTACCCAGTTCAGGAAGTAGCTTTAAAAGAGTATCGGGGTTGCAAAAATCAGATTATTTTGTTTTGTTCAAATCGGTTTTTTATCCTCAAAAACATTCTACAAAAAGTTGACTGAAAAAAACTAACACTGATATTTCGAATTTTCGCGGACTTTCGGGAAAGAACCATAAAAACAAGAAGCAATTTTTTGTCACTCATTTCAAAGTTTATTGTTTAGATTTGAGCAGATTTTTTACGTTTAGCTGTTAATTTTACTTTGGAATTTAAGCAAAATTAAAAATCACAAACATATTTAGTCAGATCTAATAAGAACAAGAGATTATTATCTTATGATTAATTGTTTCACTTTTTAATTATGCCTTATGTTTATTGAAAATAATTTTTTTGATATTATGGTATAGAGTACAGTATTTTATGTGTTCTTATTCGAACGTATTTTTTACGCATTTTTGTTTCTTTATCTTACATATTGATTCATTTCTTTTTTTTTTTTATTTAAATTCCTAAACCATTCAGACCATTGTTGTGTAAGGTTGTTTACTTGTTGCTTATTTTGCAATTTTTAATATTTTGAACTGTTTTTAGTCCTAAGTTGACTTTGGTTTTGTGTTGTACGATCTGCCACGCCAGACACCACATTACTTGTCCATAGAACCTGATGCAACGACGTATTGTATGTGATTTAAGAATGCACTGGTATAAATCAACTAACTAAATCGTCATTTTTTCAGAATCTCAGCTCATAATGAACATGGACGATCAAATGAATTACGCCGTTGAACCTTTTAGTACAAATGATAAATTTTTGGTGGAAACATCACACTTTTCATTACCTCGTAATTCTATAAAAACCGAACCCAATTATGTAAATAGAGACACGTGGCCGACCCAACCTATGATTTCCCCTCTCGAAGTTGGGTGTGGAAACCCACGGCACCCCCATATTCTGCAACAACCCATTGCAAGTTCTTCATTGCAACGAAGTCCCCAAAAAGTCGTCAAAAAGAGGCACCGACAGAGGCGTCGAAAAGGAGCAGATAAAGGTAAGGTGTTTGTGTCGTCTAATAAGCTGTCGACTAATAAGGTGTCGTCTAATAAGGTGTCGTCTAATAAGGTGTCGTCTAATAAGGTGTTACTGAAAAGTTGAAATCAGTTAGTACTACGCTGATAAAAATTCGTGGTCGATCCATTTTTGTTTTTTACAAACCCTATTTCTTGTCTGTTTTGTTTTAGACGAAAAAAAAGAAAAAAAAATTGGAAAAGAATTAAAATAGTTTTGGAAAGTTTAAATAAATGTGGCAAGTTAGGGTTGATTTTGTACGAATTTTGCTGAAGTCTTTTAGCATAAATTTTTTTTGTAAAGTTTTCTGTTTCATCATGTCACTCACTAAAATAGAAATATTTTAAAAGCTTCGGTTTCACATTTTACCAGTTAAAGTAACTTTTATATGCAGTATCAGAACCACTATTAGCAACCTTGTGTATCATGTATCAAGTCATAAGCGTAAAGTAAAATATCAAAACAATCAAAGCGACAAATTTCCACTTGCAATTTATTACTTTATAATAAATTGAAACTGTGATAATTAATCTGTGACGCAGCAGTCAGGGTCGCATTCTTACACAATAATCATACGGAAGTTCGAACTAACTGATTAATTGAAAATTGAAAGCATAAATTTCAGCTGTTTTTACGTTCCCAATGAGCAGTAAGCCAAACCATTACCTAATGCTTCTGATATAGAAAAAATACTAAAGTTATGTAGCAGTTTTGAAACATAAACTTTTTTTCCCAACTGTGAGGTAGCAGTAGGCTATTGTTTCACATATCTGCTTTCCCAGTAGTCTAGTGTTTCATAAGCATGTGAATTCGCAAATAACCTGTCGTGGCAACCTACTCAAACCTTCAAAACACACGAAGGCAATTTCTGCACTTGCCATCGTACCCTCTTCTCAGATTACTCTGATCAAAGTTTGACAACAAGGTCACCAGAAAGAGGATTCTTTGCCAGTATCACTCTGGTATTCCACTTAGCTCAACCATACTGCGCTAGCAGCACTGAACATGGACACCATAATATGACATCACATTAGCAATTGCAAAAATTGCCCTCGTGCAGAAATTGCCCTCGTGTGTGGTTTGAAGGTTCGGGTGGGCTGCCAGGATGTGCTATGTGTGAATTCAGATGCTGATGAAACACTAGCCTAATGGGAAAGCAGATATGTGAGGTAAGTGCTAACTTACAGTTGTGAAAAAGAAATTGAAAAATAACCTTTGAAACTGCCTTCAATCGGTGGGAGATTTTAGCGCTAAAAACTTGAACTTAAATAATTCCACCTGAAAAAATTCTCAGTGTTTTCTAAAAACCTATTTAGACTTTGGGAAGTTTTGAGTATAAATTAAGGAGAAACTTATAATTGAAATTGGTATTGTCAGTTTTTTTCTTAAATGCATAGCTAGCAGGAAGTTTTTGCCCCGTTCTAAAGTAAATTTCGCAGCCTTAACGGATGCATAATGAAATCAAAATGTAATGAATTGTGAAGTTCTTTTTCCTTTTTTTACAGTATATTGTGGATATATTTGGATATTATGAATATACCCTCTATATTTAGAAACCGAAACAAATTATTTAATAAATGCGGGACATGCTAATGTTTGCGGTTTGCTTTTAACTTTTTTTCAAATCTAAATTAGTCCCTTTTTTGCGATTTAAAATTTTTAATTAGGAGCCAATAACCTCAGTTTCTTTTAGTGTGTGAGCTGTCTAATTGTTGGCCCATGTGAACTTCATGTATCGCCATTATGTGCTTTAGTAAATTTAACGTCAACCGCCCAGTAGGACATAAAGTTTGAAAAATAGAGACAGTTCCAATGTTTGTTTTTTTTTTGCTTTGTTTTTTTCATCTGGTTTCCTTGTTAATCTCAGCCCAGTGGTTACTAGAGTTGAGCTTCAAAGCGAGATTAGACGTTAATAGTAAGTATCACAGTTTATAAGCCCTACCACTCAACATCCCATCGATTCTAGACTTCTAGAGGTGCATTACAGCACTTGGAATTACTGATCTGTTTTGTGGCCAAAGCCAATAGGGAGAAAAGGAACTAGGCCTCACAAATCCCTCCAAAGTTTTTTGGGGCATTACGTTCTTGCTATTTTCCCAACTCTTGAAAACTTTTTATTTGCAGAAAAAACTGTCCACTTGTGGGAATTCATCCGTGACATTCTACTGGAGCCTCAACATTGCCCCTCCCTCATGAAATGGGAGGACAGGGGAACGGGAGTATTCCGTTTTGTCAAATCCGACACCGTGGCCTCCATGTGGGGGAAGAAAAAACAAAACCCAAAAATGACCTATGAAAAGTTGAGTCGAGCAATGAGGTGAGATGAGTTCATTATTGTATTTGAATTAGCTAGTTGAATAAAATTATATTTGAATAAAATTTAGCTTGTTATAAATTTTAATTGATGAATGAAACTAGAAGAATTCTATTTAAATTAGATTTTACCGATGATGGATTTAGAGTATAGCCTAAAACGTTTTAACAGATAGTGTTTTTCACCAAAGTTTGTTTTGGTTGAACCAAAGTCAAAGTTACTAGTTAGTGCAGCATTACATAAATTTTTATCGTTAACACTTTTGCAATAATTTTTTTTTGTTTATTAAGTTTGGTAGACTAGAATTAAAGTCCACAAAAAAATCATTAAGCGACGAGCTTAAGATGTGAAGGAAAAATTCAAAGCAAAAAACATGAAAGAATAAAAAGTACTTGGCAGAAGTATTTTGTTTCATTTTTTTAAATCAGCTTATTTTCATTAACCGCTGAACGTGAATGGATTTGGCCAAGAAGTATTTTTCTCCGAAACTTAATTTTCATTTGCAAATTTTTTCTTCAGTGTTGCTACACTAATGTTATTGTTTTAATATTGTTACGCGTATTTTTGCGTCACAACGTAATGTCGAAGCAAATACGTGATTTGCGTCAAAGAATCGCAAAAAGTTTTGGATGCCCAACGAAAGTTATTTGTTCTGTCGTTGTTTACAGCAACTAAATTCGAAATTTAATTTGTATTGTAATAAATCCTGAGTTAACCACAATTTTCTCAATTTATTGTGCAGTGCAAAGTGATGATTAACTTTAAAATACTGTAATTCAATTAATCTCCTTGACTTGAATTTATTCTGCGACAATTTTTGTAACGAAGATTTTTTAAATTTATGCAGGTTGCTTTAATTTCATTTTTGATTTGTTTTCAACGGCTTTTTAAAATAAACAGCAACTTTTTATTGATACCCAAAAACAAATTTTTTACTTTTTCAGTTCATGTCAAATGGCCTGATAAAATTAGAATAAGTAAATAAATAAACAAGTAAAACGTTACATTTGTTCTAAACGATAATTTTGAGCGAATGATCAAAGGTTGTTGAATCGAGGTTCATTTCCCAGACTGGCAATGCATCGCTGTGTCTTTGTGAAAGACACTTAACGCTTAATTTTCATTGGATCTAGCTTTTGTGGTGGCCCAGATTGACGAAAACTTTGCTCCTTATGGGTGTAGTTGTACGAAACAGAATGTACAAACTGTTTATGAACAAATTAGAAAAAGAACCCGAAACCACAATTTTTATAGAAAAACTTAACCCGAAGAGTGTTTATGGAAAAATAGAATAAATAAGTTTGGGTTTTTGTCCTGACAATAATTTTTTAATGCTGCAGATATTATTACAACCGTGGAATTCTGGAACGAGTGGACGGACGCCGCTTGGTGTACAAATTCGGTCCTAACGCACACGGCTGGAAGGAATCCGAGTCGCACACGACCAAAAGTGGTAAGTGTGGGTTCGTCTTCAGTTACGTGCTGCTTATCTAAAAGCAATTCTTGATAACAACCTTAAGAAGCGCGTGCTGCTTATTAGGAGTTTCCCCCACTCTTTGCGGCCCTTCGAATTAACGTGTGGGAGAATCGCGTAATTCTGTTAACTAGCCTAAGAGCGTTTTAAAAGTATCATGCCAGAAAATTAATAATAGACTTAAATGCTATTTAACAATGAAAGGTTACTTTTAAAATACCCTGTGTTTGTGAAAGTTGCAAAATTGTGCTGAAATTTAGTCGTTCAATACGGTTTTAGAAAAAAAAAGCTTTTCGTAACCTTGTTTGTCCTTTTTGCTACCATGTTAACTTTGCATAATTTAACACGCGTTTGCATATTTATTTTTAAATAAGTTTTTGGCATCAAATTTTATATCCTCAAAAATATTTTGCAAATACAATGTTTTTATGATGTAACAACACCGATGCAATTCAATAAGATTGTTACCAATTTTGCTGGTTTTGAAAGTAAAAAAATGATTCTGGAAGCACTGCAGCTATCAATCTCGACTTGACAATAGGGGTTTATGTACCAACTTCGGTTAACTTTGATTCCTGGATGAACAAAATTTCAGGGGAAAAAATAAATGGCCCGGTAAATTGCTATAATCATAACGCAATTCAAGAAAAGCGTCTCTAAACTTGCTAATCCAGTTAAAATCAATCGAATAAACTCATCGGTGTAGAAAATAGAAAATTAGTGATTCGCTATTCAAAGTTATTTCACGCTGGCGTATTCGACTCTTGGTATAATTATCAGAGATAGTTGTATGGATTTATTGAAGACGCTACAATTGGGTCGAATAATTTTTGAAAATTGGTTCCTGTTTCTTAATCACATTATTTTTTTCTCAATGAAGTCCCCAAAAATCCCTTACAACGACCACGACCGCCGAAATGAAAAACACGCGGAAGCAAATTAATGTCAATTATTACGAAATAAAAGCAAGAAAATGAGTTGAATTGCTTCGCAACAGAAAGTCGGATATAATGTTGTTGATTTTTCGAGTGCTTTGATTTCCGAAAATTGCAAGATCACGACAACGTTAAAAATACAATCATGCAATAACTGGAGCACTATTTCTATGAGAAGCAATAAATTTGAAATTGAGACTGGCTGTTCTTAAATTTTATTGAAGAATAGATGACTTCAATTTAATCTTGTTGAGTTAAACGGTGTCTTTTGTTATTTATCATGATTATCGAACTTATCTTTAAGCAAATCAGCAAAAACAATCAAAACCAAGAGTAGCGCTGCTTTATTAATTTTTGGCTTGCGTTCTAAATAACTTTATTCATACGAGAATTTGTTCTTAATTTGCTTTTTTTTTTAACTTTAAGTAAAAATAAACCCCTTTTTCTTATGCTCTCAAATTAAAGTGCACGGCAATAGAAAAGCGCAAGTAAGTCTACAAATGGAGTAAAAGCAGAAGGATATCTCTTTTTTTTCTCCTCTTAAATAATTACCCCCAAATCCACTATAATTGTCCCGAATTTCTATTGTTTTCTTTGTTCGTTCTGAAAACGAAAAAAACTAGGAATCGACAATCAAAAAAACGTCGATTATTGATTTGTTGATGCATCGTTGTTATTGTGTCGCAAACACATAGGCTTACCGTTGATCATTTTTCGAGTTTTTGTTCTTTTTTTCTTCGAATTAAAGTTGCTGCTTGCTCAAAGCCACTACGCTGATACAATTGTCGTAACTGAAATTTGTAAATGTTAATCTACAAACTTTAAAGTCTTGGGATTGCAACAACGTGACCTTTGCCCTAGTCGCAATTGAACCTAAACTGGAGATTGTGTGGCCAAGTTTATTTCAAGAACAACGCTTTGGACATCGATAGGATTGGTTAGAGACTATACTCAAGGAGGAGATTTAAAGGTCGCAGGGTGTAAAGGGTAAGGGTCATGCTCTTACGCCAAGGGGTAGATAATCCAATTGGACGTACAGCGTAAGAGAATAAGGGCTTAATGTGTTTTCATAGCCAGTCTAACCAGATTGCCCTGATGTTTAGACTCTGCCAAAGCCAATTCATTACAAGGTGACACAGCTTCCGCCACGTCACGCTGCGATGACGTTACTTCCGCTCCACTGGCTCCTTGCAAGATGGAAAACAATGAAGCGCTGGATGACGTCATCGACACGCAATCGCCATCAGCAACGCTGTTGCCGAGCGCTGACGTGTTGCTAGGGAAACCGACAACTCACGTTTAAAAACGCCAGTGTTTCCAATTTCATAAAAAAATGTTGGCAATCCAGATTGAACTTGCAGTTGGGGGATGTGGTGAGATCGATGGAAAAGCAAGAAAACTCCGCCAATAATCTTCGAATGCTTGAATAGTTGTGATTATTACTGATCGTTTGCCTGCGTTTTGCTGTTTTTTAGCGGATATTTTTTAAATTATTACCGGATTATAATAAATTCTTGATTGCAACTTGTGTCATAATCAAACGTCATAATTAAGTTAGACTGAATCTTTTACCCTTAAGTTACGAGTATTGGCGTAACTAAAATGAGTTTTATGTGGTAGCAATGAGCCAGCATCCTCTGGAGTCAGGACTGTTTTGTGGTTGACTCTTTGGTGTTCAAATTGTTATTTGTAGGAAGCAATTAACTCATAGGCGCGAAGCTGAGATGATTGTTGGTTAGCGCCTTTTTGAAGGGCGCATTAACGCAACCAGGGTGAAAGATGATCAAAGGCCCATTGAATCAAAAATTTTCGTGCAGACTGAGTTTTTTGAGTCACTACTTTTTACCAAATTAAAATTTCCGTCGAATTAGATTCTTTTAACTTTTTCGGTCGATACTCATACCCGGAAATCAAACCAATTTTTGAAGGTTTTGCTTGGTGAAGCAGATCGAAATCTCACTGCTATTGCGCGTTTTTGGAAGAAATGCATGCAATCTGAAAAAAACTAAATTTCACGTAGGTTTGAAAACAGTGCTATTGCTTTATGATTGGAGAAGCTGTTGCAAATGCAGTGAAACGACTCGTTCGGAAGCTTGAACACGAGCAAATTGACAACACTTCAACATGACTACAGTCTAAGACTAAGTATACCAAATAAGACTTCACCTATCTTACAGAAAGAAGCATTCCGTTGGCATTTTAAAAAAGTTTGAGTTTATATACGTCGCATCTGTTGTGTAGTGATTAGGATGCGCGCCTGAAAAGTCTCGAGTTTGGTTCAAGGTGCGTTCTTTTTCTTTAGAACCTTGCGTTAGAGTTAACTTTCGAACAGCGATGCCTGCTTGCATAGGCGTAGCCAGAATTTTTGATTAGGGGGAAGGCCCAAACCACAAATCACATGCAATGATATCATCATAATTTTTCAAAAAAAAAACTTTTTGTGGCACAAAGAAATCGTGGGATAAAAGATTTGAAACCGTTGCCTGTGGGCACTTATCCAGGATTTTGTAAAGGGAGAAAGCTTAAACTAATAATTGAAAAGTGCAAATATCTAACTTTGGAGACGTGTTTCTAAAGCTAGTTTAACTCAAATTTATCACATACGGGGGTCTGGGGCAAGGTCCGCAGCCGCCGGAGACTTTGGGGTCGGGGGGCGAATATCCCAACCGATGGGCGAATTTTTATATATACATTTTTTTTTGGAAATAAAAGGTATTTTAGTTCCATTGAATCACATCATCACATTCAGAGCTATTTGAAAGAACTAGATTTTTGACATTTGAAAGCCAATTGAAAAAATTAAATTGTTCAAATCTTGTTTTACTTGTGATTTAAATCCAAAACACGTTTTAACATCTTGCATTTTGGAGTTAAATTTCAATTGTAAGGGATTTGGCCTAGGAAGGGGGAAGTAAAGTGCATTGCCTCTTGCAATATTTTAACAGTAAATAATAATCCCCTGGAAAATTTTTCGCAGAGATTTTTGTTTTGTCATGAAAATAACTACTTATAAAAGTACATGTACAGCCAGAGGGCCCGGGCAAGTTCAATAATTTGTTCAATGAGCATTTTCCCTGGCTAAATTTCTTTTAAGTATTTTGTGCGCAAAAACCAGCGAGGTGGAGGGGAATAGTTCCTATTGAAAAATGGTACAATAGATCCTTATGCTTTCTAACCATGTTTTTGCCCGGCCGGATTTAGATCGCCCCTGCGGGGCGGGTTTAGATTGCCAAATCCCCTGACACAGTGGGGATTTTTGCAAGATCTTCCCGCTAAATATAGGTAAAAACCAAAAAAAGTTTTAGCATCTGAGTGCGGGGCCCTGGCATTGTGCCAAATGATAAATCTGGCCCTGGTTATTTCATTACATTCATAAAAAGGTTAGACAAGGGCCTGAGGTAGCAACTTAAAGGACAAAAACCCTTAATTTCACTCGGGTTGTACATTTAAATTGGTTGGAAAAATTGAATTGAGGGGACCCGGCCCCCTTGGTTGTCAATATCATTTTTAATTACTGTTGTCAGGGGTGCCGAAACCCGGGGGGATATATCCCCCCAATAATTTGGCTGTATCCCCCCCAATAGTTTGAGAATGGTCCACATCTGCATCCCCCGCAATATTTTTAATGGGTACCGGTATTACATCAGAGCGAAAATTTGGGGAAAAAAAGTGCTCAATTTTTTTTGGTCTTCACCTTAATTCGGGAAAAAAATCGGGCAGAAAAAGTGTTCCATTTGCATTTTTTTCTTTGGTCTTCACTAAATTTACACACCTAAGCAAAATCGTGGTCGCGGTTCATCTCCCCCAATGTTGAAAATATGGCAAATTTGAGGTAAAATTGCAAATTATTCCCCCCCAATGCTCAACAAAGATCGACATCACTGACTGTTGTGCGCCTGTACTGTTGTACGCGAAAATGCTGAGAGAAACTGAAACTGAAGAAACAAAGCTCTTTTGTCACATTTTTATCATTGATGACATTTCGATTGGGGAGGCCCGGGCCCCCTGACCCCCTTGGCTCCTCTGGCTTCCCTGGCTACACCTATGGGCCGGATTTACATTGTGCGGGGCCCTTTGGCACTTTGGAGATTTTTGCAACATCTTTCCGCCAAATATAGGTGAAGACAAAAAAGTCATACCATCGTACCATCAAAGTCTTACCATCTTACCATCGAACTACTTTAATATTTAAGTAGTTTATCAAATCTGTGTCCACCCGGTCCACCTTGATATCAATTCTGTTGCGACCGTAAGAGCAACAAAAATGTGGATGCGAAAGAATGTGCCATGTAATTGTAGAAAACGTTATTTTATGATCAACTTCAGAAAGTTATTATCTGATCTTACATAAAAGGAAAAAGAAGGAGTCGCGGTATTTCACTCTTTTTTTGTAAGAACCAGTATATTTTTGATTGAGCCTGGTTGTTTTTTAATTTTTTTGTATTTTAGCCTCATTTATTCGTAAAATTTATTGGAAAATGAAGTGATGTAAATCCACTCTAACTTAGTCAAAAGTTATCTTTAAAACCTGATTATTTTGTCACCATGCGTACCTAATTATCTATTAACAAAATAAGATTTTTTTCTTTTTTTGACTTTGATTCGTGTTCTTAATTACTGTGTTTATGCCGTTATTCTTAATTTATTCTCAAACTTGGAGCAAAATTGAGCCCCATGTTCCTATAAAATTGTTCTTATGAAACAAGAAAAGCGTAAATAAAGCTAATGATTAAATCAATCACAATTAAAGTGATCTATTTTTTCCGCAGTGGCTTAACAATTGACATTTTGTCCAGAAGATGGCGCAATACCCATTGTTTTCTTACTGACAAGTTTATTCCTTATAAGGATATTCTGAACCTTTATGGTATGGACATTATAATTTTTAGACTAAACAATTTGCAAAATTAGAACATTTCAAAAATTGTGAGAACGATGAAAACTTTGATACTTTGATTTGCACTTGTATCGGAATTTCCGAGTTCAAACTTCGAGCCAACTGAGTGCGGGCCAATGACGAAATGACAATTTCAAAATTCTCAGGTTTTTATGCTGCAAGCATATTGCTAAATTCTTCAATGATTTTTAGAGCCTATAAGTTTGTTTTAGGCACCATAATTTTATAATTTAACCTTAAATGGAATACAACTATCAGTAAAATATGTTTGAAATCTTTTTGTTGGTTTTTCTCCGATTGTAAAAAACGAATAACAAATTACCCCACAGTAAAATGACTCAAGCAACGTTTTGTTTACGATCTAGTATATATTCTAAAAATGTTCCAACTTCCCTCAAAACGTCTCCAACGGTAATGGTAGAATTGATCTTTAAATCCAAATTTATCCGTTGCAAAATAAAATAAAAAATAAACAATCATTTCAAATAGCTTTTGGCTTTAACTTTATTGGATAAAATAACTGCTCACAGTTGGGATTTAAGGTTTGTTTGAAATCAATTAAAGAATTTATTTCAGCATGACACTTTTTTTATTTCGAAAACCATTACTTCATTGGTGGTCTATTTCGTCATTTGTTTTATATTTTGACATTGTTATTTGCTGCAATGCAATCGTGCAGTTCATTTGAGAATCCGATAGCAGCCGACAACTTGTCACGTGACGGTTGGATCAACTTCAAATGATAATTGTCACAATCGATCTAATAATAATCAAATGAGCGTTCATTTGAGTGCCAAGTTGTAACAGACGCATTTTGCATAGCGTTGATTTTGGTTGCGGAAGCCCAACGGTAAAACGTTTCTGGTTCGATTCCATCTGATTTTACCAAAGTATAAGTTCAAATTTTATTTAGCGACACGTCACAATAAAAAAATAAGGCCAGATGAAGCAAAAAAATTGTTTCTGTCATGTAACGTCAGAATAGCTGCGAAACGATTCTCAGGTCGTCTAGCCAGCAGCCGCTTCGTAAAGCCAAACTGGAAATATGGCAAGTTATTTCATTAAACTAGTCATGATAGCTGATGGCGGTACTCGATTAATTGTGACACTTAACACAAAAAAAAACAACAACAATAACTTGCGTAAAGCAACAACAAGTAATTGATGAAATTCATCAAGACAATTTATAACACCGATAATATTAAAAAGCATTAAGAAATTTAAAAACAAAAAAAATTAAAAAACTTAATCCGAACGATTATGATGGGCTGATTTGTAAAATAGACATTTTGTTTAATTTGTTTTACGAACACAGCCGTGTTTCGTTTTTTGTTTAATTTTTTTTGAATTATTATTCTTTAATCAGAATGTAATCGCCTACATGTTTGTCTGGACGAATCTTTTTAATTTTTTTCGCACCAAACAATCCAATCAGTAGTCGAGTGATAGAGCATCCGAACCGAAACTATAGACTCGGGTTCGATTCCCGGTCGGATTAAACCTAAGACTATAAAAACTGATATTCACAGCTTTCCTGCTTGACGTTCAGCAATTAAAACGAACAGTGCGAAGTGTGGTGAGCTACCGCACGTGAGCATTTATTTTCGGACAACAAGTTTCGATTAATTTTATGGCTAAATCGTAATTCGATATTTTGTAAAGATTTTGTTTTTCGCTGTTTCAATTTGCTTTGAATTCGTTTTCATTTGCTTTAAATTCGTTCACCATTTTTTCCTTTCTGCATTGCTTGATGTATTGTATTGCTGTGTTTTTTATGTAATCGCCAGGTGAGAGGCTGCAGACTCGGCTACCGCGCCAGTTTCCTGGATCTGGCCTATAGTCTTTTTGCAGCCACTCACCAGAAAGACATTGCCTACAGTTTCATATCGAAGCATATTATTTGTTGTATGTGTTTTTCTACACAAAAATAAAACGACAATCAATCAAGCAATCATTGGAAATAGTTTTAGGAGCTTTTCTTTCTTCCGAGTGACTAAAGTTTTGGTGTCCTTTTGGGCACTTTAGTGTTGAGAAAAACATTTCTTTTATCTGCTGAATGTGCAAATCGAATTAATCTGTTCAAATTTCTTAACTGCGAAAATCAAAAACATGAATTGATGCAGAAGTAAAACCTTGTAGCAACAACCTTACCAGGCACATACAAAATCAGTCGTAAATTTATATACAACTATATTTTGTCTAATAAAGTATAATTAATCACAACGGCACATCCAACTAAACCTTCTATTATTTACGCTGAAGAGTGTAATGAGTTGCCCATATCCTCGTCATTGCGCCCGGGCGACACAGCTCCTTTTGAAGAAATGTTGCAACCGTAGCGAGCCGTTGATTACACTGTGTTCAATTTGACCGGTCCGAAATTTGAACCTCAGACCTCCCGCTCCATATACAAACGCATTCCCGCTGGCTATTTTATTTTGCTGACCTCAAAATGCGAAGTATTCGAGTTTCATTTTTTCTCTATTACTGGTGAGTTTGATCTAAAACATGTTCTCATACAGTTGATTAAAAAAGCAACACAACAGCGCAACGGTCGTACTCTACGGCCATACGAGAAAACAATACTCAATATTTCCATGTTTTCCTAATATAGTGATATTTTGTTTGTTTATTTTATAATAAGCTGAAGTCTTTTTAAATTATTTATTTAAAGTTTCGGCAAAGAGGTTAATTTTGAATATTTGAGAATTGAGATTATATTGGCAACTATGCAGCATCAATTGACATATTTAAAGTTTTTGAAAAATCGAACGTTTTCGACTTAAAGCAGTTAAGCCCTCATCAAAATAACATATCTGAATAAAATAAAAAGAATATGACATGCGGTTATAGGTAATTTCCGAAGGATTCACAACAAATAAAATCAATTTGTAATGTTATACTACAAAAACTCACATAAATTTTTGGTGAGTTATTTTATAGCAATTTAGCCATACAGTAGTAAGTAGTATCTTTCTTTATTTATTTACCGTATTTGTTTATTTTTTAAGTACAGCACTTAAAAATGTTTTTTATTTTTAGCATCGAAAAATCAATTCTAATGATTTTTCTTCCTCCTCTAATCAACAATTTTGCTAATTGTGCAATTTTTTCCAAATTTTTGTGCTTATTTGGTTGTTGAGTTACATAAAATTTCTTATTACCCAACGCATCAACCGGGAAATAAAAACAAAATATTAGACAAACAAACAATTGTATCATTCCATGCAAAACTCTTGCCAAGCAGCATGACTCAAATTTAATCGGCCGCCACAAATCAGGCTATAAATTGCCGGTGGTCGAGCATTGGCCCGGCGCACCAGGAAATTTTAGTATGCCCTTTTATTTTGTTAAAAATAAACTGGCAATCCTGATTGATGACGTCAAAATAAAACATTTCGATTCCTTTATTTTTCGCCATTTTGTTGGCAGCCATTTTCTGCTTTCTCAGTTGCCTAAGATAATGTCAGCGCTGAATGATGATCAGTGGCGTCGCCAGGACCTGCGAGAAGAGAGTTCAGAGGGTACATCGTACCCGGGCCCGGACCTAGGGGTGCCCGGAAGAGTTCAGGTTTCCACGTTAAGTTTTGGTATCGCACGATAACACCGTAAACAAACTTGCCTACAGCAAAAATGTCAGTCAGCCTATTCAGTACTGGTAATTGGTCGCTATTTTTGCTACACAGCCTTTAGGGCATCCAGTAGTAGCTGATTTGATCAAAAAAAAAAGAAAACATATCAAAAGCTACACACTTGCACCGAAATTAACGTTTTGTTACATTTCGCTGACTTGAGAGCCCTAATTCTACGGTATAACAAACAATGTACGAGGGACCACATTTCCAGAGATCCAAAAGCATTTCAACCTCAGAGAGCGGAGTCAAAGTTGACATACTATACTACTATCATTAAGTAACTCACTCTATCAGTATGAGTTTAATAGGTACAGTATTTGGGTTTGTGAAATCTATGATTGCAGATGACTTCTTAAAACTTTTATCAGTAAAATATTTGGATTTGCAGTATTAAAGTTTCTATATTGTATAATATTGTGTCAATGTCATTATCCCCCACTTCACATCACGTTTTCTGCTTGTCAATTTAAGCAAGTTTCGTGCTGGGATGATGATCAATTGCTGTGTTTTACCCTCGAGAAACATAAAAAGTGCTAAAGTTTCCGGGGCTCCGCCCCGGACTCCGATGGGGGAGCTCACAGCGCTCCCCCAACCCCCTAGCTGGATTTAAACCAATTTTATGTCTAGTTGTTTTTTTCATAGCTCTTAACTGTCTGCGAATATTGGTATTCCCTCGCTTTTAAATGAAGATCTACACCCATGTGACAAAAAATAATTTAACGGCATAGGCTCCGAGAAGAGTTGGAGGGCCTAATAAGATTTAGGGACACGGTATCGACCTTTGTACCCCTGGAAAATTTTCTCTTTGAAGCCCTGGGCGTCGCTAGGGTCGGGGCGGGGGGGCTCGCCTAGGGTGTCACCATTTTGGTGTGACACCATATTATGATGTAAAACTATAACTCCACCGATTTGTGGTAAATACCTTTCTTTTTTCACTTTGTTTTCATTTGGACTAATAACTCATGGATTTTCAGGCGAAGATCTTTCTTTTTTTTTTTGGTCGTCACATGCTTTTGGACCGAAACACTCGTTTTGCAGCGAAGACCTTTTTTTTGGTCTTTACCTATTTTTGGTACGAAAAAGGGTGCCACCATCCTTAGCAACGCCTCTGATGATGATAGCTCAAACGTTAGAGAAAATAATGACGTCAGTAGATGGCGATCGTTTTGAAGTCAAACCCGAGTGTTTTGAATTTAAGCCGCTGGTCAACCAGACCTGTCGCAAGAAGTTTCGCTTTTTTGTAGAATTTCGGCCGTTTGAACTGAGCAAATGAATCTAAACCAATGCAAATTTCGATCTCCATTTTGCTTGCAACTGCATATTGGAACTTTTATTTCCTCTAAGCTGCATTTAGAATTGTAACTGTAAACACATCTTCACTCGCCGAGTATGTTGTTTTGACCAGGAAAAAGCGAAGGGATCTTTCGGTTTTAGAGTCAAACTGCCATCGCCCCATCAAGGCCATCATACACGGTATGGGCTTCAACTCTGTTGTTTTGTTTTTTTTGCTGAACGTCAAGCAGGGAAGCTGTAAACTACATTTCTTTTATTATTTATTTCTTGTAAGACCAGACCGGGAATCAAGCTTCAGTCGATCATTTCAGTAGCAAATGCTCTATTCATTCAACCACTGATTGGTTGAAAGCAGCTTTTTTAACACTGTGATTCTAGATGGATCTTGCGCCTAGCTTTGTAGTTTTAAACGCGTTCCAGCTTCGACTAACCGGGCGATATGAGGCAAACAATTTAGTGCGTGCCTATATCACTAAAAAAGTTTCAAGTTGCCAGGTGATCGAGCGGTAATGCGTTTGTCTCTGGAGTGGAGGTGGAGGTGTGGATCAAATCGGACACAATGTTGTCAACGGCTCGCCGTCGCTGCAACATTTCTTCGAAAGGAGCTGTGTTGCCCGAGCGCAACGACACGGAGATGGGCCCGGCAACTCGTTACACGCTTCGGCGTAATACAGCGAGTAGAAGAAAAAAGTTGATTTTTGAAATTTAAGTTAAAAAGAAAATGAAGAATCTTTATTTGCAAATTTTTTATTTTACTTTTTTTAAGTCAAGATTAGGGCTTGAGTCGGGGTTTTGGTTTGGGTTAAATTTGAGGTCAGATTTAAGTTAAAGCGGCTCATACCGATTGCGCGTATTTACGGGCGGAAATTGGCATGATATCTTTTTCAATGCACCTGCAAAATGTATGCAGTGAAATGACATGCGTATTTCCGCCAGCGAATACGCGTGGTCGGTAAAAGCCGCTTAAGGGTAAAGCTTAATATTGTAAGTATACTCCGTAGGTCTCACGCCAGAGATTCAGCGCACCTAGTGTACTCAGAGTTCTAAACGGGCCAACTAGTTCTGGCCCGAACCCGAAAAGTAACTTAAACCCAAATTATCTCAAAAAAAAACCCGAAAGTTAAGTTAGGTCTGAAAAATTTAGCAAAGTTGTCAAGATATTTTGATTATATTTTTGTGCACCTAAGACAAAAAGTACGTCTCAGGCCTGACTTAAGCCCAAAATTTTTGTCAACTTCATGCCCGAACCCGACCCGAAAGCCCGGCCCTACGGCCAACTCTGAGTGTACCACCGAAAATTTTGGATGCAATATTAGGAAGGATACCTCCTCTACCCGCGGCATTACGCCAAGTATACTGGGACTTACCAGAACAAAATTTACCTCGAGCCGCAACTAAAATTTTGCACCCTTATAGCACTTGTGGGGCTGGCGCTTTGGCATAGATGATGGGGATCGCACCAATGAACCATCACCATCACCTGCATTGACAAACGTGGGACAATTGGTTTCAGTGTAGAAGGGCAAGTGGAGCTCATTAAAGCTGGGTATTATTGTCTTGGTGGCAGAGTCGTACACTGGCCGACTATACTACAGGCCAGAACCCGAAATTATAAGCTCGAACCCGAAGAGTGATTTGCAGCCAAAACCAGACCACTCGAAAGTGAAGTCTAAAAAAGACCTATACAATTATTGCTCGTGTGGGTTAAAATAAAACCAATTAGTACTTACTGCTGATGAATTGTGACGCAATAACAAAAATCAATTGTGACTTAGTGACAATTGTATAATGCTTGAAAGAAATTCTCATTCAACGTTGTAAAGTTATTTTCATTTACGCTTTAATAGCATTTGAAAGGCTAAAACAATAGGCAAGTACGTACATTAAGCCTGGCGTTTTGTCAATCTCAAGCCCGAACCTGACCCGAAAAGCTTGCTTGACTTACCACTCTGCTTGGTGGTGCGACTAAATTGCTTTTTTTTATTGAGTAAATTACAAAGCAAAAAGAAACAAAAGGACATAAAACAAAGCTAAAGATTATTTCAACATTATGCCACAAAAATTCAGTACGTTAATGCATAGTCCTTGTTTCGGGAAGCAAAAGCACTTGTGCGACATGTAGTGGTGTATTGATTATCCAGCTTACAATTGCTAAAAGGCATTAGACAATGAACTAAAGTGACATCACAAGAATAGTTAAAAGCGAGCTTGAAATAGCGTCAATAGCTTGAAAGTTGACTAAAAGCGTAAGAACTGCTCTGTATAATTATTTCAATGTTCTACCTGAGAACTGCCCATAAAATGCGTTTCTCGAGCCACATTGCAAATTTTTGCAGCCCGCGACGGGTCTCGAGATTTACAAGTTTTATTTTATCACCGAAGGTAAGTAACAGAGGTACAGTCCTCGAGGACGTCCTTGGCCTCAAAGCCTACAAGTCCGCGAAAATGCTCTGTCCGAGGACAGTCTATTTTTTAATTGGTTAAAAAACGAATTAACCTAAACGTCTAGTCTGTCAATTCCTTTTTTTTCCTTATTTGAAAAATGATATAATGTGATAGCGAAAAAGTCATAGTAAGCTGTTGGGCGCCGGTTGGAAAAATATAATTTATTTTTGTAACAGTGTTTTTGTAGTTTATTATATTTTTCCAAACGGCGCCCAATACAAAAGGCAGTGTATATATTTTTTTTCATTTTTTTTTAATGCTTCCGGTGCGGGAGGTACAAATAGCAAAGCACTAAAACCATTCGAGACCTTAAAGGCGGTGAATTATCCGGCCAATTACGTTGGTTTATAATAGCTAAAATTGAACTATAAATTTTGATATTTTTTGTTTTAATTTTGGGGCTGCGGTTGCAAAGATATTCAACAAATACAAAAAGATATCCCCGTAAAAAGTTTTTGGAAACTCTGAGTTTTGTTCTTCCCGCCAAAACCACAATTCTCTAAACTATTAGGCCTACTGTGGATTTGGCGGGAAGAACAAAACTCAGAGTTTCCAAAAACTTTTTTCGAGGGATATCTTTTAGTATTTGTTGAATATCTTTGAAACCGCAGCCCCAAAATTAAAACAAAAAATATCAAAATTTATAGTTCAATTTTAACTATTGTAAACCATTGGAATTGGCTGGATGATTCACCGTTCTTAACAAAAAAAGGGGGATCCGGACACAGTTGCTATAGGCCAGGCGCCAGGATAGTGTAACTTGGGGGGAATAAACAATTTTGGGGGAGCATGAAAACTTTGTAAACCTACGAAGACGCGAAACGTTGAAAGAATAAAAAAAAAAGGACTTTATCTGAAAAAATAAGCCAAGTACCGCAGATTCTGGTCTTCATTGCAAAAATGGTGCGAATTTCCTCGAATTCTCAGGTGAAGACCAAAAACAAAAAAAAGGTCTTCATCCCATATTCTAGGCAAATTTTCATGAATGGTTGAGACCAAAAAAACTAACGGTTTTTATTGCTAAGTTTACGACGAAAGAGTTCTTGCTCACGAATTCTGGAGTTACAACCATTATTTTGGGAGTCTAATACCTCGAATTGCACTCCTGTAGCACCGAGTTTGCTAATTTCTTTGGGGCGCAGTCCTCGTTTGGGAGGGCACAATTCTCGTTTGGGGGGGTACAAGCAGAAATCGGGGGGCATGGCCCTGGAATGCCCCCCCACCCCGTGGCGCCGGGCCTGAGTTGCTAATGCTAAACTATAACCGTGTCTATCTCAATATGGATTCAGAAGAAAGCATGCGTAAGTGTGGTAATGAAATGCAATACAGTTACCAGGGATTGTCTATTACACTAAAAATGTTTGTATATCCCTAATATAACTAGCAAAATGTATCTTGAGAAGGCTGACACTCGTTCGGAAAATACGCGGGAGAATATTGCGAAAAATTTGTTTTGAGGTATAAGAAAAAACAACTTTAATTACTAGCAAGCGGTCTGGGGTTGAAGTTACATCCGCTGAACGATTTTTGTGTTGAAAATCGCCGCCAAGAATCCTATAATTTGGTTATATAATAATATTATATAACCAAATTATGTAATTTGGTTATATAACCAACTGCTGTTTCAGAAAAAGAAGCGCTGCATAAAGAATAATTAAAAAAGCGAGTGTGAAATTAGACTCAACTATTGTTGCTCGAATGCCTGGAAAGACGCGCGCTGCATTTAAGTTTCATACGACGTCATGAAAATACGAGTAGGCGAAGCTCCTACGAAAAATTTGTGCATTTTTAGAAAAAACTAATGATTTATTATTTTTGTGTTTTTACAATGGTGGGTATTTTAAAGGTGGGACATCGGGGCATATGCCTTTCTTCTTAATACGGCCCTGCTGGAATCCCCAGGCTACTTTTTGGAGTTAAATACCTTAATTATGTTAAATTATACCAAGTGTCTTTTGGCAGCCGAAACGTACGTGCTTATTCATTGATAGGCAAAAGATGCGAGACTAGAGTGTATAGAAAGTCATCACACGCACTATATCGTAAAGAAAAGACTGACTTAGAATTAGGATTGAAAAAATGTGATAAAACAAAAGTTTTTCAAACTTAACTTTTACTGCATTTTCTTTCAGATGACTTTGAAAATTGTCTAATCTCCTCTGAAAAAAAAAATCACTAAAATATAGTTCAACATAGAGACTTTGCTCTCGCACCCCAGAAACCATTTTTTCCCAAAGATTTGAGCTTGCAAATACCGGATACGGTATCTCAATTTAATCAACAAAAATTTACATTATTTCGCATTGCTTTTAGATAATAATATCAGAGTCGCTGTGTGATATTTAAAAAGTATAGTATGATAATATTTTGAACAATTCTGAGAAAAGAAGTCGTTTAATCTAGCAATAAGGTTTTGTGTTTGAGAAACTGCTAAACAAGTTGGGGTCCAAAATTACTGGACGTTTGCACCGAGGCCCTAACTGATCAAGCTAAGGCCTTAAAATTGACAATTTCCACAGAATTTAGCTATTACCATGCATTTACGAGTTATGACCTGGTTTCATTAGCACGATATCGCTACGAAACGTACTCAACATTGTTGCTGACGCGTAAAACTTCAAAATGACAAGGAAACTAGTGTTTTTGAATTATCATCAAAAATTCAACGAAATGCAATGTTTTAAGCACTTGGGCGCTTAAAATAATGGGAAATTTACCGACCATAATTTAGAAAAATGGTGTCCTTGGTTCTTGGCCTCGACAGGGTTTTTCCTGGAAAAGTCGATCTATTGGTTTTGACCTCGGATTTTTTTACAGTCCTTGGCCTCGAACGTTGGGTCCCGGAATACACCTCTGGTAAGTAAGCATATTAAAAACTACATTAAATCTGACCGAAAAGCGATTTCTCCGATCGAAACTTACTTCAAATTCGGTGCAGCAAAAATGATTGTGTGACCCGCTCCTCTAATACTTTGGTCGCGCTGTTCTAGCTTGCCTAAAAATTCCTCTTTCTACGTTACTTTTTTCAAAAAGGAGAGCGCTCCTGCCCAGCTTTGCCCAAATCGAACAATAATATGGGGCCCGGAGGCGCACTTTGCTCGACATATTGGAACAAAGCGGCAAGTGTTTCTCCCAAGGACACAGGGCCTCAGAGAGAAATTTTTCCAGGGGGTACGAAGATTGACTTCGGGCTCCCAAAATTAAGTGAAGCACTTGCAGATAAACCAAAAAAGGTCTTCACTCAAATTTGGCCCTAGTTTTTGCCCAAAATTAGGTGAAGTGCAAAAAAAAGGTCTTCACTCAAATTTGGACCTATTTTTTGCCCAAAAAGTAGGTGAAGAGCAAAAAAAAAGGTCTTCACTCAAATTTGGTCCTATTTGTTGTGCAACATCAGGGATGGATGAAGAGTAAGGGAGAAAAAATTTGGGTCCAAAACTTGACGTGTCAACCTCAACTCTTCCGGGCCCCCTGGACCCGGGTACGATGTACCCCTGAACCCCCCTCTCGCAGGCCCTGCAAGGACACAACGACGCTGCTTGGGTAGCGAACTGGAGGCCCGTAACCATCGCATTACGCTCCAACGCCTCATTTCTGAATGTCATTTTTTGCTTTTCGTTCTGAATGTTTTTTGACATCTCCCGACACAAATGAGATATATGCGGTAGTGGGTGAAGAAAGACACTTTAAAGGCAAAAAGTTGCGAGTTCGAAACCCAGTTCGGCCAAATTAATTCCAACCGAATGAAACTGGACGAATGCTCAACAGTTTTTTGTTTTTGCAGAGCAACAGAGGCAGGCAAAGCAAGTAATAGTACTCCATAATGTGCGACAGATAGCGGAGGCATAACCACTGATGGAGCGTTGATTTGATAATCGAAAGTTGCTGATTCTTGGTTCGATTTTCGATAGTGAAAGTTGTTGTTGTGTCGCTTAAAACTCCACAAAATTCAGTTTTAGGCTAATCTCCGTAAAGCTGCATTTACACAGGCGACTTTTTGGCGAGCGATTTTTTGATAGAAATTGATGTATCAAAATTGCTTATTTTCAACAACGGTTCTCATCAGTGATAAAAGTTACCTTACCGCTGGAAATGACTGTCTGAAGTTGCTTTCATTCCTGTAGTGATATTAATAAGTTTTTAAAGCAAAATCGGAGCTGCTTTTAAAGCAAAGTATTACGGCAGCACCGATTCTCTTCCAAAGTTTTTAATTTTAACAATATTGGTACGAAAACAATCTAAGACAATTATTTCAATCGATAAGGTCCCAATTATCATGATCCAAACCGCCGTTGAGTAATGCAACTTTACTATATCCATTTTTATCAAAAAATTGCTAGCAAAAAAGTCGCCCGTGTAAATGCAGCTTAAGGATGAGACTGCGAGTCTTGTTTTTTTTCTACCTAGAAAAAAGTAGATGAGATTCTCCCCAATCTTTTATTCGTCAATGCCGCTCACACAAATAACGTCACAAAGTCCTCAAAATATCAATGATGCAAAAATCGCTTATCGCACACAAATCATCATCTTATTAGAATACTTCATATCTTGAAACAATGCTATTTCGAGGCAAGAGATCGCAAATAATCCAGCAAGTTTGACCAACAGGCACATGCTTTAACTTTGATGTTAAGATCATTTTTGATTTTCAAACTAATTTCAAGAGTCGAAGCCGGTGCTGGGGTCCCAACTACTTTGCCCATGCCCAGGGGTGCAGAAACATTTTCGACGGAGGGCCAAATTACATCCAGCGAGGATGCATGCGGGCAATCGAAATCCACGAAAACGGAAATGAGAAAACAGTTTTGCCGGTTTGGGACCTAATTTCATCCCAAATTCAAGGTGAAGACAAAAAAGCTGATTTTGACCCAAATTCGAGGTGTACCGATAAACCAAAAAAGTCTTTCCCGGTTTCTAACAAAAAATATTCGGTGAAGACTTTCTTTCGTATACCATAACTGGCTCTACAATACTTTGGTGGCGTGCCAAACTTGTATTCTCTATAATCGGTTGCCTGACTTTGGGCATCCATGATTTATAATATAGGTCTAAAGTCAAAAGATTCGACAAAAACATTAGTAGGCAGAGCAATTAGGCCAGCATCAAAAAGCTTTTAGATAGCGACAGAAGTACTGCAAAATATGCTTGACCGTTTGTTGTCGTTACACCGCCGAATTTTTACCTGCAGCAAAAAATTGAAATCAGTGGAATTTTTTGGGCAAGCAAAAAGTCGGAAGCGTTAACAAAGCACGTTGTGGTAAAAAAGTTGCTCGAAATTTCTCGCTGTTTATGACAACAGACTTTGAAAACGTGCAGGTTTCAAAATCTTATAAAAGTTAGCGTAAAAACAACAAACTCTGTGTCCTACACAAAACAGTATAACGCGCGGGCTACACTGTACGTAATATCGTGAACGCACAAGCGTATTCTTAATTTATTTCAACCAACTGGCAGTTTGTACGCTGGTAACATGGTAGGCCGAATGTATAGAATTTCTGCTTAAATTCAAAATACGCTTACGATTTTACGCACAGCGTACACCGGAGATTAAAAGCAGAACAAACTCAATCTCCAAAAACTTTCGCAAGCACAATTCGCATTAGGAAGCGAAGTAAGCACGCTAGATCAATACTGCCTTGTCCTTTCCAATCAATTTCAAAAAAATAATCTAATATAATGATCATTCATCAACAAACCAAATTTTTCTGCACTTGAACAATTTATTCCTAAAATTATCAATAATTTAATAATTATGCACCTCTTGTGCATCCGCAGCAGCAGCAGTCAGACAGACTTAGTATATTCCTGACTTTTTTAGTTAAAGGAAGTGAAGCATCCACCCAATGCCAGTAGTTTACAATAGTTAAAATTGAAACGTAATTTTTGAAATTTTTTGTTCTCATTGTGGTTACAAAGATATTCAATAAATATAGAGAGACATCCCCTTAAAGGGTTTGGAAACCCTGAGTTAGTTCTCCCAGCCTGAATTTTCAAAAAAAAGGAGGGTTTTACTAAAATTGGATAGGTCATGTGATGTTACTGGAAGGGCAAGCATTATTTAGTCTCCCTTTTTCTCTGAAGTTCAAGCTGAAAAACAGATCAAGAGTTTCCAAAAACTTTTCAGAGGGATACCTCTTTGTATTTGCTGAGTATCTTTGCAACCGCAGCCACAAAACGAGAACAAAACCGCAGCCCCAAAACAAAAATAATATTTTAATTACAACCATCGCAAAGTACTGGAATTGGATGGATGCTTAACTCCCTTTAAATGTCAACTTTTCTCCAACATTTGCAGGTTTTCAAAGCCCAAGATTCCGAAATAAACAAGAAAAATTTGAAGCAAATCTTTTACCACAAAGCACATTAGCATAAAGACGACAGCTCTAAATCTCGCAAAAATGCTTGGCAACCCTACACCCGCAAAACAAAACAATGACATCATGAAGCAGCACAACAATAAATCGATTTCTACGTCAGTCTTCTACCAGTTTTGCTTTCCGTAACCAGTATTGTAGTTGCTTTGGTAACGATTGCCTTGGTAATTAGAACGATTCTGGTATCCACTCCTTCCCTGGTATCCCGAGCCACCCTGGCGGTTTGACTGGTATCCGGACCCTGAGCGGCCCTGGTAGTTGCTTCTCGTTCCCTGGTAATTATCTTGACGGTAACCTGGGAAATTTCCTACTCCCGATTTCGACTCGAGAATTCGTTCGTTGTAATCGACTAATACCGATATCTTCTCGGCCAACTGAATTGCCATGTTCTGCAACCGGGTGGGGTCGGTCCGGTGGAGGACCAGACTCGACGATGGCTCGTCCCAGGAGGCCGCCAGCTCGTCGTTAATGATTAAACGGCTGACAATCTGATGGCAGGCCGGTTTTTCGAGATCGAACATTGTCGAGAGCCAGTCAAGGCTGATACTGTCGTAAAACTGGCTGTAAGTTGACAGGTACGTGCACAGCGACTCCTCCTTTATCTTAGTCTCGAGCATCTTCCTCACCGCGTCAGCGTTCGGAAACAAGTTCCAGATTTTATTGTTCATCTTCTGGTTGATAATGAAGTTGAGACAGGCGCGATAATCGCCCATCTTCAGCGCCTTCGCGGCGGCAACTACATGCTCTCGCATGTTCTCAGGTGGCCCAAGCAACGCTTGACGCTCGCTAACGCGCAACTGGTGATGAAACTGCTTCGAGATCATGCGACGTCGAGCGTCAAACTCGTGTGACGCGACGTAGGGGATTTCCAGCAACATCGCCGATACAAGATAAACGCACTCGAGCAGCTCCAGATTAATGTGCATGTGGAATGGAATCTGCCGCCGCTTTTCCAGTTTCTCCTGCTCAGGACTGATCCGCTCCCCTTGACGCTGGAGCAGAAGTCCTTGAGCGAGGAGCTCCTTGGCCCGTCCTGTTGACTGGATGTCCACCAAAGCGTGGTGGGCCTCCTTCATTAATCCGCATCGGAAAGCGCACAAACCAAGTTGAACCATGGTGCGGTTGTAGATGATGCGAGTCGGGATATCGGCGACGTCAATCATTTCCTGCAAATGCGACATCAGCATCAAGTCGCGAGCCTCGTACCAGCGATCGTGCAGCGAATGGTGGTAGATGTGAAACAGAATAGCCCGGGTTCGAAGCCTGTCTGAGGAATCTTTCGCATAGATGTACTGGCAGAGCCGCTTCATTATGTCACTGGAGTTCTCCGTTTGACCTTTATTCTCCCCATCTCCAGCGCTCTTATTGTCAGCGCTGCGGTCGTACTTGTAGTAGATGTACTCTATCAGTAGCAAGTAGGCGCTGCATATGAACTGAGCAGAACCAACCCTCTCGCAGTAACCTTTCAGCTTCTTTATGATGGCCACAACCCGCGGTTCTTCCTTCAAATACTTGAGATAATCCGTGGAATGGGCGTCTGCGTTTTGCAGGATTTTCGTGTACTCGCTGTGCAACTTCTCCACCAAAACCACCGGATTCCCAGCCAGTTTGTAGCCTGCCTCCTTGTCAGAGAGGTTCTCCGACTCTAAAGCCAGGTGCTCGGCGACTACAACGTCAGGGTTTTCCATCAATAGATTGAGCACCTCATCCACATAGGATGTTACCTCCCGCCACGGTTCCGGCTTCATACAGTCCAGCATCTTCGCGTTGTAATCGAACAAACCGGAAATGATGTCAAAGAGAATTCGAATCGTCATTGCCACGCCAAGATTGTTCTCCTCGGAGATCTGTCGTAGCTGCTTGAGGAGCTCAACCTGATCTTTGCGCACTGTCGCTCTTCTGCCGCGGTTCATAGTCACCTCAAGTAACTTCTTGAGGACCACCTCATGGGTGATCTCCACCCCCTTCTCGAACAGGCGCATCTTCACCTTCCCCACTTGCACTTGCTTCCAGCTGTCGTCCTGCTCCTCCTTCTTCTTCTTCGTCTTTTCGTCTCTCATCTGGGTGCGCTCCTTTTTCTTCTTGCTGACGTCACTGGCCGGAGTTTTCTTGAGGAAATACTCGGCGGTAAGCTGGCGGCCCTGAAAATTGAATTGATTACATTTTGTGACTTAACAAAAAAAGACATGTTTACTTATTAAACAATTAAATTTATTCAGAAAGATGTGTCTTTACAAAGTTTTAATCACTGTGATAATTGTCATTTTCTTCCTATTAGCCTAACTGACGAGCCTTAAAATTAGACGAAAATTTGGATCGATTGAACTTAAATTTTCCAAAATTTTGGTGTAATTTTGGAAGTTGAATATTACCCATAGCGGCATTTGGATAAAATAGCAAAATTAAAATATTATGTTTGGTGATTCTTCAATTATTCAAAGGTTTTTGGTTTTAATGATCGTCAGATTCTCCATCAAAATAAAGTAATGCTTGTAAATAATTGAGTCCATATGTAACGATACAGGAAGTTCAACTAAAAATAACTAAAATTTAAAAACCCCACTACAGGTTGTTTTCCTTTAAATGGTTCGTCACTTGTCCATAAAGTTTTCGCTTTTAAACATCTTGATCGACTTGTTGATTTTTGTGATCTAGTTTTTGTCAATTTTCATCTATCTCGTTGTTTTGTATAGACACTGACAAGTATCCTTGTCCAATGTGAAGGAAATAACAAACACCAACTACTGAAACAAAGCCGCCCTCTCTTTGAACATATGCGCCCGTCACAACACTCCAATAGAATACCAACAGATATGTGGTCGAGTGGTTTAAACGTTTGCAGCTCAAAAAATAGACTTGGGTTCGATTCTTGGTTGGATCAAACCAAGGACTATAATAATTGGTATTTATACCTTCTTTGCTTGACGTTCAGCATTAAAAGGAACGGTGTGAAGCATCCACCGTGTGTGGTAGACAGGAGGTAGCTTGACTCTCAAACTTGTTTTAAATTTAAAGTAAAATAATTTTAATGGCTTCGTGCCCAAGAACCAAAACTACTAAAATGCAGTAACTAACAAATCTCTCTGAGGCTATCACAAGATAACATCAAGTCAATGCCAATTCATAAATACTTATAAAAAATAGCTGAAAAATCGATATTTAAATCAAACTCTAAGCTAGAGCATACTTGAGGCACGCAGTGGTCAAAGAATATTAAATTAAAGATATTTCACTAACTAAAAGGGTGAAAAGATAAGGAAATACCAGTTTGAAGAATTTGGTATGTTTTTCAAGCCTCCAAGCTTAACGATCCAATTTACAGGAAAGAACCCTAAAACTTTTTCGGCAATTAGCTTTGGATTAACTTTTTACCTGAAACTCGCCTCCATCCGATTCATCTGATGTTGTTTCATCATCACTGGAGAGCCACATATCATCACTGTCATCATCATCATCTCCCATAAAAGTGGGGGTTTTTACTTCTGCTGCTTTGACTGGCTCATCAAGGAATGTTCTCACTGGTTGTATATCTTCCACTTCAGCATCATCACTGACGACATCATCTTCATCATCATCCTCATCATCTTCATTCTCCACATCCGGGTTGTTGCGATAATCCTCAATTTCCTTCTCAAAATCACGAAGATATTTTCGTATCTTTTGTCTCAGAATATTGAGGGATTTTGTCCCAAGCTTGCTTAGTTTTCGTTTTGCATCTTTATTCTGCCACAATTCATTTACAAAGTCCTCTGTTTCCACCATAGCGCGAAAGAAGAAACGAGGGGTGCCCTCCTTCAACACTACAGCACGTACTTTCGAGTGAAACTTGCAAATATTTTCAAATTCATCCAGTAACTTGGAGACGTCTCGGCTCTTCCTTGCTGAAAGCATTTTCTTGATGATGTCCTTGAATCCTTCCCATGCCTTCTCTTTTGCACTCAACACAACATGCGTTGTCTCCTCCTCGTCTTCACTGAGGAGAAATCTCCGCTGTACAGTAGGCTTGATTCGGGTGGTTACTTTAATTTCATCATCGGATGAAGTCGATTCTTCAGTATCACTGCTAGATTCTGCAGCATAGAACTTTGACATCTTGCAAAGTGTCTATGTCATATGCCTAACAAAGAACCTATTTGAAAATAACAAACTTCAAGTAAAACAAAAAATAAATTAATGCTTTAGTTTTTAAAACATTTTAAATTACTGCAATGCTAGAGATTTGTTTTCTTTAAACGTTAAACTTTTAATACATAAATGATTATGAACCTAAATATTCAAGCCATTTGTTTAAAACTGGAAAAAATGATTACCGATATATAGACTATAACAAAGTAGTATACATAATAAACTTGGGCATTTTTCAGCATCCAGGAAATAAAACTATGCTTACAATGCAATAAACTTATTAAAATATGTGTGTTGGCACTGTCATACTGTTGCACCTACACCAATAAGGGCGTGTGTTTTTCTGATTTGCTTGTATGTCTTTTGATTAATGCCGAATGTTTTGCAATGAACCTGATGAAGAGCATGATATTGTTTGGTCAGAGAAACTTAAAAATTAAATTCAGTGAAAAAATCTTTTGATTGATGCTAAGGTTTGGAAATCAAAGTACAGTGCATCCTCGATTATCCGGCTCATTGATTAACCAGCTGAGTTCAATAGATAGCTACATTCAATCGTTGAGTTTAAAATCTACACGTTTTACAGTTGGGAGAAAATTAGAAAGCCCGCAAACAATGTTGTCAAGAAGCTCATTTCTTATTTTGTATTTAAATCGTTTTGTGGCTAAGCTTGCTAGCATACTAGTTTCGTTTTTTCATTCTTTAGGTTCTTTAAATGTGGTGTAGGTGGTGTACGGTGGGTGGGTATCCTATGATACTTTTCTTATCTAGCCAAGACTTTGAAAAAACATTGCCCAACATGACCGGGTAATCAAGGATGTACAAAATTAACACTGGCCTGTTAGCTGGAGGCCAGCTGAAATCAGATTGTGCCAATTATTTTGTGGCTTCACAAACCAAATTAATTAAAAATACAAATGAACTGCTCTGGTTATTATATAATTACTGTCAAAAATCCTACTTTTGTATTGGGAGTGATAAGTTCCAAACATTGTTTCCTCTAACTTTTAGGCTGATCAGCGAGTGCCTAAATTTTCTTCAAACAATTGTGCCCAATGCTCCACAAGGATGTTTATGTGCTCTTAGTTTTGCACCAATTCGTTATTAAAGTATACTTAATGTCACATTTCCACAAATTAGTCATATTTTCTAAAGCTATGGTTACCATATTGCCAGAAATTCTTTGCCCTTGTTTCAACAAATTGCTGATTTGCTGAAAAAAATTGGCTTAATGGGAACACTGGTTCCAAAATTAAGTTAAAACAATAAAAGCAAAAAAAAAAACATAAGTGAGAACTTTTACTCTGCACATTTTTCTTTTACTTTTTTAAATGTCAAGATTTAGGCAGAGAAGCCCAAACTTTTTGAAAACTGGGCCATGCATTGGCAAATGCATGAAGGAGCGGGCCACAGACCAACAAATTTTGTCGGAGTTTTAAGTGAAGATTTAAAAAAACAGAAGGTCTTCGTTGTTGCTGAAACTTAAGTAGAAGACCAAATGAAAAAAAGATATTTTCAGATATTAACATTGGATTTGCCAGAGTCTGAGGTGTATTTAACTAAAGGTCTTACATAAAATTACCCCAAAATTAACTCAAAATTCCTGAGATCACTTGCAGGGCGACACAAAATCATTACGCAAGCTGCACTTTGGGCACCCCTGGATTAAGGTTTGGGTTCAGATAAGGTTTCAGATTAGTTTTAAAGTAAGAATTTGAGTTTGGTTAGATTTGGATCAGATTTGATAAAACAGTATATAGAAATTTCTGACGTAATAGTCTCTTCTTTGTATTTTTGAATCCATATTTTAAAAATATAAGTCGAGCTCTTAAGTCTTTAATTTAATCAAAACCAGAAAGGAAATAGCAAATACATTGCACATGATTTTTGCGCTAACCAAGTACTCATTCATTTTTTGTGCCACATCATTGATTGAAATGCAAGAATTACGCCAAATAGTTGGGACTTGACCTCTAAAAATATGATCTTCTCAGGATCATAATTATCAGAAAGATTTTCATCAATCATGTCATTATTTTCATTAACCACATCATAATTTATGTTCTTGAAAGGTTTTAGGATTGCATCACAGCTATTTTTGCACTTTCTGTGCCAAACAGGTGCTAGATATTGAGAT
Source organism: Trididemnum nubilum (assembly GCA_963965965.1). Taxonomy (NCBI): domain Eukaryota; kingdom Metazoa; phylum Chordata; class Ascidiacea; order Aplousobranchia; family Didemnidae; genus Trididemnum; species Trididemnum nubilum. The sequence continues at coordinate 3,404,823 of OZ014469.1, forward strand.
ACTATATGTCAGATTCTCCAGCACAGCCTTGAACTGGCAAATTTTCCAATGGTGAATTAAAAGTTGAATCTGAGCCAATTGTGCACCTGTCTACTAGATACTGCATAGAATTATGTCGAAGCAGGCGACCTGTCAGCAGTATGGCCGAGCGGAAATGAGCGCTGATTATTGCATAAGCAATACTGCGACCCGAGTTCGATTACAGCTGCAGGCTGCCTGCTTCGACATATACGCGGGTGGCTGGGGACTCGAAGAGCGCGAGCTCACTTCCCAGTCACCCTCACCTCTCCGTTCTTATTAAGTTCGTTGAGTTGTAAATCCTCAGTTGATTTATTTATCATACATCAGATTGTGATTTATTGTTGTAGCAAAACCAGCAATTATTTTATTTGACCTCTGGTTTTACTTAAGGATAAGGCAAGAGAGTAATTTGTGCTGTATAAGCGTTTCAATTTGGGTTTACTTGTGGACTGATCGTTGTGGGTACGAAATTAAGCATAATACTGCAGACTACCAGTCAGCCAGTGTAGGAATACTGGTACTGAGGTAGCATCATCTCAGAATCTGCCAAAAAACATTTTAACTAGGCGTACTGTCCAATGTCTGACTGTAAAGCTACTATGCCAGGAGAGGCCACACTTTTTAGAGCAAGAAACACATTTCCAAAATCACATTATTCAAAAGACTGCAGTACGTTAAGTACAATTATCATTAATTAATATATAAAATAGCTCTAAAACAAAAAGGTTTTTAATGGGCAAAGGGCATGTAACCTTGATTTTGCTAAGGTAGGACTTGAACCAAGAGTTAAGATATAGCCTATATACAAGGGTATGGAGATGGAGCCTTTATTTGCTGGAGACTCTCCAGCCACTGGGCAATTTTAAAATTTTTCAGAAAAAAGATAGCCTTTTTAATGCCATTTAGATCACATTTTGCATGTTTTTATACAGGCATCTGAAAAAAACTGCATTGCTAAAACTAAAGATTAGGAAGCCAGTTGAAGAACTATTTGTCCCAGCCCTTCATCTCCCTTTTACCTTAAGGTCAAGTCCAAAGTACATTTAAATGCTGGAATTTTTGCCAAAGACTTGGCTAAGGAGGGTTGAAGCCAGTGTTCCCTATAAGCGCAAAAAAGTGCAAAAAGTGGGAAATTTTTTCCGGTATTTGAGATCACATTGAAACCGGACAAAAATGATGAGAAAATTTTCGGCATTTTCACATTGAGTTTAGAACGTTTGCACTATTTCCGACATTTTTGGAGGAGGTGAAAACTTAGAGGGAACACTGGTTGAAGCCCTCTTAACCCCTCTGGTTTTTAAGGAGCAAAGCAATTCAGGCCTACTACCTAATATATATAAAGTCAAAACCTTACTTGAATCATATTCATTTAGAATAGAGAAAGCAAAGTAAATCTGACACTGAGTACCTGGTATCATAAAGCTACTATACTTCGGACACCAGTTTTAACTTTGGACAGTGCCCCTAGTGGCCAGTTTCAAGTTTGTTTTTTGTTGTTTTCTTTTATGAAAGGGCTCAATGAGTTTCAAAAAAAAAACAAAAAATAAACAACAAAACTCAAAACCAATGACTAGGGGAGATGTCCAAATTTAGACAGTGTTTTCCGAAGTTTAGTAGTTGTACGGTAAGCTTCCAGTATCCTGGTATCTCTCTAATATCAGAACAATGTTAGTGAGAATGATGCTACTGACCACTTTTATTAACTACTACAGTACTGCAATTTGTTAAAATCAGGTGTCAAATTGCTTGAGTTAATCCTTAAGACTGACTAAAGATCTAAGTATGTGAAAAGTGGTCTGTTCTCTGACTTGTTAATTTCATTACAGAATGTTTGCTCATAAGGTAAATCTGAAATGTACCCGTATATACTCGTGTATAAGTCGAGTTTCTGGGACCCGATTTTAAGGTAAAATTTCTGGGGTCGACTTATACACAAGTAATGTTTTTGGACATGTTGCTGCTGAGTCGAGTTGAATGTGGTATGAAAAGAAAACTCCATTATTACTTTATAACATCATTAATACTGGTATACATGCAATATACAAACATGTTAAAGTTACTTAACAGTATAGTAGTACACAGTATACCATAGTATAGCTAATTGCACGTGTTTAAATGTTCAATTAGATTCTCGAATTGCGAAGTCGACTTATACACGGGTAATACCTTTAATGATGCAATTTCTTGTCTTAAAATGCATATCGACTTATACACTAGGTCGACTTATACACGAGTATATAAGGTAAGTCTAAAGTAGATAAAAACAGCACAAGAATTGTGGATGAAAACAACACAAGAAATGTGGATGCAAACAATCACTCTGCACTAGTAACCAGTGTTTCCAATAAGTGCAAAAAAGTAAGATAAGTGCGAAATATTTTTGGGCATTTTTGCACTATTTTTTTACAAGTGTGAAATGGCTTTTAATTCCGACGTTATTCATTTTGAGAAGCGCAAAATGGTGTTTAATTTCCGCACTTATTTTTTGTGAAGGCGAGATGACTGGCAAGGAGCGATGATCTTTTTTTGTAACAACCCACAAAATGCAGGAAGCAGCGGGTTTGTGGCACGATGACCTTTTTTTTGAGATCACCTTTTTAATTTTGAGACTGGCATTGTGAAAAGGCGGCATCAGAAAGCCTGTGCTACAACATTTTTTTGAAAACTTTGGGGCACTTTTGCACATTTTTCAACGCTTATGTAGAAGGTGAAAAGCTAGAGGGAACACTGCTTGTAACAACCATCACTAACTCATTATATGGATAATAATATTGTTACCTAAAAAACGGAGTTTTAATAAATTGATGCAAATAAAGATAAAAACTCTGCAGGCCTACAGTAATGTGCTTGAGTACAAACTTAAAAACCCAATAAAAACTTAAGCATGAAAAACAAGTCTTGATTACAGAAATAAATACAGAAAATGTGTTCAGAGTCTAGTGTGTCCACTATGATGTGCATATTCTGAAAATAGGCTACAACACCTTAATACTCCAGTCAGTGTTCCCTCTAACTTTTCACGTTGTGCATAAGGGCCAGAAAATGTGCAAAAGTGCCCCAAAATTTTGCAAAAATGTGGTAGCTCAGGCTTTGTGACGCCACCTTTTTGCAATGCCAATCTCAAAAAAGCACATATGATCTCAAACAGAAAAAATGGTCATCACACCGCAGACCCAGTATTTTCTGCAACTTGCTTGGTGATCTCAAAAAATAAGGTCAAAGGTCATACCACCACACAGGGGCGCACCCAGAAATTTTTAAGGGGGGGGTTTGAATTTTTCAAAAAGCAACCAGTACCCAATTGTGGTTAATTTAGTTATAGTCAAACAGGGTTTCGCGATAACAGTTACATCGTTACAACATTTGTTTATTCCAAAACCTCGTAATAACAATTTTGAAAGCTGTTGGTTGTGAAGATTGCGTGCAAGATTACAATTTACCCTATGGGGGCCTGGGGCAAAGCCCCCAGCCGCTGGGCAATTTTTCAAAAAAAAGTAGCCATTTTAACGCCATTTGGATGATGGTTTGTATGTTTTTAGAGCAATTACAAAAAGCTAAATTACTAAGATGGGGGCCTGGGGGCAAAGCCCCCAGCCACTAGGCAATTCTTGCAATTTTTCAGAAAAAAGTAGCCATTTTAACGTCATTTGGATGGCGTTTTGCACGTTTTTAGAGCAATTAATAAAAGCTAAATTCTTGGGTGGGGGCCTGGAAGTCTGGAACCAAAGCCCCCAGCCGCTGAGCAATTCTTGCAATTTTTCAGAAAATAGCCATTTGAATGACGTTTTGAACGTTTTTAGAGCAATTAGAAACAGCTAAATTACTAAGATAAGGGCTTGGGGGCTTCGTTTCCAGCCACTAAGCAATTCTTGCAATTTTTTAGAAAAAAATAGCCATTTTAATGCCATTTGAACGTTTTTAGAGCAATTACAAAAAGCTAAATTACAAAGATGTGGAAGCGTTTGAAAGAATTTATTTTGCTCAGTCCAATCAGCCCCCGCACACTTATACCGGTCAAGTCCAAAATATGTTCATATGCGGAAAGATCGCAAATTTGGCTTAAATTTTTTGAATCAATGCGTTTTTCAATTCAAAAAGCTTGTTAGTGGCACAGAATTTCAAAATAGCTTTCATTAGCGTCGGAGCTATAATTTCCACTCAGGCTGTTTTAGATTGAATGTTTTCATCCAACTCTCTTTATGAATCTATGCTAAAATGAAGAAAAACTAAAATGCGATGGTATATACAGAGGTTGATTACACTGAAATAGACAATGGTTTGTTATTATGATGCATGATGCTGCAAAATCACCTAAAATACTATAAGGTTAATGCAAAAAAATTGAAAAAAGCATTTGGAAATGATAGCTCTGACGCTATTAAAAGCCACTTTTAAATTCCTGAATACGTTTGCAGAACAAAAATCTTGACGTTTGAATGTAATTTTGTTGTGCTTTTCGTCTTCAAACAGCGGATTTGTTTGCTTTTTCAAGGGAAAAAAGTGCATTTGGCTTAGTAGGTTTTTTTTACACAAGGACGACTTTTTTCACTAAACGACATTTGTCTCTTTTTAGTGTCAAGCTATGTTCTGGTCAGAAGTTTATGATTGGGCATAATATTATCCATTACTCAATGGATATAACAAATACGCATAGTTACACAATATATTGGGTCTCGTAGTTGCGCCGTAAAAGCAATATTGTAATTGAAATGCAAAAATCTCAATTGCTTGGTAAATAACGCTAGGATCAAATTACCGCCCTAAAACAACATCTTATCTTGCAGGATTAAATTACAGCCCTAAAACAACATCACAAGTGATTATTTAGTGAAAAGTAAATATGGCAAAGTGTTACAAACTGTTTATATCAACAAAATTATGTTGTATTTGAGTTCCAAAAGGGGGGGTTTCGACCCCCGGAACCCCCCCTGGGTGCGTCACTGCCACACAAACCTGCTGCTTTCTGCCTTTTGCAAGTCATTAAAAAAAATTGTCATTTGCGCCATGGAAGACATCGCGTCTACCCAAAAAAACTGCCGAAATGAAACGCCATTACGCACTTTTCAAAATGAAAATTGTGGAATTAAACACTGTTTTGCACTTGTGAAAAATTTGTGTAAAAATGCTGCAAAATATTTTGCACTTTTCTGTGCTTATAGAGAACACTAACTGCTTTAAACAAATGACGAGGATTACTTCCAGATTTACTTGATATGCTCAACAAGACTTTCTTGGCAGGCCGCATGAAAGCGTTTCAGGTTTGCTGAGCCACATGCGGTCCGCTGTTTGCCCACCACTGTAGCCTACTAGGCTAAGTACTAAGCAAACCGTTACCAATAAACTTCTCTCCAAGTGATTTTGTCACAATGAATTCACCACAAAGTGAAGGTTAGGGAAAGAAAGGTCTGGGGATATGTAGAATAATTTAATGACTGCTGTTCTCATTCAATGCTTTAATTCTAATAATGCAATAGGCTAATAGGCCAAGTATAATAGGCCTACAATTCCGAATCATCAGATAGGCCTATTCTGTCTTTTAGCTTTGTAGACCTAATTTTTAATTACATTTCATTCACCAAGTTGCCTCAGCCAGGAGACAGCAAAGGGACCTTTCGGTCTTCCAAATCAAGCTGCCCACCTGACTACTAGTTACACATGGTCTGATGGTGGAGGCTTTACACTGTCTCTTTAATTGTTGAACGTCAAGCAGGAAAGTTGTGAATACCAATTTTAATTTTACAGTCTTTGGTTTGACCTGACCGGAATCGATCCAGAGTCAACCGCTTTAGTAGCAGATGCTCTATCAGCTATCCACTCAACCACTGATTGGAAAAAAACTTCAATAATAATAATAAATGAAAAGGGAGGTTTAAGCACTTAGTGCTCTTGCACCATCAGTCAATGAGCATTGAGAACTTTAACTTTAAGCAATGCTGGAAGCAATTATTACTGACTAGGGTATCACGCTGAATGGAGAGAAAAAGATACACTGACATCAAATTGTGGCTCTTCTTAAACCAGTAGAACTACTTTACAGAAATAGGATGGCGTGGGGGTTAGATGATAAAAAACTGTATTCACATGAGAGAGATTTCAAATTAAGAATCAAAAATTCATACTCAGCTCAGACAACTGTAGACTCAACCAGTTAATTAAATTTGTCATACTCCCAAAACTGAGAGCTCCTGCCCACACAAAAAACCAGTGAAGACTCATTATATCTAATTGACTACAGGTTGATCAGTGTCGAGAATCGGATTCAAAATTTGAATATCTGATATATTCATTTACAAATAGTAAAAACACTAAAAACAACTAGTAACAGTTCAACACAGCAAAGCAATTTAGGTATTACTAGCAAAATAGGTTTTACAATACTAATCTAATGATACACTCCTTGAAGAAAAATGGTTAGCACACTAATAACACTGTAGCACTACACTGAGATTTTACAATTACTTTACTGGTTTAGCTACTCTACACAATACTAGTCTCCTCTTTTGCATCAATTCCAATACATGAATTCTAAATGCTAATGATTAAAGTTACACATCAGGGTCATATTTTACAGGAAAGCTTTTCCAATGGTAGTCCAAAGCATTCTTAAAAGCATTCAGTGAAGTTGAGCAAACAACATGTTCAGGTAATGCATTCCAATTGTTTATGACCCTACCTGTGAAGAAGTTTTCCCTCAATTTAGTGTTTGGTGCATGCTTAGTTTTCATTTCTGTCCTCTGGTAAAGTAATGTGTTTCAGTGATAAGATTAAAGAGGTTATTTGACCAGTCAACATCATAGTAATTATTCAAATATTTAAATACTTGAATTAAGTCACCACGAAGCCAGCGATATGATATTGTGGGTAAATCTAAAGCTTTCAGATGGTCCGAGTAGGATAAGTTGCTCAAACCTGGGATCATTTTTTGCATGCCTTTGAACTCCTTCCAGTTCTTTTAATTTAAATCAGTTCTGTAGTTGGGAAAACAACGAAATTATTAGGAAGTGGCCAGTATTATGTTACGTGCAACGCCCATGAAGAGAATAAGAGAGCAAAGAGTGAGTGCTCATTTGCTCATTTACTCTTTTTTGTTTTTTAAATTATTGTTAGGGTTTGGGTTAGATTTTGAGTTTGGGTTAGATTTTGAGTTTGGGTTAGGATTAATGTTAGGGTTAAAGTTTGGGTTACGTTTAGGGTTGGGGTTAGAATAGCGATTTTTTTATTCTTACGCAACGTAACATCAGCCTCTACCGAATTATTAACCGGTACATTCTAGGCAGTGGCTAAGGTTACGTGACCGTAATTTTCGTTTTGAAAATTAAAAGTTACGTGACCACTTTTGCTGTTTAATTTACTATCTCTCAAGCTGGCATCACTGCCCGAACCCTAACTCAAATAATAAGATTTTAGAGAAAAAAAAGGATTATGTAGCAAAATAGCTCTCTAGCGCTATTTTTAAAAAGCGTGTCCAGCAATATTCCAACCCTCAGCATTGCAGCCAAGCGCATTAACCACACGCCATCAGGGCTTCGAATTCGATGCGTCAAAGTGCTGTATTTAAATCGAAAGATCTCACGTAACTTTTAATTCCAAAAACGAAAATTACGGTCACGTAACCTTAGCCACTACCTATATTCTAATTTGGGACAAATCAGAATGCCTTCTGTCATGTAACGTAACCACTTTGTGACGAGATAACTGGCAATCGAGCAAACCAAGATATCTGATATGCTACCGGTATCATACCTTTTTGTTTTATTCATTTCAAGCATCAAAATCACAGATCATGTGGCACCTCTTAATAATAACAGGTAGTTGTTTAATACCTGCATAAATACTTATAAGATTATAATGAGCGTTACTAGCCTAACCACTGTCGATAATTTTTGTCGTTTTGTTTAGGCTATTCTGTTATTGTTGCTCATTAGTTGGTTAGCTTGCAATTGGTTGATAAAGTTTTTCAGGGCCAGACTAGGGGTGGAAGCTGTTTCATAGTTAGTTTTACTGTTCAGTAATCAGTGTTCAGATACCGTATTCTGTTCAGAATGGACTCCATTGCCTTCTAGGCTACTGCGCACTGCGTACAGTAGACTAGTGTGCCATAAATAAATTTGCTTCAGTCTTACTTACAAAATGGCATATACTGATCTCGAATCAGACTAACTAGTTTACCATAACAGAGCGCTCTCTCTCTAATCTGCGTTTTCTCAGTGACCATAGCAAATACCTGTACTGACGCCATGCTTCATCATCCCACATAAACTCTATTCACAATTTGCAACTTGTCGTCAAACCACGATCTAACGTTTACTGACATTAATTTTATTTCACATGTTCAGAATTATGCGGAGTCTAATTTGGTGGACGTCTACTCCGTGAACATTCACTCTACTTCTTTCTTTCTTTCTTTCTGAGTTTTATTTTGAATGCCAAGTCACAACGTTGACACCAAAAAAGGAGACGCAAGAAAAACGAAAACTTACGTTATAACATCATAGTCAATAACATGGCAAAACCCAAACCACAGCAATAAAATATAATATGCTTGCAACAGAGATAGAGACTGTCATGCTCTACTCTAAGCAGCACATTCGATTCAAAATACGGCAAAATTGGACAATTTTTTTAATTTTTCGGAAAGAATCGTCATTTCAGCAATATTTGGGTCAAATTTTATTCGTTTTGAGAACTATTTGAAAGAATTAAATTGCTAAGATTTGAAAGCCAGATGAAAAATTTCAGTAAATAAACTAGCCCCTTCAGAACCCCTTTACTTACTATGGGCGAAATCCAAAACATGTTTAAACACTTGCATTTTGGAGTTAAATTTTTTAAGTATCTTGGCTAAGAAGGCTGAAGCCGAGTGAACATCAATTTGATTCAAATACCAAAATCGTCAGGTCCCCAGACGAAGAAGATTTATATTACCATTACTGACAATGTCATAAACTCGTAATAGCTTAGATCTGTAGCGTCAGTTCCAACGTAGCCACAAGTCAAAGATTAATCGGATCAATTGGTGATTACGTCAACCCGCAGAATAGCTTGATAGGTTGTTCAACCGAGCCGATCGACCGCATTGGAACCCGTCCTTTTGACACGTACGTTACAATGGCGAGCACGACAAAACGTTAAAGTTGTGGACGCTCTCCCTTGCGCTGGTTGGAGCCGTGGATGTGCCGTCGCTAGCGTAAACGGAGGGAGATGATGTAGCGTCAGCTCCAAGATTGCCTCAAGTCAAAGATTAATTGGATCAATTGGTTATTACGTCAACCCGAAGAGTAACTCGATAGGTTGTTCAACCGAGCCGGTCGACCGCGTAGGGACGCGTCCTTTTGACACGTTCGTTACAGGTCTAAAAGTCTGATACTATTATATTTATTAAAGATTATAAAGATACTGTATTATAATTCACGGTATTTATTGGCCTATTGGTTTAATTCGATTTCTAGTTAATGGTTCAATCTAAATGCTTTCGAATCCACGTGGTTATACATTTGAAACGTAGAAATCGAATGGTAACGGAATGGGAACACTGCAAGTTTTCACGTATTTAAAGTGAAGTTCTCAATAAAATTGAACTTTTTTGCGGATTTAAAGTGAAAACAAAAAACTGAAAACAAAAAGTTTTCGCCGCAGGATCACAACCAAATTGTCTTTATGCTTGTTAATCAAATAAGCATTATTTTCCACTCGAAACAAAATTAATCGGGTTGACACACAGACTAGAGGTGTTAACCGCGCAGCGTATGCGGCGGTACGCGGCCGGGTGGGGCCGTGCCGTGCGGGCACCGCGTAAAATTTTGCCTTGTTTTGCAGCGCAGTGCTGGCTGCGAACACAAGACAGTTAGGTACTAAGGTTCGCTCTCTTTGAGGAGTCGCAGACTCGGCGACCGGCAAGCTAAGCTTGCTACGTGGTCTTTCGCGACTCCTCTATGAACTAAACGCAGCAATTCGTTTCAAATTTCTTGCATTATTTTGTTTTAGCTATATCCGTGGCGTAAACAGGGGTGGAGTCCTTGAGGACGTCCTTGGCCTCGAGGACGTCCTTAAGGACACATTTTGAAGTCCTTGGCTTTGGCCTCGAAGCCTCAAGTCCTCAAAAATTGGCCTGTCCTCGGCTCGAGGACAGCACTCTTTTTTGAATGGTTAAAATTTTGTAGATCGGCTGAAAAAATTTTTTCTTGAGCGTTTTTTTTTTTTGAGATCGCGTGAAAAAAATTTTTGAAGACCTTTTTTTGGAAATCGTCTGAAAAAATTTTTTGAAGATTTTTTTTTTCTAGAAAACTTGCCTGTTGTGTCCTTGGTTCTTTGCCTTGGCCTCGAGCATTTCTGTCCTTGGCCTCAAGAGTGTCTGTCCTCGGAAGGGCTGTCCTTGGCCTCGAATTTTTTTTTTGTTCTTGGCCTTGGCCTCGAGCCTTGTGTCCTCGATTCCACCTCTGTCCGTAAATTCTAATTTGTGTTTTAGTTCAAAAAATAAACTCTCTCTCTGTCTCTCTCAAAATAGCAACGACTAATGAGCAAATTAAGTCATCATGCAGTGAGTAGTGCCAGTACAGTGCAGCTGTATATCAAGAATAAGCTAATACCAGTACCGGTATAGTTACTTTGGAAAAATCAACCGTTTTTCTGCTACCATGTGATCATAATGCCATAACTTTAGAAATCGAAACAGTTGAAGGTGAAAACATGAAATTTAAATTGATTAAAGATAGATTGAACGCATGAAACAATACTTTGACAAGTTTGGGAGGCTGCCGGTCACGTGATACGAGTTTCCTAGTCTAAAAAGCTGATCCCACTTTTAAAGATACGCACAGTATGGGGCGCCGTTTGTGTACCCTAATTTGTGCAGTGTTTTTTTGCATATTTAATTAAATAGTCATTTTAATTAAATTTACAAAAATAAATATGCAAAAAAAACTAGTGCAAAAATAAATATGCAAAAATTTTTTGTGCGGACTTTTTTTGACTATTTATTTTTGCGATAAGAAAAAACTGCGCAGAATAAACCGTTGCAAACGCAAATAGTCAAAAAAACTGCGCGCAAAATAAACTGTTGCAAAAATAAATCGTCAAAAAAACTGCGCACAAAATAAAGCGTTGCAAAAATGCGCTGCAGACTTTTTTGTATATTTGTTAGTGGAGCGTGGCAAAGCGCTCTCGGCTGCTCATAGAGCGCACTAAAGAACAGCCGATAGCGCATCAAAGAGCAGCCGAGAGCGCTTTGCCACGCTCCACTAACAAATATACAAAAAAGTCTGCAGCGCATTTTTGCAACGCTTTATTTTGTGCGCAGTTTTTTTGACGATTTATTTTTGCAACAGTTTATTTTGCGCGCAGTTTTTTAACTATTTATTGTTGCAACGGTTTATTCTGCGCAGTTTTTTCTTATCGCAAAAATAAATAGTCAAAAAAAGTCCGCACAAAAAATTTTTGCATATTTATTTTTGCACTAGTTTTTTTTGTATATTTATTTTTGTAAATTTAATTAAAATGACTATTTAATTAAATATACAAAAAAACACTGCACAAATTAGGGTACACAAACGGCGCTCCATAGCACAGACCTAAAGTAACTGCTGGAGGAGAATAACAATTTTGGATATGGAACTGCTTGGTGATATAATTTTAATGCCTACATTCAAAATGTTAGAGTTCCGAGATTTATATATATATTTATTTTTTGTTTCTTTTTTTTTTTTTTTCGTTTGCAAGATTTCTTGTGTGTGCTAAAAATCTAGAAAAAAACCACTAAATCTCGAAACTTGAAATTTGGGATGGCAATAGGTTTTTAGTTGAGATTGTGTCTATTGAAATTTGGTGGTAATAGATTACATGGTTCAGGGGAATGGCCTCCAAACTTGAAATTGTTAGACTTATTTGAGAATTGGATTAGATTTAGCAACCACATGGGAAATAGTCAGCAACTGCAAGTTAATTTTTTGTTCAGAGTCAGTCGCGTAGCCAGGGGGGGCGGGGGAGGGACTATAGCCAGTACTTAAATTGTAAAATTTTGCATGGGGGGACGCTTTTGCAGCCTTGACCAAACGCATTTGGCATGCGAAAGTACTTTAGTGAAGATTACGTAATTCCGTCGCCGAAATTGAATGAACACCAAGAAAAATAAGGTCTTCGCCGGAAATTGAAGTGGTTTTTCGCCAAAATCAGGTGAAGAATTAAATCTTTTTCGTCTGATCATCCAGCGCTTAAATCTCGATTGGGGATACCTAGATCTCGATGGGGGGACGCTAACTCTCGATGGTGGGACGCGTCCCCCCTACAATTTAAGTACCGTGCCTCCGGCGGTAATCGATACAAGCTCAAAAACGGCAGTAATCGATACAAGCTCTTTAATCGATACAAGCTCAAAAACGGATTTGCCTCATAAAAACGGGACGTACAGTATAGGTTATAGCAATCTTATTTCAAACAGTCGCTGAATCAATTTGCTGACACTACACCGTTTCAGTCAAGATATCAAGCTAAAGTTTATTTTCTTTGCCTGACTTAAAACCTGAGAAAAAACAAAGATAACAGTATGATGTACAACTTACAAGAAGAGTAAATATGCAATGCAGTACAATTTCATAACCAAAAGCTAACATCTCTTTGTAGTTCGAGAAAAAATAAACGACCAGAAGCAGCGCAAAACTCTAGTTAAGCGTCTCCTTCCAATGGCACTATAGATTTGATAGCTGTTTTCTTACTGAACGTAACAAGGCATGCAGCCAGCTTTCTTCGCTTGTTGCATCAAAACGTCTTGCATTTTCGGTGAGATGTCGCAATAAAATAAGTTCAACGAGTTGATCTTGTTCAGACAGTCTATAAGCATAGAGGTTCCAGCATCGCCGATCCCTGTTCCAGAGAGGTCGAGGTATAGATACTGTCGATAAAACAAAGCAATAAAAATGATTATTTTTTCAAATGGGTTTTAACTTGCTGAGCTCTGTTTATTTGTTCATCAGAGCGAAAGAGGACGAATTACAGTAATTGAGTTTCTTTTTATTTCTTTGGCGGCTCTAAACAGTGGTGCAACTGGAGAAGGGCAAAGGTAATTTTAATTGTTTGTTGACAAATGCGAATTTATCTTTTTATGGTTAAAATCATAACAAGTTCTGAGTTTTGAATTAGTGATGTTTTTATAAAATAAGTCAAGTTTTTAGTAAAAATTACTGCCTCCAGTTCAAAGCGTTTTTCGATGGAATTGATGTCTGTAATCCCCAATTCTGCGACTGATCTCATCTATTCTTGATGAATTTTTATACCTGTGCACTAATCGATTTATAATAAGTACAGTTAAGTGATTGTACGATTAACGGACTTGTGCCCATCTATGGCATAGTATAATGATTAATTATTTACTTAAATAGCTTTTTTTTTCTTTGTGCAGCATAGGTTGAAGAAAATGTTTATAAGCACAAAGTCGTGGTTAAAGCTATTGCCTATTGAATCAAAAATTTTGTAGCCCTAAATTTTAGTCAAGTCACTCAAAAAATTTAACGCAAAAACTTAAGCGTTTAAAGCGATAGGCTACAGCTCGAAATCTGTTTCATTGAAGAAATCAGAACTACCTGAGGCAATGAAGAGGTGCTCCGAACCTAATTGTTTCACTATTCTACTTATCCGCAAACGTTTTTAAAACCATTTAAAAAAATGAATTGTTAAGATTTGGAAATTAGTTGGAAGAATTAAATTGCCCAGCCCCTCTTTCACGCCTACTGGTAAAGTCCAAGACCAATAAGCATAAAAGACGAGCTGGGCAATCTAATTCTTCCAAATGGATTCTCCTCGAAAACGGTTTGACGAAGAAAAACTAAATGGCTATTTTTTCCAGAAAATTACAAAAATCAACGAGCGTCTTTGCCCCAAATCCCTCATTATAGTCTTCGGCGGCGACTGGCTTCAATTGTGCACATTGTTAAGATGCAAAAAGCACTTTTAATTACTGCTTAGTATATAGTCGGAATTATTTACCGTTTAAAATATGTGAAGCATCCAGCAAAAGGGCTATGCGCAAAAGGTATTGAATAATCTAACACATGTCTTTACTAAACTTCAGCTTTCTACAACCTATTGCTTTTTAGACATTTCATTTCCAAGTCTACAGAACCTTCCCAAAAGTGCTGCCAGTTAAAATCTAATTTCCTGGAAATTGGGATATCATACATAACTTCTTAAGAACAATGTACTGAGAAAATTAATAATAAGCTATAGACAGTATACAGAGTCTTATAGACACAATCAAACCTTTGATTAACAGCCTACGACATACTGTTTCGGAATCGACATTCGTCTTTTATTCCTCGTCAGTATAGCTAGGACTACAGGTATGAACACGAGCGTAGAAAGGCAAAGAATCGCAAATTAACCAGATCATGGCACAATTTCTTTTTTTCCAAAAATATAAAGTAACCACAATACTACAAGAGATAATTGTAATTGTTCAATGCAAAATAATTTCCAATAGCATGCCTTAGACAGCTGTTTCGCCCAATCTCAGGGCTCATCAGCAAGGCTAGCAAGGCCAAAACGGACAAATATCACCATTGATAAAAATCTTCAAAACAAGCATCTTTACCAATTTACCAATCAATGAATAACTCTTTACCGATTACGTTTGTAATACATAAATCTTTACCCATCATTCAGTAAATTTTAACCAAAATGGATAAATCTTCGCTGAAAAATCCTTACCCACTAAAACTAGAGCTAATAATTAAATCTTTACCGAATGAAACTATTGCAATAAATCAAATCGTTACCGACTAAAGTACAAATCTATCGCAGAAGAGCGATAGCCTAGCTAACAAAATAAATCAACCTTGACCGAAAAATTTTTACCCAAAGAAACTAAAGCTATTAATTAAACTATTACCGAATGAAGCTATAGCTATAAATCAAATCTTTACCGACTAAAGTACAAATCTTACCTTACATCTCTCAGAAGAACGATAGGCTTGCTAACTCTCTACTCTCCTCATAGCTCGCCTTAAATGGCTACGTTTCCAGTAGGCTGAAAGGCCCAAAAGTAGTGCCAAAATTCAGACTAGAGTTAAACTAGTCTAACAATCTATAGAAATGAAACGCTATCAATACCCTCTGTTCTCCTCGTAGCTCGCCTAAAATTTTTCGGTCAAGGTTGATTTATTTTTTTAGCTAGGCTATCGCTCTTCTGCGATAGATTTGTACTTTAGTCGGTAACGATTTGATTTATTGCAATAGTTTCATTCGGTAAAGATTTAATTATTAGCTCTAGTTTTAGTGGGTAAGGATTTTTCAGCGAAGATTTATCCATTTTGGTTAAAATTTACTGAATGATGGGTAAAGATTTATGTATTACAAACGTAATCGGTAAAGAGTTATTCATTGATTGGTAAATTGGTAAAGATGCTTGTTTTGAAGATTTTTATCAATGGTGATATTTGTCCGTTTTGGCCTTGCTAGTGTGGCGCACCTCCTTCCAGCCTGTCACGGGAGGGGCCACAATTTCCTTCCAGATTGATAGATTACTCGATAGATTGCTTGTTCTCCAATTTATTGTATGTTACCCAAAATGAATTCACAAAAATTACCATAAACGTCGATTAATGCAGATGAACTTTTTTAGTTGCTTATCCTGCCACGTTGGCAGCCAAAAGAGAAAGACTCATTAATTTTAGTTGCGTCATAGAAAAAAAAGAGTTGCCAAAAAAAATGTAATTACCAAAGACGGAGTTATCCGTATTCCCACACTAGCCTTGCTGATGAGCCCTGAGATTGGGCGAAACAGCTGTCTAAGGCATGCTATTGGAAATTATTTTGCATTGAACAATTACAATTATCTCTTGTAGTATTGTAGTTACTTTATATTTTTGGAAAAAAAGAAATTGTGCCATGATCTGGTTAATTTGCGATTCTTTGCCTTTCTACGCTCGTGTTCATACCTGTAGTCCTAGCTATACTGACGAGGAATAAAAGACGAATGTCGATTCCGAAACAGTATGTCGTAGGCTGTTAATCAAAGGTTTGATTGTGCCTATAAGACTCTATATACTGTCTATACCATACATAACTTGTAAAAGAATTTCTGTTTTAACACTAATTTATGCTGCAGCCTTGAAATTCAAGTGCTGTTAAACCAGTAGTCAAAAAAAAGCAGAAATTTTAGATGGCAACACTGTTACAACGATCTCTCAACTTTAAATTGAAATTACTTACAAACAATAACTAATTCGTAGAAAGAGGATATTTGGTGAAGGTATGTTTCTATAACTCATATTAACACTCTGCAGTTAGATGCTTTCTTGATATTGTTGCAAAACTTTTATTCGTGTAATTATGATCTTGGTTTAGCCAGTTTTAGTTAAACTGGGTGAAGCATTCAGCCAAATCAGATACTGTAGTTTACGATAGCTAAAATCGAAACAGAGTTTTTGAAATTTTTTGTTCTCATTTTGGAGTAGCGGTTACAAAAATATTCAACAAGTACTTAGAAATACCTCCCGTAAAAAGTTTTTGGAAATCCTGAATCTGCTCTATCAGCCTGAACTTCCAGGAAAGAAAGAGAAACTGAATAATATTTACCCTTCCAGTAGCATCACGTGACCTATCCAATTTCGCTAAACCTCCCTTTTTTTCTGGAAATTCAGTCTGTGAGAATATTAGAATAACCTCAGGGTTTCCAAAAACTTTTTAGGGAACATCTTTTTTTGTATTTGTTGAATATCTTTGCAACCGCAGACCCAAAATGCGAACAAAAAATTTAAAACTTATATGTTCCATTTTAGGTATTGCAAACTACCGGATTTGGCTCGATGCTTTAAAGAAAACTCCATTTAAATCCACAGCAGCCTTAAAATTAATCATATTTTCGCTTACAACTGAAGATGACATGGGCTAGTTTGAAACGTTTAAAATGATAATCAATTTTACATCTGCCTTGTTTTAAACTATAATTCGCAAATTTGCCGTTTTGATCAGGCGCGTAGTCAGAAATTCGCAATGGGGGGGCTGTTTGGGAGGTCTGGGGCGGAGCTCCCAGCGCTCGAAAATTTTGCATTTTTTTACAAAAATAACTTCATTTTGGGGCTATTTTGATTAAAAAATAATGCTTTTAAAACGTGGCTTAGAAATTGGCAGTGCAAACAAGATTAAACTGGTGGCATAAATGGGCTATTTGGGAGGTGGCTAATGGTAAAATGTTAGTTCTCTTGTTTATATGCTGGAAAATTATAAAATCGAATAGTTCACTAAAACTCATACGGAGTAATCTATTTCGTATACAGTTTATAAAGAAAAATAAATTGGGAGGGGCTAATGAAAAGAGATTTGAGAGAAATAATTGGTAATTAACTAATACTGAACAGCCCCCCCCCCAATTTCTTTGTTTATAGTATATTTGTTGATGACACCTATGTTTAGTAGTTTAGCATTCTTACACTTGCGATCAAATTTGATTGCTTATTTTTTACCATTTTTCAAAGTTTTCATATATTTGTCGGTTTTATTTTTGACAAATTAGCCCCCCCTTAACAAATGTTTGAAAAGATGTTTTAAATTACTATTTAGTCCACTCCAGTGCATAAAACAGTCTCAAAAGTGCTAAAAACGTAGTGTTTTTCCCATTCTGCATTTTGGTCGACATGCCAATGGGGGGGCTATAGCCCCCCCTGGCTACGCTACTGGTTTTGATATATTATATTTTACTGGTTTTGCCGGTTTGATCAGAAATTTTCAAACCCAATCTTTTCAAAAGCGTAACCACGCAAAAGCTGTTCGAAAATAATAAGATCAGAAACGATTTGTAACGGATTCAAACGAACTAATAGATTATTACCGTACCGGATTTTTTCTTGTGTTTCGTTTCTTGATTCTTTCGAATAATTCCTTCAGCTTAGGTTTGGTGATTTTGCATCTTAACAAGCTGAGTCTGACGATGTAGTCACAATGTGGAGACAAAATGAAACGAAGCAGGTGCCCTTCTTTGTTAAAATCATTGTAGTGCAAAGAAAACTCCCGCACCTGCAGAATAAAAACTTGTCAATTCTCTGAAACTGAGTTGAAAAAAAACTCCCAACATCCTGATCAACATCCACAGAAAATGAGCTTTAACTAGTTTTAAATCTAGTTGTAAGCGTTAATCACAACCAAACGCTTTCGATTACATCACACGCAATTCACTCTACGACTTGTCAATAACAGAAATTAATGTTTTGTTAAACAATAAAATCAGTTAGATTCGTAGATGGGCACAATTCCGTTAATCGTTAATCCGTTAATAACGAAGCTAACTTTTTCTTGAAATCGTTAATCCGTTAAAAAGTTTTTTCGTGTTAACGGACTAAATTAACTTCCGTTAAGTTCTGTTAACGGACTAAAGTAACTTCCGTTAAGTTCTGTTAACTTCCGTTAAGGTTTTATCGTTAATATCTTGCACCATTCATTCACCATACCTGTACAAACCAGTTTGCACTGGTAACACTTGTTGCGTATTAGCACGAGTTTTATAGAAGAAAGCGAAGAAAACAGCTCTTTTTTGTGACAAATAATAAGCTGCAGTCTCAGAGTAATTATCGCTGTTCGCAATTTCCAAAGCTTTTCCGATCGCAGCTTCGTTAGTGCATTTGAACTTATTTCTATCTTGAAATTAGATTAGAGTTTAAAATGTAACTTCCAAAACACAAAAAGACCACCATAGCAACAAATATTTCCTTACAATCTGCTCAACAGCGTCAATACGTGTTCTGGAAGCGAGTGAATAAAACGAAATGTAAATTACACGCAAAATGATAACGAATTAACGGACTTTATTAACTTCCGTTAATTAAAGCTGAAAATAACGGATTAACGTTAACGGAGGTGTGAAGTTTGTTAACGGACTAGTGGTTAACGAAGCTAACGTTTTGCATTAACTTGCCCACCTATGGTTAGATTTATAAGGTTTTAAATTTTTGATTTTATTAACTTTATTGTGTGTTCTGCTCTGACTGTTACTTATCGAACACTGTGCACGGCTTCGTTGTGACCAAATCTCTATCGATGTGTAAAAATTGTAAATTTGGGTTCGGCCCGGATTCATACCCAAGCTTATCGGTCTGTTAATAACTCTGGACCTAATCACCGATACTATAAGTATACCACGATTATCAGACAAAATGTAGACTAATTCCATCTACATTTTTGACACTACCTGGATGCTTGGATTCTCATTCAACGTCGTTTCAAGCTCTTTGAAGAAATTGCTGGAACAGAGTTTTCGAAAGCAAATGTCAATTAGGCTTAAATCCAGAGGAGAAGTTCGTGCTCGAAGCAAACACATAAGACTCGCGACGTCTTTTGGATAAAGGTCAACTTTCGCAATTACGAGACTCGAGACCAAATTTTTCGATGCGTTTTTGATGACGTCGTCATTTTCTAGCTTGCACAGCCAACTAAATACAGGAAAAATCGAGAAGAAAAACAAACTTCTGGGGTCATCGTCATAGCCTTCCCTATCATCGTAATAAAAGTCGGCCTCCTCAAAACTGCTCCATGCTTTCCTGGCTTCTGGATCCAACCTAAATTCTTTGACGATAAGCTCCAACATTCCAACGTATTCGACGTAATTAACAATCTTGCCTTTTCCTTTCTCTTCCCCTGCGATGTTGAGTAACCTATTAAGGATATTATCATCGCAGAAAAGGGTCAGATAAGTGGATAAGGTGCTGTATTTAGTCCAACTCAGTTTCACTGCAAACAAAAAATGAAAAAAACATTTTTATTCAAAGTTTCATTATAACTTAGTTCAACTATATTTCATTATATTCATTATTCATCAGTATTAATGACGATCAGTGGTCGAGTAGATAGAGCGTCTGCTGCTGAAGCTGTAGACTCGGGTTCGATTTCCTGTCGGGTCAAACCAAAGACTATAAAAAAAAAACAGTGTGAAGCCTCTACCGTGTGTGGTAGACAGATGGGCCGGTGGTAGCTTGATTCGAAGACCTAAAAAGGTCCCTTTGCTGTTTCCTGGCCAAGGCAACTTGGTGAATAAAATGTAATTACAATTACGTATTCTCACTGATTTATATTCCAAAGAGTGTGACAAGTTTGTGGGGGCCATGTTCACGTCATTGCTCCTCCTTTCAAAGAATGTCGCAGCGGAGGCGAGCTTTCGGGAATACTGGTCAATTTGTACTCCATAGAAGCAAATCCCTGACTTTTCTCGATCCAGATACGAACGCGTTATCGCGCTAACGAATGGCTTGCTGATTTGCAGTTTTGTTTACCGTACATCAAATGATGATAATATCTGACTTAAACTCCATCCTAGAAATAGAAAAGGATTGGGGCACAATATTGCTAATAAGACTCCTAAAACTTGTAGTCGTGTATTAACAAAAAAAATTTTCCTAAATATGATAAAAGCAAAATTTACATTTTTCATTTGGTTTTTTTGCGATTGTGATGGGGGAAGTTTCTTCGCTGTGAGGTTCCTCACCGTTTGCAATCGAAGTAGTTGAGCCATTAGTCGAAAGATTTTCATGTTGCTCTAAAGCTGGTGCCGACGAATCAGTTTTTTTAGATGGTTTGTTCTTTGTGCTGTCTGAGATACCGGCAAACTTCTTATTTTTTTCAACAGCATCTGTTAAAGCTGTTGAACTTGAACTTGTAGGTCGATCAGTCGATTGAGTTGCTGTGATGTTTGCTGCTTTTGTTGTTACGTGTTTTGATTTTCCATCACCGTTGTCAATTTTATCTAAAAATTCACAAATAAAAAAATCCGTTATGTGTGCCGAACTTAATTGACCAGGTTAATCTTATTTTACACGGGCTTTTTACCAAAGATTTTTACATGGAAGGGGGAGGCAAAATTTAACTTCTAAACTCATGGGAACACTTAAATTGGCATGCTGGTTGGTGTTGAACAAAATTTGTTAAACAAATTAGCTTTGAGTTGATGACGTCACTATTGTAACGTAAGAGCCATTTATTTTGAAAAATGACTTTTTACTTCAGGTCGTTGTATGCGGTTTGAATTTTCTACATAGATTGTTTTATCATTTAGGGATCAATTAAGAGCCAAGGTAAAATTACTATTTTATTTTTTAATACTACGTCAAAAACAATTAGCCAGCAGCAATATTTAAAGGTTTCTTTTGGATAAAAAGTTTTTTTGGCTAGCAAAAACTTAAAATTGCGATTTTTATCTATTGTGAGAATGACGTCATAAATGAACAACGCAATCATAACGTGGCCTTACCGCAATTAGCTGGTGGGGTTTCAGTCAGCTTTTGCATTTCAAAATGCTTTCATTATTCGTCTTTCCGCTGCTAAATATTACAAGTTTGTAATATTTATTTTAGCATTCAAGTGAAGCAAGAAATCTTGTTAGGTTACGTTTTGTAAGAGAAAAAGTTGTAATGATACCTGTAATTCTGTAATTGTAATTCTGTAATCGGCTGTAATTCTGTATTTCATTTATCAAAAAAAAACGAGAAGCGGCAAAAATGTTCCCCTCCCACTACTAAAAATAGGGTTAAGTACTGGCCAAAAATGCTCAGATTTCGGAAAGTGACTTCGGCTAAACCTTAAATTGGAAAACTGCCCTTTGCCTTAGCAACTTTAAATTTTCAGAAGGTATTTGCAAATTAATTTAATTTAAAGTCAAATTGTTTTTTTTTTAATTTGTTTTTGAAGATTTTATCCCAAAAAAAACTGAAAGAGAGAGCAAAAATGCCCTCTGCCCGTGCAAAATAGGGTTTAGTACATACAAATTCAGCAAGCACAGCCTAAAAACTAAAAGGGCTGTAGCCTCCCTAAACTATCAGCTTTGTTGAATTATGTTCACATTTAACTTGATTTATTTTTGTAAGTTTGTGCATATAAATCTAAAATTAGCCTCCAAAGTACCTAAAGCTAGTTTCGGTTATTCTGCAGTTGAGGGATTTAAGTACCTTAGCTAATACGATCAAATTTATGATTGATTGTATTTACATTTTTTGTTTGTGGTTTGTCTAGACGAAGGGTAGGCAATATACGGCCCGCAGACCGGATCCGGTCCGAGCAGTTTTATAATCATCGGGATTGCGACTTCTTTTCATGATTGAAATTCACCAACAACCCTACCGAAATGTTGCTTCCTTCGGTCGCTACCATTAAATCGGCTGTAAAATGTCTAATTTTCAGGCGGATATACCTTTTTTTGGTTCTCTGGAACCTTGCTGAGTCTGATGTGGCCCACGGGACAAAAAGGTTGCCCACCTCTAGTTTAGATCTAGTCAATTGTCTAGATCAGAACACTTCGAAAATCGAAGGGGTTGAATTGGTCTTAGAGTCTTAACTACACCGTCTTTGTTGATTCCCAACGCGGGAGAGAAATCAAAAAATGGTTCACCTTTTAACTTTGCTTGTTTTGCACCAAAATCATTGACATCATTCCTCCTGCTTTGTCTTTTTAGCGATTTTTTGGGGGCAGGCATTTTTTCCTTTTTACAATGGCATTTTTTGAAATATACTAATATTAGCTGCTTTTGCTCAAAAGTTTTTTCTACAATATATTTCTGCAGATATATTTTTTGCGAAGTAATTATTTTAACGAAGGAATTGCTTTCATTGTCAGAGAGCATCGATTAAAGTCGAATCTAGATAAAAGTTTACACTGAATCGAAGCAATCAACACAATAGTTGTAAAACTGCAAAATCATTATCAGGAAGGGCAGCGGCGATAGCTCAGTGGTGGAGCGTAGGATAAGTAATAAAAAAGTTGCTGACCCCTGGTTCGATTCCGGATCTGGTCCTTGGGAAAAGCACTTTACGCGTATTTTCTGTTGGGGGTGATCCCTGACAAAAGACGTTCAAATAGAACCCAAAAGACGTTCAAATAGAACCCAAAGTGCTCTGCGTTGATGTGGTTTGACAGACACAGAGTGCCTAGTTCATTCGAACAATGACAGGATTTCCAGATACTGATTGTTGTTTTGAGAGTTTTTTAGGCACAAATTTGGGATTTTCCAGAACTCATTTACGGTTTTTAAAACCTTATTATTAATTTCTCGGAAGCACACAGAATTCGGGGAATGGACTTTAGGGGAGATGAAAACCTTGTTTCTGTTATTTGGTTTTCACCTCGATTTGGAAAGATTTTGTTCAATGTGTAGGCCAAAGACTGTTACTCGAGGTTTTGCCTAAGAAAACACTCAGTTTCGGGTTCTAAGTTGGGGGTTTGTAATCCATTTAATGCGGCAAAACTGATCATGAAAGATAGTAATTTGCAAGCTACTCACTTTACGACATAGGCGTAGCCAGGGGGGTCCAAAGGGCCCGCCCCCTCCCCCAATCGCAATGCCAGCAATGAAAAATTTGTGACCAAAAACACTATTCTTTCTTCAGTCTCTTTTTCTAGTTTTGTTTTCACCTTTTTCAGTCGGCGTTTTTTGTGTTTTTTGGTCATCACGTGGGCAATTTCAGCTCTTCAGTCCGTGAAGACTTTTTTTTTGGTCTTCACCTAACTTTCGGGACAAATTCAGCTCCTCAGTTCGTGAAGACCTTTTTTGTTTTTTTTTTTCTTGGTCCTCGCTATGTAAGTTGTGGTTTGGGCCCAGCAATCCTAAATTGTTCTCCAACTAAATTTCGCCCCCATCCCAATCAAAAATCCTAGCTAAGCCTATGCGTTACGAAAATCGTGACCAATTAAAACTAAAACTTCTTCTGGAGTTGTGAGTTGAAGTTTACAACTTTATTGCGTTTTATCAGCTTCATGATTGTGATTCACTCCAGTCTGCGTCACCAACACGTAACAATAAAAAAAAGTTATTCGGAATGTTCTCATCGGAAAATTTTGTTTAATCTATTGTATCATAAAGCATTTTCGAAAATTTACACATTTTAGTTCAAATGACCTAAACAGTCCTCCATTTTCGCTACTTTTCTATTATTTCTATTTTTCTGTTGCTACGCTACCATTTTACCAAAAATTTTTATCTAGGCAACTTTTTTATTAATTCTGACCCAAATTCAACCAAAACTAAAATTATTACTCTAAAGCCAATTCCAATCGTAATCCAAACCCAAACTCTTAATCTTAACCCTTAAAAAATAAATAAACCATGCCCAAATAAATATTTTTCATTACCGTTTTATTCTCTTTAACTTCAAGACTTTTTGTGAAATAATCATTTTCTTTTTTATTTTCTCACAGCGGCCGAACTTCTTGACTCTCACTCTCCCGCTAATTAGCGCAAAATTTTGGTTTGAATCAAAACATTTTATTTGCCCCAAAAGTAAAATCAAAGAGAGACTTGTTTTGGTCTCTGAAATGTTACAAATTTTTTTGCGAAATATCCATGCGCGCATTTTTCGCTACACTTTTTGCAAGAGACGGGTTAGGGTTTATGGTTTGGGATTAGCCACTAATGAGTTAAGTTACTTAGAAAAAAGAACTTGATTGAGTTGAATTAAGACTAATGAAAACGAGACCAATTTTTTGTGACTTTGTTAAACTTGCCACAGCTCTGCTGGTTGAAATTTTCTTAGAATCATCTTGAGAAATTCTTTGCTACGCCATCTGTCAAAAATATTACGCTGACCGATTATTTGCTAGATTCGAAACACCTTTTAGACACTTCTTTTACAGCAGAGATTCTTTGCAGAACACTGCTCGTGGAACCGCTTTTTTACTGATATCAAAATCTTTGCCACGTGCCATTTAAACGGCATAAATTTTTTCTAGCTCACTTATCAGCTAAATACGCGCAAACAATCTAAGCCAAGCCAATTTAACAAAAAAAAAAAAAAAAAAATCCCGACTTCTTGCTAAACTTTTTGTACTTAATTGCCTAAATAGCTGCATTTGCAACAGAAATAAAGCTCGAATGTTTCACACAAATCGGAAGTATTGTGTGATGCCGTTTTGACAAAAATCCCTTTAGGCTATTACGTCACAGTTAATTATCGCTTCCTGCGTAATGCTTTCGATGAAGCACTTGAAATTCTAAGCCGAAATCCGAAGATATGACGTTTGAAAGAAGGGGCGCTTCCAACAGTAAGTTTTGGGGGATCCACCATTTAGCTAACATCATATCCGAAAAAAAGCTCGCAATTACTCAAAGCTGGTTGCAACGGTATTTATCATAATCAGATGCTTTACCGTGGGGCATATCTTGAAACTGATATTAAATGAACTTAATTAACACACACTTATTTTGCTGCAGCGAAAACTTGTTTCAAATAACATCGCAACATCAAATTTCGAGGAAAAATTCTGATTTGACTTCAGCAGCGGCTGCAGCTTGCATTCAGAACACGCCGATTAAGGAACAACTGAACTAAAGCAAATATTTAACATAGGCTGGCAAAATTTTTTAACATTTCAGACTCAGCTGGATTCATCATCAGTAAAAAATAACATTTTATTCAAGTAGAATCTTATTCACAAAAAATCTTTTTCTATTTGAATGATAGGCATTACAACTTATTGATTACAATCCTTCTTTCAGAACAAAAATTGTGTTTTTGTTGATGATGTACGAAACTAAGTCCGAAACGTTGAAAAACATAACTCTTTTTAAACAAAATAATATTAAATTGCCGTGCAATTACTACGTAATAACACAAGTTGCGAAAAAATACGAGCATCGAGTAGTCGCTTTCAATTTATCGCATTCGACTTTCTTCGGTAGATGTCGATTAAACCAGCAGCGGTGATATGCACTTGGTGTAAGATTGTTTTTTCACACTAAAACAGAATTGTTTTGTGCAGTAGAATTAACGAGTTTCGGAGCGACCGGGGCAGAATAGTGAAGCCGCCCACCCAGCGAACCGTAAGAGGCGGTTATTGGGTACTCGGCATGGTCGACTATCGGTGCTGAGCTGCTTGACTTTTGGGTCTTCCAGAATTGGCCTCCCCCTAGCAGCGCCTTCTGGGAACCAGGCCTGTTGGGATTTCTTTCTTCTTGCATTTCTTGTGCCAGAAGACTTTCTCAATTGGCTAGAGTAACTTGATGCGATTCGACTCTTACTATTGCTATTAGTAGTAATGAGAAGCTTTTTTCGATGTTGTTTCAACCTCTTTTGTGCATCTGGCTGCACTCTTTAAGATCCACCAACGGTGGTCGCCGTCGAATGGTGGGAGTGCCCTGCTTTGTGCAGGGATCGAAATGGCCACCAACCTCCGGGATTATCCTATGCCAGTAGCACTTCTGTGTTAAGGATGATTCTCTTGTGTCCTCTTTGGACATAGGAGGCTGCCATCCCTCGGAAGCAGCCCGGTAAAACAACAACAACAACACATGTATCGGAAGAGCTAAACATCCTTATTCCTCTCTTTTAGGAGTTGAAGCACTTCTCCTTGAATTGGCGTTTTACCAGAAATTACGAGTAACTATTTAGTCGTCAGGACAAATTACGGTACTATCGTCCTATTAGTGATCTAGCGCAAAACTAACGCGTTTCTACCACTCGGATCGGTTTCAGCAATATGAAAAATGCTAAATTGAGAGATCTCTTTCAAATGCATAATACTTGTATGTCACTGAGTAATTATCACGCATTTCCAAAATACATCATGAAAATTTCCAGAGTTATTTTCACAGCACCTACACTGTATGCCTAAGCAGAGCTGTTATCTAGGTGAAACTATTTAACACGAGCTATTTTAAACTGCGATCATTGGTTTCATGCGAAAGACAATCATCAGGCACATTAGGTATAAATCTTTGCAAAAAAGCAAATGCATCATACATCAACTGAATAGGTGTCATTATTCCCAATTTACATAAATGAAAATCACTTAACCACTTACCGTCGAAAGTTGCAGTTCATCCTTTAATATCTGCCTTTGCTCCTTACTGGAATCCGACTCTCAATTACCAACTCACTCCGTTTTTTAGCTAATTCTTTCTAGTCCAGTCAAGCTGATTTTTACTTATTTTTCGCCGCTTTTGGGGTGAATTTCAACTTGTAACTGGTACTAGAGTCGGATTTAAGTAAGGGTCAAAGGCAGATTTTAATAGAGAATGGACTGCAACTTTCGGACGGTAGGAGGTTAGTTGTTAGCATTAAATAGGGAACTATGACACCTATTCCTCTGATGTATGATGCATTTGCTTTTTTGCCAGATTTAATGTGCTGGATGATTGTGATAAACATGAAACCAATGGTCGCAAATTAAAATAACTCTTTAAAGCCCAATTCACACTGGCGTCGCGATCGCGTCAGATGACGCGTTTATGACGCGTTTTCAACGATCCTGACGCGTAAGCGCGACGACCAATTCACACTGAACGATTTGTCGCTTTAACCACGTGTTTGCCATGACGCGCTGACGCAAAAACTTGCGGTTGAACGACCGCACGACGAAGTAGAAATGAGTTCTACTTTGTCGTTCGTCGTGAGAGCGTTGTTTCTGCAAAATGGATATCAGAACTTTTTTTGTTGAACGAATCGTGCAGATTAGTTCAGTTTATTGCTCTATTGCACAAAAACTTTCATAATGCTCTAAAATTTTAGCTGAAAAACATTTTGGCGAAAAAGGTGAAAAGTTAACAAAAAATTCGATTAAAACGTAGGCAAGAGTACCCAAGAAACAGTTGCGTGCCATATTCAATGACATGTCAAGGAAAATGCTGGCAGTAATCTAGCGCAAGATGCACATTTTGAATATGGTGTTTTCTGTCATTTTTTTAACAAGAAAAAAATTTCATGCACTCAGGTTATGATTTTCTCTTTTGCCACAAATATTCGATTGTTGTATAATAGGACGACCGACTTTCTCGTCGCGTATTTTTTTCCGTTTTTGTTTTGTTTTAGTTTTTCATAATACGCTAAGAAAAGTAAAAGTATAAACTTAAAATGTTTTTTTTTCGATAATCACGTAACAAAAGCACCTGTCTTTCATTGCAAAAGTTAAAAACTTATTCTCGCAAAAATATAATCAAGAAACATAAACTTATATATTTTTATTATTGCTAAATATAACCACTATAGTTTTCTTTTATTTATTTTTTAACATTATGAGGGTCCTGCTTCTCCCCTTCTCCCTCTTTCTTCCCTTCTTCTTTTTGCTGCTATTGTTTATTTGTTTCTTTGATAGCGCGCGTTCTCAAAAAAAAAATAAAATAAAGATTAGATATTACTGAACAAAAAGTAAAGCTTTAATAACAATAAGTGGCTGCAGACAGGAAAACAAAACCAGTCCCTTCGCAGTCTCCTTGTGCCTGTTTTACTATCATTTTTACCTTGCATTGATTTATGCTGAATGTGATTAATTTATTTTCATTTTGCATTACTTTGTGCTGTTTATCTATAACAGTTAACAAAATAAATTTCAGTTTTGTTCAGTTCAACTTTTGAAAGCAGATAAATTCCGAAAACTAAGATTTTCAGAATAAAAACCTCAAACCCGGTTTAGAAAAGCATACCCGAACCAGACACTTTAGTCAAAACAAGCAGTCTTAACTAAGAAGAGATTTCCAAACGTTTTGAAACTTTTAATCGGAATTTAATATAAAATTTCAACCACAGCGAATTTAGACTTTTGCATCCTTGGTGTTTAACATTAGACGATTTAACACCAAGAATGTCAAAAAAGAACAAGCTTAAAGCCATCATTTCAGTCTTGCACCTTCCCTAAACAATGTTTGGCGTTTCTAATAGAAACCGACATATCGCGCTTGGTGTGCATCGCAAGCAAAAAGCTCGCCGTCTCGTCGCGTCATGCTGACATTTCAAAATCGCGAAGCGCTGAGCGATGACGTCATGTGACGCGATCACGATGCCAGTGTGAATGGGCCTTAATAGTTGCACCAAAGGACTATGGTTGCATCGAAATTCTCAATATTCCAACTCAACCATGTGAAGCGTGCGACAAGTTGGCAGTTCCGATTTGAGACTCGGAAATTGAACCGTAGACCTTCAGCATCAAAGGTGGACGGGCTAAACGCTCGAATACTGGTCGGTGAATTACTCAACTTGCAATTGAAACAAAAGAAAAATTCTGTGTATTTCATGCGATTAGTATATATGAATCATGCGAAGCGGAATATGACAGGCAATAACACTGAAGACATTTGAAATAGCGAAAAAGTTGAAGCTAATGCAATAAACTTAAGCGAACGAAAACATACACTTGGACCATAAAGCTTTACCAAGCTGCAGAGACCAATAAACTCCACAGTCCACATACTGTTTGGTCTTTGCAGTGTTCAACTTTTAGCGAAATTCTTTTTTTTATAAACGAAGCAGAAACGGCGATAAAAACTGACCATAAACAAGGGTAATACAGAACTACAAGTTATTTTTTCTTACAGTAACTTAAGCGAAAATACAAGGTAACATAACAGAGTGAAGAAAGAATAGGTTTCAGATTTCTAACACTTTTTTGGCCCGGTTCTCGGCATCCTCATGGCAATTATTTTTGATTCATTGTCGAGAAAGGAACCAGAACTGCGCCAAATGCACAGAAATACGAAAAAGAGTAAAGTTGGATGCCCTAAATCCTTTTTATGGGGCGCAAAACGGAGTAGATAAAAAATTAAACTATGATGCTGTAGTATCGAATCGCGAATTATTCATGCAAGACGCGATTGTTGCCTGTGACGTCATTTTCGTCATGAGTACATCGTCGTGGAGAGCCACTGCAAAGAAACATGTGATTAAGTTGGCGCAAAAAAAAACAGTAGTCTTTGGAAGGGAATAAGGCCCTTTACGATGATTATCTCTTTGTGGTGGCTTCGAACAAGCAGCAAATTTTTGTCGGAGTAGGTCCAACGTCCACCGGAATGCTTGGAATACGGTCAACTTATAAGCGGGTAGGATAATTCGTCCCAAATAAAAGCGCCACCATCGCTTCCTTATAAGTGAAGAATGAATATGGATTAATCAATCAAAACCATAAGAAAACTAATGGGTTTGAAAATGATTATGGGCCGAGCAATGCGACAGTTTGCGGAACTACGATGGGAAAAATTGTGAAACCTTTCCACATTTTGGCCATTTAGTCAAGCAGTAACGCGTTCGTCTCTGAAGCTGAAGGTCTGAAGTTTAAATTTCGGACCTGTCAAATCGGACACAGAGTTGCCATCGGCTCGCCACCGCTGCAACATTTCTTCGGAAGGAGCTGTGTTGCCCGGAGGCGCAATGACACGGAGATCGCCCCGGCAACTCGTTACACGCGTCCACGTAATACAGCGAGTATAATGAGATTTGATTCCACATTTTGGCGGTAGGAAAAGGTTGGCCAACAAAGTCACGTGCCGGGAAATAGTAACAATGAGAGGCTTCGCAAACCACAGTAGCACAACCGGAGAAGCTGAGTTAAGCGATGATTAACAGGCCGAGCCAACTGGGTCACCTATCTAACATTATAAACAGGTAGGCAAAGCGCAACTTCTGCAATGGCGAAAGTTGCGTTGCTGACTAAGGTCTTTTGAAATTCGTTGCGGATTAATTGCGCGGCGCTTTCCTTTTTTTTTTTGGTATAAAGCGCAATTTTGTACTTTCAACTAAATTTTGTTTTACTCCAACCACAACATCGTCAAATGCCGATCTTCTTTAGCAAATTACTTGCTCCTTCATTGCCTAACATGAAAAAAAAATGCGAAATTTGCATTATTTGGTGTAAATTTAATTGTAGAAGTTATGCTGCGCTGCACAAAAAAATAATAAATTGCGCATCTTGCATTGCGCTATTAGCGGTAAAAAATTATTGCGCTACGCTTTTGGTAAAATGTTAATCTGCCCGCCTCTCATTATAACAACTGGACATCAGAAACAACCACAAACCGAAAGAGCTCGGTTCTACCTACCTTTTCCAAGGAAACCGTTGCTGAATCCCCGCTTTTGTTTTTGTACTCGTTGAAGGCAGCTGAAAAATCAAAGCGTTGAACAATAATTTCATCCATCAAAATTAAAACCTCAAATTTTCATAAAGCCAATTTCATTGAATTGCTTCTG
Source organism: Trididemnum nubilum (assembly GCA_963965965.1). Classification (NCBI taxonomy): domain Eukaryota; kingdom Metazoa; phylum Chordata; class Ascidiacea; order Aplousobranchia; family Didemnidae; genus Trididemnum; species Trididemnum nubilum. Next base: position 3,435,753 of record OZ014469.1, read on the forward strand.
TTGTTAATACGTTAAATTTAGGCAATGCACTGGTAATGTAGGGGTAACCAAGTTCGAGGTCATTTTCTCCCTACGAGACCTCAATCAACCATCTTGTAGAATCTCAAGTCTCAGGAGAACCAATTCTAGATTATCCTCCATATTTGGCTCAGGTCTCCGTATATGGCCTGACCGGGCCGACCTCAGGGTCTGTTGGATTTGCCGAGTTCTATCCCTTGTGGTAGTGTATGCCAACTGCCAAAAAATATGCTGTGATGCTTGAATAAAAACGTTACTAACATCATCGCGAAGAAAAATAATGCCCAAAAGTGGTGTATATTGTACATTACATTGGAGGCGTTTCAATTCGCTTGAAAGTTATCTATCTTAGTTCAATACATTCTATTGAAATAAGATCGCTTGTGAATTAACTTGATAGACGTGATCTAAACGTCCGCAACTATTTGTACTACACCACTCGTTTGCTGTGCGAGTATTTTGCTTATTAAAACAATAGCATTTGTCGGCAACGTGGCCAATAGGGGTGAAGGCGTCGTTTTGATGACGACCCTAATCGCAGGCTCTGGGTTCAACCCGCACCCAGGTCACGTTGTTACGTTCTTGGATAAGGCGTTTTACGATGATCATCTCCGCTTGGACGCTCAGAACAAGCAGCAAATTATGTGGGAAGAAGCCAAACGTGAACCGGAAAACTTGGAAAATGGTCAACTCCTAAGCGGGTGACGATTGGTCCAATATAAAAGCGCCATCGTCGCTTCTTCGTGAAAGGATAAATATCGATTATTTAACTTAGTTTCCCTCTCGTTGTAATAAAGCGAAAGAAGAACTCACCAAACATGGCCTCCAGTCGGACCGACAGCAAGATGAAGTCATCCATCGTTATTTTCAAATCCTTACGCGAATATCGAATGCACAGCTTCTGATAGAGCCGCGAACTCAAGGAAAACCCTGCAACAACGTCGAACTAGATAATGGCTTAACGGGTTGATAAACAAAATTTGCGTCACTTTGTATGTACACAGATGTTAACGTTTCGTACTGAGGAGCTGTGTTGCCCGGGCGCAAAGACGCGGAGATGGGCGCTGCCAACTCGTTACACGTTTCGGCGTATTACAACGAGTATACTGAACTATTATTTTTGATTTGATGATGAAAAATTACTGGTAACTGCAAGTATTCAAAGTATCCGACTTGCTGAATTTTTCAACGCCTCGAACAAAGGCGGGTACCAGCTAAACACGCATAAACTTTGCTGCTTTTATAGTTTTTTTCCATTGAATCAATGTCGGCAGCGTGGCCCAGAGAGTAAGAAGTCGTTTTACAACCCTGATCGCATAATCTGGGTTCAACCAGAACCTTGGTCACGTTGTTGCGTCCTTGGATAAGACGCTTTACGATGATTATCTCTGCTTGGTGGCTTTGAACGAGCAGCAAAACTATAAGCAAAAGAATTAAACGTCGGTTGAAAAACGGTCAGCCCTAAACGTGTGTGGACTGTGGATTTGTAACACGAGTGCAAAAATATATCTTTCAATATCAAAGATATTAAATCTTTCTTTACATTACGCCGAAGCGTGCAGCGAGTTTGCCTGTGGCCCCATCTGCTTCTTTGCGCCAGCGGCAGTAACACAGCTCCTTTAAAAGAATTGTCGCAGCAGTGCCGAGGCGTTGACGACATGTTTCAATTTGACCGGTCCGATATTTAAACCTAAGATCTGCCGCTCCAGAGGCAAACGCGTTACCGCTCGCTCGACCAACAGACCGGTATTAAAGATTTTATCCAGAATGTGGCCTACCGGCGTGGGAAAGTGCTTCTCTCAGCTCGTAGGAGTCGAAGTTCTGGCTGTTGTCTTTGTCGAACTTCTTGAATATGTTCTGTAAAAATTATCCTGGTCAAACGCTGCTTTGGAATGCTTGAGAGTTGACAATTAATATGTTAAAATTTTTAAATATACACAATCTAGTTCCTTTTTTCAAACAAAGTTCGTGGAATTTTAATGTCCTGAAGATATTTAGGTGTTGAAAGAAATCAATAAGGTACTACTCCAAAATAACTAATTTTCTTGATGACCTTTCACAAGTTAGGATTATCTAGCTTCAGAGCATCACCAACAGGACTTACAGCAAATCGTCACCACCTACCGATAGCAGAGGAAAGTAGAAAAACGACCCTTCACATTACTGCGGCAGAATAACTACCGAAAAAAATTCAAACAAGGCTCACAAAAAATCTACTGGTACGATAGGCTACCCCACGCAGACACTTTAATTATAATCTACTCTTAACTTTCACTGTTTAGATAATAAACTAATAACTTACAATCCACTTTCGCACTCGAATCCATAGAGATTTGAACTCCTCATAATTCAGCATACCAGAGTTAGTCACCTAAAAAAAAACAAGGAGTGGATGTCTAACTTCCAATTAACACGTAGGCGATGCTGTGTTTACGTTTTTAATTCTCATCTTGTCTACCTTACAAAAAAAACAACTTCGTACCAATGTGTTAGCCAAGTTCGGTCACCCAATGAATGTCAACAACTATCACAGCAGAGCTTCATATTTTCTGTGACTTTAATATTTGACACTATGTACCTAAATTCGTGAAGGCTTAAAAACTTTACTTTTTTTTGATTTTCTTGGGTTCCACTTAGGTGATCAAATTGCTGAGTTGTATGCTTTTTTTTTAAATGTAAACGTTTTAATTACTTCAGTAACTTGTGTGATTTAAATTGAGATTTTAAAGTGGTCGGGATTTCTAAAACCTTCTTTATCAAAAATCTTTTTGACATTTGCAGACAAGAGATTCATTGTTTAATCCTTTGCCTGCATTCAACTTAAAGCCTACCAACGCGTCACAGAAACGTCGAAAACAGCCACCAGAAAGGCGATTACTTGAAAGCTGAAACAAGCAATGCGAATATTGAACGAGCAATTGAGCATACGAAAAAGTGCCGTGATTTACACCAAAACAAGAACAAGTAATAACATTCGTCGTTAGCTCGTTATTCACCAAGTTGCCTTGGTCAGAAAACAGCGAAGGTACCTTTCGGTCTTCGATTCAAGTTGCCACCTGCCCACCTGTATACCACACACGGCGAAGGCTTCACATTATCCCTTTAATTGCTGAACGTCAAGCAGGGAAGCTGTGAATTCCAACTTTTAGTCTTTGATTTGAACTGTCCGGGAATCAAACTTGAGTCTACCGTTTCAGCAGCGGCCGCGCTATCCACTCGACACCCGTCGGTTGAGTGAAAAAGTGAACATCTTACATCCATAAGCGCCACCATGCTTCGGCAGGCCTCCAATCCGAATCCAGAAAACTCCTTTCCTGAAGATTGATCTGCAACAAAACGAACATTCGGTAATATCTGAGACGCGAGCTGACCAATGTTGTTTTTATAGCGCACAACTGTTTTTGAAATCGAGATAGGAGTTAGGTTAAATTAAAAACTACTTTACGGCCTACTTTCGGGGCTGTTTTCGTGTTCTAAAACGGAAGTCACGTGACCTATTGCCTCGAAATTTGCTACAAACATACAACTCATTAATCTCAAACTGCTGTGAAAATTTCATGCAGCTAGACTTAATCGTTCTCCAGTTGTAAGCAAAAGTCTGAAATTTCGCACTCATTAGTTTGAAAACGACTGAGAAAAAACATAGGAACATGCGACGCGACCGTTGGTCGCTCCAATAAATCTTCCTGTTATAAAATATTGGCGTATGACCTTTGGCCAAAACTCCACAATTTATAGGCCAGCGGTCCAACTTTTTGGTCTTCCCTGCAGTTCTTCTCTCAGCTATATCCCCGGGGACATATTTCTGAAGTATACCTTTTGTTTTACCACATTGATTTACTATCTCGTAAATTGGGAATGCTAACCGAACCTTAATTCTATCGCAAAGTTCAGCTAAAAAAAAGAACAGAACAGAGCGCGAATTGAACACGGGGAGTGTCAGACGCGCAGCTTACACCATTACACTGCAAAACTGACGGCGCCAAATCATCAACCTATTTATGCCGAAAGAAATTAACAGCGAAGGATTGCAATTACAGTACTACAGTACAACGCCACACATTGTTGAAAATGCTGCCTGGGAGGGGTCGGATACGAATAAGGATGAAAAGTTTCGTATATTCGCCAGATGAGGTTGGACTAGTTGGGAGTGACTGGGCACTGCTGGAGTGGCTGAAAGCAAATTTGATAAACAGAAGAGTCCAGAAATCGCTATGAAATAAACCTTAATAAGCTAACCACGTTCTATACAAATCATCTCACTGCTCGAGTCTTCATCGCAGAAGAGAATTGGCCTTTTTGGGCCTCAACAGTAAAGAAGAGGAAACTGGATATGGCAAAAAAGCAAAAACGTCACTTCAGAACAATGGGAGCGGGTAACGAGCCAGTTGCTGATCCGTTTGCTTGCAACGTGCTGCAAAGATCGCTGGTGTAAGCCATGGCCAAGTTTAACCCACCGAAGTTTAGTGACGTAAAGCCTGGCAATAATCGCAACGTACTTCGCTTGAGCACGGTGTTGACAATTTCTTGCAACTCAAAAGCATCGATTTCACCATCCTGAAAACAAGAGGCTGATTAAGGAGATTGTTTTGAAGATGTCCCGCAGAATGTTCGAGAATTAAAGGGAACCTCCAGCCTAGCGAGGCTGTATATCATAAAATATCCAACCAAATTCTAAAGCTTTTGCAAAAAACGAACTCCCGTCGTTTTATAGTTTGGATGAAATCCGAAAAAGACTGCGTGAACCGCAAGTCGATTCTGATTGGCTAACGTTTCAATAAAGTCAATAAGTAAATTTCTTAAACCCCAGAAATGTAGGTTTGATTGGAAACTGCTTATCAGACGGACTATGACCACTTGAGGAGCCGAGCATGATAAAACAAACACTGTGTTAAAAGTATAATTTTAGTCATATCGTTATACATAGCAAATTATTACAGGCACAAGCGCATTCAGCAGAACCAGCCATATATGCAGAGAAAAACTTTTCCTTATTCTACAGCTTATCGACCGCCATTGTTATGAAATAAGCGTGGAGATTGTGGAATCAAAAGGGGCACAGCATCTGAGATTTCAAGGTTTGACAAGTCAGGACAAAAAATGAACTTCTTCCTATACACACTGGTGATAGAAAAGCGAAATGTTAAGATTACAATCATTTAAAATTAGACAAGAATTTCAATATAACTGATTTAACTAGCAGTTCCACAATTCAGAACTAAAACTTTAGAGCTATGATAATCTGCTGTGATATTCGCTTTAACTCTATGTCATAAACCACTTTTTGAAATCCTGATATCAACCGCAGACCATCTGATTAATTGGCATTTACTCAAAGCATTTCTTAACATTCTTTTCCAAGCTTTATGCGAAGTACAGGAAATTAGCAAGATCTCATGGACTAAAGCAAAACGCACGAACATCAACTGAACAAATAATTCACCTCGCCCGTAAGTTGGTTGAACAGAGTGCGGAACTTTTTGTCGTTTTCATCGCTCTCCGGCTGTAAAATAAGTGTCATCAACCAAGGTGATGGTGGTCGGTTTTGATTGTAAAACTTTCACTGGCAGAGCTCCAGGTAGCCTATTGTTATTTATTTAAGAAGCAGCCTACCTGGCAAATTTAAGTTAAGCTGCCATCTGCCCAACTGTCAACCACACACGGTAAAGGCTTCATATCGTCCCTTTTTAATGCAAAACATCTAGCAGGAAAGCTGTGAATAACAATTTCAATGCCTGTGGTTAGGTTTAGCTGAAAATCGAACTTAAATCTGCGGTTTCAGCAGATGTCCATCGACTTTAGCAGCTTGAACAGCCACCAGCTACAAGCAACTCAGTCAATCATGAACAGGGTTATAGAAATGACAAGGCTCGCTCGTTTGTGCGTATATCCACGAGAATCGGGCACTCTGGGACTGTCCGACCGCACCAACGCACGGCACCCTTTTCGGAGGTTCTGCTAGCAAGTCTTCCGTCTGGCTGGGCTACCGTAACGGGTGGAGTGTTTCACCCCGATGGAAACTAAGCGTAAAGTGTCTTTCCCAAGGACACGGTCCCAAACCTTTTCCACGACGTGAAACGAACCGGGAGCCGACTCGTCAATCTCGTTTCGTCTGAACTCATGATAAAACATGCGTTTCAACTCAGGTGCGAGTGTATCGATATAAAAAAATCGAAAAATCATAAAATTAAAAATGGGCAACGTGCATACATATTCAGCTTAATCGAAATAAAATAGAGTAAACAAAATTAAAACGAACGCAAAATCAAAATCATAACATCTTCTAACCTTTGCAGTGGACACAAGGGTAGGTTTCTGTTGGAAGTTTAAATAAATTTGCAATGGGTGCTGACATTACGATCCAGAGCGTAATAAAAGCACATGTGATGTGCAGCCACAGTCTATTCTAGAACAAGACCCGTTTTGTCGGTCACGCAGTTAAATATGTCAACCCAACTGCACGCACATTTTTTGCATTTTCCGCATTAAATGATTACGCGTAGTTCCGCGCAAAATACGAGGTAAAAACCGCTCAACGAGATCTTTACAAGGCGCTGTAGGATCCCTAATGTCGTATGCACCGACGTGGGGTACCTTGAATAATTAGGAGATTAACAAAACCTCAGGGCAAAAGTTTGAACAAACCTGGGTAGGGCAAATTGCTGTAATTATAAAGCAATTCAAAGAAAACATCTATGAACTTACAAATTGAGTTTATTTTAATCAATTTAACGGAGTAGTTCAGGAGATAGAAAACTGATTATCTGCTGATTCGAGTTAATCCGCGTTGGTGCATTCGATCTCTACTTAATTATTTAATTCAAATTCTAACTGACAGAGTAATCTATGGAGTTTGGAAAACCTGACCCTTTAAGAGTAAATCAGGTTTCAGAGACCGTTGCTTTTTATTAAAAGCTAACAGTTGTTAATTTACGATACCACGACAACTTACGTCATCAGTATCGTTTTGCGTCACAGCCGTTTGTTTCGTCTCCTCATCCAATTCGCTGGAAAACAAACAGAAACACTAAAGATCAAATTTTTGATCGAGCGCTTTTTTTACTTTTAAATATGCAATAATAGTGCTTTGCTAACAGGCTGCCGGGTATCAGACCAACAGCGACGGATCAATTTGGCTGTATGTTCGTCAAACTCCAACTCTAATAAATAACGCAAGAATTGAAATATAGCTAAAAACGTTTTCATATTGATCAGAATACAGCAAAAAAATCACCGGCTCACAGCGTATTACAAACGTGTCAGCCTTTGCTGGTGCTATTTTTCAACTTTGAACAAGTTTACTACGATGTACAGTAGTAGTCTCTAACTAAAATGATAACTCAAAATACATCGTGCATCAAAATTGTGAGTCAAAAAGATGAGGAATCGAAGTTGCGATTAAGTTAAAGGGGTTGAATATAAAGAGATTTCAAAATCAAAGATTTGTGTTTAACCAAAAAGCAAAATAATTAGTATTAGTGGATATTTGTGGCTAATGAAAAAGCAAAATAATCGGTTCTACGTGAAAAAAAGCAAATCTTTTGTTTCCTATCCGCTAAAGCTAGAAATCCGCCGAGTTTTAACCATTTCAGTTTCTCGTTTTTGCCCAGCAAGCTTTCACTTTTTTCCCACGCCCCCCCTCCCCCACTTACTTTACGTCACTCCTTTTCTCAGTGTAGAGCCGCAAGACGAAATCCGCCTCCTCATTGGGCTGGAAGGTAGAAGGGACGATAACGTATTTCCCAGCGGGGAGCTTGAACCGCTGTGAGTTCTCTCTCAGGTTGATGAACTGTTTCGATCTGGCAGTGGACTGGTTGTAGAGGAAGTAGTCCTTCTTCACCGGCTGGTTGCTGGGGATTTCTTCTTTCAACTGAAATGAGTGAAATTTAATGAATCAATTACTACGTCACAAGGATTGCTCAAATCTAAAACGACAGGAAAAACACTGTCATCACCATACCTGGAAAAAATCAGATAAAATCAAACCTTTCATTATACATACATGCTATATTACGCTGAAGCATGTAACGAGTTTGCGGGGCTTATCTCCGCGTCATTGCGGCCGAGCAACACAGCTTCTTTCGAAGAAATGCCGCAGTGGTGGCGAGCCTTAGGCAACACTGAGTCAGATTTGACCTCAAACATCCTGCTCCAGAGACGAACACGTTATACCGCTCAGCATAGAAAAAGTACTTCATTTTACTAAAACCGATTTCGATATCTCTTTGAAACCAAGTCTATTCCCACCTTATACAGTGAGAACCCGATCGTCAGCAACCCCTGCCCTTTCGACTTCTGCTTGCGTCGGTTCTTCTGCATTAGCGACACGATGAAACTGCAGCCAACTTCGTCATCATCCGGGTCGTCATCCTCCTCCTCCAATCGCAGGCGGAACTGAGGGTTGACCCAAAACGTGTCTGAAACGTAAAATCAGGGTTCGATTCTCATCAACGTCGACAGTGATGTTGCTTTCGCAAGACTAAAACACACAACGCAACGGAAGAACAGCTGAAAATGTCTAAAATCATATTTGAATTTGTAAGCGAGGTACAGACGTATTTTCCAACATGTACCTTTATAGTTAAAATCTAGCTTTTCCTCTTTTTCTCGAGTTAAACCCGCCATTTTCACAAAACTCTATATCCTTAATGCAAGAAAAATACATGAAATTTAATCCAGGATATTGAAATCTTCACACGTTTATATTAGAAGTGAAGCAACCAAAATTTGACGTCATCACGTAAAGTAGACAAAGTTGTTTTTGAATAGTTGGTCTATTTTGAACAAGTGGCATAAGCGACAATTCGCGAAAGTTGCCAACCTTCGCTTCGCGTCCAGTGTAAACGCACATTTGGTCCTGAAGAAGGTTTTGACGTGCTAAAACATTGAGTTGAATAACTTTACAAAAGTTATTTTCATCTGTTATTCGTTGAGTTTGCACCAAAAAAGCGATATGAAACAGCAAGTTGTCACCTGGAAAATTTCGGCACCCGCCTGCAGTGCACCCTCTGATCCAGCGCCCTTCGTGCAGCGAGGTCACCCACTGGGAGGAAGTACTGTCGTCCTCCAAAGCGTCCGGCCCCAAATTACAGATCTCAAGTTTGGTAAAGCAGCGGCAGAAATCATGAAACGACATCCTAACAACAAATCATACTGATACGCAAGCGCGAGTACTTTGCGTCAAGACGTCCTCGCGTCAACTAGCCGCATGTCAACACGTCGCAACGTCAATCTAGTCCAGTCCAAACTGTATTGTACAGTATTTAAATTTTTTTCACCAAGTTGCCTTGGCCAGGAAACAGCGAAGGGACCTTTCGGTCTTCGAGTTCAGCCGCCTCCTGCCGATCTACGACATAAGGGCGAAGGACGTAAGGGCGCAGACATAAGAGCAAAGGGACAAAAGGGCGCAGAGACGTAAACCTGCAATCAGCGCTAACATTCTCGTTCTTCGGAAATAATTGTGATCAAAGAAATGAACTTGATTAATGAGTATTTTATTTAATTTTTGAAAGACGTTTTTTGAATTCGCTTCTGCTTTCAGTTCTCAATTATCGCACAAAGCACTACCCTCTAACTGTTTTTAGATAGCCGCGCACTAATCTTGAACAAACATTTAAAAAGAAATGTTGATTTTTAATGAGTTTATTTGCTTTACGTAACCACGTCAGCGGTTGTTTTCGAACGCAATCATTTAACCATTTTCAAACGCAGTCATTTAACTGTAGTACTTCATCTGTTACGCAAACAATTGTATTTAGTCTTCTGTCCCGCTGCGAAGCAAAATCTTTCATTTTCTCGCTCATTGCGGAAGTGCTTTGTGCGACAATTGAGAACTGAAGGCAGAAAGCGAATTCAAAAACTTTCTTTGAAAACTTGACTTTCAAAAATTACATAAATACTCATTAATCAAGTTCGTTTTTTTGATTACATAATTATTTTTCGAAGCATGAAAATGTTAGTGCAGATTGCAGATTTACGTCTTTGCGCCCTTATGTCCTCGAGCCCTTTTGTCCCTACGCGCTTATGTCTTGTGCGCTAATGCCGGGTTTCGGCCTCCTGCCCACCTGTCTACCACACACGATGGAGGCTTCACAATGACGCTTTTCATGCTGAACGACAAGAAGGAATGCTAAGTTTTATCGTGTTTGTTTTGACCCAACCGAGAATTGAACCAGAGTCTACCGTTTCAGGAGCAGATGCTCTATCCACTCGACCACTGATCGGTTATTCAGGTTGCTCCCTTACACACCACAGCGAATTTTCAAGCCGTGGTTGATCAATTATTTTCTCTGCCACGGAATAGCGACAAAGCATGTGATAAGTCAATTAAGCCTAGTGAGCAACGAGCATGAAGGAACGCGAACCCCGCTGGGCGCTTCACAATTTTAACATGGTCATTTCTCCAATATTTTCACCTCAAGTTGCGTTAACCTAAGGTTGGTGCATTTGGATCTCTTCAAATATTTGGCTACCAGATCATGAGAATCGAACCAAGGCTCTTATGTTTCGTAGCAAATGCTCTATTTGACTAGACGCGTTTTCTGTGGCCACTATCCAGCTATGAAAACATTACGCTCATTTTTCCCAACGAATCAGCATTTTTATAGACTGTAAGCAGACTCATTTTTTAACGTTTACTACTACGAAATCGTTTAGGCACAAACAGGCTCAATTAATCCCAAAAAGGCCGCAACCCAGACTCGGCCAAATCAAAGTAAACCATGATTCTGCTCATGAAGGGGTAGCAAAAAATGCAAGAGATAAAGAAAAGGCGAAAATAATTGACTTTTAAAAGCACTACGCGTTAGTTAGCTAAGCTAATAAACGTCAATTACGGTGCCATTTTCTACTATTTGAAATAAAAACGTTAAAGTTTATTGCGCGACTTATCGAGCCTTTCCAAGCCGTTCGTGATGTCAGTCAATATAAAATAACAGACAAAGCCTTTCTCGCAATGCATTAGCAATCAGATTGCAGCAACTGCATCACGACTTATTTGTAGATATTAAACACGTTCACTTGCTTACGTTTAGCAATTACGTCTCAAACTAACTCAAAGACCCAACGACCACTCCCACAAACTACGTGTCTAATATAAAGGCCTGCACATTAGGGTTGTTCAAAAAAAACTTTCTTTTTTCAAATTTAACCCATCACCCCCGCAAATTGGTGGATTGGTGATAGGAATCCCCAGTACCAAATTTCAGCTCATTCGGTTCGCAGAGAGAGGAGGGCATGCAATTTGAAATTTTGAATTTTCGTCGAAAAATATCGATTTTTTGCCCACTTTAGCACTAATATTTTCAGTCAAAGTACCTGTTATCTAAGCTTTTTTTGATTTAATATTGCTCAAATTACATATTAGACCCAGTTTAAACCAGTTTGTGGTGTTTGTTTCGTAAATTTATTAACAAAAAAATTTCCTGTTTTTTCGCTATTTTGACTAAAATATGTTAAGGTGCTTGCTTATGCTATCTTGACTGCTTTCAAACACCAATACTGCTCTACAAACCACAGCATAAAATGAGAAAAAGACCGATTTCTACCTAGAAACTCATCTAACGTCCCTCTTCAAGTCGAGGCGATGACATACACCAAGTTATTGAAACTACGTTTGGCAAGTTCAACCCGTAAGACATGATTTATCCACTCGAATCACAACTGCTATAATGGTAGTCAACAACCGGAAGTTGATGAAGTTTCAAACATTATTTTGTTGCGGTCCAGTATTTCTGTGTTGGTTGTCCTAATTCTTAGTTAGAAAAACTTCGTGATCATCCCATTTTTTTGGCACTTTGGTTTTTCAAGGTACTATAAAATAGCAAAAAGTTGAAAGTTGGAATGATTTATTGCGAAATGTTACCAAGTTTCATGACCAAACGACAAATTATCCACCATTCTAGGAGACTATATGCAGTAATCTGGTTCAGCAAAACTTCAGGAAATACTAGTTTTTGCGTAGTTTTAGTGTTACCGGTTCCGTGATAACATAGCAAAATCAGCTTTGCAACCAACCTCATATTTTGTTCTGGTTCTAACTAACGCCTTATTTGAGTGGTAACAGTGTTTTTCCACAAAAATGAAAGTGTTGTTTGATTAGATGGTAACTCTAACAACACTCGCACAATCTTAAAACAATTCTACGACCTTGTCGCTAACCCATTTTGAAAAAGCAAATGCAACATTCGTTGCTGAACATCATATTTTTACTGCGATTGCATTGTGCATTGAAAAAGCAGCCTCTTAAGTCAACCGAATATTTAGTATTTACCATTATTTGTGACTTGAATGTTAGTAACCAATACACTAAACGGTAGGGCAAAATTTTACTCATGATTGTTTAGTAAAAAATCCTTGATAGCCACACATCTGAGAAGCACTGCTAGCACTCTGTTATCCTTCATTGTTCGAACAAGAAGACCACCAGAGGTTAGTTTTTAGGCTGATCAAGTCAGTTGTGAAAACTATATTTAGTATACCACATATAAAACATGGAAAACCCTTCAGTCCGTTTCACACTTAGCCGTAATCGTTTCAGGAGTTAATCTTAAAGATCTCGCCAAGTTATAAGAGGGAAACAATAGGGTTTTTAATGCTTTTCTATGATGTACTAAATACACGATGAGCCATAACTCGTACACCAAAGCATTTAAAACGGTTTTGATAAACCAGGTAATTTAACACATGCGTTTAACAAGCAATGCTTCACTGCTCTAGAAAAAAACATGTACTTTACTCTAAAAGAAAGTTCACAAAGTACATTCTCTTTAAGAGATTTTACATCACACTCCACGTGATTTTTTAATGTGCGACGTATGGCCAACCTTTATGAGCGGGCTCTAACTACAACTGTTATTGAGCTCGCTCAGTCTTGATTGGTAGAGGAGGATGAATCCCCTAAACCAAAACACCACGTATTGTGAGTACGTGATGGTTGGTCAATTCATCAAAAACACAGACGCGATGCATCTGGCTAGCTCTATTGGCGGGAACCCAGATTAGAATTTAAGCATTATTACCTAAACCACGGTCAGCCTAGACACAAAACTTTGTAACATTTCGCAATAAATCATTCCAACTTTCAACTTTTTACTATTTTATAGTACCTTGAAAAACCAAAGTGCCAAAAAAATGGGATGATCACGAAGTTTTTCTAACTAAGAATTAGGACAACCAACACAGAAATGCTGGACCGCAACAAAATAATGTTTGAAACTTCATCAACTTCCGGTTGTTGACTACCATTATAGCAGTTGTGATTCGAGTGGATAAATCATGTCTTACGGGTTGAACTTGCCAAACGTAGTTTCAATAACTTGGTGTATGTCATCGCCTCGACTTGAAGAGGGACGTTAGATGAGTTTCTAGGTAGAAATCGGTCTTTTTCTCATTTTATGCTGTGGTTTGTAGAGCAGTATTGGTGTTTGAAAGCAGTCAAGATAGCATAAGCAAGCACCTTAACATATTTTAGTCAAAATAGCGAAAAAACAGGAAATTTTTTTGTTAATAAATTTACGAAACAAACACCACAAACTGGTTTAAACTGGGTCTAATATGTAATTTGAGCAATATTAAATCAAAAAAAGCTTAGATAACAGGTACTTTGACTGAAAATATTAGTGCTAAAGTGGGCAAAAAATCGATATTTTTCGACGAAAATTCAAAATTTCAAATTGCATGCGCTCCTCTCCCTGCGAACCCAATGAGCTGAAATTTGGTACTGGGGATTCCTATCACCAACCCACCAATTTGCGGGGGTGATGGGTTAAATTTGAAAAAAAGAAAGTTTTTTTTTGAACAACCCTACTGCTCATACAAATAGCAATGTAATACATTGCTTTAACAAGGAACATCAGGTTGCTTGTTTCACGGGCACGCTATCATGATAGACATAAAGAAAGTTCAGAAGCACGTACTGGTACAATCTTAATCGAAAAGACCAATAAAAAGTGATATCTTTCCACCTAGTAATACTTACTGCATCGTCAAACACATAATGTGAAGGTAGCTTTCAAACAATCCTTAACTCGAAGCAGGCGGCCAATACTAACACAGAGGTACAGCTTACCAGAACTCTCCGTCGTCACCGAACTCCACATCCAATCTCTTCTTCTCACCCGGAACCTCGTCCCATTTGGACGATCTAAAAAGCTGCTACATTACTACCCCAAATTTCCTGTTTGTGATAATAACGCTGGTAATGGTGTGCTACTTGCGACAGTTGGACATGTCAAAAGCTTTGAAAATTTGCATAAGGTAGTGGTGGGGCACTAAATATGATATAGTGGTGGTCCAATGGAAAGGTTTTGCGTAAAACCATAGTTTTCAGTTACTAACCAAATGTCAAAGCTATGTCACGTGGAAAATTTTATTTTTCAACGTTAACTAAAAGGTACCAGAAAAATAAATGTAAAAATAAACAGAGATAGCTGTGAAGCAGTTCAGTCCTTATTTAACTAACGACTTACGAATCGCTCCAAGCTCCGTTCCATTCAACCTGTCCCCACGGGTTTCGAACCCGGACCAATTTCTCACCGGTTCGTATCTATAACGGTAAAATGACGTAAACCCCCCGAGGCAATTTGCTGATGTGAAACCGGACTAGATTCTTACCGAAAGCACAATATCTATGTCTGCTGAGAGGGCAAGCAGAATTAGATGTCAAAACAAGTATGTATTATATTTTGTTTGCTCTTATATGCAATTAAGAGCGATATGCATTTGAGCGATTAGTCAAACCGTGCTGTTAGCAACGCTCAATCTATGTTTCAACTCAGCTGCTAATAACTTAACGAAATACTGCTTGAAATCGGTTTAACTAAAGAAATCAGAACTACTGTACTTGAGGTAATGAAGAAGTGCCTCAATCTTGTTCCATTATTTCCCTAATCCGCGTCAATCGAGTTAATCCGTTTGACTCCATATCATTGGCAACACTGCGTTCTACAGTACAATTTCGTGACATTAGAAAAAGACGACTTTGTAAAATTTTTTGCATAGTTAGGAACGCGACGTTTTATTATCGATTGAAGCATTTGCTTATTCCGTAAAATTTTTGAATTATCGTCCTTTTCTAATGTCACGAAATTTTGAAACACATGGTAGCCAACGGTGCGAAGTTAAACGGATTAAACCTATTTTCGTGGATAAGGGAAATAATGGAACAAGGTTGAGAGCAGCTCCTCGTTACCTCAAGTACATTAGTTCTCATTTCTTCAGTAAAACCGATCTCGGGCAGTATCTGTTAAAAGGCAGTAAAACGATACAAACAGATCGCGGTCGTACGAAGACCAACTACTGCATAAGGAAGGATGACGCGTGAACGTACCGCCTCAAGGCCAGTGACGCTATATGCGTGCCCCATCAGTAACCCGTTTGGTAGCTTCGACTCGCGCTGGCTCATCGATTGCGTCTGAAACAATTATGGAAACATCAAAAAAGATAACTATGTAACCTCGCAAATATTTCGCGAAATAGTCAAAATATTTTGCAGACTTTTAAATCATTCACTGCAATTTTTCAAGCCAACTTTTTGCAGAAATACTTAACTTTTCCCCGGTCTACGTTGCGCGTAAAATCGTGCGAGTACGAGCGTATTCTTACTTTATCTCAGCAAATGGTTGCTTGTGAGCTGGTACGCAGGGCGTATCGAATTTTCTTTAAAGTGAAGTAAAAATGCGTTCGTCCGCTCACGACTTTAAACACAGTGTAGGCCGCGCCTTAGCGCTGATTTTCAGCCATAAGTAAAGACTCATACGACGGAAACAACGATAATTGTACGGCATAATCAATATGCTTCACGTAACCACTAGCGAAGCAGTATTGGGAATCAACCCAACTACGATCAATCGTTATGACGTAATAAATACAAGTGAAGGGGATTACTGTAATGCGGTTTATTATCGGTCAATTAATGTTTCAGCCGGTTTAAGATCTATCAAGTAACAGTTGTTTATTCGAATCCCTTGAGACACGCGCGATGATATCACAGTGGGTAAACCGAGCGGCGTCGAAAGATACGTCAATATTAATTTAGTCTGAGAAATGTCCAACGTAATTTGAAGAGACTATCTAACCGCAAACAAAAACAACACGTAAGCTCCGATGAAATCAACTGCTTTGCTTATTTGTAGCTATTTTTGGACGAAAAAGTTATAAAATTATTTTTAATTCGCCACCGAAGCAGAAATTTGGTACTTTCAACCTGAAAGCAAACTGAATTTTCGGTCGAAGTAAATACGTTTCAAAAAATGTCGACTTTTAGGAAATCAAGGCGACTGGGGCGAGGTAAAAAGTTTTACCGCTCCTATCTTCGTTTATTTCCGCATTAGGGAGCAACAATACGTCTTCCACTATGATACGCCATGAACCGCCCCCCCCAATCACAACTCGGACATCAATCGCGTGCCCACGTCGCGGCACATTTCTTAGGTTCAACAGGTAGTTTTTAATTTTTCATTTATCTTTAGATCCCTGATCTTTTTAAGAATAAAGTGTACCATAAAAGCGGAAAGCGTAAATCGTAATCATATTTTTATTCACAAGTTGCCTCGGCCAAAGCACAGCAAAGTTTCTTGGGATGTAAAGTTCAAGCTACCACCTGCCCGCCTAACTATCAAACAAGGTAGGATTTACACTGTCCCTTTATATCATTGCTGAACGTTAAGCAGGAAAGCTGAGAATACCACTTTTAATAATACTTGGTAAGGACCGAGTAGATGAAGTAACAGAAAATGCCAGAAAAGACCAATTTTAATAATATTTGGATGGGACCAAATAGATGAAGTAACGGAAAATGCCAGAAAGGGCTGGATGAAGCAAATTCTTTATGCAGACGACTTGGTCCTAATGGGGGAAACTATGGAAGAATTGAGAGAGAACTTTGATGAATGGAGAGAGGCGTTTGAAAGCAAAGAGATGAGAGTCGATCTAGGAAAGATGAAGCTGATGATTAGTGGGATGGAGGAAGAAACGCTAGACAGTAAGATTGATCCTTGTGGCGTATGTAGAACAAGAGTTATGTCTACCTCAGTGTTATGTAGAGCATGTGGTAAATGGGTCGGTGCAAGATGCACGGACAAGAAGAAAGTTGAAGTTTATTTGAATAAAAATTTTGTTTGTAAGAAATGCAGAAGCGAGGAAAAGCACTTCAATGTACCAAATGAAATACTGTGTGATGGTGTGAAAACTGTAAGCAAGTTCTCTTATCTAAGTGACAGACTGAATGCAAATGGTGGGTGCGAAACAGCAGTAACAGCTAGAACAAAAATTGGTTGGATGAAGTTCAGGGAATGCAGTGAAATACTCTAAGGCAGAAGGTTTTCATTAAAGATGAAAGGGAAGGTTTACAAAAGTTGTGCAAGATCAGCTATGTGGTATGGAAGTGAAGCATGGTGCTTGAGAGAAAAAGAGATGGCAATTTTGAGAAGAACAGAAAGAGCTATGATTCGAGCGATGTGTGATGTGAAGCTATTAGATCAAAGAAACAGCGAGGAGTTGATGGACATGTTGGGCATAAAGGAGTCTTTAGACAGGATGGCTAAAGCAAGTAGTATGCGGTGGTACGGTCATGTTCTGAGGAAAGAGGATGAAAATATGATAGTGAAGGCTTTTGAAATTTGAAGTGAGCGGTAGTAGAGGAAGACCGAAACCAACAAGGAAAAAGCAAGTAGAGAATGAGATGAGAAAAAATGGACTGGTGAAAGAGGATGCATGTGATCGAAAAAAATGACGTGGTAAAGACAATGACCATACGAAATCCGGCCAACTCCGTCGACGGGGACAATACCGGATCCAACTTGTGATGATGATGATTTGGTTGGGATCGACCGGGAATCAAAGCCGAGTCTACCGACTACCGCTTCTGTAACAGAAGCTTTACTTACTAAACCACTGATCGAAACCGAACCGACTCTAAATGTAATTGATATTGTCGCAGTAGCAAAGTCAGTCCGCTCGAGAGGATTTAAATAGAAAAGAGTGTAAATTAAAAGTGCCGTGGCCTTAATTGCTTAGAAGCAAACCATAAGCAGTATTAGCATTTCAAAAGGCAATTAAAATGCACTCTCACAACGCTATCAAAGCTTAAGTAAACGTAAATTGAAAAGCATTCCAGCTACATTGCTGGTAGAAGAGTCGATTTCCTCAACGTAGAGCTGCCTTTCTAAATTGAATTAGGCGCAAGGATAAGTCATTGAATCGATTCATAATTACATTTCCTATGCAACTCCGATCTCTGAATTATCAACTTTGTTACACAAGTAAGCTTTGAAATTTTGAATGCAAACGCGATTGCGAGCCAAGTTTGGTCCCAGCTGAAAACACTAAATTGAAGTATTGCTGTAACGGCAAACGGTGTCCGTCGAATAGTTCGTAAGAATTCAAATTCTACGAGCAATATCCAATAACTATTCGGAGCCGTGGTTGAAATCGACCAGTGACTGAGTGGAGCGTCGTCTGTCACAGGGTAGACTCTGGTTCGATTCTCGGTCGGGTCAAACCAAAACTGATAAAAATGAGTATTCATAACTTTCCTGCGTGACGTTCAGCAATTAAAAGGATTGTGTAAAGCCTCCACCGTGTGTGGTAGACAGGTCTACAGACGTTGCAGCGTGACTCTTAGACCAAAAAAAACCTTTGCGTCTCTCAGTCAAGGCAACTTGGTAAATAAATAAGTAATTACAATCACAACAAAAAGCGGGTGTCATGCACATTTCTATTTGTACTGTTTAAGAAATAAAGTTATCCAGAAATTAGTTCGAAGTAAGCACAGGGAGGTACCTCAACAGCGCATCCCATCAACGATCCCCTTTTCAGCGACTTTTCCATCAAATGATAAAGGTTTTTAGGGGCGTCTTTCAGCTCATACATCTCGGTAACTCCACCTGAAGCAAACGTGTTTTTGAGGTGATTGCCAACTACATTACGGACGACTTCTCATTAAAAATCAGTAGATAACTAAAACACTGGTGAGATTTCGTCAAAAAATAAAGCACCTTATGAATTCCACGGCAAGTATTCATATATACCACAAGTTACTTACCAAATAGCAGGGCTAAGACTTGTCAGTCTTGAGAAATTGTAACTGATGCTAGTGCATCACAATTAGCAAGCATTGTGATGTAGCATACCTGTAAAATCCTCCATTGCCTCTGAGGTGCTCCCACCTTTTAATGCTTCATATGAACCGTTTAGTCTAAAAAATCGAATTATGCGTCACAGATCGTTTATGACGGAATCGCTATATCGTGATGTAGCTAATTAGAAATCTTAATAAATGAAAGTTTTTTGACAATTAAAAAACGAAAAAAATAAAATTGTTCAAAAGACAACAAATGCACGTTGATTACGACTACCAAAGTAGTAAAGTCGAAAAATTAATGCATTACATTTTAGGGCGTTTAGAAACGAAGCCTAGTTCATTATATCAGTGAACCCAGACATTAGCCAATACGGTTTAATTCGAAATGTGAACGGAAACCTTCAAGCAACATTAATTTTAGATGTTAGCATAGCCGAACTTTGCCGAGAAATAAAAAGATAGCGGAAAGCAATATTTATGTTTTTAGCAGGTGAAAGCGAGCGCTGCCAGGTGTAGCAAAGCAATGGTCTTGCGCAGTCAAAAGCGGTTTCATTGTAAGAACAAGCAGCGGTGACATTCAAAGCCGCTTCCAAATGCCTAGTTGTGGAAAGCCCAAGCAGTAGATGAACCTAGGAGCATAGTGTTTTTGTTTTAATCTCAAGAAAAACGACGGTTGAAATAAAGCGGAACGCGTCCAGAATGAATCATCCGACTTAGCTATTTGTTTTACGAATTTAATTTTTGAAGTACAGCAAACCCACTGTAACCTGGAAACAGAACCTGACTTATACGTTAACTGCATCCTTCCACCACGTACTTGGCATAGGCTTTTTCCAGCAGAGCGCTCCAAAACTCGTTGTTTTCTGCGGAGTGCAGGTAAATGAGCCTCCCGTTAAATGTAGGTAGCAAGTCATCTATCACTACGTCCACCCATTCACCATACTAAACAATATGCACAGTGTGAGGGAATAACCACAAGATAAATCAATTCTTCAACAAATGACGTCATATTTAAAATTTTTTCGTGAACCTATAACTGTGTACTAGCATATTGTAAGCAATTAGAACACTAGTAGAAATGATGATCTTATCTTGTTCGCAAAAGGACAATTTCCGGTATCAAGTATTGGGTTTTGGGGTCGCATACCCAATAACCAGAAATCGCAAACTACACATTTGATTTTAGTTAGTTCGAACGCTATCAAAATTAAATTAACCACATAGTTAATGAAACAGAAAAATCCGCATAAAAAACCTACATTAAAACTAGAAATTTTTAACTCGTTTTAGCGATCACCAGGGATTATGTATCCACACCGAACTTTCGATCAGATGTCCGGATTCGGAAACAGTTTTTTAGTCATTTCAAAAAAACTCATATTATTTTCACAGTTGCAAGTAAAATTTTAGGACTTGAATGCAAAAAATACTTTTTAAATTTTCTTAGTGATTGTGACTGAAACGACTAAATTTCCTGCGGTCATTCACTAAAAATTTAGGTCAATGACCAAAACAAAACTCGATTAGAGGTTAATGCACAGTGCACTACGGTGTCATTCGAGACGGTTTATTTACATTAGTTACATTTACTAACTTGCCAGAATTGGAAGTGGAAAATCCCTGCGTATTCTCCAGAAGCGAAACTCTGATCAGTGGGGATGATTCGGTGGAGCAGTTCATTGTTGAGAGATAACGACGCGATGGCTGCCAACAGCCAGCAATCACCTATCATATTATACGACGATAGCAATAATTGATAATGGTGATACAGTAGCAGATTTTACGCATGTCAATGCATTTTAGTTAAAGTTTTTGTTCTTTCTGGATTATGACTTACATGAGCAGCAGTCTTGAAAACAGTCTCAAAATAACAACAGCTTAAAGCAAGCCATCTAAAAATTATGCACCTTGTAAAACCAGAGTTTTTAAATCTACGCATTACATTTTTTTTTTAATATAATGTCATACTAACGGTTTTCTTGGACCATAAGGCGCACTTAAAAGACTCAAAATCTTTAAAGATGTAGAGGGCACAATTAAGCAAATTCTGAGGGGCGAAATGTTTTTGTGAAGTTTGGTTAAACTAAAAAATCTGTTTAGTTGATGATCAATAAGATACACAAACTGGCACGCAGGCTATGGAAAAAAATTCAACTGATAATTCTATTTCAGTACGAGAATTTTGTCCCCAAATTCAGGTGCAGACCAAAAAAAAAGGTCTTCGTCGCAAACTAGTTCTATTTCAGCGCGGAATTTCTGAATTTCACCTCCGAATTCAAGTGAAGACCAAAACAAATAGATCTTCGCCGCATTTTGGTTCTAACTCAGTCCGGAATTTCGGATTTCTTGTTGCCAAGTGAGTATTACTTGCCAAAAAGCCAAGGGGGCCAGACATAGTTTGCCTCCTTCAGTGTCAAATACGACGGGGCGCCGCCCACTCGCTTTCCCAAATTCGACGCCAGTGTGTGCGTCTTGTATGGATGAGGTTATCTCTCTTTCACTTCACAATTTAATTCAGAGATTTTTTAAGAGTTTTAGGAGCCTTGTAAGCTGGATTTAATTTAATGTGCTTTACAGTCCGAAAAATGCAGTACTTCAGTAGCATGGTGAAAACAAATAAGTATATAAGCAAATTCTTTTTTTCAGCCTCAGCCACATACCATACCATACTCGAAAAATGTACAAGGAAAGTGTATAAACACTTAGTAGTGGACCCATCTTAAAGCTTTCTGATCACTAGTAATAACCTGGAAGAGTCCAAGGAGCACCAAATAACCGCGAGGTAAACTAGTTCCGGCGCTCCTTGTGATCGTCATTTCAATTACGATCAAAGTAGCATTCAAAAAATAACTAACTATGTAAGCTGTGCAGCCTACATACTGCAGAAAGGAAAATGCAAAAATCAAAAAAAAAAAAAAAAAAAAACAGGAATCAAACAAAAACCTATCGGTACTTGAATATTATACATGAGTAGTTAAATAAACTTACATTAAATTACACTACCTTCTTGATATGTAAAACAGAATGCACTTTTGTTACAGCAGAAGAATCAAAACCAATGAAATTAAGACGAATTTAACGTAATGTTGTAACAACTCTAACATAGGGTTAAACGTTAAGCAGCTTACCCAGCTCTCCTTGCATGATGTCAAATCTGCTTGCTCCACCCACAAACAACTTTGGATCTTTGGCAATATCCTGAAAGATGGAAGGTCATTTTCATTCAGTGCATTGACAAGGCAAGAACTTTTGAGTACAAAAAGTATTACTGCATCTGCTTTGCCTCAGAAAGTCACAAAAATACACCAACAGTGTAATACTAATACATAATAAATACCACAAACTCTCAATTAATTCTGCATTTATAGTTAAAAAGAAGTGAACTCACGACAATTAATAGAATCATGTCAGATGTCACTTTGAATTTTTACCCAAAACTAAATGCAATTTGAGCTAAGTCTACTCAAATCACCTTGAATGAAAAAAACTCGCCGTTTGCAATATTTTTTAAAAGTCCTTTTTAATTTTTCCAATATATATGTCCCATCGTTCCGTACGATGTTCAGCAAGTTACCACGTGAGGGTAATTCCCACATCATTACTTCATGGTTTCTCAGCCTCTTAAAGCAGAAATTCACCAGCAGCTCTAAATGATTGCAATACCACGTCCAGGTTTAGGAGCTGGAGGTTTTTCATTTCACTTCAATTGCTAAAACACTTAACAACACTAGATAATTATTTTCATTCAACAAGCACAAGCTTACATGAGGTCGTTTCCATTCAATTTTTGCATTTGGTTGCTGACTGAAAAATAATGAGTCGTTGTTGGCTGGAAATTCAGGATCCTCAAATAAAATCTTTTTTCGCAAACATTCTCCACGAATTTCTTCAAATGTTTTATTTTCAATCTTTATTTTAGGGTTGCTGACCCGAAGTGAAGCTTGATACCTGTGTAAAACAGTTCTTCATAATGACAGGCACTCAACTTCTCATGTACTGTACGTCATACGGCAATTAGCAAGCAGTATGACTTTAGATCATTAACTTACAAAAAATGCAGAGCATTGCATATTTAAAATAGAAAAATTTGCATAATTGCAAATAAAAACATAACCACAATTAATCATTTGATGCCACAAAAAATCAGAGAGAGTAAATTAACAAGCTAGTGAAATAGCATGGAATGACTCGATGCAAATTTCTATGTACGAGCATTAATTCTTTATTTAACAATGCAGATGGATACATACAGACTGTTGTTCCAAAAGTTAAGAACCATGTATCTTTATTTTAAAAAAATATCAAAAACTGTTTTGAAACAAGATCAATAATTATTTCAGATGGGGAAACAGCAAAAGCTTAATTGAAAACTATGGGCGGCTAAAGATGCTTGTGAAGGACATTTGCAAAATTTGAAATCTGGAAATTGCATAAATGCATCTTCTGACAACAACAAATCTGCAGTTTATTCATATGTAATTATCACATTATGTTTAATCAATTCAACACAAATAATACAGTCCAAGACAAAAGTGAAACAAAGGGGAGAGGTGGGCAATATCCTGCCTACAAGCATTTTTAGCAAACCACAGTTTTTTAGGATAATGAAGATCTAGCAGGTGGCTCCATCCACAATTTGCTAGAAAATAGGCAATCAGCCAATTGCATAAAACATTTC
This sequence comes from Trididemnum nubilum, assembly GCA_963965965.1. Lineage (NCBI taxonomy): Eukaryota > Metazoa > Chordata > Ascidiacea > Aplousobranchia > Didemnidae > Trididemnum > Trididemnum nubilum. The sequence continues at coordinate 3,459,530 of OZ014469.1, forward strand.
ACTTTGCTCCTCTCTCATTTGCAGCAAAGCACTCTGCCTTTAGCAAATTTCTGGCTATATGCTTGATTAAAGACATTCACATTGATGGTTGAAACAACAATGATGCAAACAATATGATTATGGTATTTAACGTGCAGCAATGCACAATGTATTCAACTGGAAATTTCCACATCATATTTGAGAAAAAAGTTTTTGATGTAGCAATGTAACTTAACAAAGATTTATATCAACAATTGAAATAGAAACTATATAATATTGTATTTTTCTACTCTCAGAGCAACTGTTGAATCATGGTAGGCTCAAAAGCGCTCATTTTGAAGATTGTCTGTAACTAAATGAAAGTTTTTATACTACATAACAAATGCCTAGTTTATAGGTTTAACTAATATTTCTTTGATTAAAAAAAAAAATTAAAAAATAATAAAGAAAAAATCACTAGTTACAAACTTTCATACTTGCTAGTGCATTTACTATGGAACTAATCAATCATTGTAGTAGACAGGTGGGGAGGCAGCAGCTTGACTCAAAGACCGAAATGTCCCTTCACTGTCTCCAGGCCAAGGGTTAAAATTAACTTTTTCAATACCTTGCCATCGAGAAAGTGATACAAACGCTTACTTGCCAGAGAAAATTTCAACTTGCCCAAAACAAAAATAGGTACATAAAATTTGAGGTTTAATTTTGGTAAAAATTTGCAAAACGTACTTCTCAGCAAAAGACATGAAATTTGCATAAGATTTTTATATTAATTTAAGAAAACCAAGTCTTTGTGCATGATTTTCACGTTTATGTGGCGTAATATATAACTTTTTTCAATCATGCAATACACAAAACTTGAATTTTTTTACTGTAATTATTTCAATTATTACGAGAACAATGATATAGATTAACCATGCTTTTTTACTGCAAACGCATTTTTAATCTCAAATATTTTAAAAGCTACACCAGCTAAAAAGCTGAAATTTTTTTGCAACAAAAAACAGAGAAGCTAACCATGCTCAAAGTAATACTAATCATAAATTCACAAAATTTTTGACAAGTCTTCTTGCAACACAGGGTAGTTAGAACAATGGATAGACCTATCTGGAAGAGCAATTAACGCGACAAGTGTGGGATAATTTTTGCGAAAAAAAAAATTTAACATTTTGTGCCAAAAAAGTTGCAAAGCGCATCTGAGTGTCAAATAAATCTGCAAGAGAATAAAAGTTTTAACTGCAATAAATGATGTGTGTATGATTGAACTGGTGTATGTTAATCTTAATGACTGCACCAAAATTTAGATTCATTTTAGGAAAGATGGTAAACATAATTTTTTCTCATTTCTGCTAATTGAAGAAATGTTGATTTTTCGCTTTGGAGTTTTTCAAATCCTGACATTGGCTATGCAATCACCAACACATTCACCTGATACAAACACATGGACAATAAGTTGCACCAATCATTAAAAATGAAAAAGCTTAAATTCAAAATATTAATTCCTCAAGCATTTTAATAGCCTATATTCTTTTGTTTGTAGAAATGGCAGTAGCCTGATGTCAATAGAACAAAGCTTAGCCTAAAATGAAAACTTTGAACAACAAGGTCTAAATTCGGATAGCTCTCCTAGTGGTTGGTTTCAAGTTCTAGATTTTTTTTTTTTTTGAAGTTTTGTTCAGCCCTTACAGAAGAAAAATTGCAAAAGTTAAAACCAGCCACTAGGGGCTCTTCAAAGTATAGTTGTTTTACGGCAGATTTATGATTTGACAAATAAAGAAAGTGTAAGCAACAAAGAAAAAGCAAATGCAACATACCAAAAATCTGAACAAAACATCAACTAAACGTCATGCTGTGATGTGGGAATGGCAATAACTTCAGTTCATGCTTGAAGCTATCAAGTCAGCAGATTACCTCTTTGGTTTCGTTGCCTTGCCAACCTTTTTTACTCCAACATTGTGATATTTAGTTAAAGTAGTTTTTTGAGAATCTGACTTAGCAGATGGTTTTGAAAAAGTGAAAGGCATTTCACAATTCAACTATTGTATAGCCTAGTTTAGCTTTGCTGTATCAGTTAAGAATACAAAAACATTGTCTGAAAATCAATGGCAACACGCTAAAATAGAGTAATAAAAATGTTTTGGCAAAAGCGGTCTACAACTTTTAGGTGCAAATGTTTAGGTGTAGGACATTTAGGCACTGCCAATTATGCGCGAGACTATTAAGTGCCTGGACTTTTAGGCACCGGAGGTGAAAGAATTTTTTTCCTAATTTTTTTTTGAGCTTTTCCACCAAAAAAATTTTTTAGAAAAAATTTTTTTGTTTTAATTAAGTTTTTTTTTTCAAAAAAAAAACAGTTTGTTTTACAGTGTTTCATGTAAAACTGTTTATACAAGTGCTATAGTTTAAAATTATCACGCTCATTGCTTTCCTTTCAATAAAAATAAAAAAATAGATGAAAGATATATGAAGAAGAGCTCTCTCGATAGGGTAAGATCGGGTAATTCCGGACAGGGAAAATTCCGGACAGGGAAAATTCCGGACAGCCAAGGGTAATTCCGGACATGAAAGTAAAATTGCAATTACTGCGTTTTTGTATTACCTATGTCACTCTAAATTATCATTTCGGTTATTAAATAATTGCCTGTCCATTTTATATGCAATAAAACTATTCTGCGTAGATGCACTCTGCTTTCATTTGCAGATTAGGTTAGATATTAATTTGTCCTATATTGTACCCAAACATGCTCTCACACCCTGTTTTCCAAGCAAACCAGATTCCTGGTAGGTTTATTGATTCATAACTTGAATTTCTCTGGAAAAAGTTAAATCCATTCCTACTCCGTATCCAATTCTAACTTAGAAAAATCCGTAAGACTATGAGTTTGTTAGTCGAAATGATTGTAAAAGAAAAAAAAACAATTTAAAAGATAGCTATGAGGTAAAAAATAAAAAATCCTAAATTGCTTTAGGTACAAAAAGGCCTATGCATTATAAAGTGACAAGCTGCACTCTATAAATCCGCAATTCGCGGCAAAAAATCACAGATGAATTGATTAAATTCATAAATCTGGAGTTGGCGAAAAATTTTTCAGGCGATCTCTGAAAAAAAAGGTCTTGACCAAAATTTTTCTGGCGGTCTCCACAAAAAAACGTTTTCCAAAAAAATTTTTCAAGCGCTCCACAAAATTTCAACAATTCAAAAAATAGTGCTGTCCTCGAGCCGAGGACAGGCCAATTTTCGAGGACTTGAGGCCTCGAGGCCAAGGCCAAGGACTTGACCTTCGAGGCCAAGACCAAGGACTTCAAAATGTATCCTCAAGGACGTCCTCGAGGCCAAGGACGTCCTCGAGGACTCCAGGACGTCCTTGGCCTCGAGGTGGAGTCCTAGAGGACGTCCTTGGTCTCGAGGACAAATTTTGAAGTCCTTGGCCTCGAAGCCTCAAGTCCTCGAAAATTGCCCTGTCCTCGGCTCGAGGACAGCACTATTTTTGAACCGTTGAAATTTCGTTGGAAAACGCCACAAACCTTGCGGAAAATCTGCGAAGACCTTTTTTTGGTTTTCTCAAGTAGAGATCGCCTGAAAAAAAATTTTTTGAAGACCTTTTTTTTGAGAACACTTGCGCCAGTGTCCTTGGCCTTGGCCTCGAGAGGGTCTGTCCTTGGCCTTGAAATTTTTTCGTGTCCTTGGCCTTGGCCTCGAGCCTTGTCTCCTCGACTCCACCTCTGTGCTCAATAGCCTGGGATAAGCCTAGTCTAGTCACATATTCTGATGGCGATAATCCATTTTCAAAAGGCAAAAATACTGTAGTTGCTCATTTACTACCAACTATCACAACGGCTTAAAAGACTTCTTTAAAGTCAGACTCCGAGTCCACTACGAATCCTTTTTTTTAATTGGCAGTCCGACTCTGGCATATGAACGCAAAACCCTGCTCCGACTTTGCTCTAAGCTCCACTCTAAAAGCAACTACAGCTTTAGCGCGGCGCTAATACCGATCAACAACGTAAAAAAAATTATAGCGTGGGTCAACGCAGGAGTGTTCCAACCCAACAATTAAAGTTTCAAAAAATAAATACCTTCTTGAAAGGTTAAATCTCAGTGATACGAAATAAGTGAAATTTTGACCACAAATTTTATCCGTTTTAATTGGCTTGGCGCAAAAAATAATTACAAGTTTATTTGGAGCAAAATTCGGCGTAGTGATTTAAAATAATAATAATCATAATGCAAGTTTATCCACTTCAACTAGACCTGATGAAAGCAGATCTTTCGCTCCAAAGTTGTGTCATAATCATAACCTAAGCGGCCACCGACCTCTCTAGGCCGATGACCGTTGAACGGAAGGACTTGAGTGTTTTGAGCTGCGCTCATTTCGATTGTCGGTGCCCTTCGAGGCCCGGCATTGGTATTTCTCGTCACTACCTCTCACAGTTTGAAATGGATAATTTCCGCGCATGCTGCCTCCTTGGAAGTGACAGCCGTTTCTCGGGCTCTCTCTCCGGAACCGAACCAGAGTTGTAAGTCGGGCCGGGCTTTTCCGGTCAGGTTTGGGCCTAAAATTGACAAAATTTTGGGCTTAATTTGGGCCTAAGACGTGCTTTTTGTATTACGTGCACAAAAATATAATCAAAATAACTTGGCAACATTGCTTAATTTTTCAGACCTAACTAAACTTTCGGTTTTTTGGGAGGGCATGATTTGGGCTTCAAAATAGTTTTCGGGTTTGGGCTTATATTTTTGGGTTCGGACCTGAACTAGTCGGCCCGTTCACAACTCTGAACCGAACCCTGATTCCCCGTTACGCATTAGCACCTCGTTAGGCCGAGACCTTACCGACAACAGTTAATAGGTCAGACGCTCGAGTGGTTCGTCGCCTGATCTCCTGCGGACTGTCGATCAGCGCGAAAAGCTATCCAGACTTACCACGATCGACGGACGCCTGTCCGAGCCGCGAAGCCCGGCGACTTGAGGTCTGATACATGCACGCCTCTCAAAGTCTGCGCTAGCTTGCATGTACTTAGCGGTAACCCGTTCGTTTCTGGAGTGGGAGGTTCGAGGTTCAAATATCGGGCCGGTCAAATCAGACACAAAGTTGCCAAAGGCTCGCCACCGCTGCTGCATTTCTTCGAAAGGAGCTGTGTTGCTCGGGCGCATTAACGCGGAGATGGGCCCCGCTAACTCGTTCACGCTTCAGCGTAATACAGCAAGTATAATGAAAGATTTGATATTTAAACGTTCAAGTTCTTTCATTTTGACGTTGAATTTGATAGATTTGGCCCAGGTAGGGGAAGTAAGGTACATTGCCGCCTGCAATATTTTAGCAATAAATAATAATCCACCCGAAGATTTTTTTTGTTATGAAAATAACCAGTTGCAGAATACACGTACGGCCAGGGGGCCCTGGCCCCTCGATTGAAATTTAATAATTTGTTCAATGAGTATTTCCTCTATCTAATTTTAAAAAAAAGTTTTTTGTCGCGTAAAACTAACGAGGTGGAGGTGAATTGTTATTGAAAAATGGTACAATAATTGGATACGCCTACTAGCCATGTTATTGCCGAGGCCAGATTTACATTGCGCGGGGCCCCTCGCACTTTGGGAATTTTCGTAACTTCTTCCTGCCAAACATAGGTGAAGACCAAAAAAAAGTTTTACCATCTGTGCACGAGGCCCCTGGCACTGTGCCATATGGTAAATCAGCCTTAAGTTATTGCATTACATTTATAAAAAGGTTAGATGAAGACCTGAGGTAGCAACTTAGCGGAAAGAAACAATAGGCTTTTTGTCGCAATTTTGTCATTGGTGGCATTTTAATAAAAGGTGGATTGCCCCCCCCCCCTGGCTCCGCCCATGAGCAAACAAAAACTTTGTGGTGGCAATTGTGACACTGCTAGGTGCTTTGAAGATATCTTTGTAAAAGTTAAATAAGAACAATTTAGGTTACAAATGTTACAAACGTAGGGCCAATGCTTTCTACTTACACGTTGAATACACAAAACCCGACATAAGGGCGCAGAGACGTAAATCTGCAATCTGTGGTAACATTTTTGTGCTTCGGAAAAATATTATGTAATCAAAGAAACAAACTTGACTAATGAGTATTTTATTTAATTTTTAAGTCAAATTTTGAAAAAAGTTTTTTTAATTCGCTTCTTGCCTTATACGCTCCGCAAACTCCTCTCACGAATTCGGCTATATATAGCGAGAAAATGATTTGATTCGGCTCCGCACAGGGATAAAAGACTAATCTCGTGTAATTGCTTGCTTAACGGATTAGGTAAAACCGTTTAATGACTGCGTATGAAAACTACCGCTGACGTGGTTACGTAAAGTAAATAAACTCATTAAAATAAGCATTTCTTTTTAAAGGTTTGTTCAAGATTTGAGTACGGCGACTTAAAAACAGTTTTAGGGTAGTTAGTGCTCTGGGCGATAATTGAGAACTGGAAAAAGGAAGCGAAATCAAAAAACTTCTTTCAAAATTTGACTTTCAAAAATTAAATAAAATGCTCATTAATTAAGTTCGTTTCTTTGGTTACATAATATTTTCCAAAGCACGAAAATGTTTGCGCAGATTGCAAATTTACGTCTCTGCGCCCTTATGTCCCTATGCCCTCATGTCTGCGCCCTTACGCAATCTATCGTTGTAATAGCAATGGTGGTTCAGTATGTTATAGCTATATCTCTAGGTTAGACCCCAGAATACAAATATTGCCCGCTTAGACGTGGCGTCGAACACATGACTGGTCTCGATGTCAAATCAAAACGTCTCGAAAGAGAGCCGGTATTGGTCTCGAAAAAAGTATTAGGCTTTTGTCTCCAAGCATGCGGGACTGCGGGTGGCGTTGAATCTGCTCTCAAGTTATTGATGAAACTAAATTCAACTTTGTTAAGTCAATATATTCGTTTTTTTTTTTAAGGCAACGAATTTAAATTTAAGAATAAATGAATGGACCCAATTCCTGCCCAGGATGATCAACTTAATTTTTGAAAACTCCAATACAAGATGGCGCTGGCAATTCAATACTTTTACCAAACACCCTTAGTCGTATTTATGCTATCATTGTTACGACACTAAAAGTACACCAAATCACATTATTGAAATTTCATTTAAAAAAATTAAATCAAAAGAAATGTACCATAAACTGTCTCTGTATTACAACTAAGTACGCAATACAAATGGAGAATTAATTTCGTATTTATCTAGCAGTATATAATATCAAAACACAATGCAGTACAATAGACGTCAGGGGACCTAACTGCCAGTTGTATTCAACATATTCGGTTTCATGCATCTTGTCTTTGGTATTGAAGGACCACGTTTGATTCCTGCTTCAGTCAAATCAGACACATTCACAATTCCACAAGTTCATTTTCGTGGTTTGTTCTCGAAATAGGCTTACAAAAAATATCGACGAAAAAATCGAACGCCGATTTAGGAAACGGACACGGAAAGAAATGTTGTCCATCCGAGCAACATCTAAATTCTACCTAAAACTCTGTGGTTCTGGCACAATAACAGTACAAAGCCCCATCTGCTACCTGGCTTAGAATCTTTTTGAAAATTATAACCAAAGATTACGTGCACCAGGCTTGCGGACTGACCACCTCACCAGCCAGAACTTTCTCGAAATAAACAAAACAAAACCTGGTACGCTTATGGTCGCAGCAAAAAAGATTCAGTAAACGGCTTGTGAACCGAGTTCATAGAGATTCGACAACTTACTATGCGTTTCGGCACAACGCAAAGCGCGGGAATATTGGAGATTTGTTTCGCATTTTTTCTCAAAGCGACCGTCAACTGTGGTGAAACACAACACACGACCAAGGATAGCAGTCGCATCCACTGACGTCACGATGAAGAAATGCTTTCATAGATTTTGTAAAAAAACATTAAAAACGCAAACACAGATATTTTCGAAATAAAGAGAACCAAGTAGCAGCTCCAATTACTGACGGGTTGTCATTGTCGATATCAGGCAACAGTCAAGAGTTTCTTTTCAGCTGCAATGCACCAATAAGTCAATTTCAAGTAGATTTTTACGTTAATTTCTAGAAAACATTGTTATTCATTTTTGAATATACGCGTAGAATTCTGAAACTTTTACAACGTCATTATTAGGTAAGTAAAATATGGTAACATGAAAGAACAATTAAAATTATCGATACTTAACCCCAACAGCATTTTTCCAAAGTGTACCCATGTTGTTACAATTTAACCATTTTTTTCTTGAGGTAACACATTTTAACAATTTGACAGCGTTGTCTTCGCGCCTACACGTTAAGACGCGTGACAGACAAGTCTCGCACTTGAGTTAGATTTTATTTCTTTAGAATCTTGCATGAGACGTAAAGATTCGGGTAGCCATGCCAGCCTAAAAGATATCAAATCGAAGTGATAAAAAAAGGATACACTTTGGAAATATGGGTCCAATCTACACCGGGCGTAAAATCGTGACCGTATGAGCGCATGCTAGTTGATTTTAACCTGCTACAGTTTGTAGTTGTACGCCGGTAGAGTCGGCACGCCGGGTGAACCGAGTTCTTGATTAAAATAAACTTAAGAATAAACTCGTACGCTCACGATTTTACACGAAAACCAGCCCCAAATCGTTGGTATTGAAAAAAACTTGTGAAATCTCAAAAAGGTGCACTGACGTCATTCAAACGCATCCGAAGGTACGTTGATGTCATTCACTCACAACCCAACTCCTGCAAGATATCGACAATGACAAAGTCCTTATGTCAAGAGTCAGTCCACAAAATACAGTTCTTGTTTTTGTCTCCAGATACAAGGCGACCGCTAGTCCAATTGCACGATATCACAGGATCAGTGTGCTGCTTTGCACACGAAGACAGCGTTCCCGTCTTGACGTTCCACGACAGCACTGTCCCGTCACTGGAACCCACACTGACGTAACAACCGTCAACACTGATCGAGCACCGCATTAGGTCGGACGCGACTTTAAACGCGTCGTGAGTGAAGACGGATAGAACGGATCCTTTCCTCATGTCAATTAGCTCCAGGGTGTGGTCTTTGGTGCAGCAAACCAGTAGGGACTTTTCAATAGGCATGTCCAGGGAGGTGATGCGTCCGCCCACAGTAATCTCGTTCTGGGCATGGCTTCCGATTCTCGCATCCCAGACCCTGATTTTTTTATCAAAGTGGCCGCTAGCGAGGCTTTCTGCTGCATCTATGGCAACTACGTCATGGCATGAAGAGCCGGCCATGAACGTACGAGTGCAGGCCCCTGACGTTACGTCCCACACTTTCACAGTTCGGTCTTTGCTGCCAGATACTAGCCGATGGGATGACCCTAGAAATTTGTTGGTGGAAACACTGCCACTGTGGCCAGTGAGAGTCAGCCTCATTCTTTGATTGCTGACGGCCCAAATTCGACATGCGTAATCGCTCGAACTGGCCGCTAGGTGATACTCTTGAGGATCAAAGTCGATGGAAGTGACTCCGCCGTTGCAGCCACGGAGTGTGGATTGGAGCCGAGCTTTATCGCCAACGAAGTTCCAGATGTTGATCATGCGGTCAGAGCCACCCGTGGCTAGATTTCCTCCTGAAGGGAAAAACCTCATCGCTGTGACGTCACTCTCGTGCGCCTTCCACCGGCATACGACATCCTCGGGCAAATGAACGGTGGTAAAATACTGCGAAGAGGAGAAGGATGGCTGCTGAAGCTCTTCCTGCTTTGCCTTGTTAATCCCGAAAAAATTATTAATTTTATCTTTGAAACTAACACTTGTAGAGGACACTGATGCAGAGGGAGGACTAGATGGAGTGGGAGAAATGGGCACTGGTTTGGCGCTAGATGACGATCTAGCGCCTTCTGCGACGGGTTTGACTTTCGGCAAACTTTTTCCGACTAAAACGTTTTGTATTTGATCGTTTTCAGTGTTTAAGTTTTTGGCCTGGTTATCTTTGAACTGTAACAAACGTTCGACCAACGTTTGGTTCTCGAGTTGGCACTTGCGCAGTTTATCATCCACCGACTCTGACGTAATCTGCAGGGCTTGGTACTCGTCCTTCAATGCCACGTTACCTTCCTTCAGCTCCGTATTTTGTTGTTCATAATCCTTCAATTGTGACTTCATCTTCTCCAAAAGCTCGTTTTTTTCTTGCAGCTTCTCAGTGATTTCTGTCAACTCTTTTTCTTTTTCTTGAAGTGCCATGTTCAGGTCAATAATCTGCTGAGCTCGCGCTCCTTTAGTGCGGTGGACTTCAGTCAGTTCTTCTTGTACCTTGTAAAGTTTTTGCTCCAAAACAGTGGCATGATCACTGCGGTCAATTACAGGCGCGTTGGCGCTCGCTTTTGCGCTCAACTCATGGTTTTCATGCTGCAATTTCTCTATCTCACGTTTAAGTTGTTCGTTTACAGCATGCAGCTCTCGGTTGTTTTCACTCAATCTGGCATGGGAGATAATCAGAGTTGAAAACTTGTTGTAAATCTGGTTTCGTTCTTCGATTTGCTGGCAAATCTTCTGCTCGAAATCCAACCCTGAAGTCATGCTCAAAACAAACTAACCTAATTACGAGTATATCACATCTCTGAAAATGCAAAAAAAAAGCATTGCAATTACACATCTCATAAAATAGCAAATAAATCTTTTTTCCGACCAACACTACAGTACATTATTTGAGAATGCTTTCTATTCACAATTCAATCTAAACTCGTCTACTCAACCAAGCGGTGTTCTCACTTCTCAACGCAGGGTTCACAAATAAAAGATGGCTGCAACGTTGCTAAGTAAACAGAAAACGTACCAAAAATTTGGTTCGAGACACAAAAGAACTGAGGAAGTAAATAAACGTTTCCAATCAATCAACCACTGAAAATTTTTCACCAATCAACAGATGTTTGATGCAATGGTGAACTGCCCAATGACCATGCTTATTGCTCAGCAAGTTCATGATATCAGATATTACCAATTAAATAATCAATTCCAGTGAGGCAGTATTGGACAAAACCCCAGAAAGTTAGATTTTGATTTAGAAAGTGAAAAGCTGGTACACTTTTCAAACATATAAAAAATGCCTACATCAATCAAAAACATTTTCCCATCAACAAATCACACACCAAGTTTGCAAAATAACTAAATACCTCAAACCAGAAAAACAGGACAAGATCATATGAAACAAAAAAAAATGAAGCCTACTGAACACGAGAAATTTCGACTAAAGTCGTTTTCAACCTTATGTATGTAAAATAATTTATTTACAGTAATTATTCACATAAAATATTCTATCATTCTATAGAATATCTTGAACAAATTACTTTAACTGAGTCATCTTCTTTCTTATTCAAATAGAATGATTCTATCGAAATAAGATTAAAAATGACTTTAAGTGGAAACATCTTATAATAATGAGAATATTTCATTTTGACTTCGGTTTTTTAGTCAAATTTAAATACAATTTAATGCACCACTGCACTAAGACTTTTAACTATAAACTAATATTAGTTTATAAACTGGTATTACAACATTGCCCAAAGCCTCACAGATTTGCGAATCTATACAATATTTTCAAATGACAACTAATGATAAGCCAGAGCCAAGAAGACATTGCTTGAACACTGAGTTACAAAACATGATTTGTTTCAACTGAAAACTTATTCTTGGATAGCAGAGGCCACAGCAATTATAAAACTTCTTAAATACTGTAAACACAAAAAGTTTCAAAACTAAACCTTTGCAGTAACTTAGGTCTGTCGACACAACAGCATCAGTATCAATGAAATAAAATCGATTTCACTCTCAGCAGGGCATTTTTTATGTTTGGCAGTTTGATTTTCTATGATTATGATTTGACTGCCTTTTTCCAAGAAGTAACTGAAGATGTTCTGCTGAGGAAAAATAGATTTTATATTTCAAGCAATACTGTCGAGCTGACAAACTTTATTTGTTCAAAGGTTTTATCTGCTTTGTCTTTAACAACAAGTAGATTTGATTGACAATTTCTTTTCATGAACCCGTTTCCACAATGTATTTTGTCTATGATTTATGTAGAAGCAAAAAACTTGAATTTAAGATCATAAACATGATTAATGAGCAAAATAGCGCAATAATTGTTGACTGCTCTTAGTACCATAACTATACAAGTTGCAAGCATCATAACAGGATATAACAACAACAACAAAAAATATAAAAGCTTTCAAGGTTGTTGTAACTATTTGCAGCCTTTGGGCAGACTGACAAATGGACCTAACTACCAATACACAGTACAAAACTAGGTAGGAAAACTACAAGAGCTTGCAGCTTGAAATAGAAAGTTATCAATCGTACTAATAAAATGAATTGGGTTCAAAACAAGACATTCTACAAGTTATATCTGCTATTTGAACAATTTAAAAGTTTTAAAAAACTTTTGAATGTCTTCTTTTTTGTAGGGTTTAGTAACTAAACAGGTTGAAAAATTTTCTGGCTGCTCAATCCACAGTTTAAAATCAATTTCGTGTTGATTCAAAGTTCGAGAGAGATTTAATAAACTTTCTTCATCTTTTGCCTCCAAAACCACTTTATGCATATGGTCAATATCACTTAAATATTTCACCATATTTGGATCATCACGAAATGTGGCAGTAACAGCAGTACAAGCATGACAGCTCTGTGCTATTATTGCACCAATTGGCCACTGCAACTGCCGATACAAATCACCACGAAGAACAATATACTGAACTAAATTATTCATTTGCTTAAGTAAAATTTAAATAAACCTTTGATCAAAAAAATCTAATACAATTTATATAATTTTATTCATTGTAAGATATGTTCTATCTTAAACAAAGCTTAATTACCATATTTTCGAACCATAAGGCAAACTTACATCTTGTGGGGTTAGGACTTTTTTTTAGAGGTCAAGTCAAAGCACCATGAATAAAACAAATATTCTAAAAGTACATTTTATTCGTCTAAATTGGAATGCTAATGCTTCTTGCACTCTGATCAGCATAGCACAAAAATTTAAGGAGAGGTAGTTTGATGCAAAAATCAGATGCAGTGTATTTGAACTTTTCAACCTGGCCTAGTAGATTATGTCTAGTGATTATTTCAAAAATCATCCAGCAATCCTATTGGTTTAGCCTACTACATTTATTAACAGTAGCCCAACTTTGATATCTAAACTAGCCTAGTTTGTTTTGCATTCCTGTGGAGTTGTTTGCTTGGAAATACTTTTTGCTTTTAATTTATAATTCAAACTACACTGGTACAGAGGTCTAAACAGCAAGGCAACAGTAGGCTACCTGTACAGTGCACCAAGCAGAATTGTTGTTGTGCATAGTCAAGGAGCACCCAGAAATCTTTAAAAGGAAGGATTAAATGTTTCAAAAAGCAACCAGTACTGTACCAAATTCATTTCAGGAGTACCATATTTTCATTGATCAATAAGAGGACAGTTCTGAAAAACAAAACCCAAACTTGCGAAAGGTCCGAGACAACCAAACTGACTGAACATTTTTTTATGGAGAACACCATTTTTGCAGGGCAAAATCAGGGCAAAAACCGAAGACCCAATTTTTTTTGAGACTACTTGTTTTTGCGCCAATTTTGCCCTGCAAGAATGGTGATCTCCAAATGAGATAAAAAAAGATCTTCAGTCAGACAGGCTGGATTTGGCTCAGCAAGAGTGTGTTTTTGGTTGGTTTGATCTTCTACTCCTGCCTTTAATTTCTGAGCATGGAAAAAGAGGACATTTGGCTACTTTTTGGGTGTCCTCAAAAGATAATTCATTTTAAACAAAAAAAGATGTATGGAAGTCCTAATTTTAGCCGCTAATGAAAATACACGATACTCTAATCAAACAGGGGTTTGTAGTAAAACAGAATAGTTGCATTACTTGCATATTGTTTGCAACATTTGTTTATTCAGAAACTCTGTAATAACAATTTTGAAAGTTGTTGATTGTGGAGGTTGTGTGGGAGAGAACAAGTTAGCACTATGGGGGCCAGAGAGTGAAACTCCTAGTTCAGGGGTGAGCAAATTACAGCTCGCGGGCCAGATCCGGCCAGCCGAAGTGTTCAATTTGGCCTGCTTGCGCCAGCTAAAACCACTATCAAGTCTTAAACTTTTTACAGATATAAATTTCCGCTGAAAGTATCAATGAAAATAACGAATAGGGAAGTGGCACATACCACGAACCACTTTGCGACACCTTTTTTGTAGTTTGATTTCATAGCATGTATGTTGATATTTTAGACGATAGAATCTTGATTTGTTTTCTGGTGGTAGCTAAAGTTATTTTTTATGATCATACCAAAAATTAGATTTTAATTTTAAGGGGGACAAAAATCCCCTTGGTTTTCTTAATAAAGTCACCACTCCGTGACACTTGGCACCAATATGCAACACTAAGAACCAGTCTGCAACACTGTAAATTTATAGACTCTTTATTTATACAACTATGGACTCTCCATTTAGTAGACTAGAAATTGACATGCGGAGAAAACAAAAGCATTAAGGAAAAAAAGTTTGCTCTTGTTGCAAAAAATTTTTGCGACCATGCATATTTGAATGATTTGATTGGACATATTTGTACGAGTCAAATTGGGTGTCGCCAAGTGTCACAGTGTTTGTAAAATAAGGTGTTGCGGAGTGGTGCTCAGGTTGTCCCACAGTGGTGTCTTTTAAAATTTCCAATAACCCCAATCAATCATTTTCTAAATAGAATAAAAAACGTTTATAGTAAGACACCACAATTTTACCTAGTCCTAGAAAATGATGTAGTCAACTACCAAGCCAAAAATCAAGAGAATTGGAGGACCTTAAGGTAGTTTTTTCAGCCATCCAAGAGTGAGTAACCAAAGCCGGATTTTAGTCAAGTTTCAAAGGTTTAGGAAATGACTCACTTTGAAGTCAAATAACTCAATGAAATTTTGGTTGCATAGGATATTTTGCAAAAAAGTCACTTACTGTATTGTTGTGCATCATTATGCTAGTTAACAGGTATTTGTAAATAAATTGTTTTTTTAATTACCGTATGCTTCAATATTAAGTTTTGAGCCACTGGTTCAGTAATTAAGTTGATTATCTGTAACCAGCCAACTCGTGAAAGTAATTGACCACCCCTGCCCTAGCCACTAAGCAATTCTTGCAATTTTTTCGGAAAAAAGTAGAACGCCATTCGTATGACATTTTGCATGTTTTTGGAGCAATTTTAAAAAGCTAAAATAGGCTACTAGGATATGGAAAAGTTTAAAAGAATTTATGGAAGATTTTAACCGATCAGGGGTCAAGTGGATAGAGCTTCTGCTACTGAAACGGTAGACTCAGGTTAATTTCCCAATCTAGTCAAACCAAAAACTATAAAAATTGATATTCACAGCTTTTCTGCTTGATGTTCAGCAATTAAAGGGACAGTGTGAAGCCTCCACCATGTGTGGTAGACAGGTGGTAGCTTGACCCAAAGACCAAGAGGTCCCTTCACTATCTCCTGGTCAAGGCAACTTCATGAATAAAATGTAAGGCAGTGGCTATTTTGCCTCTAAAGCAAAAAGGCAAGATGAAAATAGCCTAGTTCTATATAAATCCTATTTTGCCTCTAGAGCGGTGGTTCTTTACCTTTCTTATGTTGTTACCCCAAAAATATTTTGATCTATATCAATTAGGCTCATCCTTTTCGAAAAACAGCAACTAAAATAGCTTCCAATCCAAAAAAAAAAACACACACACACAGAAAAATAAGGTCATTTTTTATTACAAATGCATTTAATGGGAAGGTTGATGCTACTTTTATGTTAATAAGTGTTCTAATCCAAGCTGAGTGCAGGAAAGAAACCACCTCATATTATTATCAATCTTAAGCCTGTTTCAATATTTTATCTTTATGGACACCATTTAAGAAAACCCCACTTCACAGCAATAAGTTGAAGGAAATTGAACAGAACTCAAAGCTTTTAATGAAAGGATGGGAGATTCATCTTAAATACAGTATCAGCCAAAAATTTTCCGGGTGTCATTAAGTATGAACCGTCGCTTTTTTTTTGGAAGCTCTATGACTCGTGTATACATGAGCACAGGTGCGCTCTCTCCAATCTAAGCTATTCCCCACATCTAACCCTAACCCTAATGAGTGCACGCATGAGAAGAGCAAGAGTGCACGTACGCCCATACGCAAGATTCCTAAAAAAAAAGTGGGCGGCTTATACTGTACTTAACGACGTCCAATTTTCCTCCATCCTCTCTGGCTAAACCAGTTTAAAAAGATGTATCTTTGTGCAGTTGAAGAAATTTTATTTTTGCTGCCATATCATCATGATCATAAGGGAGCACTTTAGTCACAGATTTAAGAGGTCGCTTGGTGGACTGTTGTACTTGTCAAATGATAGCCACACACCAAATTTTAGACAAATAAACGTAAGTTTTGCCTGCCGCCTCTTGGATTAAAAATTGACACTCTTGCGCAGTTTTGTGAGAACTAAATTGAAACAATACTGTATCGTTCACACACTCTTGATCCAATGCCAATTAGCACGCCGCGCACCAGATGTGTAACGCAAGTTTTCAGCATTTATTTACTTGTTCAGCTGTAACTTTTTTTTTTGGTTTCTCGTTACCCTAAATGTAATCTCTGTTGAATGAAGTTTATTAATTCAACTGGTGGGGCAGAAAACTTTTTTGCCAATGCTTCGATAGGCTATGCTCAAGGTATGTACTACCTATCTTTGTCAGGGCTAGAATGTAAAGTTGAAAAACAAGCATACAATAGATGCGAAAAATTACGTCACAAGTGAATCATACGTTGACGCAAAAATTATAAATTGGAAGCGAAAAACGTTGTTTTATCGAGTCGTATTTCATTACCCAAATTCTCAACACTATGAATGATAAGCAAAATGACAAGTTTCCTAGCATTTATTCGGCAACTCTACTTCAAACCACATGACGTAATATTATTGTTTTTTCACGCTCCGCCAATCTGTCAGTTTTTCGCTTCCAATTTGTAATAATTTTTGCGTTAACGTATGATTCACTTGTGACGTAATTTTTCACATCTATCGTATGCTTGTTTTTCTACTTCACATTCTAGCCCTGACGAAGATGGGTAGTACATGCCTTGAGCATAGCCTATCGAAACGTTGGCAAATAAGTTTTCTGCCCCACCAGTTGAACTAATAAACTTCATTTAATTTATATTCCTGGTGACAACAATTGAGATGTAATCTCTGTTATTTTTATTACCAAGATCGATTGTGATATAGCTTTGTTGTTGTTTGCAACAAAAGGGATGCGATCATCCGGTGTATAGGGATAACGGTATTTTTTTAGCCTTCGCATTGTGCAGCAGTTAGTGGTCACACATACTTTTACAGATTTTAATAAAATGTAAAGTAATTGCGACACTTCTTCAGTTTGCATTAAGTTACAGTGATATTTTAGAATTGCAATATTTTTTATAAATGTCTTGTAACTGGCAATAATGACTAAAAGAAAAAGAATAACTGGAAAAGACACAAAGCACGCTGTGTTTGGGCGAGCATCCTCTTTCTGCTCACCAACTTTCCTTAATTGGTGATGTGTTACGAAATTGTTGGAGGTACAAATGTGAAGCTGGACGGTTTGCAGATGTGAATGAGATTGCAAAGAAAGCTGCTTTAGTTGTTTCTGCAATTTGGCCTTAAGCAATTGGAGGTCGGTTAACTGTTTCTTTGCTGGATCAAAAAGTCACTCTGGATAAGTTGAAAAGACTGTATAGAAAAGGACTGATTGTTAGCACAAATAAACGAAATCTTACAAAGTTGAAAGTGTTCAAAATGGAAATGAATAAATTCTTTGACATTTGTAGTTGCATGAGTCCATCTGCCTCTTGTTTCGGAGTGAACTGTGATGGATTTCACTTGGCTTTTAAGTGTGACGTGAAATCCCATTCTTGCTTGACCAGCGTGGTTCTTGAAAGATCGTAATATCTGATTTCGACAAGTATGTTAGCAAGATGTGGGCCAGAGCGGCAGCAAGAGACGAGGCCATGGAGGTGGTTGTTGAAATCGAAAAAGGTCAAGCTGGGTTCAGGCAGGAGCAAGTGCAGCGTGATTTCTCTGATGACAGTGCTGACGATGCAGGCAACAACAACAAGAGCAAACTTGAGGAACATTGCGTTCAAACGACCTTGTTAGACAACAGTTCAAAAAGAAACATGTCTAAACTTCCTAATCTTGCTTCAGTTTGTGATAGGTATGGTGCGTCAAATTATGCCAGTGATAGCCTCTGCCACACTGGTTGATTAAGGTATTATAATCAAAGTGAATACAAGTCAAATTATTGGACCACAGAAACTGGAAGACGAGAGGAGGCAATGCAGAGAAGCGAGGCGAGATGCATAGCTTGGAAATTTAAAGAAACTCTCATCTTGATATTTTGATAGAAAGAAATCCATGACCAGAGTTCTTCTAAAAAACAATAAACATCTGTACATGGTAGATGGCCCAACAACAATTTTGTACCGTATCGTTACAGTTGCTGAAACATTTGAACTACACTGAGATAAACGTTGTAAAAGAGGTGATGCAAAGAAACACTTTTGTTGCTCATTTGAACCAACTCCTACTTGCCATGTGTACAGATAAAGATGTAGTATACAGAAGTAAAGCTGTCAATAAAGTCAGAAAGCTACGGCGTTACTGCATACTGAGCACTGAAGATGAAGAATTGGCTGATGTTAACGCAGATGATGAGAGACCCAACATTGATGAAGAACTTTTGATACCTACTGATGACGAAGTGGATGAAGATGCAGATGCGACAGAAAAATCATGTGAAAAGGCATCCAAAACATTAAAGAAGTAATCCAACCAAAGCTGAAGTTCCATGCAACAAATTACTACCACATGATTGAATGGGACTATGAATTGAAAACTCAGCCTCCTTTTTTGACATCCGTAAGTGATGAAGAAGTTTTATGTATTCTTGAAGAACCTCTGAACGTTCCAAAACAGCCAAACCACACTCACACCGTCGAAAGAGGAATCCCTGTCATGACTGAAGCTTGCACCGAGGTGGCTGGTTATAAGGCAAGAGATGGCTACATTAGACAGCGATTTAGTAGCAGATGTAGTATGCCTACATATTAATTGCTATACAATAAATAGCAGTCATGGCAAGACACACAGTGTTTGAACAAAATGTCTTTTCATAATTAAAAATCGATTAATTAAAATTAAATACAATTACATTTGTCAAAATTCGATTTTCAACAAAGCTTCCTAACAAATTTGGTATCCTCACAACTTTCTCGCAAAAAGTTTTTGGACAGAACTCTTCAATAACGATGCAGTGGGCAAGATGTTTTATGCACGATGTTGAATTTTATACTAGTGATTAATTAAAATTGAAATGCGTTTTGGTAAAAAAAAGTGTTGCATTTAATGAATAATTAATGAGTTGCATCAAATATAATGTATTTATACACAAACCTACCGCTTAAGTTCGCTACTTGAATCTATGCAGCTTTTGTGAACTTAACCGGTAGGTGCGAACTTAACAATTTGTGGTCAAATCGAGAGTTGCTAATTGAATTGTTTTGTAAGCACCATGTGTGTCAGTGAATTACCACATAGTTTGATGATGTGCTCTGTCCCGAGGTAAAAAAAAAAAGAACAGGACGTGCAGTTGACCAGTTCTTTTACTGTTGGACAATGCTCCCAGCCATTCTCCAGCTTTTAAAAGGATAACATTAAAGTGGTGTTCTCTCACCAAGCTTTACTAGCTGGAAACAGCCTTTTGATATGGAAATTATCGCAGCACTGAAGAAATATTTATATCTTAATGATGTTTTGGATTTTTAAGAACTTGGTAACAAGGCAAAGGCTCACAAAAGAAAGCAAGCTAATAAGCTACCTCGAGGTGCAGCTAGTGTCGCTTATGGCAACCCTATCCATTTGGTAGATGCAGCTCAATGCATTAAGCTTGCCTGGGAATTCCATTTCAGATTTTGGATGCAACGATTAAGAATGCGTTCAACTTTACAAGTCCAAGTTAGTATCGTTGCGAGGTGGAGTGGATGAGAAATTTGATATTGTGGCTGATTAATAGCGAAGCTTTATAGCATTGATTGAATATTGCATCTTTATTCTCCTATCACGAGAAAGCGACGGTGTGCTATGCTTTGCATGAATCCACACCCGCTTAGGAGTTGACCATTTTCCAAGCTTTCCTATAAAATTAGGATTAGCCTTAACGTTAACTGCCTTTTCCTACTTTTCCGCCTTTTAGCACGATTTCCGCCTTTTCCTACTTTACTGCCTTTTAGCACAATTTCTGCCTTTTCCTACTTTTTCTGCCTTTTTGCCATTCCCTAATTTTGCTGCTGGTTTGAAGCCACCAAGCAGAGATAATCATCATAAAGCATCTTACCCAAGAACGCAACAGCTTTAAAGCATTAAATAGACGAATGCGCTATAGAAGAGTTTATGCACATTGATGACGAAAACAATGAAGTTATTTTGGATGGTGTAAATGAGGTACTCGAAACAATGCAAATAACACCTGAAAATGCCGAAGATGAGAGTAATCATACAATCGCCGCAGCTTGCACACCATTTCCAATACCAACAAAGACAATGTCAATTTCTTGTGGGTTTGAAAACATGTACGAAAAAGTCCTTGAAGTACAAGATCATTGTTAAGTTCAGAGGTGCAAGTTCAAGTAACAGATGAATATAGCGAGCTGAAAAATTCTTTTGAACACTTTCACTGAAAATTGCGACAGGTGATTGGGGAAGCAAAACGCAAAAGAGATTCTATCACGGATCAACTAACACATCACAACATGTTTGAAAAGTGAACATTAAATTACTTGCATTAAATTTTTGAAAAACTTAAATCTAAAATTTGCAAAAAATTTGTGCGAACTTAACACGGATGAAAACTTAAATGGGTGCGAACTTACGCAGTAGGTTACTGTACTGTAATGCCAAATTAGCCAAAAAATGTCATAAAAAGTCGATAGGGAAGATGACCTTATTTTGATGCGCAATTCGGCAAAAACGCTTTTCTTATTTACAGCAACAATCCAACAAGCGACCAAAATGAAATTCAAAGTTTTGTTTTTTCAAATCACCCTAATGATCATAAATAGTTTTCTTTAACTGCGTAAAGATGCACATCTTAAAACTGATTTAACCAGAGAAGATTTATTGCTATGAAGTGGGGTTTTCTTTAACGGTGTCCAGAAAGATAAAATATCGAAACAGGCTTGAAATTGATAATGATATGAGATGGTTTCTTTCCTGCACTCAGCCCAGATCAAATCAGAATGTTAAAAAACAAAAAAACAGCATCAACCTTCCCATTTTAAAAATACATTTGTAATAAAAAATGACCTTATTTTTCTGTCTGTTTATTGGAAGTGACTTGGCGAATGGAATATGCGCGATTAAATAAACGAAGATTTAAGTGATGCCACTTCTTTTCAGAAATTTTTATTTTGATTATATATTACACTTATAGGTTTGGGTTAGGGTTTAGGTTATGTTTTGGGTTAGGGCTAAGATTAGGGTTAGTTTTTTTAGTTTTTTTTTTAATGTCCAGGCAAATGGAACATTCGCCAAGCCTTTTCCGAGTTTATTTTGAATTAACGAAGTGACTACGCGAATGGAACATTCGCGGTATTTTTTTTTCCTCGCGAATGGAGACATTGCCTTTTTCATACATTTAGTTTAAATACGACATTTTATCGCTAAATCGGTGCAAGTTGCGTAGCGTAGTGGTTAGAGCACGTAACTGCTAACTGATGAACCCGGGTTCGACTCCCGTCGGAGGTGCATTAGCGTCAAATGGAAGGTAACGCGGAGTATACGGATACGGAAAGAATATGTGGTAATCAACCTTTTTTTGCTTCAAAACCTTTTATTACAGTTAGGGTTAGGGCAGCGATGCCAGTCTGAGGGGATAGCAATTCCCTGTAGTATCTATTCATAGCGCCTGCTCCATTCGCGAGGAAAAAAAAGTACCGCGAATGTTCCATTCGCCAAGCCTCTTCCTTGAATTAAAAGCTATTTTAGTTGCTGTTTTTCTAAAATGGGTTAGCCTAAATTGATACTGTATAGATCAAAATATTTTAGGGGTAAGAACATGATTGTAATTGAAAGAACATAAGAAAGGTAAAGAACCACTGCTCTAGAGGCAAAATAGCATTTATATATAATTAAGCTATTTTCATTTTGCCTTTCTGCTTTAGAGGCAAAATACTGAAATAGTATTGAGGACTATTTTGCCTCTAGAGGCAAAATAGACACTGCTGAAATGTTATTGTTAAGTTACATTACAATTATGGTAGTGTCTGCTGCACCAGCCCAGTTCTGAGTTTCCAACATCTAATCGCTGCTGCACTGGCAGCCTATTATATTTCTGTTTTCTCATTGATTCGACTTAAATACGGTACAACACTTTGATGCATCCAATGCAAAGCCATGGCAGTTTAGTGGTAAGCGCGCTCGCCTGCCGAACTGAGGGTTGGGGTATCAATTTGCGCTTGACTTGAGTGGCAAATATAGCGCTAGAGAGCAATCTTGCTACATAATTCTTTTTTTTCTCTAGAATCTTACGATTAGAGTTAGGGTTCGGGCAGCAATGCCAGCTTGAGAGAGAGAGTAAATTGAAGTTGAACTGCAAAAATAAACGACCGCTGCCGCTGGTGCAGCAGCGATTAGATCTGAGATGTTGGAAACCGGGCCGGTGCAGCAAACACTGCCAACAGAGTTATCGGTATTTTGCTCAGTTCAACAAGCCCATGCTGCAAGTGCATGCATCACCAGAAACTCCCAAGAAAATGCGGATTCCTCCAAGTACAAAGTAGTCATTGCAATACAAACTGCAAGGATCATCCAATAGTCTGACAGTGACACTGTCTGGTAACACCTGACACTAACAAGAGAATGTAAACTAATATGCCCTACCACAACAACAAAAAAAAGCTTTACCAACATGCAAAATGTGATCTTTGATCCAAAGTAGCCTAAATGTGAAATGGTGCAGGGTGTTTAAATGGTTATTTTTCTGAAAAATCACAAAAATCTACCTACGGGTTGCCATGGCCTCCATCAACTGGAGCCCAAACTTACAGCTTTGGCATCTTAAGAGTTGCACCAGTTTGTTTAGCCTAACACACTGCCAAATTGAAAAATTTTTCGCACTGAAAATGAAAAAAAAGATTTTTACTTTATGTTAGTTATTACCAGTGGTGTAAAGTAACGAAATACTTTTACTTGAGTAGATTACTTAAGTAGTTTTTTTCGGTAACGAGTACTTTTTTGAGTAGTTTTTTTTTAACTACTTTTACTTTTACTTAAGTACTTTTAGTCTGAAGTAACGCTACTTGAGTACTTATTATTTGATAAAAGTACAAAGTAGTTGTAAAATTTGAGCCGCAGCGTTGACTGCACTTTGACTGAGGGCATTTGCAGGCAATCATTCGTAAACTCGTAGTCAGGCTATTCTCCCCTGGTCCTTTCTTTCTTTAAGTTCCACGATTGACTGCGCTCATGTGCTTTTGAAAACGATTGCATTTTTTCTAACTAGGTGCCGGTAAGCTGTTGGACATGACACAAGCGATAAAACAGTAGGATAAGATTTGTGTTTGCTTACATCGACTTCTTAATCAGGACTAGGAACCAAAGCTCTACCGAATAGTTAGCCTGCTACACCATTAGTTAACCTAACCATTTTAACAGCAATAAAATGCAAACGAATCGACAGTTTTCCTGAAGTCATGAGTAGAGTTAGTAGGTTAGGGTGCATTTACAATCGAGCTGTTCGTAATTAGGGTGAAAGGTCCACTCGCGTTTTGCTGTTCTGTAGGACTGGAGGATTAGGCAATTGCAGAAATTTATTGATAAGTGAAGATATGAGATCCTGGCAGGTGCATAGCCTGGAATTTGCAATGGAGGGCTAATTCAGAGGCTGGAAACAACATCCAATGATCTTATCCCAGATTTTGATCAATTTTCACGCAGATCGAGTCGGTTTTACAGTCCAAATTTAAGCGATCTCCAGAAAAAAAGGTCTTCAAAATTTTTTTCTGGCAAACTACAAAATTTTAACTATTCAAAAAATACTGTTGTCCTCGAGCCGAGGACAGGGCATTTTTCGAGGACTTGAGGCTTCAAGGCCAAGGGCTTAACCTTCAGAGGCGAAGGACTTCAAAATGTGTCCTCGAGACCAAAAACGTCCTCGAGGACTCCACCTCAGCTGAGTAGCACTGTAGCAGTAAAACTTCATCATTGAGTAATAAACTGATGAAATGTTTAGTTTCTCTGTTCTTGAAAACAGTGTCTTGCAGTTTGAGGGCCTGGGGTTGAACTAATAAATATGCCGCTAAGATGGTATAGCCTAGTGGTTAGAGCATCTGTATATTACCAAGCTGAAAATTTGGGTTCAAATCTGGTCCAGTCAAGCCAAAGACTCAAAAATAGGTAGCCTACTGCAAACTGTATTTACATCTTCCTGCTTGACATTCTGCATTGAAGGTGATAATGTGCTGCTCAGTGCTTACACCTTGGTATGGTAGAGAGGTGGCAGCTTGCCTCAACGACCCTAATATCAGTTTGCGGTTTTTCTGGTCAGGGCAACACGGTGAATAAATCAGTAAAACTGGAAACTAACATGGTGGAATTCAGGAATTGCACGATAAACTTTGTCTAGGCAGGCAGCAGGCTTTCTAAAGTGCAGCTAGTAAATTGAATTGGAATTAAATTAAGATATTGTCTAACCTACTAATGTGGCGACAGGACACTGGTATCAATCAATGAGTGACTGTGCTTCACTCACAGTTTCAGTTATGTTTCTACCGGTTTGTATCTGCCTTCACATGTCGTGAAATAAAATCAATTAAAAAAAATTCACGATAATTTTTTCTTCTTTAATCCAAAAAAAGTTTATCGCAGACTACTGAATTGGCTTTGGTGAGTGACTTTTGGCGCACTTTGTCGATATAGTAGGCTGTTCTCTAATGAGGCGCTTCCACGGTGTTTTTACTTTTCAGCATATAAATTTAACAATGGCAGTGAATGAGTATTTGAGCAAATATTTTATGAATTGATTCCTTGAATATAGTAACAAAAAACCTGCACAATTAATATTTTATTATTTCTTAAGATAGTGAGGAGAAATAAAATCAAGCGCTTGTAGCAGTGATGTGAAGGTAGTCGACCAGTTGTCATATGTCAATTGAATAGTTTGTTTATTTTGCGTGAATACTTTCAGAAATACTTCTACTTGAGTAGTTTTAAAATGACTACTTTTTTACTTTTACTCAAGTACTTTTTTTGATCAGTACTTTGTACTTTACTTCAAGTAGTTTTTTTGTCAGTAACGAAACTTTTACTTGAGTACAATTTTCGAGTACTTTTTACACCACTGGTTATTACCTACTGTTTCTGGTGTAGTTTTGGTCCCCACCTTTGGCAAAATTTTGGTAGCACACCTACAGTAAGATCACCATAGACCACTGAACTAGCCCCATTATAATACCGTAGGCTCTATTTATTATTCAGGCGGCAGGCCTATATGGTATTTTCTAAACAATGGAAAAGTAGGAAAAGGTGGAAATCGTGCTAAAACGCAGGTTAGGGTTCGAGTTGACCCTAACCCAAACCCAAGCCGCCTTTTCCTACTTTTCCGCTTTTTAAGACGATTTCCACCTTTTAGTCATATCCCTGTACAAGCTCTGAGCTGTGTCTGTTCACTGCCCAGGCTTTACTACTGATGATTACTGTAGAGTCGTGGTAGGCGATACCTAAAAAGGATAGAACTACCCTGTAGCTGCGCGTTGTCACCAGCGTAGGGAATTCTTTACCAGCGTACAGAGCTAGGTATCGTCCTATAGGCATTGCTCGAGATTGATTTTGTTAGCCTGAAGAAATGATAACTACTTCAGCGTAACCTGGTGTAACCTACTTAGGTAGGCCTATGGTTATAAAATTCAAAGATGCTCAAACTTTGTTTTCCCGTATCCAAAAAAAATTGATTTAATCCGTTTTAACGGATTAAACATGTATTTTCGAGGATAAGCAGAGTAACGGAAAAAGGCTTAGAGCACCTAGATTTTTTTTTTTTTTTTTGCTTCATGTAGGTCTTACTTCTTCAAAGAACCGATTACCAGCAATATTGGTGGAGTCCTTGAGGACACATTTTGAAGTCCTTGGCCTTAACCTTTGTCTCGAAGCTCAAGTTCTTGGGCTTGGCCTCGACCATTTTTTGTTTTTGGCCTTGTTTTGCATCCAATAATTAAATTTTTATCCGTTTGACTCCGCATCATTGGAAAACTTGCGTTTCGAAATTTCATGACATCAGAAACAATTAACCCCATTTGATAATCAAATTCAACATCGCGCTTCTTATTCTGTGAGAAAATGCGAATTTCCAAAATTTCTTGCAGAACAAGAAAACGCAATGTTTGACATTCTGCAACTGCAAGACATTTTGCAATGCCATCCTTTTATGATGTCACGAAAGTTTAAAACACTGAGTTGGCAATGGTATGAACTCAAAAGGATTAAACCAATTTTCGCGAATAGGGAGAATGATAGAACATGGTTTGGGGCACATCTTTGTTACCGGTATCTCAAGTAATTCTCTTTCTTCAATAAAACTGATCTCGAGCAGTATCTCTTTCAACGGGCCTGGGTGTGAATTCCCCAGCCGCCTAAGGCACGGAGGTCTTCAGCGCTTGAAAATTTTGCGTTTTTTTTTTTTTTTTGCAAAATTAACTTAATTTTAGGGCAATTTCTATAAAAATTGATGCTTTTAAAGAGTGACATAGAAATTGTCAGTGCAAACATGATTGAGCTGGTTGCATAAATGGGCTATGTGGGAGGGGCTAATGGTAAAATTTTAGTTCTTTTGTTTACATGCTGGTGAATTGTAAAAATCCTGTAGTTTTTAATGAAAATCACTCGGAGTAGGCCTAATCTATCTCGTCTATATTTTATACAGAAAAATGATTAGTGGGGGGGGGGGGGGGGACTAATGGAAAAATATTGGAAAGAAGTGATTGGTAATTAACTAAAACTAGATAGACCCCTTTCCCTATTCCTGATTTTATAATATATTTGTTGAAGAAACCTATGTTCAGCATTTTTACACTAGCGATCAAATTTAATTACTTATTTTTTGCTATTTTTCAAAGTTTTTATTGATTTGTAAGTTTTTGTTTGATAAATTGGGCCCCCCTGAGTATTTGTTTCAAAAGATGCTTTAAATTACGTTTTAGTCCATACCAGTGCAAGAAGCAGCCTCAGAAGTGCTAAAAACGTGGTATTTTCCTTATTCTGCATCTTGGTCTACAGGCCAATGAAGGTGAAGGAGGCTATAGCCCACCCTTCCTGGCTACTGGAAACTGGTAAGTTAACTTGACCAACATTGGTAACACGCTTTTTGCTGAAAGATAATGTCTCGAAGCAGCAATTTATACAAAAATTGTCTAAAAATTGAGCTATTTTTATTAGTAATTCATTCAAAATCTCCGAGCTTTCATAGCTCGCCCTCATACTCCAAGCTTTTGAAATTTTTTTCAAATAATCAATAAGCGTATTTTCATTAGGTGCAGTACTTAAATTGTAGGGGGGAAGCGTCCCCCCATCGAGAATTAGCGCCCCCCATCAAAATTTCAGCGTTCCCCATTGCGAAACTTCAACGCTCTTTCCACAGAGAGTAAGCGTCTGGATGATTAAACGAAAAAGTGGTTGTCAGCACGAATAAATCCCAAAAGAATAGAGTACCAAATTGCGGTGAAGACCTTTTTTTTTGGGGGGGGGGGGACAACAAAATTCCTTCAATATTTGGTCAAAACTTTTTTTTTTTATTTTGGTCTTCAATCGAATTCGGGGACAGCATCTAAATTTGAAGCATAATTTCCACTAATTTTATCCGCATTCCGAAAGCGTTTAGTCAAGGCTGCAAAAGCGTCCCTCCATACAAAATTCTACAGTTTAAGAACTGATCAGGGGAAGACGAAATGAGAAATTATTTAATTAGGGTGAACGGTACCAAAGAAGTTAATAACTATTGGCTTGATGAAGTTAAGAGGTACTTGAATTTAATAACATGCTGAACTTAAAAACTGCTGAGCTTTATATGCCAATACTTTATCACGGCTGTCAAAAGTTTTCCCAACAAAAAATAATGCAACATCTAGACAGCCTATGATTCTTTATGCTTTAGAAATAGCTTAGTAATAAAAAATGACAATTTGTTTGCAAAAATTAGTGTAGACTAAATTAAATAATGTCTGGACGCAGTGCGGGTCTCGCTACTAGTGCTATATCGTCTTTTCTTTATTGT
Organism: Trididemnum nubilum; assembly: GCA_963965965.1. Lineage (NCBI taxonomy): Eukaryota > Metazoa > Chordata > Ascidiacea > Aplousobranchia > Didemnidae > Trididemnum > Trididemnum nubilum. The sequence goes on from OZ014469.1 coordinate 3,487,788, forward strand.
ACGTGCACGGTCGCACGAATCTTCATTGACGGCCGCAAGTTTGCATATAAAACGTACCGCACCAATAGGTACGGTACGTTTAGTAGACAAACTCAAATCGCGTACCAACGTACCGTACCCTCACCATTACAAAAAACGCGTACCGTACAAGTGTACCGTACTTTTTAGCAAAAATGGAGGCGTGAGGTACCGTACTGCCATCCTTGTTTGTAAGTAGACTGCAGTTGAAACTGACAATTTTGTGTTGTTTTTTTTTTCTTCACTGTTTATTGTTCTAAGATATGCCAATTCGTCAAACCAGCGTGACTTTCAGCGTGATTTTTTTCTTCTGAATCACTCTCGCCAAGAATAAGTTATGTCCAATCAAATCAGTCCAGTGCACGTGACCGCAAAAAAAACTTCGCAACAAGGGCAAACTTTTTTTCTTCAATCCTCTTCTCCTTTTTCTTGGCGCGTCTGTTTCTAGTCTACTAAATAAAGAGCCTATAATCCAACAAAATCGACAATATGACATAATAAACTTACGGCGTCTTAACAAAGGAAAACCTGGTAAAACGGTCGTTTTCTGATTATTGAAAAAATGTTGAAGCGATTTTTAACCGAACACAGTAAAAAAGAGATTCGAAATTCCAGGTAATGTTTAAAAAAAATTTCAAGTAGAAGCAAAAATTAATCACTAAATAAAAAAAATAAAAAACGATTAAAATTCATTTATTTTTTGAAGTAGCGGCAGCGCGTGCTGCTTTGTAGGCCAATGCAGTAGCGGCAGCATAGGCGTAGCCAGTTGGCTCGGATGGACCAGCCTATTGTTTCTTATCAGCTTCAGTTTTTTTTTCTCAGCATTTTTGTGTATAAAAGTACACGCGTACAACGGCAATTACCTATAATATTAATATTGATGAGAAAGGGGCTCTGGACCCTCGATTCAAATTTTTGCCAGCCGATTTAAAAGCAATTCGAGAGATATTCAGAGGTTTTGTCCTAAAAGTTGCAGCTTCAGGCCCCCATCTAACATATGTACTTAATGCAATAAAATGATCAGTAAAGATTTAGTATATTAATTTTTAAATAACAAAATACTTCTGAAAATAAAAAAAATTAGGCATTGGAAATGCTTATTGAACAAATCGTTGAATTTGAAATGAAGGAGCCTGGACCCCTTGGTCGTACACGTACTCCTAAACCTGGCTATTTTTATGACAAAACAAAAATCTCCAAGGCAAATTTTTGAGTAATATTACCACTGACTGCTAAAATTAGTGCAGGAGGCAATCCACCTTGCTTCCCCCCACCTGGACCGAATCACTTACAAAATTTAACCAAAAATGCTAGATTCTAAACATATGCTTTGCACACAGTGCCGCAATTAGACCGTTGTTCTAGATGGGGGGAGGCAAAATTTCTTCCAGGGAGGGCCAAAAAGTTACTGCCTTTTTCTGCAATAGAAGCATGCTGGGCCATAGGCGTAGCCAGAATTTTGGATTAGGGGGCGGGGGTCAAACCACATGCAATGACAAAAAACTTTTGTGGACAGAGATATCGTAGAAGCAGTTGCGTGTGTGATGGCTCATATCCAGAATTTTGCTGAAAAGAGAGAGCTTAAATCCCCCAAAAAGTGTAAATGTGTAAAATGGGAGACAAGTTGAGCAAACTAGTGTAACTCAAATGTATCATAGACGGAGGTCTGGGGCGGAGACCCCAGCAGCTGGGCGATTCTGTTAAATTTTTTGATAACACCATAGCTATTTTAATGCCGCATTGGATCACAATTTGCACGTGTTTAAAGCCATTTGAAAGAGCTAGATTTTTATCATTCGAAGGCCAATTGAAAAAACGAAATTGTTTAATTCTACTTTAACTTACAAATAAAATCCAAAACACGTTTAAAATCTTGCATGTTGGAATTAAAATTTGTAAAATTATAAGTGATTCGGCCCTGGTGGGAAAAGCAAGGTAGCCTACATTACATCCTGCAATATTTTAGCAGTTGATAATAATTTACTCGAAAATTTTCCCTAGAGATTTTTGTTTTGTCATAAAAATAACCAGTTGCAGGAGTACATATACGACCAGGGGGCCCAAGTCCCCTCAATTCAAACTTAATAGTTTGTTCAGTGAGTATTACCCCCACTATTTTTTTTCAAACGTATTTTCATTATTTTGTCTCGTAAAAGCTGGCGAGGTGGACGTGGATTGTCAGTTTAAAATGGTACAATAGATGGCTACGCCTACTAACCATGTTATTGCCCCGGCCGGATTTACACTGCGCGGGGGCCCTTGGCACTTTGAAGATTTTCACAACATCTTCCTGCCAAATATAGGTAAAGATAAAAAAAAAAGTCTCACCATCTGAGCGCGGAGCTCCTAGCTAGTAGGCCTACTGTTTCATATTGTGGGAAATCCAGCTCTAGTTATTGCATTACGTTCAAAAAAAGGTTAGACGAGGGCCTGAGATAAAAAACTTTTAGAACAAATATTCTCAATTTTTCCTGAATTATATATATATTTAAATTGGTTGGCAAACTGAGTTAAGGGGGGAGGGGGGCTGGTCATCAATATTGTTGTTAATTACAGTTGTACGCGAAAAATGCTAGAAGAAACGGAAACTGAATAAACAAAAGGCTTTTTTCATCACATTTTTGTCATTAGTGACATTTCAGTTGGAGATGGGGCAGGCTCCCTGCTTCCCTCCTGGCTACGTCTATGTGCTGGGCAGTTTTGTTTAAGAAATGAGCAAGCTTTTAGCAACCTCTGAAGCTGAGTTGAATTCATCAGTTGGTGCGGGTATTGGTTCGAAACCATCTGGGACGAAAGCAGCGGTTATTTTTGCCTTTGGGAATAAATTTAAGTGTTGACATGAAGAAGCCAGAACGTTAAGACAACCAGGGGCACCAGAAGCATTTGCAGATAAGGAAGTGGAAGGAGTATCGGCAGCGGCGTAGGAGGTGGGGGAGGGCACTTGGTTTTAAGGTGTCGATAGTGCGTCAAAATTTCGGGCAATTTCATATTTTTTGGGCAAATTTGCGTTAAAATTTTGGGCGATTTCAAACTTTTTGGGGAATTTTGCGTCAAAATTTTGGGCAATTTTAAATTTTTCGAACAATTTTGTCCCCCTAAAATTTTCAGCATGCCCACGCAAACCCCCCCTTTCCTTTCCTTTTTTTGGAAACCAACAGACCTTTTTTTTTTTTATTTGGAGATCACCTTAATTTGGACAGAAAAACCGTCTCAGTTTCAGTGAAGATCTTTTTTTTTTTGAGATCACCTTAATTTGGCACTGCAAAAAAATTTAATACATTAAGTCATTTTTTGGGCAAAAGTTTGGTGCCCCCAAATCATCTTGAGTTCCTACGCCCATGAGTATCGATTGCTTCAGAGGAAGCAGGATTCGGACCGGGGTGAGGGTGTTTACTACTTCTCATAACAAGCCTATCCATTACTGCCAAATAAGACTCAACGAAACGCAGTGTGCAACAGTTACGAAACAACTTTTTTGGCCAAAGTGAAAGTGACCACGTGCACTCATTGCCTATGCTGCGGACTATCGCAACCGCATCTAACGTCGAATTTTCGATTGTAAAACAGTTGCAACTGCATCACAATAAAATTTTGCAATATTTTCCTAAGATTTTACTTACTAAACAATTTGTAGCTTGTCAGCTAAATCAAGCGAGAATTGCGATAACGCAATATCCATGCCGGGTGCCATCTCAATCAATATACCGATTATAAAAGTTTTACTAAACGCATTATTTCGCATCAATTCAAACCATTAATCAACAGCCTTACAATAGGCTACTTACCAAAATTTTCTCCTATTGTCACTTTGGAGTTTAGGAGCGAAATTTTTTGTTTGGGGGGGCGCCGCCCCCTGGCTCCCCCCTTAGTTGCGGCCCTGCTTGGACTTGACCTGCAAGTAAAGAGAGGACTGAACAATTTAATTTTTTCAATTATCTTTCCACTCTCAAAAATTCAAATAGCTTTAAAAACGTCCGAAATGTGATTCAAATAGCATTAAAATAGCTATTTATTCAAAAAACTTACAACAAAATCACCTAGCGGCTGGGGACTTCAGCTGCAGACGCCCTCTGTGAAACGTTTGAGTTATTCTAGTTTGCTCACCACGTCTCACAATTTAGACGTTTTTGGAAAACTTTTTAACTTTTGGTTCACGGTCTTTCCTTTCGGCAAAATCCAGGTTACGTGCCAATCCAGACCGCGGCTTCTTATCTTTCATTCTACGGTATCTTTGCCCCATAAAAGCCTTCTTTTTGAAATTGCAGGAATACGTTATTGCATGCGATTTGCGGTTTGCTACCCCAAATCAAAAATTTTGGCAACGCCAATTAGCGGCAGTGACGCTACTTTTTTAATCAAGTACATACCAGTAAGCGGCAGCGCCGTTTTTTTGTCAAATACCAGTAGCAGTGCTACTTCTCAAGTAGCGGTTGCCCAGCTCTGCCAACATTTTGTGATCTACCACAATTGTAGTCATGAGTCATGACAACAAATTAAATTAAAAGTTTTGTTTTTTTTGCACCATTTTCGATAAATTATACTAAAAAAGCGTGATAAATTACTTTCAGTCAAATATGGAATTTAGACTAATCTGATACAGGAACTATGGCTTTCGTAACAACGCCTGCGGAAATTTTGTAATTTTTCGGAAAAAATAGCCATTTTGACGCCATTTAGATTACACTTTGCACCTTTTTAGAACCACTTAAAACAACTTAATTGCTAAGATTTGGAAGATATATCAAAGAATTAAGTAGTTCAGCTCCTTCATTCCTTTTTATCATAGTCACTAAATATTTCATATAAAATTTAGTGACTATGTTTTGATAGACTGGTCGAGGTAAAAAAAGTGTTCTAAAGCTTGCATATTTGGGTTAAATAATTTCTAAGTGTTTAATGCTACATGTACAAAACATAATGCTTAATGCTAAAATTAGTTCTTGTTTAGTAACTGACGCAAAAGTTTTGCTTGAAATATGAAGATTTAACCTTTCGTCAAAGCTAGTAAGTTCTCGGTACTTCAATTCTTTACAATTATTTAATAAACACTTTTTAGTTGTTTGTCACAAACTCTTCCCCCACTATTTTCGTTTTCTGTAACAATTGAAAATCTGGCATGGTTTTTAATATGTTCATTAATTTTGAATGAAAATGAGCGTAGCGTATTCATAAAATTGATGTTATATCAAAAGTGTAATTGGTTTGAAGCTTTCAAGTGAAAAGTTTTTGTGAATGTGCTGTGGTATCGGCCTGTAATAAAAATAGAAACCGCGCATTTACGATTTTGTAATGTAAGTTACCACAAACGTTAAATTCTTTACACAGCTTATAAGCTTGATGCTGCTTACGACGGTAAGTGAAGACCTTTTTTTATATTTTTCGTGGGAAAGTTAATTTCCCAGTCCTTTCTTAATCATAATCATGCATGGGTAGTTAGAGGTGCCCATAACCATGGTCGGCAAAATTTTGCCTTCAAGGGCCTCATCCAGACCCAGCAAGGTACGAGCGCGCCGCCAAAACCTTTGAAACGAAGTCAGCTCCAAAATTTAGGTATTTTACGTCGAAGTATTGGTGAAGATCACAAAAATTAAGAGGAAAGAAGGTCTTCGCCATAATTTAGGTCAGGCCAGGCGCCAGAATAGCGTGACTGGGGGGGCAGAAATGAATTTTGGGAGGCACGAGAAGTTTATTTGTGTGAATTCGAGAGGGGCACAGGGGCACGAGAAATTTATCTCAGTCTGGATCAAATGAACAAGGTGAAGATCAAAGATTCAAAGGGATTTTCCGGCCAAAATCGCGAATTCAAGCGGTTTTTCCGGCCGAGAACAGGTGATCTTCAAAAAAAAAAAAAAAGGGTCTTCATCCCAAAAATGTCATGAAATCCGGTGTCAGTCCACAAAAAGCACGAAAATAACAGTGGCAAACACCAGTTTGGGCTTCGATTTGCACTCCAGTAGCCTCGAGCCTATTAATTTCTTCGGGGCACAGTCCTCGCTTGGTAGGGCACAATTTTCGTTTTGGGGGGCACAAGCAGTCATTTGGGGGGAAACGGCCCCGATATGCCCCCCGTGGCGCCGGATCTGATTCAGGCGGTTTCAGATTTCCAGAAGCCACGTTCGTGTATCATCGAAAATGAACGAGATGATTGGATCTTTGCGGCCGCGGGCTAGATTTGACGGAGAAAAAAAGCAAACTTTTGGTGCAGAACGTGATTTTCTACGCTTGAAGTTGACAGAAAAATGCAGCAAATTTCTTGTGAAGCACCTTATGGCTCAAATCTTTAGTTACGTCATTGTTTATATGTTAATATGCAAAATAATTTAAAAATTTTTTTTTAAATTTAAACTCAAAATTTCCGTTTTTGAAGTTGAGCGCAGTAAAATAATCAGGAATTTAATTCAAAAGTGATAATTTTTAAGTTGATGAGGTAAGTTTTTCTACTACTTTCAAACCAAAACCCTAAGTTTGCAACCCAAATTTAATGTTACCGTAATGCAGTGTTTTTCGAACATTTCCTTCTACGACCCAAATTCGATTAAAAACCCTATCTACAATAATAGCTGCGACCCAACTAAATAGTAACAAAAACGAAAAAACAGCAGAACTTTTATTACATACCATTTATCGCCGTTTCGCTTCAACAGTTTTTAAAATCGTGGCTCAACAGTAAACTCATTGATGTTCTGCATCAAGCGCGCAGCCAGAAATCCGCAATGGGGGGGGGGGCATTTTGGGGGTCTGGAGGCGGAGCCTCAGCGCTTGAAAACTTTTTGGAAAAATAAATTATTTTCGGCCTATTTTGATAAAAATTGAAGTTTTTAAAATTTGTCATTAGAATTGTCAGTGCAAACATGATTAAACTGGTTTCATAAATGGGGTAGCCTATGTGGGAGGTGGCTAATGGTAAAATTTTGCTGTCTTATTTACTAGCTGGTAAATCATAAAATCCTGTAGTTCAAGGAAACTCACATGGCGTAATCGATTTCGTCTCTATTTTATAGAAAAAGATAAATTGGGAGAGAAGGGGGCTGATAAAAAGAGATTTGAGAGAAGTGATTGGTAATTAACTAAAACTGAATACTGATATACCCTGGTAAACTGAAATACTGATAAACTGAATACTGATTATACCCACCCTATCCCCACTTCTATTTCTAAGCTTATAACATACTTTTTAGTGAAACCTATGTTCAGCTCTTGTAAACTATAGATCAAATTTGATTGCTTATTTTTGGCCATTTTTCAAAGTTTTTGCTGATTTTTGAGTTTTGTTTTTGATAAACTAGCCTCCCTAAATGTATGTTTCAAAAGATGTTTTAAAAACTTTTTAGTCCATTCTAGTGCAAAAGACTGTCTCAGAATAGTTGAAAACGTGGTATTTTTTTATTCTCCATTTTAGTCGTAGCTCCCCCCCCCTGCCTCCAGGCTACGCTACTGCTCTGCATCCAGACGGTTCCTGTAATTGCCTTTCTTGAATGCTAGAGCAGAAAATCCCATCTCACATAAATATGAACTTTGAAAAGGGATTATAATTTTTAAGGCTTTTTGTACAATATCGGATATTCGTTTGCCTAACAATGAATCAAAGATGATCACAGGCGCGTAGCCAGAAATTCGCAATGGGGGGGCTGGTGGCGGAGCTCCCAGCCGCCGGAGGCACGGGGGTGCGGGGGCGGAGCCCCCAGCGCTCGAAAATTTTGCATTTTTTGCAAAAATAACTTCATTTTGGGGCTATTTTGATTAAAAAATAATGATTTTAAAACGTGGCTTAGAAATTGGCAGTGCAAACAAGATTAAACTGGTGGCATAAATAAGCTATTTAGGAGGTGGCTAATGGTAAAATGTTAGTTCTCTTGTTTAGATGCTGGTAAGTTATAAAATCGAATACTTCAATAAAACTCACACGGAGTAATCTATTTCGTATACAGTTTATAGAGAAAAATAATTTTGGGGGGGGCTAATGAAAAGAGATTTGAGTTAAATGATTGGTAATTAACTAATACTAAGTAGCCCCCCCCCCCCCCCTATTCCTTAGTTTATAGTATATTTGTTGATGACACCTATGTTTAGCATTTTTACGCTTGCGATCAAATGTGATTGCTTATTTTTTAACATTTTTCAAAGTTTTCATTTATTTGTTGGTTTTATTTTTGATAAATTAGCCCCCCCCCCTGAACATTTGTTTCAGAAGATGTTTTAAATCACTATTTAGTCCACTCCAGAGCATAAAACAGTCTCAAAAGTGCTAAAAACGTAGTGTTTTTCCCATTCTACATTTTGGTCGACATGCCAATGGGGAGGACTATAGCCCCCCCCCCCTGGCTACGCTACTGGATGATCAAAGTACTGAGGGCTTTACTACTTGTGTCAGCGACCCATTCATAAAACCTCGGCAACCTACATTTGGGTCGCGACCCATGGTTTGAAAAACGCTGCCGTAATGACACAGATTGGATCGATAAGGTAAGTATTATAGTGAGCTGTTTGACAACAATGGGATAAAGGTATTGTTCTGTGGGTTTGAACGGAATAACAGAATTTCATTTTTGTTGCTCAACAAACAAACAAAACTTATATTGAAGTTTTGAGTTTGAGCGCGATTTTTGAAAAAATATTAAACGTTTGGTATTCAGAGAGCATTTTCCCAGCACACGCTTAGCATCGCTTTTTTCAAAAATAAAGCAGCAGACTCAGCTTTTATTGCCATGCAGTTTTTTAAGATCGATTTATTTGACCTTATATATCAGCAAAAAATGTCTCCGAGCACATAATGAAGAATTAATTTGATTTGAGAAACCCGCATGATGGTCGAGCACTAAAGTGTTCGTCTCTATAACGGGAGGTCTGAGGTTCAAATCTCGGGCCGGTCAAATTGGACACAGTGTTGCCAACGGTTCGCCACAGTTGAGAATTTCTTTGAAAGTAGCTGTGTTGCCCGGAATAATAATGTGTTGCCTGGCGCAATGACAAGCAAATGCGTTACACACGTCGGCGTAATACAGCGAGTATAATAATTTATTTTGAAGTCTGCAAACCGAATCAGATTTCTAACTTTAGTCAAAAAATTGCTTACTAAATAATACCTGTACATAAACTATAAAATGCCGGTATAAGGAACCGCTTACGTGGAATAAGTTACCGGTATTAGTCGATACTTGTACTCACATTTGGTCGTTGGTGAAGACGAAAGTGGAAATAAAATTATCGTTTTTACGAGGACCCTGTTTGCATGATTTCGGTTTAACCCGCACCCTGGTCACATAGTTTGCGTCCCTGGATAAGACACTTCACAATGATTATCTCCATGGGTGGGCAAGTTAATGTAAAACGTTAGCTTCGTTAACCACTAGTCCGTTAACAAACTTCACTCCTCCGTTAACATTAATTCGTTATTTTCAGCTTTAATTAACGGAAGTTAATAAGTCCGTAAATTCCTGAATATTTTGCGGGTAATTTACATTTCTTTTTATTCACTCGCTTTTAGGACGCGTATTAACGCTGTTGAGCTGATTGTAAGGAAATATTTATTGCTATGGTGATCTTTTTGTGTTTTGGAAGTTACATTTTACAGTCTAATCTAATTTCGAGATAAAAATAAGTTTAAATGCACCAGTGAAGCTGCAATCGGAAAATCTTTGGAAACTGCAAACAGCGATAATTAATGGACCTATCAGGCTACAGTTTATTATTTGCCACCAGAGGTGGAGTCGAGGACACAAGGCTCGAGGCCAAGGCCAAGGATACAAAAAAAAATCCGAGGCCAAGGCCAAGGACAGCCTTTCCGAGGACAGACACTCTCGAGGCCAAGGACAGGAATGCTCGAGGCCAACGCCAAGGACCAAGGACACAAGCGCAAGTGCTCTCCAAAAAAAAACAAAGGTCTTCACAAAAATTTTCGAAGACTTGAGGCCTCGAGGCCAAGGCCAAGGACTTGACCTTCGAGGCCAAGGCCAAGGACTTCAAAATGTGTCCTCGAGGCCAAGGACGTCCTCGAGGACTCCACCTCTGTAAGCCACAAAAAAGAGCTCCTTTCTTCTACAAAACTCGTGCTAATACGCAACAAGTGTTATCAGTGCAATCCGGTTAGTACCGCTACGATAAATAAATGGAGCAAGATATTAACGATAAAAACCTTAACGGAAGTTAACAAAACTTAACGGAAGTTAATTTAGTCCGTTAACATGAAAAAACTTTTTAACGGATTAACGAGTTGATGAAAAAGTTGGCTTTGTTATTAACGGATTAACGGACCCTGTAGCGTTAAGCGTAGTCCGCTATATGTGCCTACCTATGATTATCTCTTGTTGGTGGCTTCGAACAAAGCAGCAAAGAGCCAAAGACATATGGGAAAAAGTCAACTGGAAAGCTTGGAATACGGTAAATTTTTAAGGGTTTTCGGATTCGACCTAAGGATATTTCCGCTATCGCTATTTTGTGACAGGAGTATCCATGTCTTGTCAATCTATCCATGTCTTGTCAATCAAGAAAATTCAATTACACAGAACTTTTGGGAAAGAACTGTTTTTTTTTTTCATATATTTCCGAGAGTTATAGGCGTTATAGCAATGTTTGATGAGAATCGTTGCTGCTCCTTTGATTAGGATCAGAGTTGTGAGTCGGGACGGACTTTTCAGGTCGTGTTTCGGGCTAACGAGTACTAAAGGCAAAATTAATGAGAGTATCTACAATTAGGCCAATCGCATAAGACTAGATTGTGGTTGACTGCAACCTTCTTGGCCCAGCCGTTTCCAGAGATATTCTACTTCTAACCCGACGTCGGGGCATCTAATGTTATAAATTTTCATTGGCAACCCTGACGTTGATAGCTGTAGCGTCGTTAGCGACGTCGCCGAAGTTCTAACCTAAAGCAACGCCGTTGTTAGGCTACTGTATTGAGTCGTTTCGTTGCGCACTTATCAGTTTTATCTTGTCAGCAGAATACATCTGAGCTGGAAAAAAGAGTAGGCTGTACGGCAGCCTAGGTAACAAACATCTGTGAACAAGCGATAGTAAGGCTAGTCGAGTTATTAGAGTAGTAGCCAGTAGGCCATTGTTTGCAACTTAGATGGAAAAGTTTAATCTAGGGTCACAAAATACTCTAAGAAAATTCAATAGGCCTACTCAAGTACTGGTAGTTTTATTATCAGGTATGAGTTTGTACAGTACTTAAATTGTAAAATTTTGTATGGGGGAACGCTTTTGCAGCCTTGACCAACTTTACAAAAAGTTTAGTGGAAATGATGTGTTTGCTTCGCCGAAATTGAATGAAGTCCAAAAACAAGAAAAAGGTCTTCGCCGGAAATTGAAGTCATTTTTTCCCGAAATCAGGTGATGACCAAAAAAAAGGTCTTCAGCGGAATTTGCGACCATTTTCGGCAGAAAATTTGTAGGATCATTTAGTCCTGGCTAGCTATTTTTCCTCTGGTCTTCCAGCGCTCAACTCTTGGTGGGAGGACGCCTAAGTCTTGTTGGGGGGACGCTAAATCTCGATGGGGGGACGCTAACTCTCGATGGGGGGGACGTGTCCCCCTACAATTTAAGTACTAAGTTTGTACTTTGTAGCTTAGTAATAAAAACCTTATTGCTAGGCTGGGCTATGATTTAGACTGAACTCTGCTGAAATGTATCTGACAACTTAATTTTTGCTGAGATCGCTAAGCTACTAAATAGTCTGCTCTTTTTACCAGCTCGGATTTGTTGTGCTAAACAGTTTTGTACTGACTTGTTGTTTGTTAATACAATAGAAAAATTTTGCTTTTGCCCAAAAAAGCTTTTTTAGGGTGCAGTTGCTGCCCCACTGGTAACAATTTAACCCCTGACAAGGTTCGAATAAATTAAAACAATTGCAAGCAAAAATTTGCAGGAGACACTCACCAAAATATCTAAATTAGTCATAAAAACCTTTTTATCGACTAAAACTGTAACTTGTGAGCTAACATGTTTAACTGCTTCAAGCTTTGTCGCAGGTTAGATCATTGCGAGTGCCACTAGTCAGTGGCGGATCCAGAAAATTTTGGTGGGGGGGGATTTGAAGCACAAAACCTCAAAAATTCGGATGTCTTCACCAAAATTGAGACTGATTTTTCGGCCGAAATCGGAAATTCAAACGTTTTTTTCGCCCAAATTCAGGTGGTCTCCAAAAAAAAAAAAAAAAAAAAAAGGTCTTCACCAAAATTGAGACTAATTTTTCCGCCGAAATCGGAAATTCAAACGTTTTTTTCGCCCAAATTCAGGTGGTCTCCAAAAAAAAAAAAAAAAAAAAAAGGTCTTCACCAAAATTGAGACTAATTTTTCGGCCGAAATCGGAAATTCAAACGTTTTTTTCGCCCAAATTCAGGTGGTCTCCAAACAAAAAAAAAAAAAAAAAAAAAAGGTCTTCACCAAAATTGAGACTGATTTTTCGCCGGATTGGTTACGTTTAGGTCGGTGGGGGGGGGATGCATCCCGAAATGGAGCCGATTTATTCGAAACAGAGGCTGATTTTTCGGCCAAAATCGTTACTTTTAGGCTGGTGGGGGGGGATGCATCCCCCCCTTCCCCCCCCTAAATCCGCCACTGGTGCTAATGTTGATTTTGAAGCAGTCCCCCAACTACTTATGCAGTATTGTAGATGAGAGTATATGAGGCAGTGGTAAACAGATCTTAAGGTTTGCTCATCTACAAAGTGTTTTAATTGATTAAGGGCCCAAGATCCCCTTGCTACCTTTGAACATTGTTTCTTGATTTGTTGTTTCCAGTTTAGATTGTCGTCTATGAGAACACCTAGATACTTTATGTGATGTGATTGCTTGATTGGATTATTATCTATTGATACTTTGAGTTCAGGTTTATTTTGTTTTGTTGTCACTACCATAAACTCAGTTTTATTAAAGTTAATTGATAATTTATTCACCTTGAACCAATTGCTTACATTGAGTAATTCATCATTAATATTTTGTTGCAGTGTTGAAACATTAGAATGGGAGAGAGTAAGGTTTGTATCATCAGCAAAAAGATGAATTGTGGAATTTGAGGCAAGTGGTAGATCATTGATGTAAATATTAAATAACAACGGACCTAGAGTTGATCCCTGAGGAATACCGCAAATAACATCTCTTGACTTGGACTTATATTGATTTACAATTGTATACTGTTGACGGTTAGTCAGGTAACTTGCTAGTAACTGTAATGGTAATCCTCTAATTCCATACTTTTCTAGTTTCTTGATCAGTATTGTGTGATTGATGGTATCATATGCTTTTCTTAAATCTAAGAAAATAGAACATGTAATGAGCTTTTTATCCATATTGTCAAGTAGCTTATTGTAAATATCTAAAACGACTTCATTTGTTGAGCAATTTTTCTTAAAACCATACTGATTTGGACTAATCAAATTATTGCTCACAAAATAATTGTTTAGTTGATCAAGCAGATACTTTTCAAAAAGTTTGGCAAAAGGATTTAAAATAGATATAGAGCGATAATTACTGCATAACTCTCTTTCGCCTTTTTTGAAAATTGGAACAACTTCAGCGGTTTTTAACACTTTTGGAAAATATCCTGTTGATATGCATGCATTAAAAATGTTAGTTAGAACTGGAGCTATAACAGAGCCTGACATTTTTATATACTTTGCAGGAATTCCATGTCTTCCTGTACTTTTTGATGGATTCATAGCTCTGATGTAATTCACTACTTCTTCTTCAGCTATTGGTTCTAGAAAAAACGAATTGCAACTACTCTGAATCAAAGATGTGGCATTAAATTTGCCATCAATTATAGCTGGTGTTTCGATTGTAGATGCAAGGTTAACTCCTATCTCTATGAAATATTTATTGAACAAGTTACTGATGGCCTGTGGACCTTGTGCACTTTCACTTTTGGAAGCATACATTTTATTAGGAATGTTATTTTTCTTCACATTTTTCAAGTGAATAATTTTATTTATAATTTTCCAAAGCGACGAGGTGTCATGCTTATTATCATTCACTAAATTTTTAATGTAAAGTCGTTTTGCATATTCCTTAATATGAGTCAGTTTATTTCTATAGACTTTGTATTGTGCCCATGTATTACTGTCATTTAATTTAAGGGCTCTTTTGTACAATAAATTTTTTTGCTGGATTGATTTAAGGATTCCTTTGGATAACCATGGTTTGTTTTTTAGTTTTGTTTCCTTTCTGCTTTGTTTTCGTAATGGTGCATGTATGTTTAAAGTCTTATGAAAAATGTCAATAAACTTTTCAGTGTAGTTGTCAATGCATTCCTCTTTGATATCACCTAATAGCTCCATTCCTTCAGTTAATTTGTCTAGAAATTTTTCTACTTCAAAATTTTTTGTATCACGAATTAGGGTGACAGTTGATTTTTCACTCTTGGGCAGGCTTAAATTAGAACACACCATTACTGGCAGGTGATCACTTACATCTTCCACCAGAATAAAACTTTTGTGTTCACCCACTACATTGTTTGTATAAACATGATCTAAAAGAGTTGAGCTTGTAGTGGTTATTCTTGTCGGGTGTGTAATTAAGGGAATGCAGCCTAAGCTATATGTTAAATTCATGAAATCTTTAATATTGATATCAGAGTTACTTTTCAACAAATCTGCGTTGAAGTCGCCTCCGATATAATACATCAATTTTCTACTATTCAATTTTTCAATGGTTGATTCAAAACTCTTGCAAAACTCTGATAATCTCTGTTTAGGGTGTCTGTAAATTACCCCCACTATACATTTTTTGTTATTCCCTAAATCTAGTTGAATCCACATATCTTCACAGTTAGGAATGTTTAAATCAAACTCCTTGCAAATTGAAATTGATAAAGACTCCTTAATAAACAATCCTACTCCTCCCCATCTTGTAGTTGTGCCTTTGTGGTAAAAATGGTACCCACTTAACTTTGCATTGTATACCTGTAACAATTTAAGTTTGGTTTCACTTATAGCAATGATATCAGGTAAGATATCATAATTTGTTAAAAGTTCATTCAATTTATCAAAATTTGCATTTAAGCTTCTTATATTCACGCAAAGCAAAGAAAATTTACACTTTTTGTTAATAATATTGGCTTCGGCCTGTGAGCAGTATTTTGAGTCAACCAAACCAGAATTTAAATCATTTAGTAAGCTTTTTATCTTGTTGTCCACCTGTAAGCATTTAGCTGGGAAAAATGAATTATTTGTGTGATTAATATCAAAGTTTAGTTTGTCATCATTTCTCATTTCATTTAACAATTGCTTATCATCTACGGTTTGAAAAGGAAACAATTCACTGTAACAATTTTGGCAGAGGTATGGTTCAGTAGAAGAACAAAGAGTGTGAAATTTAAGGGGACTAATGACTGTGCATTTGAGATGAATCCATCCACCACATATATCACACTGAATAGCACACTGGTTCCTTTTACAAGGTCTTAAACATATTTCACATGGACGTTTAACGGACATTTAACGGACATGTAACACATTCGGCGCGTCCTCTTGACCCGGATGTTACAGTAGCCGACAGTAAATTCTTGATTTAATTCTGATGTAGTCCAGCACTGCTCGTGCTCATGCCAGTCATGCGTGGCAGACGGAGTTTACTTACTTTTGTAGTTGCAGATTACCAACCTCTCTTGCAATCAATTGATATTGAAGCAAGATAAAAGCAGTCAGGCGTAGAATTCATCATTACAATTTTAAGAAATAAACAAGGTAAATTAACTTGACCGCGCATTTGCAAATTTTTGATTGCAAATGCCTACAATTGTTTTTAAAAGTAGCAGCACTTAATGCAACTCAAAAAGTAGTGCGCTATTGAATAGACCTAACGCCCATTTTTGAGTGTATGCCATAGGCATGCATATAAATTAATGAAAATTCTTTTTCTATTGGAAATATATTCACATATTTATGGTGTTAGATGCGGGGATTCCCGTTTAAGAAACACTTTCGCAACTTATTCTGCGATTCCGATGCTATAGCCTACTGGCATACCGGTAGATTCTGCAAAAACATAGTTAGGTTCGAAAGTGTGCTACCGTACTTACCAGAGTTCAACTAAGAATATTGATAACATTGAGAATAATATGCCTAGTATAGAATATTAAGCATAGTATGGCATTGTTGGCATATTGTGGCATAGCACAAAGAGGCTTAGGCCTACCGGTAGGCCTATTTGTAATGTGCTGTGTGTTATCAACTTGTTTTTTTTCAAGCAGTTAGGTCATTGTATATTTTTGTTCAGTTTGCGAAGGTAAATCTAAAGCATTTATGCTATCAAAACAGTTGTCGAGTGGATAGAGCGTCTGCTACCGAAGTGGTAGACTCTGGTTCGATTCCCGGTCCAGTCAAACCAAAGACTATAAAAATTGGTATTCATAGCTTTCCTGCTTGACGTTCAGCAATCACAGGGACTGTGTGAAGCCTCCGCCATGTGTGGTAGACAGGTGGGCAGGTGGCAGCTTGACTCGAAGACCGAAAGGTCCCTTCGCTGTCTCCTGGCCAAGGCAACTTGGTGAATAAAATGTAATTACAATAACACTGCTAAGTAACACAATCATGCAGTAAAGAAGGCAGTCCATGAATTGTAACGGGAGGATGCGAAGGAACTTCTTGGTCATTGAGTTGAGCAGCTACAGTACCTAGTTAGCCAGTCAGTCAACGGAACAGCACTGCTCTGCTGTATCTGTGTTAGCTTTCAAAGGTGTAAACCATAGGTGGGCACAAGTCTGTTAATTGTTAATCCGTTAATAACGAAGCTAACTTTTTCATTACTCGTTAATCCGTTAAAAAGTTTTTTCATGTTAGCGGACTAAATTAACTTCCGTTAAGTTCTGTTAGCTTCCGTTAAGGTTTTTATCGTTAATATCTTGCACCTTTTATTCATCGTACTGCTACAAACCAGTTTGCACTGGTAACAGTTGTTGCGTATTAGCACGAGTTTTATAGAAAAGAGCGAAGAAAAGAGCTCTCTTTTGTGGTAAATTATATACTGCAACCTCATAAGTCTAATTATCGCTGTTCACAATTTCCAAGATTTTCTGATTGCAGCTTCCCTAGTGCATTTGAATCTATTTTTATCTTGAAATTAGATTAGACTGTAAAATGTAACTTACAAAACACAAAAAGACCACCTTAGCAGTAGATATTCCCTTACAATCAGCTCAACAGCGTCAATACGTGTTCTAGAAGCGAGTGAATAAAACGAAATGTAAATTACACACAAAATGTAAACGGATTAACGGACTTTATTAACTTCCGTTAATTAAAGCTGAAAATAACGGATTAACGTTAACAGAGGTGTAAAGTTTGTTAACGGACTAGTGGTTAATGAAGCTAACGCTTTGCATTAACTTGCCCACCTATGGTGTAAACTTTTTTAATGAAAAAGGAAAAGTGCTTATGTTTAATATTAGAGCAATAATTCAAAGATACGGTAATCACCAATAATTAGACACTAAGTGTTGTTTAAATTGAATTTTGGAAGTGTGTAATGAATTATCAGTTACAAGACATACCGGTAAATAATGAAAACAAGGCATACTTGATACGATATCGCACCTGTACTGTGTAGGTAATATCGTATACTGTTGGGCAAGATTTAATGTTATCTGAAAGTGATATATTGGTTGGCCCAGGCCATCTAGGCTAGACTAACTGTTTTGATCTATCTAACATAAAAGTGGACTAGCTCATTTTTGTGTCAGTTTAGAGTGGGCTTAGACTATAAACAGTATTATTGGTTTATGTTAAAGTTGTTATTGGTGGTAGTGTGATTGAGGCCAAAACTAATACCAGTAACTTACATTAATGCACCGATCTGACGCAATTGTGCCAAGATACAAATACAATAAAATCGTTGGCATACCATCAGCAATGTGACCAAAGTCAAAATTGTCGGCAGTGTGGCAGAATGGGTAACAGCATTGTTTTAACTGCGACCCTGATCGCATGATCTGGGTTCAACCTCCACCCTGGTCACGTTGTTGTGTCCTTGGATAAGATGCTTTACGATGATTATCTCTGCTTGGTGGCTTCAGACAAGCAGCAAATACAGTGGGCAAGAATTCAAAGAAATCCACGAGAACATTCAATCACTTGAAACTCCTAAGCTGGTGTGGAATCCTTCGACCATGAATTAGTCAATGCAATGAAAAAAGATTGGATCATCCAACAGTTAGTGTCTGACGCTATCCAATGGCAGGAGGATAAATATGCACAATAACACTTACAAAGCAGTACAAGACTAAAGTAGGCTAGTGGAATCAGGAATAGGTCTATATTAAAGTAGTTTTGATTGTATTTACAGTGTTTTCAAGTAATGCCTGAGGTTGTAAATGTTATATAGCAAATAGGCCCCAGGCTGTAACTCTGTGATTATGGTAAAATGTTTATAGTCAATCTCAGATTTAATCTAAAGCTTTCCTGTATTTGCCAATATTCTTGTGAAAACTAATGGGCATTAGTCGTAAAATTTTATCCCTATTTTTGCGTGCTTCTGATTCAACTCTCAACAAATGGTTTCAATGGCCTTACATTTTAGTTCATGTTTTTGTGTTGTTTGTTTCTGTTATCTTATTTATATTCTACTACAACAAAAGTAAACCTGTTAAGCGAACAAGGTCAGTAAGCTTTTCTATAAAAATTTGGTTGTGAGTTTTTATATGAAGTTTTTATTAGTTAATAGCAATAAATTTGATAAACTGACGGTAAAATTCAATTTATGCAGTTACTCCTTCATGTGTGTGGCATGGAAGTGGTTAGAATAAAACATCGCAATAGATGTTTTGCACATGAGATGCTGTGTGAGTGGATATGGAATGTATTGTAATTAGAATGTGGAATCTGGAGTGTAGAATACAGACGTTGCATATTCACAAAAGTGTATACAGGAACATTGATTGTTTACTTTATACTTCATGACAAAATAGCAAACTTTTTATTTTCAATTGCAGTTAAATAAGTTTTGCTACCAGCATACTAATTAACCAACAAACAGTTTTTTCAACTTTTCGCATTGACGTTAGTTTGTAAAACTGTATTTGAGGTTTTTGTTGGTTAAGATCTTGCCCACTGATTTTATTTGAAATAGATGTAACTGATGATGCCCCACTAGGGTGAAATCGATTTTAATAAATAATATATAGTAGTATATAATTTATGACTGATTTTGTATGCCTCCAATAAGCTTGAGGCTATATTATTTTATTTATTTGGTTAAAATCAGCAATTCTTTTCAATTATTCTCAACAAATTTATGCTTCATTCATGTTGTTATACTGTTAATAAAAAGGTAGCATATGCAACAATTATTCAGTTTTTATGTTATTGTAATTTTAATTCAGAATTACATTTTATTCACTAAGTTACTTTGGCCAGGAAACAGTGAAGGGACCTTTTGGTCTTCCAGTCAAGCTATTATCTATCCACCTGTTTACCATATACAATGGAGGCTTCAAACGGTCCCTCAATGCGAAACGTCAAGCAAGGAAGCTGTGAACATTTGTTTTGTAGTTTTTTGTTTGACCCCACTGAAAATCGAACCCGAGTCTACCGCTTTAGTTGCTGATGCTCTATCCACTCAACTACTGATTGGTTATATTATTAATATCGGTTATATAGTGTTAGCATTAACAAAATTATAGTCATTTGTAATGCTGTTATTGCCTTCTGATAAGACATGACTTCAACAATGGCAACTTTATTACTTATTAAACGCTTTTCTTAGAGAATTTTTCGGTAATAATCTCTGTCTGATTTAAAATGTGATGTAGAATTTTGAAATAAAAATTTTGGAAAATATTTGTTTCACCTCTGGCATCTAAAAGTCCAGGTGCATAACTGACGGCACACATATGTCCCATGCCTAAAAGTTACAGTCTAATTGGGATCTATCAACAAACATCAAGATAATCTGCTTATTAATGGTTTTGCTAGCTTCTGCATTGTTGAACATTCAAGTCTCAAATTTACTAAATTTTTAAGTGTAGAAAGGCATATTAATCCTGGAATTGCTTCATATCAGTATTACTGCATTTTTTTTGTTGTTGTTGTGGTGCATATTTATCCTCCTGTCACCAGATAGCATCAGACACTAACTTGTTGGACGATCCGCACGCTTTCTATTACCAGAACTACTTCGTGGTTGGAGGAATTCGCACCTGCTTAGGAGTTTCTGATGATCCACTGTTCCTATGGATTTCTTCAAATTCTTGTCCACTAAATTTGCTGATTGTTTGAAGCCACCAAGCAGAGATAATCATTGTAAAGCGTCTTATCCAACAGCGCAACAACGTGACCAGGGTGCGGGTTGAACCCAGATCATTCGATCAGGGTCGTCGTAAAAACGATCCCTTTACCCATTCGGCCACGCTGCCGACTAATTTGTGAAAGTTGTGGGCATAAGTAGTTCTTGTTTGTGATTGTTCACCTGATCAGTTGTGTAACAAATTTCCCTAAGGTTTTATTAATCTTTGTTGGTACATTAGAATCTTAATTTTGTTCCATTTTCTTGATGTTTCACATTATAATTAAATTTGTTCAGGAAGAAAGATTTGGAATCTAGAAATTGGTACATTGACCCAGGTAACGTTTTTTCAACATTTAACAGTTTTGAGCAACTTTTAACTAGAAAAACCTTTCTTGCCAGGGTTTTTATCTTGTCCGTTTGTGATAACCAGGCATTAATTTAAAACCACTTTCTAACCCTACCTTGTGAATTTTTTTAATATCAGACTCAAGGGGTAGTTTATTTACTATTTGACTTTTTTGTGAAAATTGTAATCTCTTTGTGAAATAATCAGCTTGTTGAAGGAGTTGTCTATGCTGTTTT
Organism: Trididemnum nubilum; assembly: GCA_963965965.1. Taxonomy (NCBI): domain Eukaryota; kingdom Metazoa; phylum Chordata; class Ascidiacea; order Aplousobranchia; family Didemnidae; genus Trididemnum; species Trididemnum nubilum. Next base: position 3,508,604 of record OZ014469.1, read on the forward strand.
TTTAGTTTTTCAAACCTTTGCACATTGTATCTTTGGTTAGCTTTGTCGTGTCACGTGACTATTTCTATTTTGATTTCAAAAAAGGCTATAGCTGTATATTTTGACCTGTTTCATGCTTGTGGTCTGAAAACTTCTATAAAAAATACATTATTTTTCGTTTCATTGAATAAGAATTAACCAAAACTCAGAATTTAAAACTCTTTGACTTTTTTAATGCACTGTACTGTATTTGTTTAAGCAAATCTTCAACAACAAGAGTTCAACTTAGCTCAAAAAATTTTTAGGAAAGTGCAAAGTGAAAATTGACAGTTTGGCATGGGCCAATGACATCATTTCTTGGTTCTTCATGACGTCATCATCTTGCTTGTCCGCGACTATTAAATCGTGGATTCAAGATTTGAATATGAACATCGCAACAAAATTGGTACCTTTTGTAATATTTTAGAGTAATTTATTTAGTGTTTAGTTTCAACCTTCAGTTTACACATCTGTTACTTATAACCAGAAGTTAAGGATCTGGTATAACCAGAAGTTAAGTTTGGGAGAAATCGGACACAGCTACGTAGCTGTTGGCAACACTGTGTCCGATTCGACCGGCCCGAGAATCGATCTTCAGATCTCCCGCTCCAGAAACGATTGCGTTACTGCTTGACCAACTGCCGGTGACCGACTGTAGTGTTTGCCTAATTCTGATATTTGTTTCAGAGCAACTGTTCTGTTGTGATATACGAGGTGGAAAAAAAGTCATCGTTTCCGACTCTTGTTGAAATAAAGAACATACGGACAGTTGGAACCGATCTGGTAGGTTTGACACGCTGTTACTTTAATAGTCATCAGCTGAAAAGTTTTTGAGAAATATGTCAGTGTTAGCTTTGGTACATTAAAGCTTGAAGCTTTTTGTTTTAGCCCCAGTCTACACAGTGCCTAAAATCGTGAGCCAACGAGCGAATTTTTAGTTTATTTTAAACAGAAATTCGATACATCCGGCGTACCACCTTACTACCACACAAGCTGCCAGTTGGTTGTTAAACTAAAGTATACGCTGGTTTGCTCACGATTTTACGCCCAGTGTAGCCCGGGTCTTCAACGAAGACTAAAGGCAAAGTCAATGGAGGTATCTAAAGTTAGGGCAATTGTACTAGATTAAATAGACATTGCCATCTTTTTGACCCAGCCGTTCCAGAGATATTCTGCTTCAAATAAGACGTGGTGGCCTCTAATCATAATTTTTATTGGCAACCCTGGGGGGACATGACAGAACGCGCTAGCGAGCTCGTAAAGGCCATTCTCGCTTGCTAAAAAGCGCTAACGAACAAAAAATCTTCGTAGACAAACTGCCATTTTTGAGCCGTCTCGCCCAACACACGTTAAAACAGTTCGCTCGAATTTCTTTGCGAGATGTTTGTAACTTGTGTTACTACATAATAAATATCTCATTGCGACGTCAGATGCATTTCTACTTCAAGATAATGCGTTTAAGCGTACCATTGTTATGGAAAAAGATACCATAACCTATGCGCTATTATTCTATGCAAGCAAATTTCTCAACTGATGATAATTAGTAAATTAACCACAGAATTTAATCATATTTTTGGATCAACGTGAAATAAGACAACTTTTTCCATCCTACAATGTTTTTAAACGACGTAAAGCGCCCTTGAGGTTGTTGGTGGGTAAACTCATATGTTAACAGTAACTTTAGGTCTTTAGTTTTCAAAATTTTTCAAAAGTGAGCAAGTCGAAGTACACTCTTCCTTTTTAGAACCGGTAAATCTTGAGTCGAGACTAGCTGTTTTTAATTTTTTGCCGATATTCAGTCTCATTTGTGATTGATTTTGTAAAACTTTTGAGAGCATCAATGTCAATTTTAGCGGGCATGTTTGAAACACTTTTTAATTCCTATTGCTCTGTCTGCTTAAGTGAAGGCTTTTTTCTTGCTTTTGTAGCATCGTAAAATATTGCAAAAGCGAAAACGCAAGCTTTTTTCAAGGTGAACAACTGCCAAAAAAATTCTCAATTGCTTGCGCAGAGCAGTGGAGCTTTGTAATCTTGAATAGTTGCAATTTTGCTTGCAGATACAAAAAAATCACTGAAATTTTATCTCTTTAAATCAGCACAAATTTTAGTTTCTTTGATTATTTTGAATTTTTTTTGTTTGTTTTTGGTTTATTTTGCTGCCGAGGCTGGCATGGTTTTAAATTTTTTCTTAAATCTTGAGCAAAAATGAGCCTCGTGCTTTTAGAAAATTGTTCTTGTAAAAAGAGTGTATTGCTATTTTTGTCGACTGGCACGGCTCAATATTTGTTTATCAGTCGAAACAGCAAATGGCTCTCAATGCAATTCGCTTTCTTTCTAGCAGTGTAATACCAAACAAGGCGACCATTATAATTAATTTGCGGCAAAAATTCGCTTTAATAAGAAGTTTTCAACATTTCGCCATTAAATTTCTGAACCAGAAAAATTTCTCGCACGGTTAAAGAGTGCTTCAAGATCCTCTTTAATTTGGCGAGGAAAATGTGACGTTTTTTTACTCGAACTGCTTTCCGCAATCGCTCAAAGCAAGTTAGCGAGAATGAATGACGTAACGGATTTCGCAAGGCTTTACAAACACGTGCAAAAATGACCTCTTACGTTTAGCGAGTATTTCGTTCGGTAGCGCCTCTTAAAAAAAACTCGTTAATTAAAGCGAACGAGGAAAATTCTGTTATGTGGGCCCTGATGTTGATAACATAGGCGACGCCATCTTACTTCTATCCTGAAGCCGGTTCTTTAAATGTCGACTCTTCACAGTTGCACTTTAGGTTGTCGCGACAGAATACCATGTTGTACACACTTTTTTGATCGAAGCAATTTTTTGAAAACATAGTACTCATTTTTACTCAAAATTTAAGAACAATGCACGAAAAAAATAATTAAGAAGACGGCAGCAATTGAAAAAAACAATCGCACCAAATCGTAATGAAATAGCCAGATTTGCCGATCTCGCCAGTAGACTGCTTTGTTGGTGTAGCCTTACCAATCGGCAAAATTTCTTTTTTCACTTTCCAGCCCCAGAAAATGCACTACAATAAGAACAAATAAGCCTGAAAATTTGCAAAGATCTAAAGGATAGCTTACGTCATCCCAAAATTTACTTTTCTTTTATCAAAATAGAGAATTTAATCTTTTCAGCATGCGGTCGTACATTTGCACTTTGCTCAGTTTGGATTCCTTGCCACAGCGGAACGAAGCAGTAGCTCAAATGCCAAGGATAGAGTCGCATCAACCAACTATTCTGCTCGCGTGCAAAAGCTCCAGTGCTGTGTGAGAGCTTTGTTTACTTTCAAAACAAATTTCTTATAGCGTCGCAATTTATCAATTATTGTATTCCATTATATTTGTTTTTTTTAATATGTGCGATTTTTTTCCATTATCGTAACTATTTTTGGAGTAATAAATTACTGTTATATTGTAATTACAATTACATCTTCGTTCACTAAGTTGACTTGGTCAGAAGAGGCAGTGAATGGTCTTTTCGCTTTTCGTGTCATACTTCCACCTTTCTACCACATTTTCCCGGTTTAATTATTCATTGATGAAGGTCAAGTCGGGAAGCTGTGAACACCAATTTATATAGTCTTTGTTTGACCCTAACGGGAATCGAACCCGATTCTACCGTTTATTGAATCGATTGCTGATTAGTAGTAAATGAATTTAACCACTGATTATTGAAAAAACATCATACTGAAACTCTCTTCCCAATGTTGTTTAATACAAGAGATGACACGAAGCAAATAGTATCTTCTCTTTCCTTATATTCGCTGTATTGCTTTGCTATGAAAGATAAATTCTATTGTAAATAAAATGTTTTAATGTAAATAAAAATTAAACAAAAGCACTTTTGATTTAAAGGGATCTTTTGGGAGATCTAATACTTCATGTAAATAATTGAGTAATCAATAGTGGTACGGAAAGTTAAAAATGAAAATTTATAAACTCAGACTGCAGGCTGCTTCCCCCTGATGGGTTCATCAGGCGGGATGCAAACTAAACAAAGATAAAAAACGGTAAAGCCTCAATACATCATCCACGTCTTTTCGTTATCGCCTTCCACGTCTTTTCCTTATCGCCCCGCAAGCTCTGTCACAGGCGCGGGCCCAAGCCAGCAATCAATACGCTATATCTAAAAGGAATTTCCTCTTGTAGCATGGCTAAATTGAGTTTTTTTATTGATGTAAAATTTCTCACCCTGTTTTAGTGCTCGGCTGTTTTAACACGGCTGAATGGCAATGTTGGCTTGATATTGAAGCTTATGGACAAGATACCGTTGAGTGAAATCAGCTTGAAACCTGTCTCGGACCACGCAAGTCGTCTGGACCAAACAGAGGTGCTGACTGTTTTTGTTTGGAGTTGCATTCTAAATAATTCGAATACACATTGTGCAAAAATAAACAATTACTTTCAGTTAATTTAAATAAATTCATTTTTTTATTTCTTTTGTTAATAAATTTCTTGTTTGTGTTGAATCCAGACCAGTTCAAGTTAAAAGCTTTACGATCGATGATTCTTCACGTATACTAAAAATGCTACAAAAAAAATAATGCCAGTAGCAACGACAACGTAGCTTTCGTACCAAGTTTGTTAAATGCGTAATTTGTTTCACTTCTAACATATTTTTTTGATTGTTGCTGTTGCCCTCAATGTCACATTTTTTGGCGTTCTCAAGAAAAACAAAATTTGGGCTGCAACAACACTAACTCAATGACGTATTGATGTATATTTTCGAAACTTTTCGCGTTTCAGGGTTTAGAGCGAGCAATGGTAGAAGCGGTGGCAGAGACACCGTTTTACGCAAATCTCGGGCACAGCGCTCTGGCGGGTAAACTAAATACCGACCCTTCACCCAACAACAACTCGTCTTCTGGTGACGCCAATCAATTGACCCAAGTTTTGAAGAGAAAAGGTGAAGTCATGATTTTTTTTATTCCTAAATAGTGACGTAGAAGGTGAATTAGTTTAGCTGAATAGCCTTTCGTAAACAATGTATTTAAATTTTGAAAGGCAAATGCATATTAGTAAAGTTAAGATTTCATTATTATTGCTAATTTTTTTTGGAATTATCCGGCTCTTTAGGAGGTTTTAGAGTCTCAGAACTTCGGGACTTGTCAAAGAACGTAACTTCTTCGATTCGTCGTAAAAACCTCATTTCGTCGGCCACTTGCACTCTTACGGTTTTTGATCATTTCTCAACGTACATGACCATAGATGAGACGAATTACCTGTTCGCTGTTGGTTTTAGTCATAGCATATCTTTGGCGTAGTGGTCGGGTTTTCCTTAGACCCGGTTTGAACTGGGCGTAAAACCGTGAGCCTACGAACTTTTAGTTTATTTTAAACCAAAATTCGGTACTCTCGGCGTATCACATTCAAGCCAACTGAACATTTATTGCGTCCAACTCGCAAGCGCATAAATAAAACAAAACATATTATCGTATCAATGTACATAATTAACTAGGGAAGGACAGGGGACTGCGATGGGATCGTTAGGTCTTCGAGTCAAGCAGCTACCTAAATTGGTTGACAATTTGCCAGTTAAGTCGAATGAAAGCTAATAGCATTTGATTTGTCTTGTTTTAAAGCTAAGCAATTTGTTCTACATCAACGTATTAAACTAAGTTCGTCAGCAGTTGTTCATTAAGGTGGATTTACACAATATCCGATTTTTGTCCGTTTTTTTTACGTTTTTGCTTCTCCGTGAAAAAGTATGCGCTTTTTCACCCGCATTTTTATAGATCCATATCAACACTAACCAGACTGTCACATACTGGACGAAAGTTTTCCGAAACAAAATTTTTTGTGAAGGGGTATAGCTCTATTTTAAAATATTGCTCTTATCGTTCATACGCAAAATTTTTGTTTATGTGTGACAGTCTACTTAGTGCGGATATGAACTTAGAAAAGTGCGGATGAAAAAACGCATACTTTTTCACGGAGAAGCAAAAACGGACGTAAAACGGATACTGAGTAAATTCACCTTTAGTAATTTGCAATTTGCCGGTCTTAAATTCACCTTAGCTTGCAATTACTAGGGCCCGCGAAAGTCAATAAAGTCAAAAATTTTTTAGGGGTTTATTATATCATCAAACGTATACCAACATTGGTTTCGGTTGCTTTGGAGCTAGTTGAGGTAGATTTTATAGTTCAAAATAAAGTCAAAATGTTGGGTTAGGTCAAAATTGTATTTGGTCAAAAAATTTTTTTCACTAGCAAACAAAAGGTTTTTTCATTTTTCTGGATATGTAAAAACCAATAAAACATTATGAGCAATTTTGTGCATGTTTGAATGAAGTTTTGCCACTCAAGCTTCTGCAAATAGTTGCCATATGCCGCAATACAATTGCCTGCTATAACTTCTTTACAAAAATAATTTTATAATAACGCGAAACTCATTTTTTTAATTAAAAACAAATTAGGAATAAATTCAAAAATCAATAAGTCAATTTTTATGATACAGTAACGTATACCAAAACGATTTAGCCAGGTTTTGAAATCTTAGGACTGCACTGTTTTGCTTTCACCGCTTTAGCAATCGACAAAACTTTTACACAGCGCAACTTTTTACCAAGCAAAATTAAAATTGGGTCAATGTGTTTTCCAATAAAAATTTAAGAACAAATTAGGCCGAAAATTCGTGAAAATTTAAGAACAGCAAATTTCAATCGAAAATTCAGTGGTTATTTTTTAAAAAAGTGTTATTGACATGGAAATGTGTGCAGATTCCTAGGTTTTTGTCCTGCAGCGATTAGTTACTTTAATTGCAAGACTGACTGAGTGATATTTCTTACTAAATGCTGTTAATGAAAAGTGAACAAGATGAATTCAAACTTATGTGAATTGCGAATAGCAAAACTTGTTTTTTTAATCAAAATTTGGAGCTCAATAAGACCAAAACGGTTTAGATCAAAATAAAGTCAAAATTAAGCTAAAGTAAAGCCTAAATTAAATTTTTTTTGGTCAAAATGAAAATGGCCTTAGTAATTAGTTTCAACGTTTCAAAAAGTGTTTTTCCCTCAATCGGAAGGAATATTGTTCCAAATAATGACGTCTTGATATTTGATTAAACGTTGTATTCGGGATGTTTTATAAAGTGGAATGCGATAGGTGCAACCAGTCGCTTGTTACCTGGTGTCTATTGTGTGCATTTGACTTAAGCTAATAAAATAATTTTGAAAATTCAAGGGAAGTTCATTATTGAAGTGTCGTTGGACGAATTTACCTAATTTAAAGTTGACGAAGTTATTTATTTAGTAAGTGCTGTAGTACTGCTCTGCCAATGGCTTAAACCTTCAATTAATTTTATTGCTTTATTTTGAAGTGTTTGTAAAGAATTTAGGTTAGTAGAAATATAGAGGACCAAGCAGAAAAGCTTTAAATTACTTGAGGGTGAAAGAGCGTATTGTACGAAAAAAGTAGGTAGGTTTTTGGTAAATAGTGTTTGACTTTGAAGATTACACGTAGGGTTCTGGCAAGCTTAGAATGGAAGAATTAGTAGGAGTTTTGAATGTGAAGTTATCATCTATTTGTACACCAAGATATTTAATGCTTTGGAAAGATTAATTTTTGATCCGTCAAAGGGAATGGTCAAGTTTTAGTAAGAAGCTTTAGCATTACCAGCGTACAAACTGCCAGTTGGTTAAAATACACTCAAAGTTTGATTGTTGCGTTTGTGGGCAAACGTCGAAACAACACAATTAAATAAATATAAACTCAAAGGTTGCGGTTGTATGCTTATGGTTTGACGCACATTGCAGACTGGCCTAAGTGGGAGAGATTGATTTTATTTTGTTAATATAAGAAATGGGCCAGAAAATATTGCAAAGATTTGTTCCTACGCAGTAATAAAAGCAGCGTTTTCTTGTTGAATAATATAGACAAGGCGGTCAACCGTGGACGAAGTAAGTCCAATTTCCATGGCGACGAAAAAAGCTCGAGAATCCCGGTTTTGGTTGCAACAGACAGATCAGAACCGAGCCCCGAAATTGTGGACATGCCCAGATCCGTTCACAGGACAAAAGACGACAGTTTCTCCAAGCTGAATTCCGCACCCAAAACTCGTGTGAACACGGAACCTATTAAAGGTAACTGATGATTTATCTTTTCATAAGTTTTCAGCCCAGCACCACTAGATAGCTACTCTCCTTACACCCAGATTTATTTGCAGCTAAATTGACTCTAAAATAAGCTATCTGGAGGTGTTGTATTGTAAATACAATAATGATAAGAATTCAGTATATACTAATGTGGATACCAAAGTATACAGAAACAGCATATCAATGTATTACAAACTAAACACAAAATTTAAATTAGACCGCTTTTTACTTTGAGCGCTCTTTGAGATAGTGCTATGTGGTTAGAAAATTTTAATTAAAATAACTTTGGGTCTCTTATCAAAATTTTCATAGCTTATACTCCGTACGTAAAGTTTTGCATTTCTTGACTATAATGGGTAGTCAAGAAATGCAAAAAAATGGGGTATAATTCGGGATTAATTTTTATACTTATGATTGATTTCAAATTTAACTTTATGCAGACCAAATTACAATATTAGCGGTGGTAGACCTAGCCTATAGATTTTGGTAATAGGTTGTAGATTTCAGTAATAGCTTTATAAAAGTGGTAAATTTTGAAGGGTTTGTGTAGACAGTGGGTCCTGGATAGTGGTGGTCGAAAGTTACAGGCGAAAAGTTTTAAAGTAGCAATATTGCACTACGAGACATATAGAAACGGTAATTTCAATTTTGTTTGGCTAATGAAACAAAATTGACCTTTGTCGCTTGATGAGTCTTTTGAGCAAATACGAAACGCTTCGCAACGGTTCAAATCCATTTATTGTCATATTGTCATTAAACCGTTATTCATTTTATAAAACAGTGTCCCAAGAGCTCTTTTCCTAAACTCTTTTAACTGAATTCGTATTAAGCGATGTTAGATTTGCACTAATAGTCGTATTGTATAATTATATTCTAATTTCTGCCACCCTTTCATTTTTGTTCGTTGAAATACTTTGCGAAAATACACGCGGACTGCCAGAGGATTTATTCGCAACCATTTATTCCCTTCAGACCAGAAGTCCCGTAGACCCTCCCATCTCATGGATGAGAAGCCAAAAGACTGGACTCGTGGCCATGACGTTACCCCGGACCCACCTGGGGCTCTTCCCTCTTCAAGTTGGTACCATTTTCCATATATATATATATATTTTTTTTTGCTCTTATAAATTAATATTGAATCGTTGATCTTGTAAAATTGTCGACTCGAGTTCAGTTCCAAGTCGGATTCAACTAAAAATTGGTATTCACGGCTTCCCTGCTTAAGCTCAGTATTAAAAGGAACAATTGGAGCCTTCAATGTGTCATTGTAATCTCATTTTATTTGCCTAGTTGCCTTAGCAAAGATACAGCGAAGGACCTTTGGGTCTTCGAGTCAAGCTGCCACCTGCTCACCTGTCTACCGCTAACGGTGAAGTCTGCACACTGTCCCTGTAATTGCTGAACGTCAAGCAGGGAAGCTGTGAACGCCAATTTTTATACTCCTCAATTTGACGCGGCCGGAAATCGAACCCAGTGTAGTGTTTCAGTAGCAGACGCTCTATCCACTCGACCACTGATCTGTATGGTGGGTAGGATCGTACTGGTTGTGGGCTGGGTTCGATTTTCATCAGAAGCACCATTAATATTCACCTGTAAGCTAAATGCTTTTTTTACGGCAGTTAAGATTTATCAATAATGAGGTGGTAGTGAAATACCACAAAGGACTGTGATATATTTCTCGTTTTCTAGTATTGAAACTGTGGACCTAGGGTACAAACTATGCTCTTCGTACGAATAAAAAAGTTCATAATTTTATGTTAATTTGGACATAAAACTTGAAGATTTTCATTCGTACAAAGAGCATAGAATGTGCTTACTGGATTCGATTCGCAGTCGGGTCAGCCAAACCAAACATTTCGCTGCTTGACCTTGAGTGCAACATTTTGGTGGCTTGACGTTCGTGCAGGTGACAGCTTGACTCGAAGACCGCCAAAATTTCTTCCCTGTCTCCTAATAAATGGGAATTGGTAACTATGCAGTTCTTTAATTTCAAACTCCGCAGCGGACTTACGGCGAGGTTCACTTTCGGAACTGGACTTGAGCATGTTGAAGCAAATCATGTGCCGGAGGTCGGGTTGCGATCGCTGTGCGACACCTACCGGTTCGGAGGTAGCAATCGCGCTCAGCGAGATGACGCTTGTTATAGACGGTCAGTTTGTTTTTGTGTCTATTTGTAGCGAAGATTTATGCACGAAAAAAAGTTGTTTTTTTTATGTATACTGAAACCGAAGAGTTCATGAGTTAAACAATCAACTTGACGTCTGCAATAATTCCACTTGAGTGGATAGATAGGTAAATAGAATCCAGGTTGAAAAAAAATAATAAAAAACAATAATATATTGAATTTTGGAGTAATTAACAAAATAAATTAAATGTATTGCCTCCTAATATTGTTCAAGCAAATGTAGCGGCAGACAACCCAAGCTTTTTAATTTGACTGTAACGTAATTTGTCAAAGTTGTCGACGTGCGGTTTAAAGTATTATGACGTGACAACTAACACATTTTTTGTTTCCTTCATCTATCTTATAAATTCCCTGCTTCCAGCCAACAAAATGGCGACATATTATTGCTAGCTGCGGTTGTTCCATCCCATCCCTACTGTGTATTTGGTGCAACAGCTGGCACCTAACGAAAGATTTAAAGTAAAACTTTGCTGAACGCTTTGTCAAGAGACTGGCGTTGGGGAGATAAACAGTACAGATTATTGGCACGGCCCCCCGTACGTCGAAAAATACCTCGCTATAATGCCAGGAGTTAACTTTTTTTGCTAGTTAAAGTTGGTTGTAAAATATAGTTCCAAAATTTTGTTATAGATTTTATTTTAAAACTTGTTTCAGACCTGATGTTCAAACCTTACAAGGCTCGATCTTACTTTCCTGTCATTTGCACGTTGCAACTCGAAGGCCCTGAGCAAGAGAAAGTGAGTAGGTGTCCTTACTTGAACCTAAAATGTAATGACATTGTATTTTACAGGAAACCGTAGTTGAGTTTGTGGAAACTTCCTTTTTTTTTGTATTCAGTTTTATACAATTTTTGGTCGATGTTATTGAATGTATTTTATTCAACACCAAACTAGATACAATCTTTTTTGTTAAACCAACTTACCGGTATTGTTTATCGCATTTTTTTTTTTCAGACGCGTTATATTCACGCCGATTCATGCGGTGGAACGGTGAACTTTCAAATCAGATTCCCATTTGCTGTGCTGAGAGTAAGATTAAAAAACAGCCCTGACTCGGCGGGTGAGCGGTGTTTATTACTGGAGCACTATGATGTGTCGTTTGGCAAAGATTTTCGAAATTCAATGTAACCTTGTATTACTTTATTCATGAGGGTAAAAGGAGACTCGAAGACTACTTTGGTCTACTGCCTAGGGCGTCTGCTGCTGAACCGGTAGACTCGGGTTCGATTCCCGGTTTGGTCAACCCAAAGACTACAACGATTGGTATTTACAGCTTGCCTGATTGTCGTTCAGTAATTAAAAGGACAGTATGAAGCCTCCTTGGGATGTGGTAGACAGGTGGGCTGGTAGCAGCTGTTTGGCTCGAAGACCGCAAGGTCCCTTTGCTGTCTCCTGGCCAAGGCAAGTTGGTAAATGAAAAGTAATTACAATTCGGTCACTTCGCCGCCTCTCCAGTGCAAGTAAGTTCTCACTATCATATTATTCCGTTCGTGCGATAGCTGTGATTTTGAACTGCGTTGGCTTTAAAAATGAGCTCTACGTATTGCTATAATTCCTGAATATCGGTTGTAAAAGCATGAGAGGAGCTAAATTTAATTTTCAATAACCTACTGTTTAGTTCTATTCATAATTCAATATTGTGATATCACATGTAGATCCCATCCATTGCGAAGGCAGCGTGGAAATCGACTTGATCAACTTGAAACGCAACACCTTGCTCAATGTACCGGTGAAGGATGGAGGAAGTGTGGGGTTTGTTAGCATGCGGGTGGGCACACCTTTAAACCTTCTTGTTGTTGTGCACATTTATCCTTTTGTTAGTTGTCATCGGACAGCGTCAGACATTAACTATTGGACAATCTGCATACTTTTTATTGCGATAACTATTCCGTGTTCGGAGGATTACGTACCTGCTAAAGAGTTTCCAATGATTCAATGTTTCTGTGGATTTCTTCAAATTTTCGTCTATTAAATTTGCTGCTTGCTTGAAGCCACCAAGCAGAGATAATCATGGTAAAGCGTTTTATCGAAGGACGCAAACACGTAACTAGGATGTGGATTGAACTTAGATTTATGCGATCATAGTATTATAAAAACGACGCTTTTGCTCTCTACCGTTTATTAAAACCTAACCTAACGAGATTTATGAGTTACTTTGCATGTGGAAGCACATTCATGTGACCGGGATTGGTCGCATATTGCACCAACTCTGAAGGGGGTTCAGAAAAAAATGTTATTGTTATGACGTCACGCATAAGAAAAAACGAAAGTACCGAAGTATTCTTAAAAACTGTAGTTAACAGCGAAAACAAAAACGCAAAAAATTCATATAATTTGCTAAACTTTCTTACACTGCGATGACACAGTTTTAGCTTTAACGGTGGAAACCATAAACAGCTTTGAATAAAATTTGTTTTTTGCTTCATCTTTTATCTATTTTTTTAGCAAATTCATATCATATTGTTGTCGTTTTGTTAATGTGAATACGTACTTTTGCAAATCTAGTATAATCGCGACTGATTTTGAAGTGCTTTGTAATTGACTAGCCATTAGAATAACAAAACGATCAAAATTATTAGTTAACCGGATTGATGTGGATTTAAAATACCGCGGTTGCTGGCAGCAAGGAAACTATCAAGTATGCACATTGCACAATTTTTATCCTGATTCACGTCAACAAGCAAGAGCCTTGGTCTGATCCACCTCACCCCTTTCTTGATAATGCCAACTCGTTACGCCACATTGATCCGTCTGAGGCATACCCCTCACTATCCCAATCCGCTTCGAGTCTCAAAAAAGGTAAATTCCACCAAGTTTAAACGTTCTGTCAACTTTTTGTAAGAATCATTTTTGTAGCTGAACGTCATATCAGCATTTTCTGACGTCACAAGGGTGAATCGACCGAAAATAGCTCGCTCGACTACGGGAAGAATCAATTTGCCGCACATGGGCCGCGACTCTGCCTCCTCTTCATCTCAAGTTGGTGACTTTTGGGTGTTTTTTTACTTTTAATGATTATCTTAACCTCCTTTGTTTGTGGCCGAAGTGTTACCAGAGATTATTGAGAAGTTCATTAAAGCCCAGCTCTAACCTAGTCAAATTATAATAAAAAAATACGTGTAAGCCCATTTTTGGTAAAAACAAACTTTTCCGTTTATGTAGTTTTGAAGAAAGCCTCAAAGTTATCTGCTTGATAGTGTATTTGTTAGGATACCCGAAATGAATTTGTTTTCAATCTACGGGAAATGTAGAATTGCTGCGGGAAAAATAAAGCTCATTAAGATTGATATACTGTACTTAAGATTTGCGGCCATATTTTGATGTTTCGAAGTTCAGCTTTAAACTTTTCGCAGTACTTAGTCAAGCTTGATAGCGATATAAGTTATGTTAGCTGCACCTGCTGCCTAGATCTTGCTACATTGACCATTGATGGAGTTACTCAATAAATCCTGAAGAAATCGAGAAAACGTTTGATTCGATCAGCAATAGTAGTTGGTGGAAAGTAAAAACAGTCTTTTCATGGTAACGGTTCGCAGCTTTCCAAAATGCATTTGTTCAATTTTCTATGTGCTTTGACTTAGATTCTTAGGGAACGTGTTTAGCAGATTACGTAGATTATAAAATTATATCATAAGTCTAAGCTGCCCAGCTTAAGAGTTGCAGTGGTATTTTAAGATCAGATTCGTTCAGCCAGTCAATTAGCAGCCTAGAATATTTTCAGCAGTTAGTTGTTATGTTTAGAAGGAAGGCCGAATAAGAAGTTCCAGATCTCCTTCCCCCCAGCAGCCAAAAATTACATCGCCGTATGTATATTCTTGCCTTCTATTTTCTTAATTTAGACAAAGGTATTTAAAATGTTGAAGTTTGAAATGTATTGTAGCGACCATGCAGTTGGTCGAGCGATGACGCGTTTGTCGCTAGAGCGAGAGCTTTTGACGTCAAATCTTGGATTGGTCAAATCGGACATAGTATTGCCCCTGCTGCTACATTTCTTTCAAAGCAGCTGTGTTGCCCAGGCGCAATAACTCTCAGTATAGCACTTGTCAAAAGGAAAGAAAGTGTTTAACCCATTGCATCATATCTTAATTAAGATTAAATGAAAAGTAGCAATTAAAGATTCAGTGATAATGATGAAGTGCATATGCTACAAACGTGCACCAAGGCAGTGTACTAGTGGCAGTGCCCTGGACTTGAGACTTGCATGCGATTATTGCAACAGCTTCCGATCGATTGTTCTGAGTCTTGTTCAGTTCTTCACTGAAAGGAACTCGACCGCTATTGATCGACTTCAAAAATTTATAGAATTAAGAAGCACAGTTTGCTGGCGTTCAAATTGATGTGGATGAAAATTGAAAATATGTACCGGTAGACTCGAGTTCGATTGCCGGTCGGGTCAAACCAAAGACTATAAAAATTGATATTTGTAGTTTCCCTACTTGACGTTCAGCAATTGAAAGGACAGTGTGAAGCCTCTACCGTGTGTGGTAGACAGGTGGCAGCTTTAATCGAAGACCGAAAGGTCAGGTCTCCTGACCTTGGCGTCTTGCTGAATAAAATATAATTACCATTACGTTTGTTTAGTAATGGACTTATTATGTTGAAACAGACACCATTCACCAGTTCGTCAGCAAAGACTGTCGAAGAATGATGGGGAAAATATCGATAATGTTGAAAAAAGGTTGGTTTTCATGATTTTATCATTTTCATCCGGTCACTAAACACGCAGTTGTTTCTTTGTCGGCCGATGTACTAGTACATGTTATTAGAAGGCGATCGTCTCGTCTAGTATTATTGAATCTAAGAGTTGGTAATGAGGACTGCTCGCGCGAATCAACGTAATTCAACTCGCTTCGAGCGCATTGTTTATTTGTTCTTCTATATTTGATTTATTTCAATGATTTTAAATTGAACCGTTTCATGAGGTGCTCTGGTGTCTAATTGAGAAGGGATTGCACTCACCGGTACTGATCGTTCCGAGAACCGCTTCAATTTCTGCCGAAAGCTTCATTGGTATTTGTTTGTTGTAGTATGCTTGTGTTCCGGTCAGCAAAACAACGATCACAACGGACAAACAACAGCAAACCAGAAAAAAGATAAAGCAATAAAATGATTTACGTTATAGCTTGCACACAGAAATATTCATTAACTTGTTCAAATAGCGCATGATCTCTGCACTGAAAATACTGCAGCGGTCCAAGAATAGTCCAGTACCGATGTGAATAGGAGTGGTTCGGCAAATTGTGTTACAAACAACATCCTTTTGAAGTTAGTAGAAAAGGATATTGATTGTCAAACAATCCGCTATTGTAGTTGTAAAAACGGTGCAAGTTGGTGCAAATCTGCGATCAATATCAATTTTTTGATCACAAATTACTTATTTTGAGACAGACAATATTCACCAGTAGGTCAGCAACAATCAACGAGCGAAGGAAATGCTAATGCTGCTACCGAAAGAAGGTCAGTTTGCGCTGTTGTTTTGCCAGTCAGTAAACTGGTACAATGCTCTTTGTTATGATTCGACAGTTAAGTCATTAGCAGCCGTCAGCACATCTAAACCAAAAGTATTTCCCAGTCATCTCTACTGAGGGCTGCTGGTGGGAGCTAACGACTAAAAACAGGGTTGTCCAGCTCTGTGTATGATTGACTCGAGAGGCTTGCAGCTACAGGGCTAGTGGTTGTTTTATAGCAATTGCGGTATCATCTTTCCTCACCAAGTTGCCTTGGTCAGGAGACAGCGAAGGGACTTTTTGGTCTTCGAGTCAAGCTGCCTGTCTGCCACGCTCGGTGGAGGCTTCGCACTGTCCCTTCTAATGTTGAACATCAAGCAAGAAAGCTGTGAACACCATTTTTTATAGTCTTTTAGTTTGACCCGACCGAGAACCAAGCTCGAGTTTACCGTTTCAGCAGTAGACGCACTATCCAATCGACCACTGATCTGTTGCAGCTACTTGTCTACCGGAAGTGGATCTGACATCGAGGAGATGACCACGATTTGCGTCAAGCTTTTGGGATGAGTCTAGAGTTGAGCCTTGTCCAATTGTAACTGGATGCAGCGCTATGCATATGCCTTATTGCTATTTTTATGATAATAATTATTTTTGTTATCATTTCAGTGGTTATTTTTATTTTATTATTTATTATATGTATGATTTTTATTATTTTGATGGTTGCCGAAACGGTGTAAATTTGGCTGACATGCAATCGAGACCACCGAATTGTTTGATCACAAATAGTTTGTTTTGAAACAGATACCATTCACCAGTACGCCACCAACAACAATCGAGGGGCGAAGGGAAAGAGAGCAACATCGCTGGAAGAAGGTTAATACGTAGTGTTGCTTTGCCATCCAGTAAACTTTTTGCGACTTGATAGCACTGTCAGAGCGTGATATGGTACTTTCAGAAAAAAGGTGTGCGTTTGACAACCGTGCTCCTTGGCTTGCAACATATCGGTAGAAACCGAGTTTGTACTTCCATATGCGACTTAAAAACTGCATTAGAAGTTGTCGAAGGCCAGGAATTCTTTTTTCCATTCCATTTGCGCTCTGTGGTGGTAGTGATTTGAAGATTTTTGCATCAGTTGTACTTTATTGCTAATATTTCGCCTTCCTAAATGCGTTATTGGCGAGTAACGTCCAGTGTCGGTTCGGCGCACAGCAATTCGAAGCCGCAGTTGAGTTCGACAAAAAAGTAAATCATTGATATAAAAGTCGTACTCGTACGCGGCTGCTAAATCCAAATTGTTTATTTAGCTCGCCAACCAACCGCAAGCCGTCCCCATTTCCGAGGCCTTCTTCAATGAATAGAGGTGGGTTGCTATAGAAGTGCTTGTTGTACTGTTTCATAAATTAAGCGAATGATTTTAAGATTTTAACAGTGGGAGCTGTAGAGTCCATTTTCCTCATCAAGAGCACTCGATAAGCCATAGGCGACCAAAGCAGAACCAAATGTGTTTAAAATTAACACCCAAACAAGTGTTTGATGCTGTGCAGTCTCTTGAAGCAGATTTTCCTAACAAAATGTGTCGTGTTACGCCCACTTTAATTGCTCGAGTGTTTTTTTTTCATTTATATTGCTATGAGCCAACAATATTAAAATCGAACTTGAAGATTAGGACAGATTTTTTCCCGCTTGTGTAGAAATATTATTTGTGAAGTGCTTTATTCGTTTTAGAACAGCTTTGAATAAAACAATTGAAGATAAACGTGTACAGTGTACACGCCTTGCACCAATCTTGCACTGCTTATTGCTCGTATGCCTGTCTTACCACTATTGTGTCGTCCCAGTGCCATTGCCTTCTCTTTGTAATGTGCAAGGGTTAGAATGATTAAGTGTGCCTTGCTTGACAATGCGTTATAGCCAACCATAGGCATTATGACGAAACAGAAATACAATTTCCGTACCAAAAGCATTGTTTGTTATTAAATCTCTTGTCACTGGCACCTCCCTTTTTCGTTTCAGAGCTTGCTTGCAGTGCCGTGTCGCAAGGAGAACCTCATTCCGCAAACACTCGTAAGACAATTCTGAAGCAAGTGGATAAGGTTTGTGTTAATGCTGATTTGTTTTAACCTCTTTAAACATTTTTCTGTACTACCAGTTGCTTCTTTTCCAATAAAACGTGACCAAAATAATGCAAATTACAAAAATTGGATGTAGAGTAGAGTAATGTTCGCCAACATCGATACTTCTCGATTTTTTCCGGCAAAACTTTTATCGTTTACGTGCATTCGAGTCTAGCTCTATCGTCAGCTCGTCTTTATCAACATTTTTTTTTGATCCGACAGAGCATTTTATTTGTATATAGTAGCATTTATAGCTTTTCTTTTCACTTCCAAACGTTTGAAATCCCCTGGTGAATTTACAGTAGATACAGTAGCTTACTATGAAAACGAGTCGTGAAAAAAAAGGATGACTGCGGTTGAAACCGCCCTGGCGCGCATGGTGCTGTTCTTGACCGATCAAAAGTTAAAGACTCGATATACTGCATACTAAATTGCATTGAAAAACTGGACACTATTGCGACTGCAGGAAGTGCAGGCAGACACAGAGTGTAGCAAAATAACTAATATTCCATTCGATAATAAGTGCAGTAGTACAAAAGAGGAGGTGGTACTGTAACAATAATAGCGAAAAGTAAAACCAAAACAATAGCGAGGCTTTCATTGCAAAGAAATAAGATAATATATTACTACTTAAAAAGTAAAGGTATTGTCAGGTTTATGAAAAGAAGCGCCAACACTAGTACAGAATGGAGCAAGTTCACTGACAGCAGCTTTGATTTTGCAGAAATGGAATGACGTCGAGTCGATCAAGCCCCAGCTCAAAGACGGTTGGTTGCTGATTTGTTGATCGGGTTATCATTGATCTTGCTGGGCTCATAGCTCGATTGCTGGAGAATCACGTTTGTGATAGAACATTTGCTAGCTTCCAGGTCCACTCCCGAACTGGTCAAGCATCGTTGTGTTCTCAAAAAAAAAAGACGCTTCTAACGCTTGTTTATCATCGGGACAGCCACTTTTCATCACCTATTCGGCTCTCCTCGGGTATTGCTTTTTTTAGAAGAACCAAAACGATGCCAAAAAAGGGACTTCGCTCCTGCAACAAATAGCAGAATCATAACCTTAAATGTTTAACGTTGTATCGTTTGGCTAGATTCGGTGGTGCTGACTGATGACGGAATTGTCATTGACAAGAACGTGTACGTTGATATGGCAAAGTTTCATTCTCCTGAAGGAAGTCCTCCCACACGGAGGTTGCATCATCTGAGGGAGGACCGCTACGATACAGGTGAGATCAGCTACAGTAAAGGAAGCTATGCTGTGGCAGCCATGTCAACCAAGGTGAAGATTCAGTGGTGTCCGTGGGGCAACATTAACATACGCATCTGTTTCAGCAGATTTTATCGTTTGTAACTCGTAGACTTATGATAATGCCGCGTGGAGAAAACGTTCATATGATATATTAAAATCATTTTGCTTACCAATATTGCTTTAAACCTGCAAGCCGGTCGAACGGTTCCGTGACTCGTTTTCGGTAACCGGAGATCTGGGCTGCAATTTCCGAGCCGGACAAATCTGACCTTACGATGCCGACGGCTCGCCGCAGCTGCGATATTTGGTAAAAGCTGCCTCCCAGAGACTATAACACGAGATGGCCGGAAGGGCCTAATCAATCCGTCGGGCGCTTTTGCGTAATACTGCCAGTATAACAAAGATGCCGTTAACCATTCCACCTTCAATGTTTAGTTTAAAATTTTATTATGGATACCGCATGTGCTTGCGGCGGTTCAATAGGAAGCTGCTGGCCCTGCAACTCTTCCGAAACGGCGGGAAAGAGGTTTGAGGGTAACTTTTGTCGACCACTCCGGGAAAGTTTGTCCTCTGTTTCGACCCAGCCCACGTTCGGAAAGGGGATTGCTCCTTTACGTTGAGGCGGTAACGTTGGCGCAGGAACCTAATCATCTTTCCAAGCCTCCTGCCTTTGACCTTCTCCATAGAACTATTTATTTTACTATTTCAAAAACCATACATTTTTAATTATTTCTACATATTTGTCTTTATAACATTTGCGGTATCATTCTTGGGGTTAATTTTTTGTAGGATTTTTTTTAATATGACGCAAAAAATTGGAGATACTGAGATCATGTAAAAGAGAGGGAATAATATTCAATTTCTGAAAAACTCTACACTGAGAAATTAATGATAATTTATGGAGAAGAAGAAGTACTACGTGTTACACAATATACGTAACTAGAGCGGTCATGAACTAGGTTTACCAGCCTAAGGCGTCCTGTTTTGAAACCACCTATACTGTGTTGTGTCCTTCGTCAGTATAGTTATTTCTAGGAGGTTGTTGCTTCACGGCGCATCAATTTTTGCAGAAGTGTTCGATCAGAAGAAATATGAAATCAACCCGGAGGACCACTTAACTAATTCGGCGAAGGAAACTTGGCTCGCTCAGCGCGCGCGAACGAGGCAGAAGCAAGGAGACGCAGCATGTGAGCGTTCTAAAGGCCTGCCATGACTTCGCTTGTTTGAAATCGATGCTTTAAATTTTTTTGCATTGAATGTAAACTTAGTTGCTTTAACTTAGTTGCTTTAAGATAAATGGGAAAACAATTTATTATACATGGTGGTCGCCAGAAAAGCAAAAAATTTGTGTATTTACCAATATCTTATGTATTCAAAAAGCTAGGCTTCATACGTCTACTATTCAGTATTCAATTCATACTAGAATAATCACACCAATCCCGGTTCTAATCTTTTAGATTTTGTCTACAAATCTTTCGCCAGCTTGGGCCACCACATCAGGTAGAGTGGTGACTGCTTGGCTCTCATTGGTAGTAATGAGCATCAAGTGTTCTTTCCCACGGATACTACGACGCATTGCCAGTCCGGGAATCAGCAATTTTTCGTCTCAAACCTGCATTAAGTCTACTTTGCCGCCGCCATATTTTATCTTAATGATTTTTTCTTACATGCCGCTCGTATTAACGACCAAAACTCCGTTGTTAGCAATTAAAAAAATTTTTGCTCCCCTTAAATTGTGGTCGTTTTGCTTTTAGTTGCACTAAAGCCATCAGCTCGAAAGATTTCGAATCTTTCAAAATCCGGCCATCCTGGGTTCGATTCCTCACTGGAGCAGAGCACAAGCAAGCATCTTGACGAATTAGTGAGGAAGAAAAACCCGTACATGAAGCACTGCGGAGCTACAGGTGCAGTTGGTCGGAAACTTCTATTTCATTTTAAGCAGATTTATTTTAAGCATTGCTTGAGTGTTTAACTTATTGTTGGAGTTTTAGTCGTTTCAGAAAGTGTTTGATAATGATAATTATTGCAATTTGTATCTCCTTGAGATAACACTAACAAGTGTCGATGCATCGGGCCGTAGTAACATTCAAATAACTTATAGAAATAAAGTTAGTACACAACAGAGGTACTAATCTACAGCAATAAGCAGCAAAATACTGGCATCAAACAATGGTAACGTTTTCAAAGGCTGAATTAAGATAATATGCTTTTAAACGCTTATTGGAAAGGGACAAAGTTTCAATTTCACGCATAGATAGTGGCAACTAATTCGATAAGGGTTAAAAGAGGTAAAGCAACCAGCCAGGGTCATGTGCAAATGAAGAAAGAAACATGTAAGGCCAAGCCTACAGTGCGTAGAATCATGAGCGTCCAAACGTATCCTTGGATTTCAAGTTTTTTTTTACCAACTGGTATTTTAAGATCTCGTCACAGTGTGGTTTTTACTTTGTTTTTACCTTCGTATATACCGCATTCGAAAATGTGACAGTGAAATATACGAACTGAACTGCTAGCTTTTACGTTGATAAGGTGATACGCCAGGCGTACTGAATTTTTGTTTGTGATACTGAAGATACATTCGCACGCCCACGATTTTGCGCTTTGTGTAGACCTGGGTGAAGGCTTATGATATTTGGCCTGTGATTGCCTACGACTATTATCGGTATTCTCGTTTTTACAGCCTGTTTACAACATCGTGTGGTAGACAGGTGGTAACTTGACTCGAATACCAAAAAAGCCCATTCGCTGTCTCTTGGTCAAAGCAGAAAATGTAATTACGTTTCCATTTTTCAGGCGCTGTTATTGGTTCAAGTGCCTGGTTATTTCTGAGTCATGCCTAAACAAGTGCTAAATTGCGTAAAAACCACACCATATGAGTTTGCTATGCTCTCCCCTCCACCCCCACAAAAAAAAAACAATATAACTGTAATTACATTTTAGTTATTACGTTGTCTTGGCCAGGAGACAACAAAGGGATCTTACGGTCTTCGAGTCAAGCTACCACCTGCCCACCTGTCTACTACACACGGTGGAGGCTTCATACTGTCCCGTTTATTGCTGAACGTCAAGTAAGGAAGCTGTGAATGCCAAGTTGTATAATCTTTAGTTTGACCCAACCGGGAATCGAATTTAAGTCTACCACTTCAACAGCAGATGCTCTATCAACTCAACTCAACCACTAGCTCTATCAACCACTAACCGGTTAATGTTTGCTTGCATTTAAACTTAATTTGGCGCGGTTCTTTTGCTACTTGAAAAATTTTTATCATGGCTCAGCGAACCGGGTATGAAACGTGGGCAACTGGACATGTAAAAGCGCTATTTGTGTTCAGAGAATGAAGGTCAACGCCTGATGGTATTTCCTTCGTGCAAACCTTTTACAAAAACTCCATCTGAGTCGTCAAGCAGTGACGTATTCACTGAACTGGGTGAGAATCGACGTGTTTGTTTTCGAAGTAATTCGACGCATAAGAATGAAAAAGTGATAAAAGTGTGCTTCAAGACATAAAGCCACAATCGAAATCATCCTGCGGTTGTCAAAAAAAAAAAGAAAATGACTACGGATGGGATTCGAACCCATGCCTGTAACAACCAGATACAACACTGGTTTCGCAGTCGCGGCAGTTCTTCAACGTAGAACAAACGTTAGACCACTCTGCCACCGTTATAGCTCTGTGTTGAGAATATTTTTTGTTTACTATAGCTGCAGACAACGAACGTTTTATTGGCTACACAATACGCATGGTGCTATCAAGCAAAAGAAGTTACCTGTGGTATTCATTGCTTTCCTGCTTATTGTTCAGTTTTTATTTACCTCATTGAATTTCTCTCTTTCATCAAGTTGCCATGGCCAGAAGACAGCTAAGCATTCTCTGTGTCTTCGAGTCAAGCTGCCCACCTGTTTACCACACACGGTGGAGTCTTCACACTCTTCTTTTAAAGCTGAACTTCAAGTAGGGAAGTTGTGAAAAAACAATTTTTAGTTTTTGGTTTAAACACATTGTTAAACGCAGTGGGAAGCGTTAACCTTGATAGGTTAGATAACGTATAAATTTGAGATCGAAATGGCAGAAGTCTGTAGGTCAACTTGATTCGAAAACTTCAATTTCGCTTTGCTGTCTCTTGTTTCAAGTTTACGGTATTGGTAGTTTTAGCGTGAAGTTAAATAAGCAGTGACACACGTAAGAAATTGTTCAATGAGTAAGAGACAACAACGCTATGGAAGCAGCGAAAGAACGACGCTCATCTAGTCTGCTGCCACCATTGAGTTATGAAACTTTTAACACATTCTTTGAAGCAGAAAAACAACAAAACACACATATACGACTAATATTTACAGCTACACTTCATACACACCTATACATACGACAAATATTTACAAAAAAACACACATACAATTGAACACATATTAAAATATTGGTACAACGCTGTAGATATGCAAAATGCAGATATTTGAGATACGGTAATTAAAAAGTTAAAAAAATTTTTTGGTTTGAACTAGTCATTAGGGGTGATGAAATAAATTAGAAGTTTTGATATTTGTGAATTAGATAATTCGTATAATATTTAACATATTTATGATATGGATAATTGGATATAGTTTTATATCAACCGGAATTGCATTCCAAAGTTTTGTGCTACGAAACAGTAATGAACGTCTGCAAACGTCTTGGTCGTGGCGATTTTGTTCCAGTAAACAAATTTGATGTCATTGTAGTTTGTCGTGTCATTGTACAAAACAATTCTAAAGGATTTTTTTTAGCGAATTGGTTGTGATGGCCATACAATAAAACACCCTACATGATGTTTAGCTGGTGATCGAGTTCTTAGCCCTTCCGCTGTTGACACTTCCTACCAAACTACTTACTACCCTGAAGTTAGCGACGAATCCATCCTGCTTACTGGGGAAAAAATTGGGCGCAGGCGAGCATCGAACCCGGATCTAACTATTTCTAACGATGAAACATCAAGGATCAGTTCATTTGATGACTTCGCTTTGACAGAACGTCGTAGATCTTCAAAGATGAAGCGAATTTGCAGTTTAAGGGACGTTTTAAAAGGA
This sequence comes from Trididemnum nubilum, assembly GCA_963965965.1. Classification (NCBI taxonomy): domain Eukaryota; kingdom Metazoa; phylum Chordata; class Ascidiacea; order Aplousobranchia; family Didemnidae; genus Trididemnum; species Trididemnum nubilum. The sequence goes on from OZ014469.1 coordinate 3,532,788, forward strand.
AAGAAGCGTTACTGCTGGGTTTAATTTTTTGGCTTTTCGCGGAAAAAAATTCTCAAAACTTAGGCTATTATTAAAACTTGAAAGTTGGCCTCTTCCCCGATGTAGAGCAATCATTGATAGAACTGAAATAATTTGCCGTTTATAAGGTCTGGTAGTTGCTAAAATACGTTGAAGTTTTCAACCAATTTTTCAAGTAGGTCTATAGCAGTGTCGACGTAATTACCATCAATCAATATAGTTGAGGACGGTTTGTTAAAGACTAGCAGTTGTTGTAGTGCATATTTAAGAATTTTTCCTGCTGACACCGGACAGCGTCAGACGGATTGGAGGAATCCGCATTTAGGTTGAAAGTTTTCTGTCTCTGTTTTTTTGAATTTTTGTCCGTGAGACCAGGGTCGTCGTAATAACGACATCTTTGCCATCTCGGACTACTTTGCACTTTTCTGCTTTTGCAGACTTTTGTTCCCCTAGCGCCAGCTTGATGATTTAGATTTCCGGGAAGATTTCTTTGGTTAACTAATCGCTAACTCAAAAAAAACATAAAATGATTTTCAACTGCTGTGTTTTTTAATTGTTACTCGATAACGCATCTGTAGCCTTCTTTCCTAAACAATATTGTAAATTGTTGATCGTCAATCTTCCGAAACAGTGCTCGATGACATACAGAAGTAAAATATAAAATTCCTAAACATTACAAAAGCTTTGAAAAAATCCGCAAAATATTTGTTTCCACCAAATTACTGGAGTGTTGTAATGTCAAGTCAATCAAGCACAGTACCGTATAACGAACACATTATAGCATACTTAGGTCTATATACTCTATCTCACCTAAAATGTTCTAAATTCTGTTGAATACAGCATTTTGAAAGTAAAAAAGCAAGTAGCATAGCGCCAATAAACTTTTTAGCGACACTTTACGAAGTCAATAAATTGAAAAGACAGTTTGTCGAAGAATTTGTTGACAAAAAGTTTACTCGCTTATAGCGGATTAAATAAATTTTTCCTTTGTTCCATTTAGACTGAAACTAAATAGAGTTCATAGGTTTTTCGGTTCCTTTTGTGCCTTACTATAGAGCTACAGAATGAGAACAGATTGTTTTTGTTTGCAGCAGGCTTTTATAAAGTTGAAAGTGTTGTTGTTTTATTGAAGAAAAATAAAATGCTTTGAACAATTTTAAGGATGTTTGTGACGAAATTTTTTGATTTTAAGAACCCCCCCAAAAAAAATCGATGATAAAAATGAAGCTGCAGCACTGATGTCGTGTCTGATGTGATCGACTGAAACAATTGTTACAAAAACAGTACATCGCAAAATGACTAGATAAACCAGAAACTTGTAGGGGTAAAGCGTCCAGCCATTTCCGGTAATTTACATGCAATACCTAAAATTGAAATACAATTTTTTTTTTTGCGTTGCCGTTACAAAGATATTCAACAAATTTAAAGAGATATCCCCCTAATGAAAACCCTTTGTTTGTTTTCTCAGTTTGAATTTCCAGAAAAATGGGGGGGGGGTACCAAAAAACCTTTTTGGGAGGTAACTCTGTATTAGTTGAATATTTTTGCAACCGCAGCCCCAAAATGAGAACAAAAATCCAAAAATTTTACTTCGATTTTTGCTGTTGTAAACTACCGGAATTGGCTGGATTCACCTCCTTTATCCCTATTCATATCTCTTCTAGCTGTTTCTAAGATCTAGCTAAGCTATGATCAAAGGCTAATTAAAGGTGAATTTACACAGTACCCTATCCGTTTTTTTACGTTTTTGCTTCTTGACAAAGTATGCGCTTTTTCATCCGCATTTTTATGTGTCCATATCCGCACTAACCAGACAGTCACATACTGGACAAAAGTTTTCCAAAAAATTTTTTTTGTAAAGGGGTGCAGCTCTATTTCGAAATATCGCTCTTATCGTTCACACACAAAATTTTATCTATATATAACAGTCTACTTAGTGCGGATATGGACTTATAACAATGCGGATGAAAAAGCGCATACTTTTTCAAGAAGCAAAAACGTAAAAAAAAACGAACGAAAACGTACGAAAAACGGATACTGTGTAAATTCACCTTAAGTTATAGACAGATCAAAGTGAAACAACGATTTTTGGAATGGAATATAGGCCTAGTTTAAAAAATATAGTTTTTTTTTTCATAAGCTAAATGAAGTTGACAAGTTGAATAAATGTTAAAACGCCAGTACACTCATTTAGTCTTTGCCATAACAAAGCAAAATCTAATCTTCAGCTTATTTTAATAATTTAAAGAATAAAAATGTTGTAAGGTACATTTTCTAGCTGTTGCTATAACTTTGTCCACGATTAAAGAAACCAAAAATACTAGTGACAACGTCTTTATAAATTTGAAATACAAAGTTTTCGATGAATTATTTAATAGATAATTGACTAACTTATACTGATGACTTAATAATGTGAATCTTTTTGCTCTTTGAACCGAAAAAAATTTTTTTCATTATTCTGCAGAATGAAAATATTTCTAAATTATTTTTACTTTTAGCTACAGTATGTTATACCATTACCACATCTAAATGTGCTCGCGTTTCAACATATACCTTGCTGTATTAGGTCAGTTCTCGAATGACTGGCAAACTCGACAGTGGCCAGTAAGTAACTGGAGAGTAAGTACTGTAACTCACTTCACGGCAAGAAGTTAGCCTACAGACGAGTCCAAAATACGGTTTGTGGTCTACAGGAGACTTTTACCTGGGTAGGCCTAGTTTAAATAGAGATGAAGTCTTGAAATTTGTGGAGCAGCTAATGCTTCAGGCTCAAGATGTTAATACAGTAACACCTGCGCAGAGTTTTTTAGTGAGACAGTAACTATTAATGAATTGCAGGTACCTACGTCATAGGTTTTTCCCGCCTAAACGATTGGACGTCAAAACGCCATTACTTACAAAGCATTGGACGTTACCAGTGATGGAGTACTCGAGTACCATTTTTTGAGTACTCGGAACCCCAGGTACTCGGCTGGTACTCGTACTTGAAGGTCAATGTACTCGGTCAAAAAAAGAGCCAAGTACACGAGTACATTTGGCCTTCGCTAAAAGTAATAAACAAAATGAATATTTGATAGTAAACTGCAGCCAATAAAACCTGCTAATTTATTGAGTTGGTTTTGCTTGAATCGGTGCAGACCGCAGCTGAACAAACAGCTTTTTAATGATGAGATCGAGCAAAATCAAGCGTTGGAATGTGGTAAAGTGATTGGGTCGACAGCGCATAGTATCGTTTGACAACAAACGCCTTTCTGCTGCAGAAAATGTGTGAAAGTTGCCGCAAATTTTGATTTATTTAGCAATTAAAGTTACATACCACAGAAATCGAGCCACGCGTGGTGTACATAGATGGCATCAATTGGGTTAGCATTTTACGGTTTCAGCTCAAATGTTGATAAATTATTTTCTACAGTAGATGTATTACTGTAATCTCCCAATCTCAAATAATACGGTAGTTTTACTGTGGTATTGGAAGGGGTATCCGAAAAAGCATAGAGTTTCATTTGCAGGCAATATTTTCAGTGTTAAATTTAGGTCAGATAGAGAGAGCTTAGTTGCATAGTTATTCTGTAGCTGAGTTGCAGCTGTAGCCAAAATTTTACTTTTTTTTGCAAGAAATTGATAAAATAATAAGTCTTTTGATAACGCATGTATTGTAAAATGCGTTTGAAATATTAACATGACTAAGCACTAATTAGGATTATTTTATAAAAATGGATGTTAGATCTGAAATTAAATAATAGAACAGTAAACAGGTAAATATGCAGAATAAAAATACCGCTCTAAATTACAGCTGTAGCTAGTAGCTGATATTAAATGGCAGCATTATTTTATGTTCACATTACTTAGTCACCTCCTTTGAAATGCAGCATTATTTCGAGAACATTTACTAGCCTACTACCGTACGTCATTTGCAGTTTAGTTTTACAAGTTTTAGATAGTCTTTGATTAAATGCATAGAAGGGCACAAGTCCGTTAATTGTTAATTCGCTAATTAAGAAGCTAACTTTTTCATTAAATCGTTAATCCGTTAAAAAGTTTTTTCATGTTAAAGGATTAAATTTACTTCCGCTAAGTTCTGTTAACTTCCGTGAAAGTTTTTATCGCTAATATCTTGCACCATTTACTTATCATAATGGTACGAACCAGTTGGCACTGGTAACACTTGTTGGGTATTAGCACGAGCTTTATAGAAGAAAGCAAAGGAAGGAGCTCTTTTTTGTGACAAATAGTAAGCTGCAGCCTCATATATAGATCTATTAATTATTGCTGTCCGCAATTTCCGAAGATTTTCCAATTGCAGCTTCATTAGTGCATTTGAACTTAATTTTGTCTTGAAATAATTAGATTAGACTGTAAAATATAACTTCCAAAACACAAAAAGACCACCATAGCAAAATTTTTTTCTTTACAATCAGCTCAACAACGTCAATACATGCTCTAAAAGCGAGTTAACATAAAAAAATGTATATTACACGCAAAATATTAACGAATTTACGGACTTTATTAAGTTCCGTTATTAAAGCTGAAAATAATGGATTAACGTTAACGGAAGTGTGAAGTTTGTTAACGGACTAGTGGTTAACGAAGCTAACGTTTTGCATTAACTTGCCCACCTATGATTAAATGTTAATTGAATATAACATTTAATCGCAAAAGCTCTCAAAAACTTGTTGTGGGTAATCATGTTAGGAGTAGAGGACTTTGAAAGCTTATTTGTGATTGAAAGAAGCATACCGTATACGAGGTGTCGCTATTAAATTACAAGACTGGTGACATAAAACAATTTTATTGAAGAAAAAAAAGTCGTTTTATTTTGTTTCCCCTTTGATGTATTCTCCCTTAGCATCTACACAGCGTTTCATTTGGATTTTCATAAAAAAAAAACAAACATGACAACACCCTTAACATAAAAAAAAACAATTGACATTGCCTTGAATTTTGATTTTGCTCTATTTTGCTTTTTTAATTTGAGATGAGTTTGCAGTTTTCTAATGCATGGACTGCCTCTTTGTCTCTGGGTCGTACTGGAAAGTTCATCTCTCATCAGATGTACAGTAATCACACTGTCTAAAAATTTAGGGTTTTCTTCAATTTGTTTTGAAATGTCAGCTCAAATCTCTTGGCGTTTTTTTCTTTTTGATCGCTAGTTTAAAGCTTTGAAACAACTTGTGCACAGACCTTTGTCATATGCAGATTTTTATTCAGTACTTGCCACACTGTTTCTTTGTCAATGGACATCCTCTCTGCTATCAGTCGAATACTAAGTCAACGATCTTCTCGGACAATTTTTTCACTTTCTCGGTTATTGTTAGTGGTTTTTGCATATTAGCGCGAGCTTTATAGAAGAAAGCAAAGGAAGGAGCTCTTTTTTGTGACAAATAATAAGCTGCAGCCTCATATATAGATCTATTAATTATTGCTGTCCGCAATTTCCGAAGATTTTCCAATTGCAGCTTCATTAGTGCATTTGAACTTAATTTTGTCTTGAAATAATTAGATTAGACTGTAAAAATGTAACTTCCAAAGCACAAAAAGACCACCATAGCAAAATTTTTTTCTTTACAATCAGCTCAACAACGTCAATACATGCTATAAAAGCGAGTTAACATATGGTTGAATATCGTGAACGTTCATCATCTCCAACATCAGTCCAGCCCATAGGCGTAGCCAGGGGGGGGCCCCCAATCAAAATACCACTAACGACAAAAAGTTATGACAACATAGCCTGGCGATGTTTAGTTGCAGTTTTTTTTCAGTAATTACGCACATAACAGTAATTAACAATAATATTAATGACAACAAGTGAGTCCCGGGGCCCCCAAGTAACAACCAGGGGGCCCTTACTAACAACTAGGGGGCCCTTACTAACAACTAGGGGGCCCTGGAATCCTTAACCAACAACCAGGGGGTCCGGGACCCCTAACTGAAAACCAGGGGGCCCATAACTGACGACCAGGGGCCCCAGGGCCCCTAACTAACAACCAAGGACCCTAACCAACAACCAGGGGGCCCCTTAACTGACAACCAGGGGGCCCAGGCCCCTAAACGACAACCATGGGGCCCCAGGGCTCCTAACCAACAACCAGGGGGCCCCGGAGTGCCTAACTGACGACCAGGGGGCCCCTAACTCACAACCAGGGAGCCCCAGGGCTCTAACTAACAACCAGGGGCCCCCTAATCAACAACCAGGGGGCCAAGAGCCCCCTAACCGACAACAAGGGGCCCCGGGGCCCTCCTAACTAACAACCAGGGGGCTCCAGGGCCCCTGACCAACAACCAAGGGGTCCTGGAGTCCCTAACTCATGACCAGGGGGCCCTGGGGCCCCTAACTCATGACCAGGGAGCCCCAGGGCCCCTAATTAACAACCAGGGGGCCTGGGCTCCTACCTGACAAGCAAGGGGCTATGGGGCCTCTAACTGGCAACCAGGGAGCCCAAGGGCCCCTGACTGACGACCAAGGTTCCCGGGCCAGGGGCTCCTTAATGCAAATTTTTAACAATTTATATGCAAAACCTGTGAGAAATCTAAGAGTTTTGACCCAAAAGTTGCCACCCCAGGCCCTCGTTTAACATTATTATGAACTTAATTATTTAATGCTGAAGTATTGCAAGATGCAATGTTTGTTACTTCCCCCTATAAACCAAATCACTTACAATTAAAATTTTACACCATAATGCAAGATTCTAAGCGTGTTTTGGGATTTAATTGCAAAAAGAGGATTGAACAACTAAATTTTTTCGATTGGCTTTGAAATGTTAAAAATCTAGTTCTTTGAAATGGCTCTGAACTCGTGCGAAATGTAATTCAATGGGATTTATTGATAAATAGTTTTTTTTCCAAAAACTTACAAAAATCGCCCAGCGGCTGGGGACTTTGCCTGCAGACCTCCATAGCCATCGGCGGCTGGGGGCTCTGCCCCCAGACCCCCATCTCTGATACGTTTGAGTACACTAGCTTATTCAACACGTCTTCCAAGTTAGACTTTTACACTTTTCAACAATTAGTTTTCGCCCTCTCCCTTTACCAAAATTCTGGCAAAGTGCCATCAGGCTACGGCTTCAGATCTTCCATTCTACGATATCTTTGCCCCACAAAAAATTACTTTTTCGAAAATTTCTGATGACGTCATTGCGTGTGATTTGTGGTTTGGGCCCCCCAATCAAAAATCCTGGCTACGCCTATGGTTTGGCCTTCATGAAATCTTTTGTGCCATTCAAAAACGCGGGTTCTTGACATGCATTCTTTGCCGTAAACTTCCATCAAAGCTTGAATTTTACCAAAAATTTCAAGTTAATTCTTTGCTCAGTTTTAGAGTTAAACATTTTTCTGCGGCTGCAACAGAACTTCTTGCAACAATGAGCAATTTGCTGCTTCTGCAAGCCAAGGTTTTTTACGACGCGCAAAAAAACGTGCACTTGCTTTCAACGTCAAGGTACCTAATTTGTTTAAAATATAACAGTAATTTTGCGTGTAACTTAGCAGATTGTCGCCTGCAGTTGTGCGCCTTCTTAACATCCCACTCACTGAAAAAAAAGGTATTCGTTTATGTTTTTGCGACAAATTTTGAGCTGTTACAACTTAAAAAAATTTTTTTCTAAACTTGTAAAAGTACTTTTACTCGTACTCAAACTTTTTTACGGTACTCGTACTCGAGTACATTTTTTAATATCAGTACTTGAAGTTTTTTGCGGTACTCGTACGCGGAAGTTGAGTACTCGACTCCATCACTGGATGTTAGCGTAAATCATTGTATAATTCCTTAAGTGGGCATATTTAAACATTTTAATTGTAAAGTAATACTTTTGTAGATACCCAGGCCTTAATTGAAAGTTACCAAGAGCGATTTAAGCAGGTTACAAAACTCAGCGGGTCTAGAAAGTTTTGCCTTTTGTGAATTCTCATTGTCTATTACCTGCAATTGCCAACTTTGACCGGTTTTTAGCTTTGGTTCTCATGGTAAATTCAGCCATATACTAAAATACTTAAAATTCTACATCACAGCAGTAACACACGGCAGATTAATGTTTAGTTTAAGCACTATTTATGAATAATATTTAACATAACTAACTCAAGTCGAAATAAATGCAAATTAAGGCTTGATCAAAGTAACACTGAGACCTGTTAAATCATTAGTTTAAAATTTAAATGACAGACAACTCTACAAAATATTTCAATGAAAACAATTGCTTATACGTTTTAACTCCTATAGCAATCAATAACCATAGCGGTAAGCTGCTAATGAAAACGTGAAATGCAAAAATTCACCAAGATCCTGCAAAATAGACTAATGAAATCACAAAGTTTCAAAACGCGCTAATTTTTTTTGCAAATGCAACAGATACAACTGTTCCATTACAGCGCCATTAATAGTAAGCCTCGAGTTTTGTAACAGAAACTAGCTACCACCATCTATACTACATGATTCTAATGGGTTACTTAACAATAAGCCAGATTTACGTCACAAAAAATAAGCAAACAAAAACCAAATTCTTACTATTTTAAATCTTTTTCAGTTTTTACCAGTTTTTATCCAGTATTTAACTTTAATGTTTCAAAGAATCTACTCGTTTAGAGCCTTAAATACGCTCTACATCTTTGCTGACAGTGTTTTTGCATGCATTTACGTAGCGCTGATCTGCGATTTTGATGTCCAGCTATTGGGCTAGCTATGTGATGATGTCACGTGCAATCCATCAATACTGGTAATTTAGCAAATTTAAAACAATGAAGCAAAAGTAAGAGGCTTGGCAAATGTTCCATTTGCGCAAAGATTTTGAAATAAAGCATAAAAAAAACTTGCCTAACCCTAATCTTAGCCCTAACTCTGTAACCCAAAGCCTAACCTAAACCCTAACCCAAACCCTAAGTGTAATCATCAAAAAAAAATTTCTGAAAACGAGTGATGTCACTGTAGTCTTTGTTTATTTAACCGCGCATGTTCCATTTGCCAAGTCCAGAGTCACTTCGGAGGCAAAATTGCAGGTTATTTTAGGTTACGTACCAGTAGGCCTACTTGTTGAACGTTGTTGGAAGCAAATTATTGCCAGTGGCAGAGTGGACACCAAATTGTAAGAGTAAGGAAAAGAAAGTAAACTAGGAAGTGTGACACTTCAAGAGGAGCTGTAAGTGGAAGCATTAAAAAATTGCCTTGAGCTTTCACTCCCTGATGTCTATTAATATTATGCAATACTACAGTGTGCTTACTTAACTCTTACGAACCTTAACTCTAATGTAATGCAAGGTTTTGGAACGAACCTTAACTCTAATGCAAGGTTTTGGAGTAGGTAGGTAGAGTCTGTAGCAGTGGTCCGGTTTCGAATATCAAATTGCTGCAGCACCGGCAACCTGTTATATTCAGTATTGCTTTTTTCTCATTGATTTGACTTAAATACCGCACTTTGGTGCATCAAATGCAAAGCTCTGGTATTGTAGTGGTAAACGCACTAACCTGTCAAGGGTAGGTTTCGGGGTTCTGTTCCCGCTGAATGCTCTTGGCAAGTATTGGGATTAGGTACAATTGCGATAGATTATTTTTTTCTCTTTAGAATCTTGCATTAGAGTTAGGGTTCGGGCAGTGATGCCAGCTAGAGAGATAGTAAATTGAAGTGTGAAGAAGAAACGACCAGTGCAGCAGCGATTTCATGTTGGAAACCAGTGCCGGTGCTCTAGACACTGCTTTTGAAGTAAAAGAATCTGAAGAATGCAGCACAAATTGACCTGATCATGAGACTTGCGAGGCGTGTTCAGCGCAAATCAAACCTGACCACACTGCAAAGGGGCGATGTCTGAAAGTATCAAAGTGTTGTATTTAACTTGAATTAATGAGAAGAAAGCAATAGATCGTAACGACCGGTCCAGCAGTTTTTTTATATTAGAAACCGGACCTGTGCAGCAGCTTTTTCATATTGGAAACCGGACCAATGCTCTAGACACTACTTTAATATATTACTGTTTTATTTCCAAATCCTATTAGCTGAGAAAATGCCACGTTGAGATTTGCTTCTTGAGAGATTTGAATCTCAAGGATTTGAATTTTTTTTTTGTACAACTTTAAGTGTGTAAAGTGATACAAATATATATAAAACTCATAATTTCATAAACTATTCAAAAAAATTTTGCGATTATTGAAGCATTGCTTCAGACCTCCTCATTAAAGCCAAGATTTGTTCTTTACAGCAGATGCATTTAAAGCATTTTTATCATGAACACTTGAAAATTTGTTTCTAAACCCCGATAAGTAATTGCTTCTTTAAATTTCTGGCTGAACGATTAGAAAAAGTAGTACCAGCTGAAATGTATGACCATGTCAGATGTGATTGGGCATTTCAGTTTTGGGCTGCTCCTGATCCAAATTCCTTGGATGAAAAATTAACTGCTGCATTTTTTCGACCATATGGCGCACTTAAAATACTGAAAACCTCAAAAAAACTAACGGTGCACCTTATACTCAGCTGATCTTAGATTGTGTGATATTCTTTTTCTCTAGACAATTTGATTTGGAGCTTTTACAGTTTTTAGAGTTTTTCAAGTTACATTTTATTTATTGCAGCTTGTATTTCAGTGTGCTTTATACAAGGAAATGATATTAATGAAAGTCTTTATTGATAGGTCCGCCTTATCAGTTATAGTCCGAAAAATGCAGTACAAGTTTTAGTGCTATATAATGTTTTTAGAATGATGATAACATAAACCACTTAATTTTGACATCTTTGAAAATAATGGTTTGCCACAAAGTTATCAAGTCGAAAAATTTTAGGCAAAAATATGACGTCAAGTGATGGAATTGGAAGCGATACCAGTACACAAACGGAATCTTCCTATTACCTGGTTGTAATCCCAAAGTTACAACTTAAACAAGATGCAACTGGCCTTGATTATTTTTGAAAAGGATTTGTTTATTTCAACACAAATTTTTATTTACTTGTATATTCTTTCTGATGCAAATCTTACCCAATCTTAATTTCTTACTTTAAATAAAACTACCGGTAACTTCAGATTTTATCCAAACCATAAGTTGTAACTCAAACTGTAATCTTAACCCTTTAAAAACCAAATAAGAAATGTGCAGACAACTATTCTTCATTTTTGTTTCATTGTCTTTAATGGAAAATGTTAAGATGAACTTTCACTCTGTTGTTACTAGTGTAATAAGTTTTTCTGTTGCTACAATGCTTGGTTGTTGTTTTTTTGTCAATAGGGCTTTTTATTAAATGCTTGCTTTAAAGATCAAGCGACAAGAAAAATGCTCCACAAAGGTTATTGTTACATAGTATATGCGTAAACTAAAAAGTTTTGAAAATTTTGCAAAAATTTATGTAAGATTGGCAGAGTTATTAAGCTTTGAAAAGTGCAATTTGCAAAACTTGTCTAGCTGTCGAATGACGTCATTCTCGAACTAACTGTCAAAACTACATTCTGTGTAAACAGCGGGAGTGTGTTTCCGTGCTATAGAAATTACCTATTCACTATCCAGGTAATGAGCTTAGTAGCAGTTGTTATTCGAGAAAACGAATTCCTTGCCAAATTTATTAATCAGAACTGTTGGTTGTGTGAGTCCGTACAGTAAATTTATGGTAGCAGTTGTCTATAAATTAATAAGCTTAGTTAATAGCAGTGATATACAAGAAATCGTATTTCTTGCTCAGTTTTATTAATCAAAACTGTTTGTTGTGCGAGTTCATACAGTAAATTTAAGGTAGCGGTTACTGCATCTGCTATTTCTGTCGAGTAGGTTCGCGGATTACCTGAACTGGTTGCGGTTACTGATTTGGGTCCAATTTGAGTAGATGGCCAGCTCTGTCAGTTACTAATACTCAGTACTGAAATTGTAAAATTTTGCGTGGGGGGACGCTTTTTCAGCGTTGACTAAACCTCAGAGAAGAACAGGCCTTGTAGCCAGGATTTTGCAAAGGAGGGGGCTTTTTTGGAAGGTTGATCCGTAAACAAATTTAACCCAAATTTTCATTGTTCCTGAATTGGATTGAGGCGATTTTTCAGTGAAAATTAGGTGATCTCCAAAAAAAAAAAAGAACTTTGCCGAAATTCGAAGGCTTTTTCTGGCCGTGATCAAAAATTTTAGCGGTTTTTCCGGCCAAAAACAGTGACTTTTTCCTCCCATAAATAGCGCACAAATCTTGATGGGGGGATGCCTAAATCTCTATGAGGGGATGCTCAATTTCAATGGGAGGATGCTCAATCTCGATGGGGGAACACGTCCCCCCCATCCTCCCTACAATTTAAGTACTGCTAATACTGGTCACTAGGTCAGTGGTTAGCTTTTAGCCTAGGATACTAAATGTTTTGTAAACCATGATGAACTCTGAACAAATAGGACTAAGGCAAAGAAATACAATATAATTTTCAATAACCTAGTCTGTGCTTTAACAGTTTGTACTGTTGCTCCCTTTGAACTGAACTGCAATAGTAATAATAATAATAATTGCAATTTATATCCCCCTTGAGATAACACCAACAATAAACAAGTGTCAACGCATCTGACTAAGGGGCCATAGTAACATTCAAATAGCTTTACAGAAATAAAATTAATACACCACAGTGTACTAATCCTACAGCAATAAGCAGCAAAATACTGGCATGAAACCAGTAGTGTAGCCAGTGGGGGCTGTAGCCCCTCTAATTGGCCTGTCTACCAAAATGCAGAATAAGAAAAATACCACGTTTTTAGCACTTCTGAGACTGTTTTTTGGACTGGAATGGAATAAAAAGTGATTTACAGCCAGGGGTGTCGATCTTTGTTAAGCATTGGGAAGGATAATTTGCAATTTTACCCCAATTTTACCTTGTTTTCAACATTGGGGGGATCCTCGACCACAATTTTGTTCGGGTAAGCAAATTAAGTGAAGACCAAAAAAAAAGAAAGGTCTTCACCGTAATTGGAAGACTTTTTTTTCCTCGAATTCAAGTGAGGACCAAAAAAAAGGTCTTCACCAAAATTGGAAGACTTTTTCTCCTCGGATTCAAGTGAAGACCAGCACTCAAATGCAGGCCAAAGTCAAATTATTGGGGGGGGGGGGGTATGGTGGTAGACCATACTCAAATTATTGGGGAGGATACAGTTAAATTACTGTATATCAAATTACTGTGGGGAAGATATATCCCCCATCCCCCCAGGTTTTGGCACCCATGTTTACAGCATTTTTTAAAGCATAAATTTAGGGGGAGGGGGCTAATTTGTCAAAAATAAAACTCACAAATCAATAAAAGCTTTGAAAAATGGCCAAAAATAAGTAATCAGATTTTATCGCTATTGTAAAAATGCTAAACATAGGTTTCATCAAGAAACATATTCCAAACTTAGGAATAGGGTGGGGGGGGGGGGGCTATTCAGTAGTACTTAATTACCAATCACTTGCCTCAAAATTTTTTTCATTAGTTCCTTCCCTTCCCGGTTATTTTTCTTTATAAAATATAAACGAAATAGGTTACTTCATGTTAGTTTTTTTGAACTATAAAATTTTATGACTTACCTGCATGTAAACAAAAGAGCAAAAATTTTACCATTAAAGCACCTCCCACATAACCCATTTACGTAAACAGTTTAATCAAGTTTGCACTGCCAATTTTTATGCCACGTTTCAAAAACGTTTATTTATATCAAAATATTCCTAAAATTAAGTTATTTTTGCAAAAAAATGCAAAATTTTCAAGCGCTGGGAGGTCTGCCCCCAGACCCCCGAAACAGCCCCCCATTGCGAATTTCTGGCTATGTGCCTGCATTACACACAGTGCTAATATCTTCAAAGGTTAAATTCAAATAATATGCTTTTGGAGGTTGCTTGAAAAGATACAAAGTTTCATTTTCACGCTAAGATAGTGGCAACGAGTTCCATACCTTGGGTGATGCATACCAAAACATAGACTGGGATCTAGCGAAGTTTAAGCTAGTTACCGCTTGAAGCAGCCAATTATCATCATTAACACGCAAGGTATATCTTGCCGAAACAGAATGAGAGTTGAATAATTTTTTCAAATATGTACGAACATAGCCATGCAGTCACACTTGTGTGCTCGAATTTTGTTTTTAATCATGTCTACAGAAGAATCTCTATCAAAAGAAAAATAACACTGCACATCATCAGCATATGAACGCACACAAAAACATTTCCTTTCATCTATCACAGTTAACAGCTAATAAGCGAATAGCTGACTACTGAGGAATACAAAAGCCCACCCATGTTAATGATGGTAAACCTACGAGAAGGCTGTAGTTCGCATATGACGTCATTCACTGTATAGATTCAAATCGTTGTTTTGAGTTTTTTCTACATCAAAACGACTTTTTAACAACTACAACACTCGAAATATTGTTGCTAAAGAACTTTTTTTGACGTAGCAATTAAAACCAAAATAGCAAATTTTTCTTGGCACTTGATCTTTAAGTATTGGTATTCACTCTCAGCATATGACCTAAATTGTTTGGTAGTGTACCGTATTTTTATGCAATATTTGATTATGTAATTTTTGCTGAGTACACTTGCAATATGAGCGCTTATCAGTGCACGTCTGACTCTGTTGAAAAAGATGAAGCATATAAATTGATGCTGGACAATGTTGGCCAAGGACTAAGCATGGAAATGCTAGAATCACTCAAATATCAATGCCTTGATCATATTGGTAGTGGACGATTAGAAAAAATCAAGGCCTTTGATGAACTATTTCTTGTTCTCGAACAACGAGATGTGATTTGCGCTGAAAATGTGGATTTTTTAATTTTATGTTTGGAAAATATTGCTCAGACTGATTTGCTTACAGTTGTGCAGCAATACAAGGATGAATGGCTGAATACAGATGAAGAAACACTTAAAGCATATAATGATCTTGATCAAGGGAGCGAGAGCAAAATGTCAAAACATCAGAGTTCAAACAGCTCAACAAACAATGCGACACCAAGTCAAATACAAAGTGATGCTGTACCTTTCGAAACTGATGGCTTTGCTCATGGTGATGGTATGCTTGCTCCTGCTGCTCCCCTTGACCCTTCCCATGAAAGCGTTATATATTTTGTGTCAAATCGGTTGTCAGCCGATTGGCAGATGACTGCTCGTCACCTTGGCATTTCAGATGACGCTATATCTGCGGCTCAGTATAACTGGCCAAGAGATTTAAGAAAACAAATTTATGAAACATTTGCTCAGTTTTCCAGGTTTGTTTGTTGCAATGAAGATGTTGGCTGTATAACATGTCGCAAACTGTAATTTGCTTAAAATTTCTTATTTACCAGTACTTTTTTACTACTTCTCACTCGCTACTCAAATTGTTTCTCAAAAACTAACCCCATACCTTAACCTTAAGCCTTTAAAAAGCACTATGAATATGTGCTGGAAAAAATTCCTCATTTTTGATTTCTTTGTCCTCGACTGAAAATTTTTCGATGAAATAGGTTTTTTTCTGTTTGGATTTCAATGAAAATATTTTTTCAGTCTACCCGAATAGGCATCGTTTTTTTCCAAGGACACAACAGCACATTGCTTATTCGAGAATAAAATCAGCAACTTTTTTATCATTACCGTTTTTGTTTTTTTTTTCAAACCCTAAAGCACACTTAAAATACTCAATTAATGTTAAATTGAACTAGTGTTCCCACTAGGTCGATTTTTTACGCATTCGTAGGAGCAGGGGCAAATAATTTTTGGCAATATGGTAAACATAGCTTTAGAAAACTCAACAAATTAGTGGAAATACGTCATTTGGTATATTTTAATACTCGATTGGTTTGAAAATTACGGCACATAAACGTCTTTTTAGGGCTTTGGGCACAATTGTTTCAAGAAAATTTGGGCACTTGTCAATTAGCCTTAAAAGTTAGAGGGAACATTGAATCGAACATGCGCCTTATTCATGGGTCAGGTTATACTCTTTTTTCATGTTTTAATTCAGAGTTATTTTGAACTTGGTTACAATGTTTAGAGCTTTGTAAGTTTCAATTAATTTTGTGCACCTTTTATTTCAGTGTGTCTTATGTAAGGAGATAAAAGTCAATGAAAGCCATTTATTGATATTGCATCTTATAGTTAGGTGTGCCTTATAAACCAAAAATATGCTATCTTAATGCTTGTTCAAACTGAGCAATGCTGGTAACGCATAACAATGGTTTATGTTTTCAGGAATGGTGGCTCTATTTCGAAAGAAAATTTCGTGCAAGCATTGAGTGTGAGTGGAAGAAATGACCTTGCTCAGGAACTGGAGACCATGGATCTGTGATTTGTGATTCTAACGTAAGATGTTGGCATTATATTTTGATTTTGTTCAAGCAACGACTGTATTTGGCAACTTGATCCAGTTCTGACTTTAAAAGGCTTTGTGGTGTGGTTTGGTAACTCTTCAGGTACTTTCATTTATGTGTATGAACCCGGCGCTTTGTGAACATCTCACTACAAATCAACACAAAGCACCTGTCAGGTGAGGCCACCTTCCACTGTTTGGTGTTGCTTCTTAGATTTCGATGAGTTTGCTTGTGCCCAAACAATCAGTCCTTTTTTTTAAAGTAAATTATGATAAAATTAAAATAATTTGGCATAAGACAATGCCGTGAAATAATTAAGAATAAATCGAAAAACACTGATTTGCAGATCAAAAATGGTTTAATTTAAAGGTTACATCATAATGACATTAATAGCTACCATTAAGAAAATAAGAAAATATTACTAGGATGCAAAATGCGTAGCGTTTGTATCATGATCAAGTGTCATTGATCCTGTAATCATGTCATGTTGCTGTAAACATATCATTCCACTATCTTGCCACCTTCCTTAATCATCAATACTTCAGCAAGGTATTTTCTGTAGTGACATTGTTATATAGTTTATCTTTGATATTTTCATTGTCTATTACTAAAACTAGCGATATTTTACGAGTAGCTTTGTGCTCTCCTCTTATATCAAAATTAAACAATCTGACATGTGGCACACTTTTATATCAGATACACAGTATACATACCGGTATATCAGTTGGATTGTCGCTATTAAGTGCGGCTATTTATGCACCGAGACTATTTGGTACCACGGCTTTTAAAGGGCATTCAAGTATTTATTTTCACAGTTGACTAAAATGTTGGAAAACGTCTAAAATGCATTATTACCAAATTTAAACTTCGGTTTTCAAGTCTTGCCGTTTTCAAGATAATAGCAGCGTAAAGTTAACAATTTTCTTTTTACCCCAGTGTTGCCATTTTTCCAGTATTGTGACAGAAGGATAACTTTTAAAAGGTTGCTTGAATTACTTAATAAAACCCAGCTAATTTACAATTCTGATCCTTTACTTTGTTTTGCAACAACACTGGCGAAAACATTTAATAAGAGTTGCAAACATGCAGTAATTTTTTAAAATTTTGGTTGTGGTTTGCAACCCAAGCAAATTTCTAAGGCAAAATCGAAATTGTCATATCGTAGAAAGGAATGGAAGGTCGTAGAAAGCTCAAATTTGGTGAAGTTAGTCTTCAGATGTGTTAAAATTTTTCGAAAAAATACTGGGCAAAAAAAATTCCAACTTGAATGCTCTTTTGAGGCACCAAAGCCAGGTTTTTAAGTTTTCAAAAATAGTATGAAGTTTTTTTTCTACTTTCAAAAATTCAACAATTTTTTTTCAAAAATTTTTCATCATACGTATATGCATCAGATATTTTACATCATACATACACATTTTTTATTTTTTTATTTATTTTTGCTTATGTACATTAATTTTTCTATCAAGTACTAGGTAGCAAAGAATTGGAAAATCAAATTATTTAATCACCAACATTTGCTTAATTAATGGTCTAAACTTTAAACGGTCATTTTTTCATTTTCCAAAAGCTTTGACAAAATCAAAAAGCTCGATCTAAAGTCGCTTTTAATTGTTTGTTGTGCATGACATCGGGAGGCACCACTACGGTATTTAAAGTGAATTCGCGAGAGTAGCAAATAAAATGGTTGTCATCGTTATAAAAACCACTATGCGCTATAATTGATTCGAGTTCCTACAATCTTCTACTGGTACCATTTTCCTACGCACCGGCTCGCTACCAAAGAATGGGTGAATCGGAGACGATATATGCGTTACCACAGGTAATACATGAATGTAAAATATCACTTCACCTGTATTACAATAAACACAAGTTGGGTTAAAAATACGTTCGACGCAGGCAACCAGGCACGTGCAAGACTCGCACCTGCGCACTCTCTCATCATCGACGCAGGCAACGTGATCATGATGGGGTTGAACCAAGATAATGAGATATTTTGTAATTGTAATTAACCGATCAGTGGTCGAGTGGATAGAGCGTCTGCTACTGAAGCGGTAGACTCGGGTTCGATTCCCAGTCGGGTCAAACCAAAGACTATAAAAATTGGTATTCACAGCTTCCCTGCTTGACGTTCAGCAATTAAAGGGACAGTGTGAAGCCTCCGCCGTGTGTGGTAGACAGGTGGGCAGGTGGCAGCTTGACTCGAAGACCGAAAGGTCCCTTCGCTGTCTCCTGGCCAAGGCAACTTGGTGAATAAAATGTAATTACAATTACAAATTACATGTGGAAGACAACTTAGAGCGTGTTGACTAGGTTTTAGGACCCCAGCAATTGTGGCATCGAAACAAATCAAAGAAGATTTTTTTTTTTGGATTATTATTTTGTCACGACGTGACCGGAGCAAATTTGGCCAACGCCGTACTGGCATCGGAGTCCGCCTCTGTGACAATTGATATCAGCGGTGGTAGACCCTTCTCATAGAAGTAACAGCAATCCTAACTAAGGTCCTTTCTTGCGAGTGTTGGTGGTTCGTTGTTGAGAATGCATTATGCCGATGCTGGACCAACATTCAATCAACGTTGACTGATAAAAAAAAAATAGGCCAGAGTCATTGAACAATTGAAAAAATTAGAAAAAAACTTTCTACTACAATAATTACGGCTTTTGCTGAGATGTTGTCAAAATTGCCAACGTTTTTCCAACCCTGACAACAGATGGCCAACGTTGACCCGATCTTACATGATTGGTGGGTTGGAAAGATTTTGACGCACTTCCGTTTAGTTTGGTATTGTTCGCAAAGCGTTTTTCCCTGGGTCGAAGGGGAAAAAGAATTGCGATTATCTTATGATTTCTTGGCCGAAGAGAATCAAAATTGGTGCGAAAAAATTCTAAAAAATTGCCAAAGTTGTTTCACCAGGGTTTCACAGTAAAGTTTTTTTTTTAATGTCCTGTATGCCCTTTAAAATCCATCCAATTTTTCATATAATGCGTCAAACCTAGTCGTATTATTTTGCAAGATTGCTAGAATTTTATTGAACTGGCGTTTCATTGTGAACTGATTTATAAGCTGCAATGGCAACGCTTGTACTTTTTACTCAGAAGCTGCAGATTTTTCTAAGCACGTCTGTCTTCCATGACTGACTGAACAAACTGACTACCATACTATCTGGCTCTAAGTTTGGCTGTAACATTATGATAACCATTAGTCCATTAGGTTTAAGTTTAGAAAGGGACTAATCAATGTTATGTTAGGTAACACTAATAAAGAAAATAAGCAAAGAGTGGACGCTCAATTGCTCTTTATTTTTCATTGAGTTTGGGTTAGAATTATGGATAAGGTTAGAACTACGGTTAGAGATAAGCGCTCACTAAAACCAACTCTAGCGTAGAAATAGGAAGGATTAGCCTTAGCAATTACTTCGATAGCTTGTGTTATCATACTGACTAGTCGACCAATATAAAAACTTTTTGAGAAATCAAACAATATTTTAATTGCTGTCCGTATAAACAGGTCTGGATATTAATTCTATTACGGTGTTATAAATTATCTTAACAATATTACCAACTGGACTAATAGCATCGCTGAGTTGCCCCATGAATGGTTTCCTTCTTATTTCGTCACAATCATTTTTCTGCAAACTCTGAACCAAATCAAGAAACAGGTTTAGTTGAATAATTTTAAGTGGCAAATAGTAGGAACGGTTGAGGCAAAGATGAACAAGAAGAGATTCGCTTTCAGTGTCTAAAGAATGCAATGCATTTGATAACTGGTTTACGATAATGTTGTTACAAAACGGAATGGTTTTGAGCTTGTTGAATTTTGGGAAGTTTTGGCCACGAGGGGCTACAACAGGGGTGTCCAATTTTTTTTAGTCACGGGCCAGATTTGCTGTTTCAAAATTTAGTTTGTGGTATTCTTCAAAAAAAGGTCTTCTGATGGATGTAGTGTTCTCCAAAGAACAAATAAAAGAAAATAAATAAATAAGGACTCGTATCTGTAGCTCACAATATCGTGCCAGCGCGTAAGGATCAATTAACCAACCAATCTCAAAGTTTAATGAGCCACTTTGAAACCTTTGGCGGTCCACAAGTGGCCCGCGGGCCGCGTGTTGGACGTTCCTAAGCTAGAAGGTCTTCGCTTGCGACTGGTTTAACTAAAGCTGTTAAAACCGAAAATTCTGAGTCCCAATAAACTTAATATATTGACAGAAAAAGTTAAATAGAATAACAAACCAGGCGACAAAATTTTACTGAGAATGAAATGGTTTCCTTTTCTGCAAAACTGAACAAAAATCCCAAATGAAGGTGAGGAACAAAAAGTAATTACGAGTTGCCAACTAGCTGAAAAAACGATGGATTTTGATAACAAATTGCCAATGGCCTTAAATTTGTTGTGAAAAGATGTGCATTGTGCAAACGTAAAAAGGTCAACTAAAGTTAGCAACAGCACAAGATCTGCAATTTTCAAGAATTAAAGAAAATGAGACCAAATCCAGGGCTCGCTAACAAAAAAATGACACCTATAAACACAGCCTTTCGTATGTTCGAATTATCTGCTGTTTTGAGTTTTGATGCAGTCGGGTACTCTTTCTTTCTCAGCTCCATTTATTCTTTGTTGCGGTGCGGAGAAGTTATGCCGACCTTTTTTTGATTCTTTTCCATTACATGCTGCACTAAATGTTCGTTTTTAAAGCAATTTTAAAACTTTGCGTACATCGGCGTTTATAATGTGCCGCATCTATCTTACATCATTTTCCATTGCATTATTTTCCACGTGGTTTGCAATTGACATACTGCGGGTTTGGTGCTTTTCTCAAGTTGATCGAAGCTGAAAGTTATCCTTTCGTAATTTTTCTGCAACTCTGTTTGTCTCATTGCAGCAGCTGAAGCAAATCGGATAGATTTAAAGAGAAATTGTAAAGGAATAAACTATCCCATCCATTTAATGCAGAATAGATCGCTTCCGCCTTGACCTTATTGCTAATTTTTTTGTCTTGCCACCGATCACCTATTATCGGTTTATTGTATTTAAATGTTGATTAACAAACGTATTTTGGGAAAAGTAACATAAAATACGTATTGAAGATGATGGTGCCGTGCCGTCTGTCAGCTTCATGAAAATCAGTCATCAGAAAAAGTTTTTTTTAGCACTTAAAAGGTGACTTCATTGAAATATTCACTAGCTTTCGTCAACACAAGTTCACTTCGTTAGTTGAAACATGTGTTGACGAAAGCTTGAAAGACACACGTTTCACCTGACGAAGTCAACTTGTGTTGACGAAACTCGTAAATATTTCGAAAAAGCCACCTTAAAAAAGCCAAAAAAAAAACCTTTCTGCTTATTTTATCAGAAAAAGAATAATTATTAAAAGTACATCATTCGTTAACGTATTTATATTTTTAACAATGCTTTATGAAAGGCATTTATTTTTTAATTGGTGTGTAAGAATGGATCGTTGTGGTGGTCAGCCTGACAAAAGACTTGCAAACAGAACCCCCCAAAAAAGGTGCGTAGCGTTAGTGGTGTTAGACAGAAACAGAATGCCTGGTTCATATACATGGATGAATTCCAGATTTTGTGCTTTTAATTTTCGTGCTTGTTCTTGCGCTCTTATTGTCTATGCCATACGCCAGTTTCGAAAAATACAACATGCCAGTTCGAGAATCGAACCCGGAGCGTACAAACTTAACCCGATGTTCTACCAACTCAACTCAGCATTTTTTGCGGCTCGTTATATTTTGTTAACGTACGAGCTGTGGTTGATCGGATTAGCGGTTTTTTGTTGATTTAAGTTTTCTGCAATTGATTTGTTTTCATGTTATCAACCATTCTGTTTCACCTGCAAAAATACTGTTGTTTACCGCGTTTCAATGGGCCATCATGAATGATCTTCATGAATTCCGTAGCACATAATTTTATTGCCCTAAAAAGTTTGTCGTATACAGCTTAACCATTCATTAGTGGGACTTCTAGACAGAGCTGTTCTACTAATTGTATTAGCTCAGAATCGCTTCATATGCTGGCGCTTAATGCCGAGAAGTCGGCGCCGTGGCCGAATGTGTAAAGGCATTGTTTTTACGACGACCCTAATCGCACGATTTGAGTTTAACCCGTACCCTGGTCACGCTGTTGCGTCCTTGGATAAGACGCTTTACAGTGATTTATATATCTATGCTTGGTGGCTTCGAACAAGCAGCAAATTCAGTGAAGAGTTCAAAGAAATTTACTGGAAGATTGGATCACAGGAAACTGTTAAGCAGGTGCGAATTCCACCAATCACGAAGTAGCCGTTGCAATGAAAAGTGCGCGGAATGTCCAATCATTAGCGTCTGACGGTGTCTTGTGACAGGAGGATAAATATGCAATACAGCACCAATAAGGTGTACAGCGATATTTTGGCAAAATTTGTAGATGTCGAAGCATGTGCTTTAAAATCTGCAACGTTCCACGACGTTAAAAGCGTACCAAAGGGCATTGTATTTTGGTGAAACATACAATGCGGCTCGATGTCTGTTCTTTGATCAATTTCTACAGGGTAGTATTTTTGTTTCCAGTTTAAGAGCTGCGTGGTTTGGCCTTCAATTTTGTGGAGCATTTGCGTGGCTTTGTTTTACTTTTTGTTTAGCGCGCAGATTTTATGGTTTCAAGATCACCCGTGGTTGCTTCCGAACCTGTTTCCTATTTTGGAAAGCTGTGACAGTCATTTTTACGTCTTTGCTTTCAGAAGTTTAATAGTAGTGACGCTCGCCAAATTTTAATAATGCATATACAGAAATAAGTTATAATACACGTTATATTCTCGAAGGTGTAGGCTAAATTTTTTTGGAAATATTTCTTTGACTTCCTGTACTTGTTTTCGTATTTGCCATATTGTGCGTTAAATTGCGCTTTTGTGTTACTTTTTTTGAGATTGCGTTTACACAAGACGCAAAGCAACGCGAAGCTAAAGTAGGCACCCTTTGCGAGTGGTCGCTCACGTCACTTACAAAAAATGGTCAACAATTTTGTGTAAATGAAGTAAAGCAACCACTCGCAACCTTTCGCAAGTTATCAATAATATCAAATTTTAATTGCTTTTCGTCCCGTCTAAACGCACCTTAAATCTCACACTTACACTTTGAGGAAGCCATCAAACCATAACCTGATAAAAAAGACCAAACACAAAAGCCAGCAGAGACATCTCAGAAGACCAAATTTGCATCCCCAATCCTCTTCAATCAAAGTTTAAAACTTGATCGTAATATTTCGGTCTCCTGTCATATGGCCATCGCGAAATAATAGTGTGGAATTAGCGTATGGGCTATTTCACCGGAAAATTTTGATTTAAAATACTAGACTATTCAATATTCATCCCTGCATTGTTCAGATAAATTGCAAAAACTACTTTAAATTTTTCCGGTGAAATTAATCAATTACAAGGGCTTTCAGGTCGAAACTTTTTTGCTGTTTTGTTGCTCATGAAGACTAACTCCACCAAATTGGAGCTTTTTGCGACCTTCCGTTCCCGAGATACAACGGATTAGATTTCCCCTTAGTAATTTTGCCAGTGCTGCCAATTAGAAACAAAATTTCCCAAAAGTTACTGTATACTTCTGATTCCAAATGAATGTTTTGCGGCGGAGTAAAAATTCAAAACTGTAAAATGAGCTGCTTTTTAAGCCAGCTTTCCTGAAGTTAATTTTTAGTTTTAATTTTGATCTACAAAATCTTGAAAACGGCACGACGTAGAAAGTTTAAATTATGGTGAGAATGCAGTTCAGGCTCTTTCTAAACTTTTGGTCAAAAGTTAAAAAAAAATCGACTTGAATGCTCTTTTAAGCTTGTTGTTTTCGATATTACTGATTTTTATTTGGTTCGGAGCTTTTTCTTGGTTTATCGTAGCCACAAACTACTAGCGGGCAAAATGCATTTGGTTGAAACAAACTGGTTACGCTCATACGCCAAGCGCCTTGGAGGCCTGAAAAAAATTCATTTCGGTTTACTGTACTGCAGGGTCGGCAACCTTTTTTATACTGCGGACCGGTTAAAAAGTGAAAAATTTTCGCGGACCGGTTAAAAACTGAGAAATTTTCGCGGACCGGCTTTCAAAAATGAACAAACGTTTAGCAATGTACTATACTTCCAGTAAACCAAAATTATTTCATCACAAGATGTTAAAACTCGTGTAATCAAATCTTTTTGTCATAAAATGTCCAAACGCAGTTGCAGTTAACGTTACAAATATATTCCAAAGTATTTAACCTGCAAAGTATACGGACCGGTAGCAAACTCTCCACGGACCGACACCGGTGGTTACCGACCACTGCTAAGGTGTATATGTTATAACCTCAATCTCGTATATAATGCATCATTTGCCAAAATTGGCGGGACTTCTTTATAACTCTACATGGATGAAAGTGGTTCCAAATTTTTGCCGGGAAACTCTTGTGGAGTCCTCTGAACAGCGTGTCTGACTGCAATGTAATCATTACGTATTCCATTTAGATTGTTTCGCCTTGTGTCATGTGTGTAATTTTTTGATCAATAATTGAGCAAAAATTAAATCAAATCTTTCTTAATACTCGCTGTGTAACGGGCTTGCGGGGCCCATCGCGTCATTATGCCCGAGCAACACAGCTCCTTTTGAAGAAATGTTGCTGCGTGGCGAACCGTTGGCAATAGTGTCCGATTTGACCGGTTTGAGACGAACGCGTTATCGCTTGACCAACTTCTAACACATCTCAGAAGAGACTACTACTATGTTTAATCAAAATACTACTCAGACGCCCAAAATCAAAAAATAATAAGAGGCCCGCAGGCCCCACTCAGCTCGATATCGGGACAAAGCGTCAAATGCTTTTCCCAAGGACACAACGAACTCTGGTCGGGTAGCGAACCAGGGCTTGCAAACAATCGATTTCTTACGCAACACATATAGCTCCGATGCTATTACCGACGGAGCTACGCCGCCGCTCCATCACTAAATCGCTTTTTGTCTAAGTCTAGTTTTTTAACCTATCGACAGATATCCGATCATTTTCAACGAAAACCAGCAGATATTGCACAATCGATGGTTAAACGGTATAAAAAGTTCGTTAAATGTGTGGTTGGTGATATTTGATAATTTTCCAGCGGAGAGGCGCAGAGACAACTCCACGGAAGTGTCTAGTTCGGAACCCGGTTCAAAGCAAAATTGGTGGAAATAGACCGACGTGTAGAGCAAAATTGGAGGTTAAATCACAATATAACAATCGGCTTAAACTTGACACAGCTTTTTCAGTGACAAAAAAACTTTCACATCAATCACTCCATTTCCCTGTTCCACAAAGGCCAAGCTTAATCCCCTTCGACTTTAGGCAAGCTTGTTTAATGTTTATTTATTTATTAAAATTATCTCCTATTGGCGTAAAACGTTTGTTATTAGTGGAACGTGTAAACGCGACGAATTAAAGCTTAAAAAAACAACTTCAATCAGAGAAATTGCAACGTAGTTAGACTAGTTCGTTACTTGAGATGCTAGAAATGCATACGTTAGAAAACTGCTTTCAATCGCAATAGACTCCAAAATCGATGTAGAAATTCTAGACAAAATATTTAGCAAGTGCTCGCGTACCGTACATGCGCCCAAGCACCTATTCAATACCTTTTCTAAACGTCTTCTTTTCTGGCACAACTCTCTATCATTTTTCGTTTAGGGAAAAGGACCATAAGATAAAAATCGAGGAAAGTGCCAGAAAAAGTGACGCGTAAAACAGGTCAATAGGTTTCAATAACTTCAATAAATATCTCTATTGCACAGCTCGGAATCACGTAACCACGACCAGCGATGTGGAACGATGTTGAAGTTTATTTTGTGTTTGCAAGTTGTTCGGTGAGGGCGGCCAGGTGCTGGAATAAAAAATTAAAAAATAAGCATTCGAGGAATCTCATGGTAAAACGTGGAAATCTCATTTAAAAACGAAAAATAACCGACGTATTCTAACATTAAGTTGCGATGCTAATATTTCTAACTCAAAAGTTGACAAAAAATCGTACCGTTTTAGACGAAAGCTGCCTTAAACTAAAAAATCAAAGTTTCAATCAACCTTCAAATTTTTGTTCAAAGGGGTGGGTATCCAATACCATCAGCAGTGGCCGCCTGTGTGGTGCGAGTGCCCATTCTTGAGTGGTGTGGAAATGGCCACTTTTCTTTCCCGGGATCCCCAGTACTCTGCCCAGCAGGGATACTGTGCTACGCGCTGCACCATATTCTCATGGATAGCCAGGTAACTCCAACAAACTTCTAAACTTGAAACACCAAAATGACTCTATGAAATTCTCCTAATTCAAGGGCGTCCAACCCGCTGGCCAGAAGTGGCCCGCCAAAGGTTTTAAAATGGCCCACCAAAGATTTTTGCGTTGGTTGTTTGATTGATGCTTCCG
The DNA here is from genome assembly GCA_963965965.1 of Trididemnum nubilum. NCBI lineage: Eukaryota > Metazoa > Chordata > Ascidiacea > Aplousobranchia > Didemnidae > Trididemnum > Trididemnum nubilum. The sequence continues at coordinate 3,559,451 of OZ014469.1, forward strand.
CGCTGACGTTGTGAGTTGCAGAAAAATACCACAAAATCCTTTTTTTCAAACACCGATCAAATTTAAGCGAAGACTTTTTTTTTGGTCTTCACCTACTTTTTGGCAGAAAACACTGACCAAATCTGAGCGAAGACTTTTTTTTGTCTTCACCTACTTTTTGGCAGAAAAAACGATTACTATAAATTTTGGCTCGCCAAAGTTTTGGAACAGCAAATTTGTCCCGCGGCTGAAAAAGGTTGAACGCCCCTGTCCTAGTTAGTTAGTTGGAATTGGAACTGCCCAGCTATTCGAACTGAGTGAGAGTATGGCTCAGCAGAAACGCAACATCGCAGAATCTAGCAGAGAATACTCTCAAGTGTACAGTGTGGTACATACCGGACACAAGGCTGATGCCAATAGGAGCTTGTTTCAAGGGTAGATCGCTGGTTTCAAAACCAACTACTCACTTCTTTAAGAGCCATATTCTTGGTCATTTCCTCTTCCAACATCCGGGTTAGTTTTCTGTTTAGTTCAAGGATGTTGGTGACGTCAGAACCAGGCTGACCGGTGATTATGTTCTTCATACGGTCGCTAAATTTCTTCGACGGCCCAGCGAGTTCCTCGTTGGGGGCGCGCTGCTTGTGGTGGTCTGAAAGAAAACAAGTCTCAAAGCCACCATCAATACTGCGGGGATAGACACGTTTTGAGTGTTGAGGAAATGACCAACTCTCCAGTCTCCACGGTTCCCTAACAGTTGACTGGAGTTCATGAAACGGTACGGAGTCGTCATTTTACGACGACTATGATCGCATGACCTGGGTTCAACCCCCACCCTGGCCACGTTATTCCGTCCTTGGATAAGACACCATACGATGATTATTTCTGCTTGGTGACTTCGAACAAGCAGCAAATTCAGTAGATAAGAATTCGAAGAAATCCACAGGAATGGGTGCGGATTCCTCCAAGCATAAAGCAGTTATGATGATGAAAAGTGTGAGGATTATCGAATAGTAAGCGGCTTACTTACAGGAGGATAAATAGGCAGATTTCACACTAGTTACTTTGTTGCATCCTTCAATAAGTCTCGTTACAACTCACCACCTCTCTGCTACCTGGCTTTGAACAAACAGAAATCCACTGTCCGGTTTATAACGAAAAATTTAAGAGCTGTTGACTTTAAATTTCAAAATATGTTTAAACTTAAAAAAAAAGATAACGTATTTACCAGTAATTTACATTTTGCATCACTTGTCAGACATTTTCGATTATAAAAACACAACCAAGAGCTATATCGTTTCACCGGGTGGCTAAATCGTGCTTTGAGACAAAACGTGACGTAACAATGCTTTTTTACAACCATCGAGCTTACCGGTCCTAGTGTGTTGGACGTAATCTTGCATTAATTTCGTTTTCTCCAACAGCTCCTGCGCCATCGCAGCGGCGCTTTCCTCCAGGTGCTTCACTTGCTCCTCCAGCCCCCACTTTTCCTGCTGCAGGTTGGTTATCCGGTTCAGCAACTCCCTCGTCTCGCCTTTGCTCACGGATGGGTTTTGGGACAACTTCTTCATGTTGGAGAACCCAGCACTGCTCGACTAAAGATTTTATTAAAATCGATAGGCACATTACATGAAAGATTCCAGTAGCGGGCCACAAGTTTTTGTTTCGTTTTGCGGCGACACTGACCGCATGATTCTGGTTCATCTCAAATCCTGGTCACGTTGTTGTGTCCTGGGATAAGACGCTTTTTGATGAATTCTCTGCTTGGTAGCTTTGAACAAACAGCAAATTGATAGGGAAGTCAACGTCACTAAGGGAAAGGCGACGATAGCTCAGTGGTAGAGCGTCGAGTTGGCGATCGAACGGTGGCTGACTCCTGGTTCGATTCCCAAACTGGCAATGTGTCGTTTTGTTCTTGGGAAAGACACTTTCCGCTTATTTTCTCAATTGGCGCCAAGCAGTCTACCCGTTTAGATGAAAAACTTGCAAACAGAATAAAAGTGCCCTGCTCTGGCTTGGTTAAAAAGAGGCAGGGTGCCTGGTTCATACAAACGAACTATGAAAAAGACGCATATTTTCTGGAGTAGAGCTTTGTTTGGCTTTTAGTTTGTTGTACTGTACTGGTGCGGCAAATTTACCTGTTCTCTTTATTGCTCGAATTGGCCAGTTGGGGTAGCACGTTCGTTTCTGAAGTTGGAGGTTCAAATCTCGGGCCGGTCAAATTGGACCGTGTTGCTAACAGCTCGCCACCACTGCAAAATTTCTTCACATGGAGCTGTGTTCCTGGGCGCAATGACGCGGATATCAGCCCCGCAAACTCGTTACACGCTTTGTCGTATTACCGCAAGTATAACGAAAAATATAATTTCCGTTCTTATATTTTAAGCCAATTTAGACGCGTACCTGCGACGCGTTATCGGAGGGGATGTTTTTACTGCTCGATATCAAATCCCGAAAACTGAATGACGAGGTCGAGCTTCCGTCGCCGTCTTTGTCATCCGCCACATGCAGAAGTTCGTCCAGGTCTGAAATAGTTTTCAATTAAATTGTCACCAACCATAATATTTTTATCTCATGTAATTTAAGCTCTTCGGGGAATTTTTCGAAGACTTGGCGTTCATTTCAGGAAGAAAATAAGATTTAGCAAACGTCCTAATCAGCCAAAAAATAAGCAGCAAAAGAAATCGATTTCGGTTAAAATAAGGTCATCGGCAGTCTAAGTTAGGTGTTTTTTTTTACCAGCCTAATCGCATGGTCTGGGTTTAGCTAGCACTGTAGTCACAATGCTTTGTACTTAACCACTTGACAAAATTGTCTACGCGAGGTCACTTTAAGCAAATTCAACTGCAAAGGAGTCAAATGCAACAGGAAAATAAGAAAAATTCATCCGCCGCTTTCCAGAAAACAAGAGATAGTATGTGACCAATGATCATCAAACACTCACTCGAATTATTGGAGGATAATTCTTTCAATTTTTCTTGTAATTTTTCGTTTCTTCTTTTCTCGTTGGTCAGCTGTCGCTTCAAGTCTTTCATCTGAAACGCAAATCAATCAAAATTCAATGAACATTAACGCGTTTGGTTAATTCCAAGATGATACACCACAAGATATCGATTGTTGAACCCCAAGAGAAAATTGAAGTGCCATATTGACTAATGCATTTTATGGTCATACGTTCAACTCCTAAGTGGGTGTTGATTGGTGCAAAATAAAAGCGCCACCGTCGCTTCCTCGTGATTGGAGGATAATTTATGGATCAATCAACCAATCAAAAGCTAGGGCATAAATGTTTGTATACTGCTAGCCTATAAAGAAAAAAGTCGCGTAGGATTGACAAGCGCCCAAGCAAACTATCATCAACGTAAAGCTATTCTCTATTCAGTTTATTACCTCTTTTGAACTTACAAAATTCAATTTCTCTCACATTGCCAAGTTTTACGAAAAGAAAATAGCAAAACTCTAATCGATGATTGATGAACTTCATCATGCACTGCAAGGTACATTTTTAAGGAACTCACACTTGTATGTCCTTTCTTTTCGATCAGCTTCTGTTTGTTAATTTCATCCTGGATTTGCTGCTGCAACGATTCTATCTTGCCGTCACGCTTCGATGCCTCCTCGTTCGCTAGAGCAACTTTTCGGTCACACTCCGCTTCCAATTCCTCCCTCGACTTCAACTCTGACGTCATCCGCTAAAGATGTTCAACACATTTTACATGCATGTTACCAAACAGCGCGTGAAACCTTAAAGCGACATGCTTTATCTGGACTTAAAACGGAATATAATGCCACTGCTAGGTACATTACTAAGGAACTCAGTGGTCGAGTGTATAGAGAAGAGATGGCAACAGCGCAGCGGCCGCGCGCTGCTGTTGGTGCACCGCGCCGCGTAGGAACTAAAATCTGCTTCACGTAATAGCGTCAGCGCAGCGCCGCGTACAATAATTTTTACCATTATTGCTGGTGATTGTCTCTGTGTGAACAACAATGGTTAGTCATGATGTAACTGTTACATGAATTGAAAACAATACATGTTACTAAAACAGTAAAAGGTGCCTTCGGTTCAACTTTATTTTTTCAGAATTTGGAGCATCCTAAAATAGGCTATTTTGGTTCAACAAACGTAGTTTTAATCAGCTGAACATGTTTCTTGACACCAACAAAAAGATTTTGGTTTTGGTAGGCTAGACTAGGAAAGGTTTAAGACGTTCGGTGAGAAGATGAAACTAAAGCAGACAAATGTAGATGAAACAGGTTTGTGGGAAACACAACAATACAAAATAAAGCCTAGCCAAATATCCACTCTTGTTGCACTAGGCCTATGGTATTGGTACAAGGCTAGATAACAGTTTCTACTGCGCATGCGCTTGCAGATCAGAATGACAAAGTTAGTTCAGTGTAGCCTATTCGTCAGCAGGTCATGGCATCAAGAATTAGGCTTTCGGTCCTATGTTTGTAGCCTATCTCAAATCTCGTAGCAGTAGCAGAATTTATTGTTGTGTAGTAGCAGAATTTATTCCACAATCAAACACACATGCAAACGACTAAAGTATAGTACATAGGGTTATTAAAACAGTAAGTCTAGGCAGGTCTAAAACATCGATGACTAATACAAAATAATTTGCTTTGTAGAAACGGGGTAGTTAGTGAGCTTGTGAGAGATGTTTTTGCAAGGGTTAGAGGGCTCACGGATACGCTGATAAGTAAGTTAGCTTACTCAATATTGAATACCAATGTGTAGGTTTACGTTGGAAACATGGTGTAGAAAAACTGATAGAAAACACACACAAGGCAGATAAAACTAGTAAGCTATAATTAGAACGATTGACCTTGCGTCGCATGTTTTTTAGTTTTTACTCGGCCATTTTCAAAGTTAACGACTGCGAAGTTTCAGACTTTCACATATAACTGAAGAATGGTTTGGTCTAGCTACATGAAATTTTGACAGCAGTTTGAGATTCCTAATTATATGTTTGTGCCAAATTTCAAGGCAATGGGTCACGTGACTTCGGTTTTAGGGCCCGAAAACTACACCAAAAGTTTGGTGTAGAAAGCAATCTAATTAAAAAACGGCTGAAGTTTGGCAAAAAATATTTCACATGGTTATATGTCGTACGATACTCTTTCATCCCTACCTACGCTTTTGGCCGCGTTGAGTTTTTTTTTCTTTTTGCTTTCTAAATCTTGTGCGTTCTTCTTCTAAACCACAAAACATCGAAGTTTAATTTTTGTGTAAAGTTGTAGAGCTGCAAAGGCACTTTTGTCTCACGAAATGTTTTGGGGCCTCTCCCCTAGAACGCCCACAAAATAATTTAATTGCTCAAGCTAAGGCGATAGTTTTTTTTATATCAGTAGATATTTAGGCGACAAAAATTTTGACATAGGTTGGGGGTGCCATCCGCCCCCTAGGGGCTCCTAAAAAGACTCCCCAGAAATCAATTTTATGAACGGCTAAAGCTAGGGCATTAGTTTTTTTCTATATCAGCAGATGTTTAGAAGGCAAATATTTTGACATGGTTTGAGAGGGCCACCGGGCCACCCTTCTGAAAACCCCCAAAAATGATACCCCTAAAATCAATTTTTTTATTTATCGAAAGCTAGAGAGCTAATTTTTTTTCTGATATTGGTGGAAATTTAAAGGATATATAACTTGCGGTGTAGCGTGAACTTAGTTGTGTTTGGATGCGGTGCGGTGCCGCATACGGACAAGGTTTGCGGGCACAGCGCAGCATGCGGATGCATTTTTTTGTTATCCACCCCATCTCTAGTATGGAGCGTTTGCTGCCGAAACGGCAGACATGAGTTCGATGCCAGGTCGCAGTAACCAGCGACTATTAAAATTGGTATTCACAACTTCTCTGCTTGACGTTTAGCATTGAAAGGACAATGCGAAGCCTCCCCACCGAGTGTGGTTAGACAGGTGGCAGTTTGAGTCGAAGACCGAAAGGTCCATTCGCCGTCTCCTAGCCGAGGCAAATTGGTGAATAAAATGAAATTATAAGTACTGCCTCAAAGCATCTCACTGTGCGCTGGAGAATCCGAGAAAACAAACTTTATAAAGCACGGAAACAACAAACTTTCTGTCAGGAGATTCGAAGCGCTTTAAACGAAATAAAATCAAAGGAGATGCAATATACCTCTTAATTTGTTTTTTAAATACCTCAATTTCTTTCTTGCATTCCAATTTAGTCTGCTCTATCACAGTCTGGTGTTCCTCTTCTTTTTTGGCCGCCACCTCCTCCGCATCCTTTAAAGCCCTCTCGAACCAGCCTTTTGAATTTTCCAGTGACGTCATGGCGGCTTGCATGTCGCGCACTTGCTGTTGGCACGTATCCAGCTCGCGCGTTTTTGCCTGTGGTCCAACAAATAAAATAAGCGTAAACAAGGTGTTATATTGTTTGTAAACAAGGTGTTGTAACATTCAATAATGCTTTTAAAACAAAGTGTGGATTCCAACCCGGATAGCGATCGGGGACAGATATGCTGCATGTGAATATGAATGATGTTGTTACTATTAGGTAAATTATATCAACTAAGCTCAACTGGTAAAGCGGAAGTTTCCAATTAAACGCCCGTTTTACCGGTTCAGCTGAGTTGTCATTAAGATATGTTGCATGACTGGAAGTAAGGTTCGTTTTATAGGTCATTTAACGGTCATTGACCTAAATTAAAGTTTTTGAAAGGACCGAGTTCTTAAAATTCGAACATTTCATTTAAAAAATAACCTTGATTGTGATCACATCAACCAACTTTATCACAACTCGAAAAAACCTAACATCTGACGGCAGAGAAGCATACTAATACTGTACGAGCAAGGCAAAGGATTGGTTTTGCGCTCACAAGTCAAACTGCTTGGTCCAGGTACCGAATCAGTCAGAAACAGTTTACTGGAGCATGCCAAGCTTATTTGTGTCTCTCGAGGAGGCAAAAAACAAAAAAATCATACTATTCACAAATATTATGAAAAGGAGGAAATTACAAATGGGCTTTTTGGTCTTAGAAGTCTGCAGTCGGCCTAGGTAATATCGACAATCGGACAGTCGCACTGTACGGTAATCATTTGAACCAAGTCAACTGACCGTGGGGACAGTTGGCGGTCAGTTGTTGAGGACCCGTAATCATTTGTATACGAAGAAGTACCCACTCGGTCTTGGTGGTTAATTCTGATGAGTTCTTGTTCCTGCTTCTTGCACGTGTTTTCCAGTAGCTCTATCTTCTCCTCGTTTTGTTCTCGATGGCGTTTGCTCTCAGCTTTGTGCTCGTCCTTTAATGCGGTGATTTGCTCCGTGTATTTGGCGCTTAACTCCTGCGACTCTACAGCCTGTTTGTCCATCACTTTCTTGCGTTTTTCTGCCAGCTGCAAACGTAAAGTTACATTATTTAAATTACATATCAATACATTTTGACCAGGAGACAACAAACCTTTTGCCTTGAGTCACACTGCCAACTGCCCACCTGTCTACCACACACGGTGGAGGCTTCACATAGCACCTTTTGTTGCTGAACGTCAAGACAGCAAACTTTGAGTGAATAGAGCGTCTTCTACTGAAGCGGTAAACCCGGGTTCTATTTTCGTTCGGGTCAACCAAGAACATAAAACTTGGTATTCACAGCTTCCCTGCTTGGCGTTTAACAATCAAGAGGCAGTGCGAAGCCTCCACGTGTGTGGCAGACAGGTGCCAGCTGGACTCGAAGACCGAAAAGTTCTTTCGCTGTCTCCTAACAATCGCAACTCGATTAATGATATGTAACAACAATTGCAAGCTGGTCCTAGAAAGAGAATCAAGTCAGCAGTTTAGAAAGTCAAACCGCAAACAGATGAAGCAGTTTTGTTTTATTTCTACATCGTAACAGTTATTGGAAAGGAGTAAGGACCTATAAACGTAGTACGAATTTTTAGTGCTTACTTTTCACGAGGCCGCTTTGCCAGTCGCTTCAAAACTGAATGATAAAAATGCACTTTAGTGGATTCAGAATAACAACTTGTTCAAACATATCATCAGCGATGAAAGGAGTTTTAGCAATATCTTCCATGCGACGCAGTTCAGCTTATTATTATATTAACAGCATAATATTCAATTGAAAAAAAAACAAAAAAACGCACAGTCTCCAATTCATAGCCCAACCTCCTAACTTGGTGGTTGACAAGCATTCAAACAGTATTTCTTTCCATCTCTAAAATTTAACTTCCAGTGCCTACCTCTTTAGCTTCATCTAATTCGCGCCGTAGGTTTTCATTCAACAGTTCCAAGTCGTTCACTTGTTTGAGGAGGGCGCCACTTGCCCGCGCATTTTCTTCAAATTTCGTCACAGCGTCGTCACGCTCCATCGCCGATCGCTCCAACCGAGTTTCGAGCTGCTTCAAGCGATCTTCTAGCGCCCTCTGCTGACTGGAATGCTCATGTTTTTGATGTTCACGTGATTTTTCTTTCTGAAACGCAATGATGAGACAAAAATGACGCATTATTGATTAGTTCATCTTTCTTGCGATTCGAAAAAGACTTAGCAGTCGCAACCAAAAGGATTATCTTTACAAAAAATACTAAAACGTTATACAGCTGTTCAATTTTTTGAGAACTGAGACTCCGTGCTGGTGAAAAGCTGCTTAAAAGTCCGCAACGTCACATCAAGGACAAAACAGATCTCTTTGTTCGTTCGAGCGAACCAGACACACCGAGCCTGTACAACCACACTAACGCAAAGACCGTTTCTTGGAGGTTCTGTTTGCAACTCTTTTATCAGGCTGGGCCACCGCAACTGGTAGACTGCTTGACCTCAATAAAAGGAAATAAGCGTTAAGTGTCGTTCCGAAGAACACAATAATGGATTAGCAGTTCTGGAATTAGCAACTTTCGATTACTAACCCGTCATTTTACCAACTGAGCAATCGCCGCCAACCGACTGTTGTTGAATTTAAATACGACAATATTAGCGATCATAATTCTATGATTGGCGAAAACAACACCATAGTGAATGCTGATGATCATTTTGTAGAAAGTCATGTACACTTACCTCGTGCAAGGACTTGATAATCTCTTTGAGCTTGTTGTTTTCATCTACAATGGCAGTTTTGTGGCTTTCGGTAGTTTCAAGCTGTGTTTGGAGGTTGGTGGCGGTGGCTTGATGCCGCTCCACCAGGTTTTGTGCATTCTTCAGCGCCTGCAAGAAAGTCGGTATCAAGCAAAATCACATTTTCATTAAACTCGCTTTATTAAGTCAAAAAGGTAACAAGTTTGGGGTCCATCTCCGCATCATTGCGCCCGGGCAACACAGCATCTTTTTGAAGAAATCTTGCAGTTGTGGCGAGCTGCTGGCAATACTGTGTCCGATTGGACCGGTCCAAGCTTAGAACCCCAGACCTCCTGTTCCAGAAACGAACGCGTTACTGCTAAATCAACTGACCAGTGCAATCATCAGTACATCCTTTAGCTCAGTAGAGAATATATTGAACAATGCTTGTTTTCATTTATAGTATGGAAAACATGCTTAACAGCATTTTACAGAGTGGAAGAGAACAGAAAAGAAGTAAGTCAACGAGATTGTATTAGTTATGTTTTTTTTTATAAGAAAGTAAACAAACAAACGCCTTCTTTGGTCTGAAAATTCAAATGCATGTCGCAACAACGTAGTGTAACTTTAAACTGCAAATTTAAGGAAAACATTTCAGGAAAAGTACGGCAAAAAATGATACGAAATGCAAACTAAAGTCTATCAATTACTTTTGTATGAAGGAGACATACGAACGAATGAAGAAAGCACAAGAACAATACTAAACAAAAAAGCAATTTCACCTTTCCTAGCGAGTTGATCTCGCCTATCATCTGCGTTTCTCTCTCTTGCTTCTCCAGCAAATAACTTTCCTTCATCGATTTCATCTCCGAAGACTTGGCACTGAAATGACGTCAACATTAAGTGCATCGTGGGAAGCCACAACAAACCGGCTTCCAGCCTAGCTACAGCATCATCACTTCAGTTCGCCACGTGAGCTGGCGAATACGTAACCTTCTGCGGGTTCTCGCCTCTTTGCGGATAAGCCAGAAATATGCATCAGCCAAGCCATGACCCCGCATTAACGACTGTAGATAATTTCTATCCTAGTCTCTTATTTGTGTCATCTCGTTAGCTAGCTAAGTAGTAGCAAAATAAAGTAGGTAGATCAGCGCTTTGTTTCCAAACGGACCAGCAGCTAAACTAGAATCACAAAGAAACAACGAATTTAACCGAAAACAAAAAAAACTTGGAACATGATCAAACATGGGTCGGTTGAAAATATTCTTCGAATCAAAACTTCCATCATACTCGCTGTATTACGCCAAATCGTGTCACTAAATCTCCACGTCATTGCGGCAGCATAAAACACAATTTCGAGAGAAAATATATCGTCAATCAAATCGGACACGGCGTTGCTGTAAGTCAAAACGATGAAAGAGTTGCCAACTACTTCTGAAAAAAGGCCTTCTGGCAACACTGCGCCCAATTTGACCAACACGGGAATCGAACCCACACCTCGCGCTCCAGAGGTGACATCTGACCAACTAGCGGTGCAAACTACTCACCGCGTTTCCTCTAATAAACGGTCTTTTACGTGTTGGAGCTCGAGACATACAGCTTGCTTTCGTTCCAACTTCTCCCGAAAAGCGTCGACTTCGTTTTCGAGGGCTCTCTGTTCGCGCGAGTTCCGATCCTCCGCTTCCTCCAAAGCTTTTTTAACTAAGATTTTTTCTTCCTTTTCCGTTTCGTATTGGACTTTGACATCTAAAAATTCAATCTCATTGTCCAAACTATTTCGTCAGAATTGACCGTCATCGCACCGGACAACGAATTGAGTTTTAAATATTTATTTTATTTTTTTTCCGCATATTGGAATTCTGACACAGTTTTATAGTTGGGTAGAGGAAAAGTAGAAAAAAGGTAATTGAAAATCTAAACCGAAAATTGGTGACACAAAAGTGCACATATAAAGAGAAACCAGGTCAGCGAATAAGTGATAAATTTATCCAAAACTACAAATTACTAAAACAGTATCTATAATGATATATATCTAAAATGAACATTTGAACTCAAACTCACTGTCTGACGTCCATTACACGTCCATTAAAAAAATGGGAAATTGAAGCATTGCCCAGCAGTCTTAAAACCAAAATTTTCCATCCTCGAAAACTTTAAGATGCAAGCAAGGATCAAGTTTTCGATGACAATCACTATACGTCACTTCTATGCGTAATGAAACAGTGTAGCATTTTTTGTCGAATTTGCACATTCTGCTAGCCAAGTTATTGATATGTATGGTATATGATGCGGAATGAAAAAGTATAGCTATGACTAGCATCATGCGTCAACCATTCAGTACCTGCATTGCCGTAACAAACACCCACGTGTTCAGCAAATTTAGGAATTACTTGAGTGGGAAAACAATACTTGCGTTCGTGAATGTTGAAATTAAAAGACATAACAAAACGTTTTGTGTTTACCTTTCAAGAGAATCAGGGTGAAAAAACTAGGCTAAGTGTTTGATATAATCAAGTTTTCAAATTAAATAGGTTTAAAAAGTCTTTGATTACTTTGTAATTCTTGGAGCTGCTGATTCAACCTTTCGCACTGAGCTTCGGCGTGGAGCAACTGTTCTTCAATGAGCACAGTGGTATTTTGGGGTGGGGAGGAGTCGCCACTTAAAGGATCATCTACCTGAAATACAACACACCTCATTCCACACTGCCGGCATTTAACCGTTACCTGAAAATACAAGCATCAATGCTACATCCATTTTCCTTTCCATTGATCACAACTCCATCACGGTTTGAACAGCGGAGTTTCAACCAGGTTGGATGTTGCTAGTAACACGGTGTGGCTAATCACTCAATCCCATATCGCTACTGGACTATTATGGAACATTCAGCACTCTAAATTCCTAATGCCATTCTTCCAAATGCAAACAGCATTTTCAGCAGACATTGAACCCGGGCTAATAAACAGCTAGGTTCCGAGTCTACTCGCTCACCGACTACCGTTTGACTTTCCTGATAAATTATTTTCAACCACCTACCGCAACCTCCAAACAGGTAGTTTGTTGTTGTTCGGACGTTGACAATTTGCGGCGAGGAGATGCGCGAGGCGAGGAATGGTTGCTAGAGTTTTTAGGCAAAGTTAACTCTTCTCGATGTTGCAATTGCATAGCTGGAATTGAAAACACTCAATCAAGACGACTGCTGTGAAGCAAATTCAGGTTAAATATTCCGTGATCTCGATAAGACTTATTCCAAAAGCAGAAACATAAAATGATTTAACTGCTTTCACTCGTAAAAATAATTACCGTATCTTAGTTCGGGCAAAAGTATGACACAAGAACGTTGTTGAAGTTTGCTTATTATCATATTTTTGTTCGAGTTACAACTTTGTCGTACCAAACACCCACGTGCTCAGCTAATTTAGGAATTACTTGAGTGGGAAAACAATACATGTCGTTTATGAGTGCTAAAATAGACTCTTTACTCGTACACCAAAACAAAAGCAATTTCATATTAAGGTTGGTGTAGAATGAAATTTGAATAGTGTTTGGTTGATGAGCTTCTAACACTCAATCATTTGTAACGATAGAAAATATTAAACAATTTATCTTTACCCTCCCTCCCATAAAAAAACAATGGCGGTGCTTCCCTTTGAATGAAGCTGCTCAAGTTGACCTGGAAATGACCAGTAGATACTGCCTTATCTTCACTTGTTTAAAGCCATCAAGCGAAAATAGATTGTTATAAAATGCCATATTAAAGGACGCGATTTTAACAATCATCATGGTATCGCCACACAACAAAGAACAATACACACTACACCGCCAATCGAACATTACTACAAGACAGCTCCATGAATCAATGCACCTACATTCAATGTTATTTTTTAACACTTTATTTTCGGCTTGAAGACGTCGTAGTTCCGAATCGCCATCTGAGTTAAGTAGAGAGTTGCCGCCTTCATGTTTCATTTGTTGATTCTCTTTTTCCAACTTATTAATGGTAACAGATAACTGAAATACGACAGCATTAACAGCTTACTGTACATTTCAATATTGTATATTCAGATTCACGCACAGATTGTAAAAATTAATAAGCTTACAAATCAGTCTCTTTATCTTTATTGCTCGCTTAATTCCATAAAGGTAGCAGGGGCAGTTTCTCAAAGATTAAGCGATCTTGTTAAACAATTACGTATTTTTGAAACGTTATCAACTGCTACGATCTATTCAAATTGGTGTAATAACTTGAAGTTTTCGAGCATAACAATACCTTTGATAACTCTGCCATTAAAGTTTGATTTTGCAGAGCAAATTCCTGCTCAGTTTGCTGCAGCAGCGCTTCATATTCTTGAGCTTGCTTGCTTTTGTTTAATGTTGACAGTGCTCTGAAGAGAGAACAAATTCTCATTGTATATTGACAATACTGACAATTTAACTCAGAAAAATGCATCTTAACAATCGATTTGAAATAAATAATGTTGTATGCGTTCTTAACGGAAATTTAAATGGCACATCTGCCATTTTGTCCCAATCACATTTCAGGGTTATTTGGTAAAATTTTGAAAGTTTACATTTAAAACGTCAGAATTAGAGCTTTGATGCTAGTTACCAACTCATTCTAAGATCAAAATAACTTGAAGGCTGGATAAAAAAAAGCTTTCACGCATAATTAGTTTCAGAAATGATGAGAGCCAGAATGAAAGGACACCACCATTACTTCCAAGTATATAGAGGATAAATAGGTACATCCTGAATACCAGATTTTGATTTGATTGATGTAATCAAATGTGCAAAATGAAAATGTTTCAAATAATGAATCATACAGGCAAACTGACTCACTTTTTCATTTTCATTTGCTTATTCAATTCTTTGTCAAGTTTTGTTTCTCGCTCACTTAATTCCTTTAACTTCACGGCGTTTTTCTTGTTTTCATCTTTTAGTTTGTAGTTTTCTGTTCGTATTTCAATCAATTGCATCTGGAAATATTAATGGCAATAAACATTGGTTTTAAAGTTGGATCAACATTTTACAATAGTAGAGGTTAAAAAGTGAATGACTATTTGTACAGAAATTTCTAAGCCAAAAAGAGTAAATGAGAATGGGGAATATTCGTCGGCACATTTTTCATTTGCTCTTTTAAGGGTCAAGATCTGCGATTAGGGTTTGGGAAAGATTTAAGTTAGTTTTACAGTAAGGATTTGAGTTAAGAAATTTGGGTCATTCATTCTTTTTATTCTTGACCACCACAACAATAGCAAATGAATGGTAACGCAATAATAACATGTAGAGTCAGGAAAAGGAAGTAGCTACACAACGTCAGATGTTAATACATGTAAAGTAAAACATTATCAATGTAACCTGGTAACAATTGAAATGATCACAATTGTACAATTAATTTTTACATTTATTACATTACATTAGCAAAACGCCGCACACAAAAACTTGATTTTATTCAAAATAAGATGTTATGCAAATTCTTAGTTGTTTACCAGTAAGTATTTTTAAGTAGTTTTTCTAATTTAGACCTAAACAATTTCTGAATTCCTTGTGCCTATTTGTTTCCTGTTTCAATCAAGTTGATATTGTTTTCAGACAAGTTAAAAGTGCAGTTTTGATATCACCAGCACAAGACAAGTTTTTCAAAAAGTTAACTTTGACCCTTGAAATTCTTTTTCAATTTTAGTATCTGCACCTACTTGCATGCGATGAAACTCTTCATCAGACAAAGATTGTTGAGTCATCTTTCAAATTTCAATTGATATTTCTTGCAGTCTTGTCACAGTGCTGATTGCAGACGGTATAGTTAGTAAGCTACTGGTTTATGGCATTCACAGTAAAGTGGCGTAATCTCTAGTCAGTTTAGCGAAGTTAGTTTTTGATATACGCATACCTGTAAAATCAACATTTTATTGAATAATTCTAAACTACCAAAATATTACAGGGTGTCATTAAGTATGAGTCATCGATTTTTTTTTCGGAAGCTCTGCGACTCGCAAATGAGCATGCCTGTGCCTTCTCCTTCTCTCCGATCTATGCTATTCTCCAAATCTAGCCCTAAATCTAATGAGTGCACACTAGGGTAATGACTATAAATTTTTTTGCAAATTTTTAAATTGCCAGCTACAGCATTGGATGAGTTTTTTTAATGTATAAGAAAGATTTCAAAACAATTTTTGAAAATTTTACAAACAGGTCCCCCACCAACCCATTTTTCTGACCCTACTGAACCAAAAATTTGAATTTTCTGATTTGTGGCGCAAGACAGTGATAATTTGCAAGCCTAAAAACCTTTTAGGTGAATGGGCCTTATGACTACACACAGTTTGAAAAAATTTGAGAGGAATCGAGAAGCAGAGTTAAAAGTAATGAGCAATAAAGTGCTAAACTTGTGAAATGCTGCCTCCATCGGCAGAAATGCAAAAAGTGCTTTAATTGGCTTATTGTAGAGTGAAATTGATGTCAATTTTTTTTTAATGTTGAGGAAACAGTTAAAGCAAGCATTTTTGTAAAATTTTGTCATCACATGAGTTTTTGTGCTTAGGTTGGCATACTTTTAACTTGTTTAAGCTTCTAATAGTTTCAAATTCCAATTTTGAGTAGTAAAACTCTTAGTGTTTACTTTTTTTCATTATGTCATTGCAATCATCTTCACAAAAGTTTAACAGTCATTTTTCAAATTTGTACGCAAAAGTGTTTCAAACACATTCAAACTCTCAAGGATATTACGTCAGATTGCTATGAACTACCGTACTACATTGTTTTTCTTCCTCGCAAAAACACTATCAACAACTATACCCAAACTTCAATGTTAGTAGGTAATCTAATCAGAAGTTTCCTTTTTTGGAAAGTACAATGACTTTAAATATTTGAAATATATACTCTCATTAGCAACCCAACTAGATCCACATCCAAGCGAGATCGAGCAACATCACTCTAAATTTGTTCTCCCTGCTCTCTTGAAAATTCAGCCAAAACACAGTGCAGCGTGCAACCAATTTAGCAAAAAAGAGAAGTTTAAACTTTGTCTCTAGCAGACCTTAAAAACACTTGCTTCAGCATTTAGTTAAATTTCAGCTCAAAAAAATGTTAAAAAGTGACAATTGTTGCCATCAAGTTTTAAACCACTGCTCAGCGACTTAGATTTTGTAGACTCTCTACAAAAATATTGTTGCATAGAACCACATTTACAACCAGGGGGGCACCCAGAATTTTTTACAGGGCGGAGTTTGAATTTTTCAAAAAGCAACCAGTACCCAATTGCAGTTAATTGAGTTAAAGTCAAACAGGGTTTCACGGTTATAGTTGCATTGTTACATTTGCTTAGTCAAAAACCTTGTAATAACGATTTTGAAAGTTGTTGGTTGTGAAGACTGCATGCAAGATAACAATGTACCCCTATGGGGGCCTGGAGACAAGGCCCAAGCTGCTGGGCAATTCTTGCAATTTTTCAGAAAAAAGTAGCCATTTTAATGCCATTTGGATGACGTTTTGCATGTTTTTAAAACAATTAGAAAAGGCTAAATTACTAAGATAGGAGCCTGGGGCGAAGCTCCCAGCCACTGGGACATTATTGCAATATTGCAACAAAAGCCATTTCAACGCCATTTGGATGACGTTTTGAATGTTTCTAGAGCAATTAGAAAAAGCTAACTTACTAAGATTTGGAAGAGTTTGAAAGAATTATTTTGCTCAGTCCAACCAGCTCCCTCACACCTACTGATCAAGTCTAAAATATGTTCAAATGCTGAAAGATCACAAATTTGGCTTAAATTTTTTAATTCAATGTGTTTTTAAACTCAAAAAGCTTGCTAATGGCACAGAATTTCAAAATAGCTTTGATTAGCAATGGAGCTATAATTTCCACTCTTTGAGTAATGGGTAGTCTTGAAAAAGGCTGTTTAAGATTGGACGTTTTTATCCAGCTCTCTTCATGAAGCTATGCTGAAATGAAGAAAAACTAAAATGCAATAGAGGTTGATTACATTGAAATAGACAATGGGTTGTTATTATGACGTATGATGCTGCAAAATCACCTAAACTACTATAAGGTAAATGCAAAAATATAAAAAAAATCATCAAAAATGATAGCTTTGACGCTATTTAAAGCTGCTTCTAAATTCCTGAATACATTTGCAAAATAAAAATCTTGACATTTCAATGTAATTTTGTTGTAGTTTTTATCTTTAAATAGCGAATTTGTTTGCTTCTTTTTTTTTTGCTTAAGTGCATTTGACTTGTAGGTTTTTTTACACAAGGACAACTTTTTTTACTAAATGGTGTCTGTCTCTTTTTAGTGCCAAGCTCTGTTCTGCTCAGAAGTTTATGATTGGGTATAATATTGTCCATTATTCAATGGATATAACAAATACACATTGTTGCACAATATATCCGACTTGTAGTTGAAACATTATGAAGCAATTTTGCAGTTGAAACAAATACAAAAATCTCAATATCTTGCAGGATCAAACTACAGCTCTAAAACAACATCTTATCTTGCGAGAATAAATTACAGTCCTAAAACAACATCTTAAGTGATTTACAACTTAAGTGATGATTTAGTGAAAAGTAAATACAGCAAAGTGTTACAAACTGCGTTAGGTCAACAAAATTATGTTGTTGTTTTTAGTTTCAAAAGGGGAGGGTTTCAACTCCTGAACCACCCCCCCCCTGGGTGCGCCACTGCCTACAACTCTTAAAAGAAAACTGAGTAGCACAATGTGCTTTCTTTTGAATAATGTAAAAAATCATGAAACTTTTTTTAGCTCTTTGGATAACGAAAGGACTCTCAAGCTGCATTCACACAAAGAACATTTAGCTGCAAGAATCGGCATTTTTCTTTTTAATTCTTTCTCCATCGTTTTTGTTTCTTTCTTTATCGATTTGAAAAAGGCAAAATGCCGATTCTCGCAGCTAAAAGTACCCGTGTGAATGCAGCTTCAGATATATTATATGTACTCAAAACCGCAGCCAAAAAGAAACAGGCTGGGCCAAGATCCTTCCTGGAAATGCTTTAGCCTCCTAGGCAATAGCGCAACTAGTGCTTTATGCCAAAGGAGGCAAGCTTCACCATATATTTGCTACATTTTTCTATTAATTTTGGTGGAGAAAACAAAAGGTTTTTATCCTAAATTTGATGCTCTTTCTCTTTTTCCTATTTTTGTTGTTTGCTTTTTTACAGAAATTTGTTGTACCTGGGGGCCCATGTCTAAGGGAGCCACTGTGGAGCAAGAAACAAAAAAAAAATTGCAGAATCTTTATTCTTTTGCATATCTCCGCATGTAAGATAAAGCTACGAATACAATTTATACGTAGCAACCCCCTTAAATAATGTGCTCCAAAGTTTGTTGCTAGCCACATATCTGAACCCAAGCAGTTGTCTTTTTAAAGCAGTCCACCATCAACACCAATTGCTACTATCTAGCATATATGATTACTATAGGTAGGCAAGTTAATGTAAAACATTAGCTTCGTTAACCACTAGTCCGTTAACAAACTTCACACCTCCATCGAAGTTAATCCGTTAATTTCAGCTTTAAAGTTAGGCTACCGTAATAAAGTTCGCTAATTTGTTAATAGCCTATTTTAAGTGTAATTTACATTTCTTTTCATTCGTCACTTCTGGAACACGTATTGGCATTGTTGAGCTGATTGTAAGGAAATAGGCTACCGGTAGACTATTTTTCTTAATCATGCCATGAAATTGAGATTGTTATTTGTATGTCTATCACAAATTAAGAAAAGCAGCTTATACAGTAGGTCTAGATATGTACAGTAACCAACCGTACAGCCTACGCTACAAAAAGAAAGTGAAGTATACTTAAGGGTTTTGTCAGCCTGAACTCAAAAAACTTGACATTTTTCCAAACTGCAAACTTGAACTCGAAAAAATTAAATTAGTTAATTTGAACTCGCTAAAATAGGCTGAACTCAAATAAAAATCGATCAGAGTTTGCAGCCCTGCTCCCTACAGGCAGCAGCTGACAATACAGAACTACTCACAACTTTGTTGCCACAACCAGACAACCGTGGCCACAACATAGCAGTAGGCTTGCCTATTCTGTAGCCTACTGTACTATACTAGGCCTACAGTATATCGGTACTGTCATAACTTTTAGCTCAGACTCAGGAGTTATACCGCTGAAGCGCTCATCTAGATCTACATTGCTAGTTTGCTATCAACTCTAACTTCGGTCACGGTTCAGGGTTTGAAAGTTCAAACTTCAAAACTACTTTGCGCCATTCAAGCATTTCTTGCGCCACGCCCGTAAAAGTTTATTTTGGAGCTGCGGCTTATTCTCTTTAAATAAATTCTTCGGCTCTTCGCTCTCTGGGATCGCCAAAATTGGGATAGTTATCTACATAGGTGGGCAAGTTAATGTAAAACGTTAGCTTCGTTAACCACTAATCCGTTAACAAACTTCACACTTCCGTCAACGTTAATCAGTTATTTTCAGATTTAATTAACGAAAGTTAACAAAGTCCATTACTTCGTTAATATTTTGAATGTAATTTACATTTCTTTTTATTCACTCGCTACTAGGACACGTATTGACGCTGTTGATCTAATTGTAAGGAAATGTTTATTGCTATGGTGGTGTAGCGTCAGCGCTCCAATATAGCCCCAAGTGAAACATTAATCGGATCAATTGGTTATTAAGTCAACCCGGAGAGTAGCTCGATAGGTTGTTCAACCGAGCAGGTTGACCGCATTGGGACGCGTCCTTCTGGCACGTACTTTACAGTGGTCTTTTTATGTTTTGGAAGTTATATTTTACAGTCTAATCTAATTTCAAGGTAAAAATACGTTCAAATGCACTACGAAGCTGCGATCGGAAAATATTTGGAAAATGTGAACAGCGATAATTAGTAGGCCTCTGAGGCTGCATCTTTTTATTTGACACAAAAAAGAGCTTCTTTCTTCGCTTTCTTCCAAAAAACTTGTGCTAATACGCAACAAGTGTTACTTGTGCAAACTGATTTGCAGTAGCGTAGCCAGGAGGGGGGCTATAGCCCAAAATTCCACCAAAATGGCATGTCCACCAAAATGTTATTGGCATGCCATTGGCATGTCCACCAAAATGCAGAATGAGAAAAACACTACATTTTTAGCACTTTTGAGACCGTTAAATGTACTAGAGTAGACTAAATAGTGATTTAAAGCATCTTTTGAAACATATATTTAGGGGGGGCTAATTTGTTGAAAATAAAACTAACAAATAAACGAAAAGTTTGAAAAATGGTCAAAAATAAGCAATCAAATTTGATCGCTAGTGTAAAAATGCTAAACGTAGGTGTCATCAACAAATATACTATAAACTAAGAAATAAGGGGGTGGGGGGCTATTCAGTATTGTTAATTACCAATTTCTTTCAAATTTCTTAACATTAGCCCCACCCCAATTATTTTTCTCTATAAACTGTTTACGAAAAAGGTTACTCCGTGTGAGTTTTATTAAACTATTCGATTTTATAATTTACCAGCATCTAAGTTAAATTAGAGAACTAAAATTTTACCATTAGCCACCTCTCAAATAGCACATTTATGCAACCAGTTTAATCATGTTTGCATTGCCAATTTCTAAACCACGTTTTAAAAGCATAATTTTTTAATCAAAATAGCCCTAAAATAAAGTTATTTTTGCAAAAAAATGCAAAATTTTCGAGCCCTGGGGGCTCCGCCCCCACACCCCCGTGCCTCCGGCGGTTTGGGGCTTTGCCCCCAAACCCCCAGCCTCCGGCGGCTGGGGGCTTCACCCCCAGACCCCCATTGGCCTCCAGCGGCTGGGGGTTCCGCCCCCAGACCCCCAAACACAGCCCCCCATTGCGAATTTCTGACAACGGGCTTGCTGATTTGTACCGGTACCATGAATGAATGGAGCAAAATATTAATCATAAAAACCAGAAGTGGAGTTGAGGACACAAGGCTCGAGGCCAAGGCCAAAGACAGCCCTTCCGGGGACAGACCCTCTCGAGGCCAAGGAAAGGAATGCTCGAGGCCAAGGCCAAGGACCAAGGACACAAGCGCAAGTGTACTCCAAAAAAAAAACGTCTTCAAAAAATTTTTTCAGGCGTTCTTTAGTAAAAAACTCCTTCTAAATTTTTTTTTCAAGCAATCTACAAAATTTTAACAATTCAAAAGAAAGTGCTGTCCTCGAGCCAAGGACAGGCCAATTTTTGAGGACTTGAGGCCTCGAGGCCAAGGCCAATAGGACTTCAAAATGTGTCCTCGAGGACTCCATCTTTGATAAAAACCTTAACGAAAGTTAACAGAACTTAACGGAAGTTAATTTAGTCCGTTAACATGAAAAAAAAAATTTACGGATTAACGAGTTAATGAAAAAGTTAGCTTTGTTATTAACGGATTAACGATTAACGGACTTGTGCCCACCTATGGTTATCTACCATGTTGTCGCAGTTCCTGCTTCATCCAGTGGCGATGTGGAAAACTAGCATGGAAGTAACCACAAATGAAAGATAATTGGAACCGATAGCTTTATAAGACAAAAGATCATAGCGTACTTGAGGTTGCACAACCGAGCCGGTTAACCGCAATCGGAGCGCGTTCCATTTTGACACGCCATAATGTGGCGAGAAATGCAAAATCAGCCACATCTGCAAGATGCTGATATACAGCATAGATATACCTAACGTGCTGGAAATTATATCTGTTTTTTTGATTCTGATTTCTTGATCTATTTTCTTGATTCTGATTATAAAATTGATTTCTTGATTCTGATTTTTTAGTAGCCTACATCACCCAAAATTACATTTTGCCTGAATTAGCACGCATGTTTGTGCTTTGCGTAGTGCCTGATAATCTTGTTTGTGTGTTTTTGTTCTTCGTGTTATTATGGACCTTTGTTGCGTCTGACACAAATAAATAAATTTACATGATTGTGAAGTCGATATATAAATAACATGGAATATAATTATATCTTCATGCTTGTTATGTAAAATAACCTGTAATATAATTGGAACGGCCGACGCACGCGTCGCATGTTCCCAGAGGTGGATTTCTCGAGCACGACTCATTTTGAAGTCCTTGGCCTCGAAGCCTCAAGTTTTCAAAAACTGTCCGGTCCTCGGCTCGAGGACAGCGCTATTTTTTGAATTGTTAAAATTTTGTAGATCGCCTGAAAAAAGTTTTGAAGATCTTTTTGTTTGGATATCGCCTGAAAAAAATTAAAAAAAATTTTTTTTTTTTGGAGAACGCCTGAAAAAATTTTGATGACCTTTTTTTTGAAGCACACTTGCGCCTGTTTTTTTTAAAGGGGAAACCAGTTTTTTTAAAGGAAAACAAATTAATGCTCTAAACAGAAGCTAAATTCATTCGAGATAAAATGATATTTCGGTTATTCTAATAGTTTTAATTTTAAAAATTTCAGCAACTATAGCATAAATTAAAATTGAGAATAAAATATGCACTGTAATGCATTACTATTTTAATTAAACTACTTAAAGCAAAGAGTATTTAATCAAATACAGCACTGCATACCTCCGTAATTATCAGAGGTGGAGTCCTCAAGGACGCCTTTGGCCTCGAGGATATATTTTGAAGTCTTTGGCCTTGGCCTCGAAGGTCAAGTCCTTGGCCTTGGAGCCCAAAGTCCTCAAAAATTGGCCTGTCCTCTGCTCTAGGATAGCACTATTTTTGAACCGTTAAAATTTTGTTGGAAAACGCTAGAAACCGTGCGCAAAATTTGCTAACATCTTTTTGTGTTCCTCGAGATCGCCTAAAATTTTTTTTTCTTAAGACCTTTTTTTGGATCGCCTAAAAAATGTTTTTCAAGACTTCTTTTTTTGGAGAACACTTGCGCCTGTATCCTTGGTCTCGAGAGGGTCTGTCCTCGGAAGGGCTGTCCTTGGCCTTGACCTCGGATATTTTTTTTGTGTTCTTGGCCTTGGCCTCGAGCCTTGTGTCCTTGACTCCACCTCTGATAATTATGTGATGTTAATGATGTGATATCTTATCAATAAACTCGGAGTGCTGGTTACCATACGAGGTCAAAACTTTTATACGTGCTTGGATAGTTATAGCATTGAACTCATTTTACCAGTTGAAAATTTATTCGCATCTGTAAGTACTTGCTTTTGGGCTGTGTTTTTACAGAATCATCTGAAATTTGGATTTATACTGGCGACGCAGTTTTTGGTAAACACAGCAGGAAAAAACTTAAATTTCAAAAGAATAGTAACAACTGGCTCAATTAGTACACACATTTTTTTTATAAGAACCAGAAAATTTGAGTTAAAGCTGGCTGATATTTTATCATTTCATCTCCGAGCTTTGCAGCTTTCATTTGTTCTGAACATACTGCTGCAGTATACTGTAGTTACATCACAGAGACATAAGCTATGTGGGGCTAAATTCATGAACTGAAACCGCGGCCAAGGAGCGATGGCGGGAAACTTAAAACGCTGGGAACCTGAATTAACGCATGAGCGCTATATCTACATTACATTGCGCTCGTAAAGTGCGAATTGTAAAATTGCAAATGCTTTTTTTTTCAGATTAAACAATATCTGCATTTACAAACCGCAAAAGATGGCTTGCTGTAAAATTGCAATCGATACTTTTTGTGCATACTTTTGGACAATTTCAAAAGATTTTAATTATATTGCAAGTTATTTATACATAAACATAACAAGCACGTAAAATAATTATATTGCACGGTATTTGTATAACAACATAACAAGCATTTGTAGATGCAATTATATTGCACGTTGTTTATATACTAGTATAACAAGCATGTAGAAATAATTCTTGCAGATTTAGCTAATTTTACATTTCGCGCCCCGTAATACAGGGTGGGCCGTAAGTCGCGCACCAAAGCATTTAAAACAATTCTGATAAACTACTTCGTACTTACGCACAAACCATGTTTCATTATATTCTGCAAAAGAACCCGCATTTTACTCCCAAGGAAAGGGGAAAATATTTCACCCGCAGATTTCGCATCGTTTGACATAATACTTCACGTAATTTTTTGGTGCGCGACTTATGGCCCACCCTGTATACTGTACCAACGTCCACATCCTTATTTGGGTTGTTGAACGGGTTTTGCGCCGTGCCTAAGCTAAATTTATGTTTTCAGTACCAAAATGGCACGAGATTTTGTAATTCTGTGCTCAATTCGTCGTAATTCTGTGCGCTGCACAAAACAGATATTGTGGTTCTATGCGCATCATGCGAACTTTCCAAGGGCGACTCTGACTTCGTTACTGATTGGAGAGTCTGAATTTCATCCGTTGTTGGAAAGTTTGCATGTTGCGTCGGTCCAATCATACGCAAATTTGGTGCAGACAATGTAATAGCGCGGCGCAAAAGCCACTCAAAAAAGAAAATTGAAGCGTGAATTATAGAAATCTGACATTTTCGATACCGAGAAGTAATTTTTTTTTAGTCAAGTTTGCCATTAGAAAAAAAAGCAGAAATTTTGGCGGCAAATTTTATTCTTCTTCATCAGAATTAGGTATATGTTTCTTGCTTTTGATTGGAGTGGCGCAAAAATCCGTTCTAGTTTATTGAAACTTTCCAACCTGGATTTCATTTTCTTTTAACTCCTCCACCCAAGAGAATTCATTTCAATTCAATAAAAAATTTAAGCTATCTAGTTTTCGCATAGCTTACTAATCTTGTCCAATTAGTGATTGTAAGTAGGGCTACTGTAAAAAAATAAGAGTTTTACCAAAAAACATCATAAGTCAAAAAACATAAAATCTAGTGAAATCAGGCATCAAACAATCAAGTTGAAAACATAAAATCTGATGTACTGTAAAAGCATCTACGATAGGAATACCAATTTTTTCTATACTGGCACAAAACAGGTAATCCATATGCTGTAGATTAGAATCCTGTGGAAGGATAACCTTTTTGAAATACTTGTTTTACGAGTATGTACGGTTGTAGTCTCCGTGCTGATGGTATTTCCCTAAACTTCCGTGCTGGTAGCCTTAGGCTGAAAGCACACAAACGATTAAACATTAAAGAGTTTGGCCACAAATGTCACAAAAACATCATAATTAAATATTTTAATTGTTTTAATATAGCAATATTCTGAATTCAGACACTTATTTTACCAGACAAAATAGCAAATTTATTTACAGTTAAAATTTACAAACTTTAAAATAACCAACTAAGAGTTAGTCGAAGGCGTCTATTGAATAGATTACGAGGACATTGTCAAAACAGGGGTGTATTTAAGGGGGGGAGGGCATTGTGCCATCGCCCCCCCTTTGGGGTGCCAGCAATGCATAAATACCAAAAAATAGTGCGGAAAATTGAGTCAGGCCCCCCCCTTTTGGAATTTCGACAGAAAAACGGGCTAAATCTGAGTGAAGACCTTTTTTGGTCTTCATTAATCTCAAATTTTCTGCCCCCCTAGGGTTGCCAAATCGGTAGAAACGTTTCAAAGGACGTTTTGATGTCTAAACACTCTTACTCTTAGAAAATTACAAAATCAATAATTCAAACGTACCGTACTTTATGAAAAGAGGATTGAGCATTTTATTGATAAACTACTTGTACTACTGTTGCCAGATAAGAAATCATAGCTTACAATTATTAATTATTAACCATAGTAGACCACAGTATCGAAGTTTTTAGAAACTCTTATCAAGAGCATAATGTACAATTAATGTGCATGCAAAAGCAATAAAACTAAAGGTATAATGCTTTGTGTCTGCGTAGTTTGTTTGAAAGAAGTATCACAAATCATTAAATGTGAAGTCTATCCATAAATCGCACAATTACCAAATATTGCTTCGATGCTCGAAATGCATATTACGTTGTGTCCCTGAGTAAGACAGTTAAAGCTATGTTTCAATCAGGGCCGAATTGTCTACACGTCTAGATTGACGAAGATTATAATACAATCCCCAAAGTGTCTTGTGTATGATTGCATGATAAGCCTACACAGGGTGCCTGATTCACACGTCCAATAAAACACAATATTACACTCGCATAGAAACGGGTAGAGCAGAGATTGTCTGCACGAAATCATGTGGGTAAGTGGTGCTAGGCAAGGAGGGAAGAATGTTTGCCTTCTTGATTTTTGATTGCACATTTGCACACCTACTTACGACAAAGCATAGACCTAGAAGCTCAGTGAAAGAAAAATTTGATTTTTCGACTCATGGTTTGATTTTTCGTCGGCAGCGTGGCAGGGAGAGTAAAGGCGTCGTTTGTACGACAACTCTGATCGCAAGATCTAAGTTCAACCCGTACCCTGGCAACGTTGTAGCATCCTTGGATAAGGCGTTTTATGATGATTACCTTTGCATGGTGGCTTCGAACATGCAGCAAATTCAGTGGGCAGTAATTCAAAAAATTCACAGAAACATTGCAAACTCCTAAACAGGTGCGGATCAAGCCCGGCGCCAAGATTGGGTGACTGGGAGGGCAGAAATAAATTTTAGGGGGGCACGAGAAGTTTATTTGTGTGAATTCGAGGGGGGCACGGGGGCACGAAAAGGCTACGAAAAGTTTATGCGAGTGTGGATCCAACGAAAAAGGTGAAGACCAAAAAAAAAGGTCTTCAGTGCAAAAATTTTCACAAATTCTGGTTGTCGTATCAAAATTCTTGCGATTTTTCACGAATTCTTAAGTGAAGACCAAAAAAAAAAAAAAAAGGTCTTTGTCCCAAAATTTTTATGAAATCCGGTGCGAGTTCACAAAACTTACAAAAAAACAGTTCTTGCTAGCGAATTCTATGGCAGTAAACACCAATTTGGGAGTCTTAAGCCTTGATTTGCACTCCAAGCGCCCGAGCCTGTTAATTCTTCGGAGCACAGTCCTCGTTTGAGGGGGACACAATTTTTGTTTGGGGGGGCACAAGCAGTCATTTGGGGGGCACGGCCCCGGAATAACCCCCGTGGCGCCAGACCTGGTGCGGATTCGTCCAAGCACGAACCAATGGTTAGCGTCTAACGCTGTCCAGTGACACTGTGACAAGAAGTTAAATATACACTTCAACAACAACGTTTTTGCTCTGCCCCCTCTTTTTTACTCTCAACGTTTTTGTTGTAACCATTGTCAGCTGAATTTTACCATTGTTCCCTAAAATTATTACACCATAGACTCATTATTAGGAGTCTATTATTACACACAATGCGGATGCATTTAGCATTGAATATAAATATTTCAAATAGGGCTACCTTGTTAATTGAATATTTGGTAGTTTTGATTTTTAGGTATATTGCCCAGTTTATAAAAACCAACAAGATTGGTTTGACTGTGTTACTTTGTAGATTCAAGGACTTCAAGAATGCCAGACAATTTGAAGGACGTTTGTCCATTTTTCAAGGATCAAGGACTCAGCAAGATTTTAAGGCAAATTCAAGGATGATTCTTGAGATTCAAGGACGTTTGGCAACCCTACCCCCCCCCCGTTTCGAAAATCCTGCGTAAGCCACTGTGTCAACATGATAGAAAAAAGACGTTCGCCCGAATACAAGAACAAACAGGAACGATAGCTTATTAAACGTCTTGTTCTCAAAATTTTCGATGTTTAAAACAACGGTTTTACATTAATGGTGTTCTTAAACAAAATCGCCACTATTTCCTCATAATAAATAATACGGTTGTTATCAATATGGTAATAATATTTGTGATACAAGCTTTTGTGATGCAAAAGACAATATTTTTAACGAAATGGCGTTGAAGATTTTGATTAACACCATTGCAAACCCATGTGAAAAGAAAACCTTACTATCTATAAGATGACGGAATTGAACAATTTTAAAATTCAGAAAACAATGAAGTAAGAATCGGAAGACTTCGCCCTGACTTCCGCTAATGGACCTTGTCCAGAAGCTGTTCGCGCCACGGAATAAACAAAAAGTTTTGCTTATCAAGCTGTGACTCTCGACGTTAAATAGGAATAAGCTTGTTTGACCATTGACCTATACTCTCTTGTAATTCAAAAAAAAGGGCCGTTTTTAATTCGCGGTTTCGTAGTTTTACTATACGACTTTTTTGTTCGTTCTGGCGAGGCAGTTTTACGCTTTTGCGGTTTATCAACAACATTGTTCCGGAAAACACTCCTATGGTCGGGGCAAAGACCGGGTTTGGGGCAATTCGATGCTTGTGCTTGCTTCAACTCTGACGTCATGGGAGCCGCTTGTTCGCATAAAGTTTTCGACAATTTCTTTCCAAACTTTTCGAAGATTTGCCCCAAACAGACTCGATATGAAGAAAACTGAAACACCCTGAAAAGTGAAAACGTCAAAATACGTAACGAACTTGTGTGCATTGCAAAGTATAACGGATAAAAGGTGGCAAAAATCTAACTTTCTAATTAGTAGGCGATCCAACATCACCAGTCGTCCCCGGCGTCCAACTATATCAACTGCAATCTGACTCACGGTCTATCTAGCTAAAACGGCAAATTTAGACTCACAAAATTTTCAGAATAGCCATCAACTAACAAAATAAAAAATTCTTTTTTAAGTATCATTTGTACGTCCAGAATAATACGAAATATTGATCAATATTAATCAATAGATCAATAGATGAACTGCACAATTACAGTGTTGCTGTAATCATCTAATATGAATTATGCGAAGGATTTGATAATAATAATCAATTAATTATTGGTTATTTCATTAATTGAAGTTTTTTTTTTAGCAGCAAATAAAGGAAATAAGTTACAATAAAAGCAAACAAATGACTAATCTTTGACTGTTCGAGTAGAGTGTTTTACAAAAAGTTATGGAAGAAAATCAGATTGTTGAATATTTTTTACAGTAAGAAACCAAAATCCTTTTAATTTTTAATTCCCGTCATGTAGTTATGCTTTTATTCAATATAGTATAACCGTAACACTAATATACATTATTACATGTACATTAGAAAAATTCCAAAATACCTGAAAAACTGCGGCAAATGCGAAAATCCAACTCATAATTTCAAAGGTGTTTGGATCAGTTGAGGTTAATGTGACGTAAGCGAATGTCGACGTCAGTCCCATTGTAACAAACAATGTAATTGAGATCAGTAGTTGGCGTTTCCCAGATGCCACGTCGCGATCAGGAGAAATCTGTAATCGAGAAAAGACATTTAAATATTACTGCACAAATTTTCGTTTACTTTTTTCTAGCCCTATTTCCAGATTTTCATAGCTCCATTTCTATTGGTTTACGCCAGTCCTAATGATGAGCTTGGAAAAAGCAAAACTCGAGTCCAGGGCAGTGCTTTGGAAAAATTCCCCCTGATTTGCTTGTTTGGTTTAAATTTCCTAGTTCCTTGGTCGGTTGGTTGGCCTGCTTGATGAATTTTATTGAATGTTGTTGAAGAGCTAGGTTTCTGCCACTCTTTTCACTTGTCCGAATGGGGATTAGCAGAGCAGAGTCCCCAACTCAAAAACATGTTGAAAGCCATCTTGTTTTATAACCCCGAAGAACACAAATTTGACTTGAAAGCTTTAAATCTGGAAATCTCTACATTAATTAATTTATAGCGCATCAAAACTCTCCTTACAATTCTCCTAATCGGTGGTGGAGTAGATACAACGTCTACTGCTGAAACGTAGACTCGGGTTTCATTCCCGATCAATTCAGAGCAAAGACTATGAAAATTGGTGTTCATAGCCTTCCCGCTTGATTTTCAGCAACAAAAAGGGAGAGTGTAAAGCCTTCACCGAGTGCGGTAGAAAGATAGACTCATTCACTTAATGTTAAATTGTATAAGTTCTATACGGTAATAAAGTCGCACCTTTTCAAAGAGAAAATTTTTCAGGTTAAAAGAAAAGAAAACGATATTTGCCAGCAGCTTCACTCCAACCGGGAGGAGGAACCCGAAGTAGAGGGATTTTCCGTGGAGCCAGCACATGTTGTCTGCGCGGTAATGCGATGTGGCTAGAATATTTCCTGTAATACATAAAATCGGTAGTTGAAAAGTAATGGTTTGTGGCGATAGTCCTGTTGTTTAAGAAAACCTTAAAAAACAGCGTACACTCCGTACAGTTAAAAAGAGCGTTTCTTTTAGTAACAGCTAGTTCTGGTGTTTAACTATTCAAGTTAATACACGAATACAATACTTTTAAAATAAGCATGTCGCTTCTCCTTTTTACCGTAACTTCGATTGGAGGATTAACAAAAGTTTAAACAAATGGTCTGGCAAATTTCTATGATTATAACTTAATTCAAGAATAACACTCTGAACTTGCAGTGCTAATACAGTTTGTTCTTTAGTTAGTTCATCGGTGTGTAGAATTCGGCGGATCAAAGATAGTTCACGTTAGTGCATGCGACCCTAAAAGCAGCACTTAAACTGTAACATATTGCATGGGGGGACGCTTTTTCAGCCGTGTCTAGACGGGTGAAGACCCCCAAAAAAAGGTCTTCGCCGCAAATCGATACTGAATTCGGCCGAAAGTTAGGATTTTTTTGCAATTGCCAGCAACTTTTTCTTCTAAATGTCAACAAAGCCTTGGTTTAGTGTGCGGGTCGCTAAATCACGATGGGGGGGGGGACGCTGAATTTCGATGAGGGAACGGTAAGTCTCACTGGGGGGACGCGTCTCCCCCGCGTCCAACCCACAATTTACTATATTCTGTACAAGACAGTGTATTGTATTTCGCAAAAATCAACTTATTTTTTGATCAATTTTTGTGTGTAAAATGAAAGAACTGTTTTACACTTCGATTGAAGTAAGAACTTTTCACTTCCTACCATCGCAATGTTTACGTACTTTCACAAGTGACAGGGTCTTTTAAAGCATCGAGATATCCAATGGCAATTCCAACATTAACTGCCACAATGAAGAGAGGCCACCCATAAGAAATAAGAGAATATTTTAAAAGCAGGTTTTGAGGTTTTTCATCTTCCTAAAACAAAAAAAAAAATTGCAAAATTAGCATTTTCTGTGAGCATTTTTGAAAACATAAAAGTAGCAAAAAATCAGCATGTTCAGAATTGTGGTAACCGCAAACACAAACTGTTTCATAGTCACATGGTAATTTCACCGCCACATATTAACAACAGTTTTGCTTAGCATATCAATGTTTAAAAAAATTGTTAAATTTATATTTTACTACACTGATGATTCAAAAAATAAAATGGTTTGGGTTTTTAAGTTTGGAACTACATTCTTTTGATTTAAGATTATTTTCAAAAAGAAAAAAAGTAATAAAATAAAGAACAAAAATTAATGAAATGACAAGAAAACAGATAGAAATAGATCTCGATATCGAAGTCACAGAATACTAAAACTAGTCTTAAAAATTAGCAGCAGTTTAGAATCATTAAAATCTTTTTTTACTCAATGATTGTCAACGTAAAACTATAGGTTTTCATGTTTCGACCAGTAACGTAGGCCATCTTCACGGCTAGCATTTACAGGTAGAAGCATAAGTTATTCATCTATACAATTTGTTATTGTAATAAACAGGGCGAATGAGCTATCGCGACGCGTTTCGACCTTGCTCAAGGGTCTCATCAGGCGAAAAGAATAACACATATTTAAACATGCAATGATATTAAACTGCAACCAAAAATTTTGGAAGCAAAAACTAGCTGCAATTTAGAATCATTAAACTTTCAAACATGCAATAGCCTACTATAAAACTGCAATTACCAAATTTGGAAATAAAAATTGCACCGATAAACACATCTGCTTTGTCTATGCAAATTTTATAATGACGTCAAGCAACTTATGACATGTTCATATGAAAATCACAGGAAGAGCACGAGCTAAATGCATGTGCGACACATTGCTTAGTGAATAAACACTATGGTTGACAATCGTTTTAGGTTGACAATCATTGAACAAAAAAAATTCAATGATTTTAAACTGCTGCTAATTTTTAGTTAAGTGTTTATTCACTAAGCAATGTGTCGCACATGCATTTAGCTCGTGCTCTTCCTGTAATTTTCATATGAACATGTCATAAGTTGCTTGACGTCATTATAAAATTTGCATAGACAAAGCAGATGTGTTTATCGGTGCAATTTTTATTTCCAAATTTGGTAATTGCAGTTTTATAGTAGGCTATTGCATGTTTGAAAGTTTAATGATTCTAAATTGCAGCTAGTTTTTGCTTCCAAAATTTTTGGTTGCAGTTTAATATCATTGCATGTTTAAATATGTGTTATTCTTTTCGCCTGATGAGACCCTTGAGCAAGGTCGAAACGCATCGCGATAGCTCATTCGCCCTGTTTATTACAATAACAAATTGTATAGATGAATAACTTATGCTTCTAAATGCTAGCCGTGAAGATGGCCTACGTTACTGGTCGAAACATGAAAACCTATAGTTTTACGTTGACAATCATTGAATAAAAAAATTTTAATAGTCTTAAAAAATTATTGAAATAAATTTGAACTTTGTTTGGCATGCAATAAATGAGTTAAAATTAGCATGTAGTGCCTCTTTGAAATGTTACTAATACTGTAAAGCTGTATCAGTAGTAGTATTTGATCTACTGTAATTAATAACTTATTTAATCGCTACCATAGTAAGCAAAATGTGTCTCACTTCTTGAATGAACTGATATCCGTCGTAGCTATAGATTGTGATCCAAGAACAACTGGTTATGATGAAATAATGAAGAAACACAGCACTGACAGTGCATCCGGCATCAGTTGGTCCGGGTTCGATTCCCAGAACAAATATCACATATGACGTCATCAAGTTTCCACATACATTGAGAAAAATTTTAGTTGAAAAGAGTTTCCTTTGCGATCTGAATATAATACAAAATATGACATTACGATTACTATTTGTTGTAATCCCTGCGTCATTATAGCTCACTATTATAGTTCACTGCCTAATCATCACCAACTAAATTTAGCTGAAGTTACTAATATCAAGCTGCAGTAAAGTAATAACCTATTAAGATAAATGTACTTGCAACCAGATCAAAAGCTTAAAATCTACTTTTTGGTTCCAGTTATTAAAAAAACAACAACACAGAAATGTGTGTTTTTTTATGCAGTTAGCCAACATAACGAGTGTAATTGTAATGAAAAAACTCGGCTTATTAAATGGCATTACAGTATATAAAAAGAAGCCCATATTATATTGGTAAATGTTGTTGAAGTTTGCTATGTACCCTCAGCTCTTGAGAACACTGTCTATGCTTTGCAGTAACGTTGTTGCAACTCTATCGTTTGCTTTTTCTGCCTATTATTATCCAGTGAAATTTAAATTGAACAAAGCTTGTGCAAAGCTTGCAGAACTGGGCTTAAGCAATTAGCTAGTCTAATTAAAAAATAAGTACTGTAGACCGTGCTACTGCTCCAAGTTCCGAGTTTTACTTGTTTTGGTTTTAGCTTCACCGAGTTTACAAACCATCATTCCTACATCCATTGCCATTTTTTGGCCGTACAAACTCTTAATTAAGCCCTGGCCATATTAAGCCAAATTAAACTCTTAATTAAGCCAAAGCCACGAGGTCAGACCTGAGCAACAATTGAAAGATAAATGTGATGAGCAGCAGAATTGCTGCTATGACGCATCCAACGGTGACTGCCATGTGCAGAACTAAATCATTTGGCACCGTATCCCTCTCCTGCAAAGACAAAGACATTTATATAAGATTTGGCTTCGGTAATGAATGATGTTTTGTTTGTTTCCATATCAATCATTTGAATGAACTATTGTTATATAGCGTGAAGATATTTCTTAGAATTATTTGCCGAGCTGAGTTTGTTTAAAGTTTGACTGTAATTTGAAAGTCTGATGCCTGTTATTTACATGGAAAATATCGCAAATACCAGTACCATAAGTTATCATAGTGAGTAAAAATATTTTAACATGCTTGGTGAAATAAATTGTACGTTACTCACTCTAAGCGTATCGCAAGCAATCTTGTAAGCGTATGTGTGAGTCAACACTTATGTAGGCTACTTGGCTGTTTTTAGATTACTTTACTGATGATGGACCTATTTAATGTGGTTTGAAACGTTTAAAATGGACACAATTTTAAAACTTTTGATTTTAGCTAAACTTAGCAAATTTGCCGTTTTCAATGTATCATACTATAATTAAGTTTACTATTGTGCTCATTTGTTCTTAATGTTTACAATATTTCTCGTCTGTAAACTACTCTTAACTTACCACTAGCAGAGCAAAGTTGGTGAGATGGTCGCACTGGCAAACTGGTGGAAATTGAGCTTGGTTCAAACAGCAACCAGCCGACGACCAATCGTCGAGCGACGAATCCCAGAATTGGCAGCCAAGGTTAGTGCGGGTCGCCTGGAATTTTGGATGAAAATTATTCGATAACACTTTTGTAATTAACGCAAAACAGAAGCATAACGTTGTGAGATAAAAATAAATTACTTTTTGATCAAATATTCAAGCAACACGAGAAAGCCAAAGGCCCCGCATTACACTCGTTAAGAAAACCAGACCACAAGCTTTATTTCGCGTACAATAAGCAAATAAAAATGATAAATAAACAAAAAAAATACGAACAAACAAGAAAAACAAAACACATGCAACACATACGCAGGAAGTTGATTCGAATGAAAGCATTACACGGGATGACTGGTAGCGTAAGAGGCAAAAGATTTTTACCAGCTACGCGGTAGCTATCGTGTCTACTTACTCACATGAATAACAACACCAATGCACAAAATCAATACACCTCTCGGGGTCTATTTGCAAACTTTTGCAAGTTTGGCCATCACAAGGAGTAGGTTGTTTGTCTAATATTTTTTTCAATTTTTTAATTACTGGTGGCGTTAAACTAACAGTAAAACAATGGCGAAATATCCTTGAAAGATTTTTTGAAAACTGATGTCTTTCGACTCACCAACAATGGGTTTGTAGGGTCTGGTACTTTTCCATGACGTAAGGGTTGGTTTGTAAACTCAATCCAAACGGGATGGCGCAAGGAGTGGATGGAAATATTGGAACCAAGACTCAGAGAGAGCGGCTAAACATTAAAAACTAAATTCTTAAAATTTGGTTTACAAGGACCACGCAGGTTGTCCTATTTTTGACAACTTTTTTTTGGTCAGGAAGCAGCAAAGAGACCTTGTAGTCTTGAAGTCAAGCAAAAACCAGTCCACCACACTTGGTGGAGGATTCACACTGTTTATTTTACGTTTTTACTAGTTAACGTCAAGCAGAAAATCTGCTAGAACTAGTTTTAATGTATCAATGTCCGGAATCGAACTCAGGGCTTCCACTTTTGCTGCAAACGCTCTCTTTCCTAGCTTATTGACTGACTAATAATGCAACTATATGATTGTTTTCTTGTTGAAAACTGTAACACCAAAAATTCGACTATAGGCTACATCACAGTATTTGTCAGTTACGTATAATTAAGGACTTGTTCAAAGTTCACCTGTCCTAAATTTCGTTGAGAAGGAAAACGGATTTCATTTTTAAAGAAGATTGTAAGAAGGTGCTCATTGTAGCTGGGAAAGTTTGTGATCGCTAAGTCGAAAGCTTCAGATGGGATGAAAAACGCTGCTGCTTGTTCGCTGCTGTTGCCATGGTAATTAGTGACGTCAATTACGCCAAAAAAGTCTTGAATGGACGCGTGAACGTGAGTGTTGCGTCGGTTTCGAACATGCAAGCGAACGTTGTAAATCTGCACAAAACATCTGTATTTTAGCATCAACATAACTTCAAGTTCTGAAAACCGAAACTTTTACTTGTAAACTAAAAACTTAATTAATGTAATGACGATATGAGGGATTTAGGAATGGCAAGCTGGAGGATGATAAACCAAATTAAACCGGCCAGTTGGTCGAGCGATAACGCTTTGGTCCAGGGAGCGGGGGTCTGGGGTTCAAATCTCGGTCCGGTCAAATCGGACAAAGAGTTGCCAACGACTTGCCACCGCTGCGATATTTCTTTGAAAAGAGCTTCGAAAAGTTTTCCGGGCGCAATAACGCAGATATGGGCCCTGCAAACTCTTGACAGGATTTGGCGAAATACATCAGGTATAATAAAAGATTTGATTTGATTTTGAGGATGATAAACATTGTTCACTTTGATGTAGATAAACTATTGGTACTTATTAGGTTTTGATCAATTGGAATGGATTCAAACAATCACAATTTTTAGCAAATACAGGAAAGATTGCTTAGGATTAGGATTTTTTCGAAACAAAATGATGGAAGTAATGGAGAACCTTAAAGTGTGGCGAACTAACCTCAATCTGCTGCCCCGACCCAATCGGAAAATCAAGCAATGAAAATAGACTACGAAGTTATTTCGAAACTATGAGTAACTTCCACATTAATTGTTAAGAAAGTGACTACTTTAAGACTCACTCGGGTTGCCATCATACGATTTTCAAAGTCAATGAATGGTAGGTTGTCAGGCAGCCGGAGTTTGGAGGAAAACCGTTCAATGACGTCAATAATACTCATGCTAAGTCGTCCGGATTCTGATGCATTAGATTGATCCACAAGGTGCATCATAAGATTGTTTGTCACAGACAGAATCGCCATCCATGTTTCTGACTCAATCTGTAACGCAATTGATTACAATAGCATTTTGTTGGAAATTGTTGATTAAGTTACTTCACTAGGATCAAAAACTTTTTTCCAAGAGTTAAGGCATCTTTTTAAGACGACTCTGAATGTTTTATCCGTCCATAACTCCTATTCTGATTACGTTTTTGCGTCCATAGATGATGCGCTTCAAGCCAATTTGGTTGCTTCGAAAAAGCAAAAACTTGATTTGGAAGAAGTTGCAAAAACCAAACAAAAAAAACTTGGAAAACTCGGCAACACTTAATCAGATGGTTAGTCTTAGTAAATTCACAACCGTTTTTTCTCGTAACCGGAGTGGGGCAAGGGGGTGAAGATGAATTATTCAAACATTTTTTAACTATTGCAAGGACTAAACAAACCGTGAGTTGAAGTGAAACACGTCCAGCCTACCGTATTCAAATGCTGTTCTGCCATTTGGAAGAACAATACAATATCCTGGATAAAAGCATGATTCACTTGGCACCCTGGCATTGTTAATATGAGTAAAGATTGAATGACATGAAAGAAGTCAGTCTCGTTTAGATTCTGCAACATATGGTAAAAATTAGTTCTTCGATTTTCGCATAAAACCAAAAAGAAACAAATTGCACAAGGTCAAACGGAAAAAATTGTTTAAAAAAAAAGATATAATTATTCTATGTCTAATGACATTTCTGTTGAAATTGAAATCTCAGTCAATCGTATTCAAATAAAAAAAAAGAAAAAAATTAAAATTTCCGAAGTTATTTGTTAGCTTTAATCATGTTCTACTGTTACACTTTTCACATATGGGCGAAAGCTTTCAGCTCACCGGTATATACGATGCGTTTCGGAGTATAACGCTTAAGTTGGATCCACTTTGAGGAGACATGACTGAGGAAATGCGGAGCTGATCGTCAATGCAAACAGCTGCAGCAACCAAAAAATCTGTGAAAATGAATGTGAAAAAATTAGATGACCAGAGATTTGCAACAAAAATCTAGTAAATTTAAACTCAGCTTTAAAAAAAACTGTGTCAAACTAACGCTACTTGGCATTTCTGAGTTTCAAATTTGAAGTTCTATTCTTCATGTCTGAGTTGTCGAACCAATCCGTGGTCGAGTGGATAGAGCGTTTGCTACAGAAAAGGTAAGCACGGTTTCGTTTCGCGGTCGGATCAAACCACATTTCATAAAAACCAGTATTCACCGCTTTCCGGCTTGTCGTTCAGCTTTAAAGGAAAGTGTGAAGCCTCCACCGCGTGTGGTAGACAGGTGGCAACTTGACTCAGATATCAAAATGCACCGCCACTATCTCCAGAGCCAAGGTGAATAAAGGTGAAATCACAATTACAGCTCAATAACTTCATATTCACCCTCAAAAGGACGCTAAAATTTTTTCAAGACTCTTCACTATTGATTTTTTCACGAATGTGACGTAGCACTTTTCTCTGCTTTCCCATTTAGCTAGAGTTTCATCAGCATCTGAATTCGAACATAACCTATCCTGGCAGCCTCTCGAACCTTCAATGCCATCGTAACCTCTTCTCAGATTACTCTGCTCAAAGTCTGACAACAAGGTCACCAGAAAGAAGGTTCTCAATAAAAAAAAAAATCACTAATCATGAATACCACATCACTTCAACATTAATTGCTGATACTTCCGAGACGGTCGAAACAAAACAAGAAAAATTAACTTCTATGCTCAGTACCAGCACGGAGCAGAAATCAATTAGTATTGGTTTAGAAGATTAACCCATATTGTCGGAAACAATACCTTCGCAAGGAAAACAATTAGACGAAAAAGAACCAAAAGACACAGGTCTAGTTCATAACTTGCAAATAAAAGATACTGCATTTCTCAAGCTTTCAATGTTTCTTTCAAGCTTACAATCTTTTCCAGCTGTTACTTCTTACTTGAAACACCATTTAACATGGGTTGATGCTCTGTTTCTGTGCTTAAATTTAAGGCAAAGTCAGAAAAAAACAACAACTTTGGTACAATAAATCAAATAGAGAAGCACAGACCTGCCGAGGTACAGGATTCCGTAGAGAAAGCCAAGTTGCCGCTTCGCGTTTCAGGAAAAGAGAATTCTGTTCCGTTGAATGAAACATTTTGTCCGGGACAGACAGCTAAAAAAAGTTTTCATTCGCTAATATTTAGTGAATTTACAGGCCTATTCTATTATTAAATTAAAATATTTATGTTATAAACCATTATGTTTTCTTATTTGATCACATATTTTCAACATAGAATAGATGCATTCCTACCGCGTAACTGTCAAATGTGTAGAACTTTTTCAAGACGTCTAAGCTGCACATCTTGGAAGTAAATTTTTTTTATTAACTTGCAATCAGCCGTGAGCAGCTATGAAATTCTTTTCTTCTTAAAGTGATTTGGTGTAAAAAATGCTTTGCTATTGGTATTAAGGTAGATCTCTCAAAAAGTAGCCACATTTTTTTTGACTGCAAAAAAAGCTAATCAATTAAAAAATCATTACACCTATATTCATAATCAGAATTTGAAAAGATATCATTGGAATTTTGAAAAGGAAAAGACTATTTTCACTGGAAATTTTATTTATTTTTAGATTAATTTCGACCCAAATCTAACCCAAACCCAAATTCTTACTTTAAAACTATACCAAACTTAACCCTACCCCAAACTTCAACTCAAACCCTAACCTTACACCTTAAAAAAGGAAACAAAAACTGTGCGGATGAATATTCCTTATTTTCGTTTTATTCTCTTCAACTTGAAAATTTTCGGCTAAATAGTCACTCGCGTTTAAGAATCAAGTTTACCTTGGCAAAGAACGTATGGATCTCCAGTGAAACCTTTACTACACACGCAAGTAGCTGAACGATTTCTGTCAATGCAACTCGCATTTATTCCACATGTGACGTTGAAGCAAACAATTTCTGCAAAACTTTCGAATTAATAAACTTAAGGAAGTTTGACAGCAAATTGTTTTCGAGTATGAAATGTAAACTGGGAACGCTATGTAGCAATTGTTGCAGCATCATTGAAAAATTAACCGGTTTTTCAAACTTTAAAATAAGTTTAACTTGAACGGAGTTTGCAAGGATTTATGTTTTTATTGCCAATGAATTATAGAAACACGCAATTTTCAATTGACGTCAAACTCTATGCAAGATATGGAGCATCGCCTCTAATCACTATTGGTTTTACAACACTAACTCACCAGAGCAATTGAACCCATCTCCAGTGAATCCATCGAAACACTCGCACTCATAAGAACCAACTGTGTTGATACATGTGGCGTTGTCAGAACACATGTGTGTGGTGTTGTTGCACTCGTTGTCCTCTGCAAAAAAAGTAATTGGTGAAGCATAAACCTTAAAATGTTAAATGTATCATTGATGTTTACCTTCTGTAGCAACAAAATGTTTGCAGCACTCACCAGAACAATTGAGTCCATCTCCGCCGAATCCCTCAAAACACTTGCACTCATAGGAACCGATTAAGTTAGTACAGTTGGCGTTAACTGAGCAATTATCGGTATCGTCACATTCGTCGATATCTGGCGAAAAAAGGTTTGCTAAATGTTAAAAAAAATCCCTTGTGATGCTGGCACAATGTCTCCAAAACTGTTTACGAACCAGAACAATTGAAACCATCTCCAGTAAATCCATCAAAACACTTGCACTCGTAAGAACCCGCTGTGTCGATGCACGTAGCGTTGGCAGAACACATGTGAGTAGAATCGTTGCATTCGTTGATGTCTTAAAAGTATTTTTGAAAGCATAAAAAACTAAAACTCTCGAAACAACATTACAGCTGAAATAGTATTATTCAGCTTGTCGCAATCGTTGATACTTGGCTAGAGTACAACCTTTAATCTCTAGAATTGTCCATGTCAACTAAAACCAGAGAACGACTAAGATGTTAATTGACGAATCGAAAATGACAGTTGATAGTTCCTTTAGCTTTTTGAATCGCAGAAAGCAGCACATTAATCTTAAATTATGAACTTCTATCTAAAATTGAAACATAAACCAACTATCTCTGAGCAAAACCGCTCCACTAAAACTTCCCACTAAACCGCTATACGAGCTAATTACAGATACACAAACTCGACTTAACTGTCTCAGAAACTAATACCTAATTATCCCACTCTTAGATTATTAGAATGATGAATGAAAAACGACCCGCTATTTATACTACGGCAAAAGCTATTGAATACCCCAGAACAATCCCTGACACGTCACAATAGGAAAAGTATACAACCTTATGATAACAAATTGCGACATAATTTTGACATCACAAACTTCAATTCTAAATATAGCAATTCTAAATATAGAATAGTAAACAACCAAATAATTCGATAACTGCGGAAGATTGTAGAATATACTAGAGAGAAATTATCTTGATCAGGGGTGCCGATCTTTGTTGAGCATTGGGGGGGGATAATTTGCAATTTTACCCCAATTTTGCTCTATTTTCAACATTGGGGGGGATAAACCTCGACCACGATTTTTTTCAGGTAAGCAAATTAAGTGAAGTCCAAAAAAAATGGTCTTCACGAAAAATATAACATTTTTCCCCCGAATTCAAGTGGAGACCTGCGCTCAGATGCACACCAGAGTCAAATTATTGGTGGGGGATGCAGATGTAGACCATACTTGAATTATTGGGGAAATACAGTCAAATCATTAAGGGAAATATATCCCCCCATCCCCCCAGGCACCCCTGATCTTGATAATCTTGAACATTCTAAATCAAAAAAAGGGGCAAAACTGGAAAAGCAGTCACGATACGTTAAAGCACTGAAAATACTCGTAACTCAGACATTCAAAATTATTATACGTGACACAGCTAATAGGTTCACTGATCTACTGTAATTATCTTTTCGATTCTTCAAAAAATGTTCATTTTCGACTTCCATCTCACTTACCAGAACAGTTAAACCCATCTCCAGTAAATCCATCATTACATTCGCACACATAAGAACCAGCTGTGTTGATACAAGTAGCGTTTCCAGAACACATGTGTGTAGAATCGTTGCATTCGTTAATATCTAAAAAAAAATAGCAATTTGTAAGAAATTAGTATAGTATATTTTTCCAGTTTCATAACATATTGACCATAAACTTACCAGAGCAGCTGAGCCCATTTCCGGTAAAACCGTAGTTGCATTCACAGAGGTATCCAGCCACTGTGTTAGTACAAGTTGCATTTGTTGAGCAAGCGTTACGTCCACCAGAACATTCGTCGATATCTGCAAAACATTATTAATGGTGGTGACATAAAACACACAACTGAAATTAGAGCAAAATTGATTATTTCGAATACCTCAAAAAACGCCTCAGTTACATCTAACATTTAGAGGCTATTACCAGAGCAGTTAAATCCATCTCCGGTGAATCCATCAAAACACTCGCACTCATATGAACCAGCTGTGTTGATACAAACAGCGTTGTCAGAACACATGTGTGTAGTGTCGTTGCATTCGTTGATGTCTGGAAAAAATTATTACTACCAAAACGAAGCAAATAACTGAAATATTAAATGTATTTCTGTCATGCGTATTTTCTTATAAATTTTACATAGGCTTAGCCCGGGCAAATTTTATATTCAAACAGCAGCTTTTATTGTAAGCAAGCTACGTGCTTTTACCAAAACATACAGCAAATTGTAATTACATTTTATTCACCAAGTTGCCTTGGCCAGGAGACAGCGAAAAGATCTTTCGGTATTCGAGTCAAGCTGCATCTGCCCACCTGTCTGTCACACACGGTGGAGGCTGCACATTGTCCCTTTTATTGCTGAGCACCAAGCAGAGAAGCTGTGAATATCAATTTTTATAGTCTTTGGTTTGACCCGACCGGGAATTGAACCCGAGTCTGCCGTTTCAGTTGCAACGCTCAATCCACTCGACCACTGATCGGTTAAACCAGCTAGTCCCATACCAGCAGTACTTAAACTGTAAAAGTTTGCATAAGGGGACGCTTTTGCAGCCTTGACTAAACGCATTCGGAATGCGAAAGTACTTTAGTGGAAATTATATGATTCCGTCCCGAAATTGAGTGAAGACCAAACAAAGGTCTTCACAAAAAATTGAAGAGTTTTTGTCCCCGAATTCAAGTGAATACCAAAAAAATAAGTATTCACCGCAATTTGGGACTATATTCGACCGGATTTTATGGGATTTATTTGTGATGACAGGTTATCTTATTTGCCTGATTATTTGCCTTATTTGCCTGATTATCCAGCCCTTAAATCTTAATGGGGGTACGCTAAATTTCAATGGGTGGATGCTAAATTTCCATGGGGTGACTCTAAATCTCGATTGGGGGACGCTAACTCTCGATGGGGGGACGCGTCTCCCCTACAGTTTAAGTACTGCATACCAGTACAGCTGATCCCATTTCCAGTGAAACCGTATTTGCATTCACACAAGTATCCAGCAATCGTGTTCTTGCAAGTTGCATTTCCTGAGCAAACATTACCAACTTCGGCACATTCGTCGATATCTGAAAAATTATACACGAAAAGTATGTTAGAATATTGATATGCAAAAAGTGCGACAGGAATCGTACAACAAAGTTTAGCGGTTTGAATACATTAATAAGCGCGTCAGCTTCAATTACCTGTTAGTGGTTATTTACCTGAACAATAAAACCCATCTCCAGTGAATCCATCAAAACACTCGCACTCATAAGAACCAGCTGTGTTGATACAAGTACCGTTGTCAGAACACATGTGTATCGTATTATTGCATTCGATGATGTCTAAAAAAGGCAACTCTAATCGAGAAGTTAATAAAACAATCATTATCAATGTATTTTGGAAACACATATTTTTCAAACGTTTGTCACAGAAAGATTATGTAAACCAATATAAATTTCTGTGGCTGTCTATTCTTTGTTTTAGCTCGTACCAGAACAGTTGAATCCATCTCCAGTAAACCCATCAAAGCACTCGCACTCATAAGAACCAGCGGTGTTGATACAAATAGCGTTGTCAGAACACTTGTGTGTAATGTCGTTGCATTCGTTAAAATCTAGAAACACGGTTTTTCAAGCAACATGTATTTAAAATTCTGACTTCAAGCAGTGCAACATTAAAAAAAAACCAAAGATTACATTACTTTTATTGCTTAACAATTGCTATGCAATAAGTTCAACTTAGGATTGCTTTTAAAAGCAAGGAAAGCGACTTTACTGATCTCAATACTCACCGTTGCAGTCAAAGCCATCCCCATTGAATCCAACTTTGCACTCGCAGTTGAAACTTCCATTCACATTTCGACACACTGCGTCAACATCACACGTCGTGTTAAGCAAGTCGCACTCGTTCAAATCTGATCATAAACACTAGCAAAAGATAAGCAAAAAACAAAAACAAAACTACTTTGCAAAACATAAGAGATTTCTTTCGGTTTGGTTTGAAGCAAGACAGTGAGCGAATTTGAGATAAAAGATTTTAAGCAGGCAAAAAGTAACACAATCTCATAATGAAGTCGCTCACTTTTTAGCATAAAAGTCTTTAATGATATCACAAAGAATTAATTTTGACTGCAAGATGTGTTGAAACTTAGAAATGAGTTAAAAATTAGTTGTAACTTGGCAAAGGGCATTTTTTGACGTATTACATCAACATGGCAGATCGAGTTTAACGGTTTGCACTTCTAAATTTGAGCATTAAAAACTTATCAAGTACCTGTCGTCCACAATTCAACAATACGACATTAGGTAGGATAATTGGTCGCCTATTTGTTGGATATTATGCCTTTACTCTTTCATTACATCCATACTAAACTTTATTAAACTTCTAGCTTTTGGTGGTTGCTGGACTGAATGACCGTCAGGTTCTTCGCAACCTCCCTGTCGCTTTAAATAGCTAAGAATTGATGAACAACTGACGTGTGTTCGGTGTTTAGGAGTAATGACGACTTAGTGCAACTAAATAAATAGAGTTGAGTACTTAATATTAGTGAATGATAAAGTTTTGGTTTGAAGCAAAAAAGCGAATTTGTAAGCAAGCTAAAGTTAATCGAACTTGGTACTTTTGTTGTTCAATTTTCAACAACAAAAGCCTTTAATCAT
Organism: Trididemnum nubilum; assembly: GCA_963965965.1. Classification (NCBI taxonomy): domain Eukaryota; kingdom Metazoa; phylum Chordata; class Ascidiacea; order Aplousobranchia; family Didemnidae; genus Trididemnum; species Trididemnum nubilum. The sequence goes on from OZ014469.1 coordinate 3,603,923, forward strand.
AGGTATCACCAAAATTAGATTCGACCGACGGACAATGCTGTTTAATCTTGGGTTTGAAATATTTAGAAACATTTTCGGTTGATAAAGATGGTGAGCTTTGCTTATGATTTAAAGATATATGCAAATTAATTCAGTTTGTTTTTTCACTATTTTGCATAAATCTTTTGAATTAATTCATATTTTCATCCAATTTCGCTTAATACCTTGACAAAAAGTTCCATTTCCAGTATAACCATTCGAACACTGACAAATAAAACTTCCATTAGTATTTGAACAATTGGCATTCGTGGAACATGGAGGAGGCATCATTTGACATTCGTCTACATCTGTACAAATAAATTGATCAAAACTAATTAAATTAGATTCAGCAAAGGCAAAACCAACAAACTAATTAACTCTCTCCAAAATGTTGCCATCAGAAAAATTTTGGAACATTTATTTGCATTGACTCGAACTGCAATTCTATAACAAAACATGATTTTAAGTGCAGGTAAATTTAGGCAAAAATTAAAAAATCTAAAATGTTGATATTAAACTTTAGGACCACAAACAATTAGACCTATTGCAATTTTGGTTCAAGAAATCAGTCCAGTTCGTTCCAAACCTGCAGTACAAAGCAGTAAGTAACGCTGCAAATAGGTTTTAACGCAACAACAAATGATCTATCATTTAATAAGCAGTTTTGTATGAACTTACCAAAACAATTTAATCCATTTCCAGCGAATCCATTATCACACTCGCACTCATAAGACCCAGCTGTGTTGATACAAGTGGCGTGGTCGGAACACTTGTGTGGCGTGTCGTTGCATTCGTTGATGTCTATAGAGCAGTATAAACATCAATCCCGTTTCGAAACAAAACAATGTTTCGAAGCAAATTAATGATCAAAAATTTTAGAAAACTAAAAACATCATGTTCCAAAAGGCAATTTTTGTTTCTTACCAATGCATTCAGACTCCTCTCCAGCGAATCCATCAAAACATTCGCACTCATAAGAACCAACCGTGTTGATACAAATGGAGTTGTCAGTACAAATGTATGTTGTGTCATTGCATTCATTGATATCTGAAAAATAATAAAGTATCTGTGAAAATAATATGCACCACTGTTGATGATTATCATAAGGAAGAACACAAAACATCCCAAGAGAAAGAAAAGTTCAAAATAGTAAAACACTTTTATCTCACCGACGCAATCAAATCCATTCCCAATGTATCCAACTTTGCACTCGCAGTTGAAACTTCCGTCTACATTTCGACACACTGCGTCAATATCACACGTCAAGTTCAGTAACTCGCACTCGTTCAAATCTGGTTAAAAACACAAACTGTACTTAATAAACAACCAGTCCATCAACAATTTAACATCTTTTGTTGTGGTTTGCATTAACTTTGTATTTAAGCTGTCCGATTTCGGTGTAGCTGTTTTTTTATTCAGCTGTTTTAGCGCAGCTTAAAAAATACTATGCAATATTTTCTCGGTTTGTCTTTTGTTATTATTATCTAAAAACTTTCGGTAATTATTTCAAATGAAAATGAAGCCAATGATACCTTGACAGAAAGTTCCATTCCCAGAATATCCATCCAAACATTGGCAAATAAAACTTCCCTCTGTATTCCAGCAATCTGCATTCGCTGAGCAGAATGGCGGACTTATTTGGCACTCGTTCAAGTCTAACAAATTACCGGTTAAAGCTAGCAGAAGATCATTAAAATTAGATCACGCTACGTTATAAATTATAAAAATAATAGTTTTTCGTAGCGTAATCGTTACGTTTTCTTTTGATATGGACAAATATTGAACTATTCCTGAACTTTAAGCCATTTTTATCTCAAAACTTAAATAAAAAGTAATTCTAATTACATTTGTCTAATTATCTTTAAATTTAACAAACATCATTAAAGAAAGCACAATCTACTCATAGCTTGACCTACCAGAACAATTGAACCCATCCCCTGTGAATCCTTCAAAACACTTGCACTCATAAGAACCCGCTGTGTTGATACAAGTAGCATCGTCAGAACACATGTGTGTAGTGCTGTTGCATTCATTGGTATCTGAAAGACAGTAAATTTTTTTTTAAAAATTTGTTGCATTGTTGTTGATAGTTGATGATCATCATAACAAAGAACACAAAAGATCTCAAATCTCATTGAGAAGAAAAAACTTCAAAATAGTAGAACACTTATATCTCACCGACGCAATCAAATCCATTCCCATTGAATCCAACTTTGCACTCGCAGTTGAAACTTCCGTCTACATTTTGACACTCTGCATCAACATCGCACGTCGAGTTCAGCAACTCGCACTCGTTCAAATCTGGTTAAGAACACAAATTGTACTTAATAAAGAACTTATAATGGTTTGCTAACCTTGTATCTGAGCATGACTATGATCTGACCTATCCAATTGCTGTACGGCTTAAGAATTTTAGCTGTTTTAACGCCGTATTACTCTTATGCAGCAAAAATACTTAACGAGATTTTGGTGAGATACCCTTATCTCTTCGCCTATTGTCTATAAATTTTAAGCAATTTTTCGAATTTGAAGTGAAGCCAATGATACCTTGACAGAAAGTTCCATTCCCAGTATATCCATCCAAACACTGGCAAATAAAACTTCCCTTTGTATTCCAGCAATCTGCATTTGCTGAGCAGAGTGGTGGGTTTAATTGGCACTCGTCCAAGTCTAACAAATAACCAGTTAAAGCTAGCAGAAGATAAATTAAAATTAGATCAAGCTTGCTTAAAAATTATAAAAATAATTAAGTTTTGTTTTGATAAGGATAAATGCCAAAATTTTTTAATTCTAATTAACTTTCAAAAGAACTTTCAAAACTTAGACGAAAAATAGTTTTGATAACATTGGCATAACTATAATCACCATTTAACAAACACAAGTAAAAGAAAAGCCCAATCTTCTTGTGGCTTGACCTACCAGAACAGTTCAACCCATTTCCAGTGAACCCATCAATACACTCGCACTCATAAGAACCAGGTGTGTTAATGCAAGTAGCGTTGTCAGAACACATATGCGTAGTGTTGTTGCATTCGTCGATATCTGACGAAAAATATTGCTTGTTGGTTCTTTTGGACATTTTGCATTTTTATGGTGTTTGGTAGTTGTAAAAGCAGAAAACAGGTAAACGTAATAATGATAACCAAAAACAGAAACAAAACTATAATGGAAGCAGCCTTGTTTTTTACAGCACATGGAAAAGGCTCAACCAAAACATAAGTTACTTTTAACTTTGCTTGAATAAGACTGTCTATTTGAGTGAGATTCCCTATTTAAAAAAGATTCTGGTCGGCATACGACCATAATGTCCACCGCACACGGTGGAGGCTTCACGTTTTAATCATAAAATCAAGCAGAGAAGTGACGAATACGACTAATATTATAGAATCGTTGATTTGAGTTTACCAACTGGAATTTGAATCATCTTCTACCAATTTAACTGCATTGCTACTCACCAAAACAGTTCAGTCCATCTCCAACGAATCCATCAAAACATTCGCACTCGTAAGAACCAGGTGTGTTGATACACGTAGCATTGTCAGAACACAAGTGTGTAGTGTCGTTGCATTCGTTGGTGTCTGATAATGCATATTTTGAAAGGTAAAGTCGATCATGCTTTTTTCTTTACTTGTTAAAAAAGAATTGTTAATTGAACTGCTGCATTTAAAGTAAAATCAAATTACTGTAAGTTGAAAAATCTGAAGGAGAAAAGTTACCGTTCTTTCAGATGTATTTCTTATACTGTAATACCTTTTCATTGATATCAATCAAAAACTTAATCCAAAACGTCTTACTCATCTGCTAAAGCAAGACATAATCACAACAACAAAACACTTTCATCTTACCGACGCAGTCAAATCCATCTCCATTGAATCCAACTTTGCATTCGCAGTAGAAACTTCCTTTTACATTTCGACACACTGCATCAACATCACACGTCGAATTTAGCAACTCGCACTCGTTCAAGTCTGGTATAAAAGTACAGTACGTAATATTGACAAAGAAAATACAGCACGAGCATAGAGCTTAATTAAAAGTTGCATTAAAGTTACGTGACAAACTTTTATTTTAATCAAAAATTGCTCTTTATTTCAATTTATTAGATGATTTAAATTGTTTTATACAAAAATATGTGGTATCAAGTTTTATCGATTTTTTCTTTTCATGTTTAGCACGTTTATTCGTAATGTAAATTACACAAAAATTTGCTAAATTTTGTTTCATTACGCTTATTTAATAGTCAAGCAAATGTTGGCAAATTAATATGATGCATTATGTAGCACAGTTCCAAGCTTCTTCGCTAGACTTATGATGTCCTAAATACTATTGTTACGTAATACCTTTACAGAAACTTCCGTCCCCAGTATATCCATCCAAACACCGGCAAATAAAACTTCCCTCTGTATTGCTGCAGTTTGCATTCGATGAACATGGCGGAAGAATCATTTCACATTCGTTCAAGTCTAAATACCAAAACATACACCTACACGTTAAATAGCGAGGCATACAATATTATTGTAGTTTAAATGTAAAACAGAAACTAGGAGCCAATTGAAAAACTGCTCTCAATAACAAGTTGCGAATCCTATTGCAAGAGCTTTTTTTCATTTTTCATAGTGAAAATAAATCAAAAATATGATAGCCATTTTAATCAACAAAATGTTCATAAAAAACTGTTTTAAGTGGTTTACTTTTCCTTTAGCAAATTGAACTCACCACTGCAATGGAATCCATCTCCAGCAAATCCATCAAAACACTCGCACTCATAAGAACCAGGTGTGTTGATACAAGTAGCGTTGGAAGAACACGTGTTTGTAGTGTCGTTGCATTCGTTGATATCTGAAAAAATCATCTGTTCTTTTGCGTAATTAGGCGCAAAAACTTTTAACGTAAAAAAAAGTTTCGTAAAAAAAGAGTTTAATTACAGTCAATTTTGTTAGAATGAAATTTGCAATAACTTGAATTTTTTGTTTGGTATCTATACTGATTGCAACACAACAAACAATTACTTTAATATAAAAGTTAGCGCAGTTTTTGCGAATAATTTAGATTATTACAATGAATCTTGAACAGGAAAAAATTAGTTTTATGAAAGGAAAAAAGACTTACAAACATCATTTCTTTGCGTTTTTCAACTACAGCATTATTGGAATTTCGGTTAACGTTTAATGTACCGTAAACAATGAAAAATTCTTGTCTAATATTTGACAAAACTCATGCACTTTATTTTAATATTTATCCCACAGTTACCTGTACAGTTATAGCCGTCCCCAGTGAATCCATCTTGGCAAGAGCACAACACATTGCCGACTACATTTGTGCAAATTCCATGGTCGTGACAGGGAGGAGCCACATCGCACTCGTTGACATCTAATCGCATTTGAAGCGAGAGTTATGTAGTTGTTAAACATATGGTGCATTGTTTTTCTTGGCCCTTATCGCTGAATTGGGATAAACGAAAACAAGCTAATTGCGGATCTGTCTTGTAATCACTATGGTGATATTTCAGTTGCTTAATAAAACATTTGCGGTTAAAAAAGAGTGAAATATCAAACAAATGTAAAGTTTAGTTTGTGGCTGGTAGTATTGCTCCCACATTTTCACTTTAAATTTTTGTATTATCGTTGTTATCAATCACATGCTATAATTTGCAATTTACCATACTTAAAACTAGGAGCAATTTTAGCATTTTGTAATAACTCAGGCCTTAGTCTACATGGTACATTTATCAGCAGCGTACTGAACTTCTGTCCTAAACAGGTATCAACTAAGTTTTTATTTTTGTACCACCAATGCCTCAATTTGACTTCGTTCAAGATCTTTGGTGTGCTCATTTTTGTTTTGAATAACATTTTCAAAATAATAGTTTTGCAAATTAGTTAGTAAACTTTATTGGATACCTTCACATGCTCTTCCATTTCCAGTAAATCCTTCCAAACACGTACAAACAAAACTCCCGTTGATGTTGCTACAGTTTGCATTTGGTGAGCAAGGAGGATTGATATTTAAGCACTCATTAATATCTGCAAATTATGACAAAAATTTCACAGTGACTGAAAATACCACTTAAAAGTTACTTAAATTCAATTACCTATTAAAAATTAAATGAAGAAAGTGCCCGTAGGTTTTTATTTGTACTTTTTTGAGTGTGGTTTGCATCTTCTCTTACTACCTGACGTTAGTATTAAAGCAAACAGCAGAAAGCAGTTAGCATGACTCAAAGACCAAAGTGTCTTCGTTCTCTTACAATAATGCGACCAAAAAAACTCATGCCACAGGTAGCAACATTTTAATGTATTTAATTTTTATTTTACTAACAAATGGAGTAATTTCAATATCCGTATCAAATTGAGAGACAAGTTACTTTAAAAACGAGCATCTTCATATTACAACAATTCTTCAAAAGAAACTTATCAACTGAAGCTACATCAAACCAACAAACGAAAGTGATTTGCAAATCAAATTTTTAAGCAATTGGTAATTACAGTAAATGAATTAAAATCGCTTCATTTATTGCCGACAATAAAACAAATAAAAACTTTTCCACCTGTGCAGGTGAATCCATTCCCGGTATAACCATTCAAGCAAACACACGTGTAACTACCATAAGTGTTGTAACATTGAGAATTTTCCCCACATTTGTTGGAAGAATTCAAGCACTCGTTCACTTCTGGAAAAGCATGAAAAAATGAGTTTAATTCAATTTAATTAAGTTTATTTGCTTGTGCAACACATCCACCAGTAATAAACGGAATAAAGCATCAATTGTAATTGTACAATTACTGTAGGCAACCGTGTAGTAGAAATTGGGCAGCGAAAGACCATTTCATGGCCAAACTGTCTGTTACCTAAAACGTTGAAGTGTGACTTGTCACTATTGACTCAAAAATAAAAACAATACAAAAAACAGAATCAATAAATCATATACAAACCTAAAAACATTACTGTTTATCTGTTTTTTGAGTTGTTTCTTTAAAGTATACTCGGACAAAAAGTTGAATTTGTGGGATTAGCAAGTCAAGAAAAATCTCATGAAGTATAATTCTACTCTACTATGATAGCCTACCCATAAAAAATGTCATCTGTTTTAGAAATACCACCTTTTGACCATAAACTCTTTATTATAGGTAAAGTCTATAGTTTGACGATACAAAGTTGTTTTTTCCGAAACAACTGTTTTATTTTTGCAAATAGATTTTTCAATCTTGATTGACATGTTGGGATAATATTGCTAGTTTATTTGTTGTTGAACTTTAATAAAAAAGAACCTAAATTTTTGAACAAACAAAAACGTCAGGGTAAACACTCTGCGCATTTTTAATGAAAATAAAAAAAAAAAAATTATGTTTGGATTTGTTGTTGGTGACGATCCAACCAACCGTTGTCTTTTCTTCTTTTACAAATTAAATCCAACGATTTTTTAAGGCAGGTATTATTTTAAAGCGAAAGTGAAATTGAACAGACAAGTTTTTAGTAACCAGTTAGCCTGTATATTGTATAAGTTTCCATCTGCATTTGCAATCATGCAATTGCACTTCTTATTTATTTCAGCAATTAGTCAAGCTTTTGAAAGCGAAGCAAAACAAATATGATCAGTAGCAACTAGTTACAGACCACCACAATTTAACATGCCCCAATTTAACATGTTTCGTCCTTGTGGGTTCTTCAGGGGGCTAAAGTTTAATATTGTCTTGTTCAAATAGATGAATAAGACTATATTAAACTTTAGCCCTGTAAAGAGCCCACAAGTGCGAAACAGACTGTTGGAGCATGTTGAATTGTGGTGGTCTGTAACTAGTTAATATTTCGCTCTGATTCTTCATCGAGCACTTTATCTGGTTTGCCGACTCCAATGCAACCATTGATCAGTAGCAATGTGTTTTGTCGGAAAAGAGTCCGATTAAATATAGCTAATAAAATGCTATTTAAAAAACGTAATGGCAGCAGTCCATATAAAATACAATACCTTGGCATGTGAGCCCATTACCACTCCACCCTACCATGCACGTGCACTCGTAGCTCCCTATGGTGTTTGTACAATTGGCATTCACGTCACAAACTGGATTTGTCATCGAACATTCGTTAATATCTAAACATAAAATATTGCATAAATAAAAATATCGAACATTCGTTAATATCCAATTTTTTTTCCAAAAAACGTAAAATACTGCTTGCTTCTTTTGTCAAGTGCAGAAAAATTTTGCCGTTCGAACAGAAGGTGAGTGTTTCAAGCACCAGGGAGGTCAATTGAACACAGAATTTAAGACTCTACGATATTTTTTGATAAAAAATTATCGGGGTAGAGCGCCAATTTATGAAAAAAAAAAAATTTAGAAAATCATTTTTCCCAGTTACTACGACGAGGCAGCTGGACAATAACCTCCCAACAGAAATATTTTACCAAATTTTAAAAATAGCGAAATTTGCCAGAATTTTAATACTTCAGATAATTTCAGATCAACGTGTGGCCAAATACAAAAACTTGAAGATATACAGACTCGTTACACGCTTTGGTTTTATACAGAAAGTAAACTAATCAAGGAAGATTACTTGGTTCTCGATTTTGAAATTTCAGCAAGCAGTTCCAACGTAACTATTCTGTACATATATAATATTCGCATGAAGTAAGAACATAATTCAAAACTTACCGGAGCAATCAAATCCATCTTTTGTAAATCCATCAAAGCACTCGCACTCATAAGAACCAGCTGTGTTGATACACGTAGTGTTGCCAGAACAAATACTTGAGTTACTTCCGCATTCATTGATATCTGAGAAAAAAATAATTTGCATTATTGCCAATATAATTTTAATTATCTATAATATTTGGCTTCATAAAGCAATTCCTGATCAACTTAGACAAAAAAATTACAATCACGAGTAAGTTTGACAAAACAGTTCTTGTTCGAAAATTTTTTTTACGAAATAGTGGATTGCTTTATTGAAGCTACAGCAATCTTTTATCAAGCATAATGTGCGAAGTTGTTGGACCAGATCTATTCATCTGCTTGACGTAACAATTCGATTTCAATTCATGCTGCTTAGCTTGGCAATATTTTGCGCATTCCAGTGGGGGAGAGCTGGGTACAACGATACGCCATCAAATCTCAACAATACGCTGCAAAACTTGAAAGAGATTTGAAAAGATTGAGCACTAACCGTCACAAATGAAACCATTTCCAACAAAACCAAAGTCACAATCACAGGAAAAACTTCCAATATGGTTCTCGCAGACTCCGTGTTCGTGGCAAGGAGATATCGGGGTAGCACATTCGTCGGCATCTGACCAATAAAATAGATTAATAGATTCAGTTTATTGTAAGCTTTTCAACCTTTTTTGTAATTGGGTTTGTAATTTCCCATCGACAATATGCATAGAAAGAATTATTGGTTTGAACCAGGGTGTCGAACCGTTTCAAATAACGGTTCGGGTTCAGGTTTAGCTCCTGCCCAAAATATTTTTGCGGTTCAAGTTCGGTTCGGGTTCACTTGAGCACCATTTTCGAGGTTCAGGTTTGGTTCAGGTTCACTCAAGTAAAATATTACTGGTTCAGGTTCGGTTCGGGTTCATTGACTTAAAATTTAACTGTCGTTACTCGTATCGTCCAGAAAAAAAAAAGGAGAAATTGCTGATCCTGTTTATGACCACCATTGCTCTTACTGTACGTGTACCAGCGCCAGCGGCATCCAGATATGGAAAAATATATTCTTACTTTTGTTAGGGGTTCAGGTTCGGTTTGGGTTCACTTGAGCAGAATTTTGAGGGTTCAGGTTTGGTTCAGGTTCACCGAAGTAAAATTTTGCTGGTTCAGGTTCACCAAAATGAAACGGTTCATTTGGGTTTACGGTTCGGGTTCAGGTTCGGTTCGACACCCTGCTTTGAACTCTGTTGCTGTCCAGGTTGTGATTGAAGCAATGCCGTTAATTTAAGTTGCCTACTTGACTTCACATAATTATCTGAAAATCGAGATTACTCGCAACTTAGCATCACTTGGCAAATTTGAAGCTTTTTATTTGACAGCACAAACATACAGTATTGTAATAAAAACCAAACATATTCGGCCTAAAACGGTTAAGCCCGTATCAGGATTACATACGTATGTCAATAAAATAAAAAGAAGATAACGTGTGTTTACAGGTGTAATTACCAAATCATTCATTACAAACAAACTCAATTTATGATGTAAGACTACAAAAAACTCAATTAAATTTTATTGAGTTAATTCATAAAAATTTAGCCATGCAGCAGTAAGCAGGGGTATTTTTGTGACTTGTTAGAAGTCAGAAAATCGAGATAAAATATAACCACCAAAACCTAGAACCACATGTAACATTATTTAATTTTATGCAGACATGTTATCCTGACGAGAGCTTAATTACTTTAGGCCGAAAAAGTTTGATTTTTGCTACAATATGTTTTGACTCTCAAACGAAAAACTTTAAATATGTCAATTGATGCTGCGAAGTTGCTAATAATCTCAATTTTCAGGTACTCGAAATTTACCTCTTTGCCGAAACATAATTATCTGTTTAAAACAAGTCTAGTTTCTCAACTGGCGCCTTGATTTATACTTTTTAGTGACAGCAATTAAGCTTCCGAGATTTCCACTGGTAATACCTTCACAAATAGTTCCATTTCCAGTGTATCCTTCCATGCACTGGCATACGAAACTCCCATCGGTATTCATACAGGTTGCATTACTCGAGCACGGTGACGGTTTCGTCAGGCACTCGTTGATATCTGCGTGATTCAACAAAACGTCATCAGTCAATTTCTTTGTAACTGCACACACATCCACTAAGAAAACGTTTTAATGCTATTAATTTTGTTTGATTTCTCAACTTGTTCTACTTTCAATTCTAAGTTATTTTTTGAAACAAATTATGTGAGTGAAAAGGTACGAAGTATTTTGCATTAAGGCATCAGTTTATCAATTTATTTTTTCTTTACCCTACAATTAAAGACCAAGTTAATTGTTCTTCTAAAGAAGACCAACCTGTACAAAAACTTCCAATCATTAAGAATCCTTCAAGACAAACACAAGTATAGCTTCCATAAGTGTTGTAACATAGAGCATTTTCTCCACAGTAACTTACTGGGTTTAAACACTCGTTCAATTCTGAAAATATCGGAATTTTATGCAAGTATCAACAAAAATAATGTTTAATTTAACCCCTTGTATTGCGCCAAAGTGTACAGCGATGAGTGAAGGATATTATCGCAACAAAAAATTGGCAATATTGGGAAAGGTTTGCTAGTAAATGTTGTTTAATACGTTTGATAACATGGATAATGGATATGTTTCAGAGTACAAACGTACATATCCAACCTCTATTCAAATGCAAATGTAAAACCAAAAATGAAACAAATTAAGAATTTACTTGCCTTTTTTGGCATCATGAACTGGCAGGCTAATGAATATTTACAGCCCTATCCGCACACATTGCAAAATGAGTTGCATCATTTTTATCCATACATCAATAACATAATTTCAAGACATTGCCTTCATTGATAGTTGTTGTATCTTTTTCTTCTTGCCGCAAAAGATGTCTGTCGGTAGCGCTTTGATGCTTCAAAATAATTTCCACTCTACCAGGAGTTGACTAAGAATTGACTACCATTTACGTTAGAAATGTTTTCGTATTTCTTTTAAACACAATACACACCCAAATCTTACACATCACCTTCACAAGTGCGTCCATCCCCACTCCAACCGGCCATGCAGACACAGTCGTAGCTCCCGATTGTATTCACACAAACTGAATGGGAGTGGCAACTAGGGTTCCTCACCAAGCATTCATCAACATCTGAAAAGATTAAGACAGGTGTGATGAAACAGATTCTAACGCGCTGTTTCAGACCATCTCAGTTTATCGTACCCCAGCAGTCTGTTTTGCCAGTGTATAGGCTTTTCAGGGAGATAATGATTCATTAAGTATAATCTTATTCAACTAGGTAAAAAAACAGAGTAGATTTACTAAAAATAGAAAATATCTTGCTTGTTAGACGGATTATCAATATTGCAAATTAGAACCTACCTATGCACGCAGTACCGTTCCACAAATACCCAGCAATGCAGACGCATTCATAGCTCCCATACGAGTTGAAACACTGAGCATTTTCACCGCAGTAATCTGTAGGCTCCAAACATTCGTTCAATTCTAAACAGCCGAGGAATAGAATTCGTTGGATTTCAATTACATTTTATTAATCCAGGTGTTTACATCAACGAATGCAGGGAGGGGTGGAAACTGTCTTGTGCCAGAACTTTGCAGCTTTGACAAAGAAATACTGCAGCAGTGAGGGGAGCTTTAGCAAGACAATCTTCTACCTATTTGACCGGCTCCAAAGGCGAGCAAGGGAAACAAAATTTGCTTCTAACTGTGATATCATTCTACACGTAATAAAGTTCAGTTTTGCCATAAATGGCTGGCAACAGATGCTTTCTTATGATTAGATAGTTGAGCACTATTGTACAATGAAGATGTGTTACGTCATAAATTGATGCTTTGTGCTGATTGGCTAATCACTTTGAGTGACTTTTGCTTTTTGTTAGGTCGTAATAATATTGCTTTCATGAAATTATGACTCATAATTGTGAGGTTATTAATTGGTCAGCATATCATTCTACTAATTTTTGGCTTGTTAGTTTAAACTAACCTGTCAATGCTCTACTTGGTCAAAAGGTTAACGCTGTCGTATTGAAGTAGAAAGTCTGGGTTTAATTTTTGGTTCGATCAAATTGACAGAGATGGAGTCCTCGAGGACGTCCTCGAAGACGCAATTTGAAGTCCTCGGCCTAGGCCTCGAAGCCTCAAGTCCTCGAAAATCGCCCTGTCCTCGGCTCGAGGACAGCACTATTTTTGAACCGTTGAAATTTGGTTGGAAAACGCTGGAAACCTTGCGGAAAATCTGCAAAGACCTTTTTTTTGGTTTCCTCAAGTAGAGATCGCCTAAAAAAAATTCTTAAAGACCTTTTTTTTGAGATTGCCTGAAAAAAAATTTTGAAAACCTTTTTTTTTGGAGAACACTTGCGTCTGTGTCCTTGGTCTTTGGCCTTGGCCTCGAGAGGGTCTGTCCTTGGTCTTGTCCTCGAAACTTTTTTGGGTCCTTGGCATTGGCCTCGAGCCTTGTGTCCTCGACTCCACCTCTGCAAATTGAAATCACGAACAAGCAGTGCAGCGCGGATTTAATGACATGGACATGGGGCGGAAAAACCCGTTACACGCGTATATAAAATACAGCAAGTGCAACAAAAATATCATTCTAAAGTTCGCAGAGCTCGACATTGCAATTTCGAATTATTAGCCCGTATCATATTAGAAACTTTTTGTAATTTTTTGGTTATTTTAATTGTAATTTTTAACTTTTTTCAATTTATAATGATTTTAATCTAACTTCATAAGGAATAGTTTTGGAGTATCATTTGCTAGATTGAAGTGAAAAGAATATAAACTAACTTGTTTTTTACCTTGGCAAGTGTGTCCCTCACCAGTCCATCCAGCGTTGCAAATGCAGTGGAAGCTACCCATTGTATTCACACATTTTGCATTGACGTCACAAGTGGAGTTATTTTCCAAACATTCATTGACGTCTTAAAAATTAACGAAGAACATTTGTCAAAGTTAGCAACAAAACAATGTAGTTGCAAACATGCACATTTTAAAGACAGAGCTAACTCTATCCATACACACAAAAACTATTATAAACTAACAAAAAAACTGTAGCTATACCTAGGCAAGTTATCCCGTCTCCACTCCATCCATCCTTGCAGACGCAAACAAAACTTCCTATGACGTTTACACATTCAGCATTGACGTCACAGTTGTCCGCATCGATCCAACACTCGTTGATATCTGCTCAATTTAATCAAATTATAAAAGTAAACGAATCTACTATCCAAGCTTTGGTTCAGCGGTTCACATCACACTTTAATTTCGGTGTTTTGTTTGTTGCATCAATTTAATTGTGACTTGTGACAGCAAGTAGAAGTACTGTATTGAGTGAACATTGTTAAGCTTATGGTTATTCAAAGTTCCGACGGTTGCGTTACTTCCCTCGGACCGAAAAGCTGCTGAATTTCTTTGCTTTGTCGTCAAGACAAAAAACAATTTTCAACACTTTTTGGGGGGTCAAACAATCTACCTTTGGCTGTGTTTAAACCTGACAAAAACTTGCAAAGATACCCTCAGAAACGGGTGCCTCCTCTCTGTTGGTGTGGTTAGACGAACGAAGAGTACCTGGTACTTTTGCATGAATAAAATTAGAAAATTTATTACGGTTAAAATACATGTACCATTTCAAACTTAGAAGCAGAGTAGGCCTACTGCATAAACTTTAGGGCATCCAGTGTTTAAAAACAAAACTTTAGTGAATATGGCTTTTAATAATCGCGTAATAATAGGTTGTTCACTTATTTTACCTTCACACAGCTGTCCGTCGCCTTCCCACCCCGACCTGCAAGCACAGACCCTGTCAATTCCTACAATACTGCAATCAGCGTACACGTAACAATCCCCATTGTTTACTGCACAATCATAAATACCTGAAAAACAGTTTTTGTGAAAAATAACTTTGCAAAAATAACTTCTGCATAGATTGTACTCAATGCAGCTATCCTTAGGGACTGGCTCATTTTCTATAAGAGACTTCCTAAAGTTTTATCAAAAACAAAATGTAAATTGACGCTGTAAGTGATAATATCGGTGATTATATGCCTAGTCAAAGCGACATAATTTTTGAAATTATTAAAAATTTTTAAAAACCTTTTTCACGAAAATTCAATCCCTTACAATTCAGAACAATGTTTTACTGTCTATAAACTACTAGATAGTGCCAGTCGTAACTAGACAATAAGCATTCCAAACTAATAAGGCTCTATTTTGTCTGCAAGTGCACTATAATTTTTCTGGACTTACTATCACAAACGACTCCGTCACCAATTGTTCCTTCTGGGCATGCGCAAGTGAAACTCCCGTATGTGTTTGTGCAAATTCCGATTGGATGGCAGTCCGCCAACCCAGAGGAGCATTCATCAATATCTGTGCGGAAACGTTTGGTAAAATTTAAAATAGCAAATTTAAGTGTGGCCAACTGTTGAATGCACTATGACGTGTCTTTTACTTGGCCAGGCGCTACAGTGATGACCCCGACATGATGATGCCACTCGCTACCTTTTTTGACAGCCATGGAAATCAGTGGTCCATTATCATCATCATCAATCACAGAAAAGATTTAGTTATTGCTAAATCAGACGTAGGCCTATTGCGGAAGATAATAGTCTGGAGATGTAGTATAAATGTTTAAAGGATGTGTAATATCGGAGGTTTATTTAAAAATATATTCTCCAATATTTTTCTACGATTTATTTTGAAAAGTAGTTAACTTGCCTGAACAGAAGCCATCCATCATCACCCATCCAGGGTCACAGATGCACTCATAGGACCCCAGTAAGTTATTGCACAGAGCATTTGGGCCGCACGCCTCACTGTAAGTCTGGCACTCGTTGACATCTAAAACCACAAGTTAACCCGTCTAACAAAATTTTGAAAAATTGCTTTATGCTACATAAATTCAACGCAATTTCAAAATTTTCTTGAAAACATCAGTTTTGTCCTTCGTAGAAAATCAGTTTTATGAACATGTCATGAAGGACTAAACATCTACAGTTTCAATGAAATCTCAAATCAAATCTCCATTATACTCGCTGTATTACGGCGAAGCGCATAACTAGTTTGCGGGGCCCGTCTACGCGTCATTGCACTCCGGCAACACAGCTTCATTCGAAGAAATGTCGCAGCAGTGGCAAGCCGTTGACAACGCTGTGTCTGATTTGACCGGCCCGAGATTCGAACCTCAGACCTCTCGCTCCAGAGACGAATATGTAACCGCTCGACCAACAGGCCGGTCAATGAAATCTCCATTTCAGATTTTTCACTACAAGTTATTGCGAAGTTAGTCTGCCAATTACTTTGTTAAGTTGTCAACAGTGCAAAGTTCTACTGTATGATTAATAATGCTATTCGATTTTACTGTAGATTGCAAATATAAGAGGAGTTTGAATTCAACCGATTCAAAAAAGTGCTCTACAGCGGAGGCCAGAGTCAAAATCATAACATAACACAGTCAAAAATTAAAGACTTTAAAGTTTTTAATTTTTGACGTGTAGTGTGTTATGTTATGAAAAGAGTATATTGCAAATAAATTAATTTCAGCAAGCATCAGAAATATTTTGTGTTACCGCTACAGAATCCCCCTGTTCCACTCCACCCTTCAAAACACTGGCATCTGTAACTACCAATGGTGTTTACGCAATAGCTGTTACTTCCGCAGAGTCCATTATTCCAAACGCATTCGTTGATATCTTAAAATAATTTCATCAACATCAAAATTTTGCATTGACTTTTTATATTGGAATTGTCATCAAATTTTCCCAATAATTTTTTACTAAAGGCAAAACTAATACAGTTGATTGTTTAATGCATATTTATCCTCCTGTCCCGAGAAAGCGATGATGGCGCTATCTTTCGGACGAATGCGCAATCCGCATCTGGAGATTAAATATGCACTACAACAACAACCAACATCTACTTGGAGGAGTTGACAATTTTTCAGTTTTCGATTTGGCTTTTGATTCTTCACAGTTTAAATTGCTGATTATTCAAAACCACTATAAGCAGAAGTTTATAACGACTTATACAAAGACGCGACAAACGTAACCAGGCCAAAAACGTAAGAACTACACTAACTTCTGAACATATTAAGCTAGTTATCAACAAAAGAACTATATGCTACATTTTAAAAGCTAGCTGCTAAGAATATTTCTTAAATCGTAGTATGTGGAATGGTGTATTTCATTAAGTTATTTCATTCCAAAAGCAAAAATAAATTTTTCTTTAATAAAATGAAATCCGCTTTCCACGATTTTTGTTTGCTTTTCATCAGAGATTATTTTTGATTATTCATCAGAGATTATTTTATTTACTATAAACATTTTGATTTTGCTTTTAAAGGTTAAATTTTACCTAGTCGTTGCTCCAAATGCAGAATGACCTTGGGCAGTTACCTGTGCATGTTCTTCCATTTCCTTGCCAGCCAGTCATGCAAGAGCACCAGTATCCCCACCAGGTGTCGTGACAAGTCGCTTTGTAGTGGCAGTCGTGATTGAGGAGGCACTCGTCTGAACAAGAACCAATTGATAGTTCTACAATTTTTATATGAAACGTCATAACAGTAAGCAGGCTCGTAGCCAGGATTTCGCAAAGGGGGGGGGGGCTTTTTTGGAAGCTTGAAAGAACAGTAAACAAACTTGACCTAAAATTTTCACCAGTCTTGAATCAGATTGAGGCGGTTTTTTGTCAAAATTAGGTGATCTCCGAAAAAAAAAGATCTTCACCAAAATTCAAGCAGTTTTTGCGGTCGAAATTAGGTGATCTCAATAAAAAAAAAGGGTCTTCACCGAAATTCAGTCCCTTTTCCTTTACAACTTCTGCTCCCCAATCCTGTTTGGGGGGAGGCTGTTTTCATTTCGGAGCAAAAATCGGCCTCAAAAGCACTAAAATTGTGCTATTTTGAATACTTTTCAGGCCAATGGGGGGGGCTACAGCCCCCCTCCGCCTCCTCCCCTGGCTACGCTACTGATAGTAAGAAAGAAAAAGACATATGAAAACATGTAAATAGGGTAGTTTAAGGCGTACTGTAGACTTTTCTGACACTGTTTTTTGTTCCAATTTTCGACTTTTTTTGTAATTTTTTTGAATTGAAAAAGTTTCGACGGCAATTTCAATGTAGAAGTAAAGCAATAAAGGTATCGTTTGCCCAGCAGTTTAGAGGAGCGTATCATGAGGTTGCAGGTTCGAAGCTCGGTTAGGCCGACAAGCTAAAGTACTATAAAACTGGTAGTTAAATCGTATTCCTTTTTGCTTCTTTGTTGTTGTGCAGCTCCATATATTTTGAGGCAAGCTGGAATTAAATTGTCAGTGAGGAAGTTTCAATCAAGTAGATTATAAATGGTCCTGATCAAACAAAATGTAAAAATAAGTTTCTCTTACTTATCAATTCCCTGCTCACACCACCACCGATGTTGTCATTATAATTTTCGTCATCATCATCATCATCATCATCATCATCGTCATCGTCATCCAAAGAAAGAAACACATTCCTGATTTTTCGAACATGTCCCTCAAGATCAAATTCAGAGTTTAGCAGCGACATTCTTCTCCGTGTGCTTGCTCCTGTTACAATCGCTTGATTGATCACAAAGCAAGAATTTGTTGGCACTTCGCCAAATTACTGAAATAATTCTTGTAATCGCTGATTTTTTTGACAATTAATTAAATGTATTTGCCAAAGTTGATCAGGCCAAAATGCTTTTGTTTTTGTATTATACGAATAATTATTTGTTGTGCTAAGCATTTTGTTCGAAAAGAAAAACTTTGGTTGTGCTGTTTCTATACGTTTAAACAGATCAATAAAATACGAGGAAACTACCATAAAAATTCAAAACTAATTGCATTTTTCAATTGCATTGCTATAATACTTATTATTTCCAACAGGTATGGGCGTTTAATTACGCTGTTCAAAATGCTGCAAAAAATTCTTTACCTGCTGTAACAAAAATGAAGAAGAACAAGAAAGTTGCTAACAAAAAAGATCTAGTAGAATGCATCTTCGTGATCTTTTCATCCCCTCAACAAAATAACATCAAAACGGACTTTTAGATACTTTGTACCCAAGTAACAATCTTGGAAACAAACATTACCAGTCGAATACTGTCATCACGGCACAAAGATTATACTTCATTTGATTAAATGGTTCCCATAAAAAAAGCAAAAAAAAGTGCTGATTAAAAATTTTTTTTGCTAATCTGAAATATTTAGATCTCAAACTTGTGAGACATATTTATTATGCGCCTCTTGTTTAATGTATAGATTAAATCTTTTCCAGCAGTTTGTTTTAGAATTTGATATGATTTGGCGAAGAATCAACCCACTTCTGTCGTGAAACAAACGGTCAACTAACAACTTACTGATTTGTACACTGCATTTAAAAAAAGTTTATTTCGAGTTAAAAGCTTGGACTATGGAAGAAATAAATTTTTGTATTTTGTATAAAAGATTTTTTTTTACTGAAATAAAAATCTGGAGCTGTGTTTTATTAGGGAAAAAATAACTTTTGAAACTCGAAATTTAGAATTTCTGTGCTAACCGCGGAATCTGAATTGATAAACTGAATTTCAAAGAACTAAAACCTACTGTGGTTTCTACAATTGATGTGGCGATATGATAAAGCCAGCGCTGTACTGAATTCTGCTGGTCAAGTCTTCCGGTTTTTGACAGATTTGTGTTGTTGTTCTTTTACTCTTATTGTTTCTTTTATACTCAGCTACTGCATGACACCTTACTTTATCGCTATTTAACCAATGGTTTGTTTCCCCTTCTTATTTTAAGTTTGATGCTCTACCAAGCCATCGAATCAAACTGATAGCAAAATGTCAATGATTTACAACGATTCTATCAAGTATTTTTTGAACACCCACGTATGATACCACGATTGTTGCAGCTAAGAAATGAACGCAGTTGATACTGTTCACATGGGCAGAAGTTAAATGACTCAGTAACTGGCCAATGATTAGGGCTCCGTGCACGAGTTCAATGGAGACAAATGGCAATTGGAGGTTTGAGTTGTCACATTTTAATAAAGTAAAAGAGTTATTTGACTTGTATTTTAATGATATCATTTAGAAAAGAGCAAAAAAATTTGGTGACGTCACAATTACGGCAGGGTGTTTAGCCACATGTCAAATGACTCAGAACTCATGACAAGCTATTTATGTGACGTCACAAGTAGGTCGAAAATGTCGCTAATTTGAAATTGCTGCTGCTGTATTTTGCTAATCAAATTTTTGACAGGGGCGTATTTACGGGAAAGGCCATGCCCCCCCTTTTGGGTGCCAGTAATGCATAAATATCTAAGAATATTGCGCAAAATTGAATCATGGCCCCTCGTTTGGAATTTAGGCAGAAAATCTGGATAAAAAAACGAGCTGAATCTGGGTAAAGACTTTTTTTTCTTGGTATTCACCTAAATCTGGGCAGAAAAACGGGTTAAGCCTGGGTGAAGACCTTTTTCTTTTGGTCTTCCTTATTCCAAAATTTCATGGCCTTCCCGTTTCGAAAATCCTGCGTACGCCAGGGATTTTTGACGAATTATTTCGGCAGCGTTACTTAGATGTAGAGCGTCGGCTTAGTGCTGGCTTCAGGTTCGATTCTCGAACTGGCAATGCGCAGTTGGATCTTTGGGAAACCCGTTTTACTCTTATTTTCCATTGGGGCCAAGCACTCTATCCGTTGTGGTGGCCCAGTCTGTCGAAAGACTTGCAAACAGAACTCAAGTTTACACTGTACGTAGAATGGTAAGAGTACGAGCGTATTTTTGTTTTATTTGAAAAAAAGTCAGTACGCCCGGCATAACGAGTATCCAGCGTAGAGACAGCAATTGTTTAAAATAAACTAAGGATAAGCTCATACGCTCGCGATTTTACGGACAGTGTATTTATTATTACCATAAAAAAACAAAGCATAAAAAATGTCTGTCATATGTAGCGTCGGAGTGACTGTGAAGGCGTGGCCAGGTCATTTAGTCAGCAGCCACTTTTAGAAGCCATACTGGCAATATGACAAGTTTATTTATAGACTTGTTAATTCATTATTAAAAAGATTATAAATAGACCCTGACCTTAAAGAGTTGTTTTATGTGGTTGACGGACACAGAAAGCTTCGTCATATTCTTGAATAAAATGACAAGTTGACAATTGCATTCATTTCGTCTTTCACTTCGCTTTTCAATCGACAACCTAAAGCAAAAGCAGCAACAGATAATATACTCACTTGCTCAGTAGTTTTTGGCATCGTCTTATTGAGAAACGAACCCAATCTTTATTTTAACGTTTTTTCGTGGTACATTTTTTGATGTTTGTTTTAATTAATATCCATCCTGACTCTAAAACTGATTCTTTTTCCATGACTCAGGTATCTACGGTAATTTGCCGGTAGAGCCTCACATTTCCTTTACTGCCATTGCTGAACATCAATCTAAACCTGAGTGAAGCATTTTTTAATGTTGAAATAGTCAAAGTTGTCGTAAACGTTTTGTAAGAGAAGAGAAGTTTCGACTCACTAGCTATGTCATTATCTATTTTATTGAATTGAACAAGATTGACAATAACTTAGTAGGAAGTCGAACAAAATAAGGTTGATAATGGCTTACGTAGCAAGTCATTGAAACTTCGCTTCTGAAATAAAATGTTTACGACAACTTTGGGTAGTTTATTCGTAGTGAAACTCAGTTCAGTTAATTTATTTGGCGAACAAAAGCACAAAACAATGATTACAAATGCTCATATTATACTAATCGCCGCAGTTTTCACGAGAAGTTCAAGTGATGACTTGTGATCACCTCTAAGAGAAGAGGTGATACATCAAACCTGCAGGGACAAACACAAAGAAATAAATAAAACAAACAAGAAAATCACACAAACTTGATCGATTTAAAAAATTCGAATAGGCCAGCCGGTTATAATATTGGCTAGCAGACTAACAAGAAGCCACTCAGTCAGACTATCCCTCACTGTGAACGAGATCCAAACTATTATGCTTAGTAATGTTCAGAGAAATATTTTTTCAAATTAATTTTGAAGCTATGTAAGTTTCGGCAGTTTTGATATCTGGTGGAATTTCATTCCAATGTTTGGACCCAGTAAATAAAATTGATTGACGGCAAATTGATTTTTTAACCAATAGGGGACAAATGTCGTCAGATTATCTCAGGGATTTACAGTGCACTGAGGAGTTTAATCTAAAACAAACGTGCAACTGTTTCTCAAGCCCAACTGTAATGCTCCCAATTTTTTAAATAAGTTTTTGTTTTCATTGTATTGGTTTAACAGCAAAGACTGGATTAAAACTAAAATTAGAGCTAAAGTAACACCACAATATTATAAATACGAAATTTTAAAACTTGAAGACTTGTATAACTTTGAAATTGCAAAATTAATGCACCAGTTTACTCATAGCAAATTACCTCTCAATTTTAATCATTATTTTGCATATTCATTTGATGTTTCATCGTATTCTACCCGCCACACCTCAAGCAATGACATTTTTTTACCGCGATTTATGAGTTCAAAAACCCAACACTCCATAAAGTACATTGGAGCTAAGATACGGAATAACATTCCTTCTGATCTCAAAAATGCATCTTACTCAAAATTTAAAGAGTCTTAGAAGAAGTTTCTCCTTAGTAAATACAAGAACTAAATTTACTATTTCGTATCATAACAGTCTGCTGTCATTTCTTTTCATAGCCAAAAATTTACCTACCGGTATAGAAATTAATATTTTACTGTAATATTTTGAACTTAATTAAGATATTTGCCTGGGTTGCTGCTTGACTTGAAGACCATTGGTCCCTTTGTTGCCTCCCGTTGCTGTTTATTATTGTGCAATTCTGTGTTATTTTGGTATTTTCTTGGCAACAAAAATAAAGTGTTCTGTTCTGTGAACCAAAACTACAAATCTTGATCTTAATTGCTGCCGTCGGCCGTGCGTCAAAAGGGGCTACGAGTCATCTTCATGTAATTGTCTTAAAGGTTCTTAAAGGTTCTTAAATGTTCTTAAAGGTCTTAAATCTTCTTTTGAAAAAATGTGCTACGGTGGTAAGCTCTTGGCAACACTATTCAATTTTAACTGGCCTGAAAATTGCACTTGTACCTCTAAGCCGTCTTTTTAGTTTCCAGGAAACTTAAACTACTAAACTTTGGAGCAAGAAAATTCTTACCTAGTTGTGACAGCTTTCTTGCTTCAAACTTGGAACTTTCTTAAAACTTTTTTCGGTTGCTTGTAATTTTACAGCATTTAATAACAACAGTCTTGAAAGAATGTTAATGTAAAATCTTTGTCTACAGTGTTTAAAACAGAGATTTTGAAAAAAATTTTGGTCCTCGTAAACTCGTTGTGCGATTGCATGTGATACAGCAGATAAGGTTTGATTTTGATTTTTGAGCGCTTTTTAGCGCACGATTTTTATTTGTAAAGAAATCAGATGCCATTTTGGTTGTGTACCTTTTGGTTTAAACTGGTTCAATTCTCAGTAGCTACGTATTCTTTAGATTCGATGTTGTGCTAAAATGCCATGGCGTTAAAACCAGCGCAAAAAATAAGTGAATAAATAATACTGTAGCACTATATTAGAAGTTTATCGTAACTGGAAACGGTGCGAAAAAAACAAATGGCAAAGAAAACCGCTGACTATCACAAAAATGTTGGCCACGATAGTGATTACATAATAATCAGGGGTGTTACAAAATAACCCATTTCAAGTCTTCAGTCAATTTGTAACCGGTATCGGTAAAAGCATAGCACAAAAAATGGTCACTGTATTAATCTTTTAGGTTTTTACAAGGCAAAACCGATATTTTGATAGAATTTTGTGACAGCGTTTTCATTCAAATTCTGCTAAAAGAAGTTACCTTTCGGGCTAGGTTCTGGCCTTGAATCTCTTTTCGGGCTCAGGCAGGGTGCGAGCCTATTACTTGTCGGCCCGTTTACAACTTTAAACCAATTTTAAATTTTAGTTGTAAATGACTTACAGTAGCAAAAATAAAATTTAACAACAGCTGCTAATTCTGACTCTGAGAAGCTCAGTAAGATCATCGAACGTAGAACTGGAGTTCTATTTCCAACTGCACTATGTGACCGTGGGCATCAAACGGTAAATTGCTTGAAACGGGCAACCTTGGAATTAAAAGTTCTATGTTCGTCATAAATGATTCAAGAGTACGAACCTAGTACTCTGCGTCTGTTCCAATCCACAAACACAGAACACCCTTTTCTAGGTCACCACAGCGTGGACTGCTTAACTCCGATATGAAATAAGCGTAAAGTACTTTTCTCATTGACACGACATTCGGGAATCGCCAGTTTGGTAATCTAGAATTATGAATGACAAACACATATGAAGTTACAGCCATTGTCTATGGTACTACCACTAAAATTTTAAGGTTGGTTCAACAATAGAATGGCTATAGCTGTTTTACACGCCAAATGGTGTTGAATGCTATTTCAATCATTTGTTTTAGTCAATGGGCGCTGGAGCGCGTTGGGTATTTTATAAATGTACCGGTATGTATTATTAACTAGTTACTGACCACAACAATTTACAATGACCCAAAGTTTTGGTTAGCCCGCACGGGATCTTCGGGGGTTAAAATTAAATGTAGTTTTATTCAAATGGCATTCTGTTCAAACAAATTGTGGTGGTCAGTAGTTGTTTGATATTTTTGTTGCTGTAGTGCATTTTTATCCTTCGGTGCGTCAGAAGCTAACTATTGGACGATCCGCAAACTTTTCATTGCAATGACTACTTTGTGCTTGGAGGAATCTGCACCTGTTTAGGAGTTTCCAGTGATCCAATGTTCGTGTGGATTTCTTCGAATTCTTGTCTACCGAATTTGCTGCTTGTTCGAAGCCACCAAGCAGAGATAATCATCGTAAAGCGTCTTATTCAAGGACGCAACAACGTAACCAGGGTGCGGGTTGAACCCAGATCATGCAATCAGAGTTATCGTAAAAAACGACTACTTCACTCTTTCGGCCACGATGTCGACTAAATATGCATGTATTTATGTAATAAATTTGTGTTGCTGGCATAATGTATGTAGTACTTTATGTCTGGCATAATGTAAATTTGTGCATAATGTATGTCTGGCATAATGTAAATTTGTGTTGCTGGCATACATGTATTTATGTATGTAGTCGATTCTTAAGGTGTTAAATTGATGCTTGCCTCAGCTCCGCGCATCGTTTGACTCTCTCCTTGAATTCGTAGAGACCAGCAATACGGCGCGTTGATTTTCGCTTTACGAAATTACAATAAACAAACAAAGGTAATGTAAACAATCGTAATCTAAACAATCTCCCCAATCGTAATGTAAACCTGACTTCATCCGTAAAAGAGCGTCTAAAAAGGAAGCAAAATCAAAAACTAGATTCGTTGTGCTGGGGCTCATCCGACTTAAACCGGAAACCCGATTTCGAACCCCGAGACCTTACAACGTAAAATTACTGTATATTTCTCATTCAAATATGCTGTTGTGTTTTTTCAATGCAGTGAGTTTGCATGCACAAATTGTCTTTTAATACAACAAAATACAAACGCGGCACAACACATTCAGTTTCCATCGACTAATCAAACGCAAACCTTTCAGCTACGTAATTGCAACGACAACAAAACGTCATTAAACATTTTTCGCACAATAATTATTTTAAAAATTATTAATTCTAGTTTAAATAACTAATTTCATTACAAATGTTGTTTTAAAAGTGTAGTTTACTTTTGTAATAGTTTCAAATTTTTATACCTTTCGGTTGTTGTAGAACATATATAAAAAAAGAGGATTTGTGTTATAAATAGTGGAAAGCTTAACGAAAACGGGAGTCCTAAAAATTGGTTAAACGTTTAGTTAATTTTGGGAGTAATGTATTTTACCAAACAATATTGAACTGTAAAATATATTATTGATCATCACAGATCTCTTCAGTTAAACTGAAAGGTCAATATCACTGCTTCAATATTGCGGGTCTCACCAGTGAAGTGCAGAAGTGCCTTGTTTCGCAACAAATAAGGTAATGTAGAGCCCAAAGAAATTCAAAAAAGTCAAATTATTTACTGAGGTATTAGAGATTATCCCAACCAACACTCAATCAATCAATTATTATTACATTACAATTACTACAATTCAAATCGAACATTAAAAACGCAACAATCGCTGGATTCTCATCCTAAATGATCACTACAAATCAACACCAACTTTACATCCAAATTCAATGCAAACATCATTCAAAATTGTAGCATTAATCAGCATCTACCATTTCTTAGTATTTAAAAAGTTAAAAAGAATAAAAAGAAGTTGCAAACATCAAAGAGTCCTGTACACCGGGGTGGCTCGGGCCAGTTCGTTCACTTGGAAGGAACAGCTGAAAAACAAAAAACAAACATCAACAATAAACAAAAAAAAGCTATTCAAGGTTCGACTGTATCTTTGAATAATTTTTAAAATATCTACTATTCTCCTTCATATATACGTTCTACTGTTGTGATAAAATTAACCGGCACTTTTTGGTAAGTTAAAAAAATAAATAAAAATAAGAATAATAATAAAAAAAGAAAAACAATAAAGGGCAAAAACAGAATGTGAAACAACAGATAACCTACCACGGCAGGTGAAACCATCTCCAGCAAATCCCTGGCTACAGGTGCAACTGAAGCTTCCATCGGTGTTGGTGCAGACCGCGTTCTTGTCACAACGAGCCTGACCGCTAGCCGGGTCGCACTCGTTCACGTCTGTCCAGTGTGAAATCATAAATGTAATACTGTTCATATTACTGCTACATCGCAAGGTACATTTTGTATTTTAAGGATTTTTTAAAAATCTTGATTGCTTATTTATAACAAGTTTGTGGAAATTATGATGTTGCTCGAAAGAAACATAATCGAATTACATAGAAAAAGTTAATGTTGTTTCTGATTGTTTGTTTCTTTGTTATTAAACAGAAGCAGTAAATGTAATTAATGGTTACGATTTAGTAATGTCATGCTGAAAAATTACTATACATACGTTCTAATCCTGTTTGGTCGAAATGTCCCAACTCTTTCCCGTAGATGAGGGCATAGTGGAACGGAATTTTGAAGCATAGAACCCCAGATGCGCTACACAACCCGGGAAAAGACGTTTTTTTCTAAACCCGACTCAACGAATGTATAAATATATAACCCACCCGTACAAAGGCAGTTGAGCGCACCCATCGGTGGCCTACTTCAACCCGATGGTTTGGCGGTTTTACTTTTCTACCCCAATGAAGCTACTGTACAATATAATGCTCCCCGTGGCCCAAGTACCGGAGCTAAGGGGGCTTTGCTATTGGTGATCTTCTACAACCTTTTGTTTAGCCGATTAAACTTCGCTACCCGAATAAAGCTATAATAAAATGCTCCAAAAGGCGCAATCGAGGGGGGCTTTACTTTTAATGGCCTCTTGCAACCCACTGGGCTGGCAGTTTCACTTTTTCGACCTCAATAAAGCCACAAAGCAATGCTTTTACCTTCGCAATAGTCGTTGGTGCCAACGTACCCGGGCTGGCACACACACACATAGCTTCCAATTACGTTGATGCAATCGTGCTTGTCAGTACAAGTCCCAGCCCCAGTCAGGCATTCGTCGACATCTGGAAAATTGAAAGACTAGTGGAATCAAATATACAAAAAAACGCTTCAAATTAGACACCGGTCGGTTGATCGAGCACTAACGTGTTTGATTCTGGAGCAGAAGGTCTCAGGTTCAAACATTGGGCCGGTCAAATTGAACAGTGCTGCCAACGGCTCGCCACCGATGCAACGTTTCTTCGAAAAGAACTGTGTTGTCTAGGCGCAATGACTCGGAGATGGACCGCGCAAACTGACTATACGCTTCGGCGTTAAACAGCGAGTATAATGAAAATTTGAGTTGAAGATTTGAGACGAAAGTACACTTCTTTCCTGTCTTGAATGTTGTAGCAATATTGAAAACATTTAATAAATCTCTGCAAAATTTAACTTAAATTTTAATAATGAATGAAAAATTGCGATTTTGCTAGTTTTGCATATCTTTATTTTTTGTTTTCAAATAATGTAAAGCTAAAACAGAAGTGCAGACTCACCAACACACGACACAACACCATCCCCTGTGTAGCCAGAAGGACAATTGCACTCGAAACTCCCCTCGGTGTTGATACATTGCGACATCGGGTGGCACTTTTCTCTCTCCATGCACTCGTTTTTATCTGGAAAAATAAAATCGTTTCAAGTCATTTTTCCCTTCTTTATCCGAACTCAGGTTCGGTTTTAAAAAGCTAAGTAACAAACAGAGACTTGTTAAATGTGTTTGCAAGATGATCACATTGGTCAGTGACAATAATGTGTTCATCTAATGATTTAGCGATTGAAGTTTTTTTGCTTATTTTGCTTTTTATTTATTTTTGATTCAAAATTTTGTAGAGGAGTAGAAACCATCTGGTCTTTGTAACTTCCACACAATTCATTTTACAATCTAGGCATTACCAAAATAATTCAAGTTTCGAGCAAACATTGGACGTTGCAGGCAGCGTGTTTTGTCCAAGTATTTAAATGTTTGGTCCTTATGGAGTAATTATTATGTTGCAGTTATTATCTAACACCCTTCATAAAGAAATGGCAGTAACCGCTTAATGGTCGACTGAATACAGCGTCTGCTACCGAAATTCGAATCAAACGAAAGACTCAATTCCCGGTCGGGTCAAACTAAAAACTGTAAAGAATCGGTATTGACAGCCTTTCTGCTTCTTGTTAGCATTATAAGGGACAGTGTGAAGTCTCCACTGTGTGTGATAGACAGGTGAAAAATTGACTCGAAGGCCGAAAGATTTTTTTGCTATCTCTTTGCCGAGACAACTTCGTGAATGTAGATGAAATTACAATTATACACAACTAGAATTCATTAGAAGCATGGCGTTAACAACACTCACCGAAACACCTGTCGCCTCTCTTGTCGAATCCTTTCAGGCATTCGCACTCGTAACTCTGTGGCGTGTTCTTGCACACAGCATTCCGTGGACACCGATAGAGATTTGGGTTTAGACACTCGTTGATTTCTTTAAAAATGATTGAGTTTACTACTCAGCAAGAATTGTGACGTAGATCACAAAGCGATTATGGAGTTCATTGACTGTAATTTACTTTGCTTTGTTAAAAAATTTTGAATATAAACAATTTTTGCACATTGTCGCAATAAATTTTGCATTTCAATTTTACGGTTAAAACAGCTGGATCACTTTTCCATGACGGCTTTTTTCATTGATAGTTACATACAAACAATGGCAACAACTAATAAATAAAATTGTAATTGGTGGTAATGCTTGGTAAAAATAGAACTAGGTTACATGCACTTTCAACAGCAAAAAATAATTGAAAAAAAACGGCTTTTTTCTTCTGAGTTGAAACATTTTTTTGTGCATTTTGGGCGGTTGCTTTAGCTTACGGTAGGCCGCAGCTTAAAAAGCTCTTTTGATTTTAAACTAGTTTGTGAGATACAAAAACGTCTTTGTGAGAAAATAATTTCAAACAATACTACTCACCTCTTGCTGGGCTAGGAAATCCTGGAAACCCGGGTACTCCTGGAAAATTCGGAGAAAAACCTGGGATACTTGGAAAAGATGGAAAACCTGGGATTCCTCCGGGAAAACCTGGAAACATTCCTGGCATCATTCCTGGCATCATCCCTGGCATCATCCCAGCCATCATTCCTGGCATCATCCCCTCTTCTCCGATATCTTCACCCAATTCAAACTCCATCATGTCATCGCCGCCCATCATCATCATCATCATCATTTGCGAGGGGTTCATTGCGGCCATCATGGGGTTAAAAAAAAATCTATTTGTTGATGGTGGTGCTGTCGTGTCGGGGGCGCGACGAAGACGAGTTAAGGCGACAGATTCGACGTCATTTTCATCTGAAACAAAGATTGATGTAAGTATATAAAACCTTCCATTATCTACTTATACACTCCATAAAATAACAGGATGGGGGTACAAACTATTTTAATAAGGATTCCATTTTGCCAAACTGCAGCATTTCTTCAACAATCATTTCTTTATCAAGAAACTACCATCTGGAGCAACATTCCTAATAATATTCGTTCTTTTCCTAAGTTTGTAAAATTTTTAAGTAGCTTCTAATTGATTCTTGAAAAAAGTTTAGTTATATACAGATTTTACTCTGAATATGCTATTATAGAAATACTATACTCAAATATGGCTCGCATTTGTTTGGTTTGTTCACATTCATGAGCAACTGAAATAACCCTATTTGGAGACTGTTTGACTAGAAGACCAATGCACTAGTAGGTCTCTTGATTGTTTTCGTTCGTGTTATTTTATTTACAATATTTGTTTAATCACGTAAGTTTCAATAATTATTACTTACACGAAAAATCTAATAAACTGAATTGAACTGCCAACCTCGTAACTAAAGTAGGGATTTCGTAGCCGTAGCGGGTACAGTGAAAAAAATTTGCCTTTGTTTTGCAAAAATTTACCTTCAAACCTTTAAGATTTCACCGAAACTAGGTGGAAAGCAGGTAATTGAACAGTTTTCCATTTATTTACTAAAATGTTATTTCTTTGGGAAGCTAGAATTATTCAACTGGGGCCATGACCAGTGGCGCAACCGAAGGGTGCAAAGGAGGCTTCAGTCCCCTCCTTAGCGAAGTCACCCAGAAAATTTAAAACCAAAATGCAAGCGTTTACACGTGTTTTGAAGTTTGCCTCCAAAGGGGTACAAGGTAAAGGGGCTGGGCAATTTAATTCTTCAACTGGCTTCCGAATCTTAGCAATTTAATTCTTTTAAGTGATTCCAAAAACGGGTAAAATTTGATCAGATTGGCACTAAAATGGCTATTTTTTCCCAAAAAATCAAAAAATAGCCCAACGGCTGGTGGCTAAGCATCCATGCCATACGGCGGCTGGGGAATTCGTCCCCAGATCCCCGTTGGAAAATCAATTAAATTGCACCAGTCTTAATTGACATATTTTGGTTTAAGCTCCTTCCCTTCCTTAGCAAAATCCTGGTTGCGCATTAGGCCATGTTCTTTTAGCATCGTTTTTTTTATACAAAAGGCCGGGGCTGTTTGCCCTCTGCTCAAAGCGCAGCATTAGAGTCAAATAAAGAAAAACGCAGTTTCTGAAAATTTCGCTCTGCTTAGGTTTTATATTTGTCTGCTTGTAGATTTTTTCAAAACATTCAAAAATAGAACTTCAAATTACCTTTCGGCAAGATAGCTCCGAATGTAACAAGACAACATCCCAGCAACAAAAGAAATGTGTACATGTTGTATTGTCTTGATCTTCTTGGTTTCGACAATCAGTTTACAGTTTTTATTTCGTTTGAGACATTTCATCTCCGTCCTCGTATATGTAGTAAGTTTTAGTGACGTCACTCATTGTTTTTTCAATCTTCATCTCAATTTGAAATATAATGGCGAATAACCTAGTAAATATTCGGTCAAATTTCTTCAAACTAAACTTCTGAACTGGTATTAAACCTTTGATTTTTAATTGAAATTTGATCTGCACTACTGGCAACCTAACCTGAACAACTTATTGAATACGCAATCGAGAGATAAAAAAGCAACAAAAATGACTAACTCCATGACTCAATTGTGCTTGCTGCTGTCTGTGTCAAGCTACCGACTCTCCAGCCAATGATTCATTTAAATTGGAGTTATTTGGTTCAATTAAAGGCGAATAAAAGGTTGGTAAAAATGCATCGTTACGACACAAACCACAATAGAGCAATCAATTTACTATTTAACTAAAACAGTCATTTAGTTCGTTTGTATGGACCAGGCATTCTGCGTTTGTCTTACCACACCAACGCAGAGCACTTTTGGGGGTATTGTTTACTAGTCTTTCATTAGGCTGGGCAATCCCAGCTAATAGAATGTTTGCGCCCAATCGGAAATAAGCCTAAAGTGTCTGACGACGACGCATTGCCAGTTTGGGAATCAAACCCGTAGTCAGCAACCTTTTAATCACCAACCCGACGCTCTAACAACTGAGCTATCGCCGCCGCTAGTTACATGTTAAAAATGGTTCAACTCTACTACGGGCAAATTTTTCCATCTAATCAATATTAACTATTTTCACAATTTCAGTAGTTGGGAAGCAAGATTCCACGCTTTGACCCCCCCACACGACATGGCAAGCAAGCGCGGCAATTTGTCTTCCTTTTGTCTACCGTTTTTTACAAGTTTGAGCCTTCATCACAATGAGTTAGATCTCTTTATTTACCGAATTGTCTTAGCCTGAATAGAGCGGCAGGGTTTTGCAGTTTTTGAACAAACTGCCCCCTGTTTTTCAAAGAACAAGACAGTTTTTTTGCAAGACTTTGCAATGAAAAATATCTGTGAAATGTCTTTGTTAAACCTTGATAATTTATTTTCTAATTCATAATTCGCGTCTATCACCATTCACCAACATTTTTACAGCAGATTGATAAGGAAAGTAAAACACCAAAATAAATGTATTCTACGAAATATAAAAGTATTAACACAAATTACACAGTTGTTAACAACAATTCAATCGTTTACATAAACTTATTATTTAAATGCGTTTACTAGAAGCAAAAAGCGCAGTAGATCTATCAAAAAATCCTTACCGCAACAAAAATATTGAAACGCCAAACCCAAAACTAGTACAACAACGTCTTTTTTGTGGTTTGTCTATTTGGCATTGTGGCCGGACAAACCAGACTAAGTTCTAAAAATGATGCAAATTTTTGGCCGAATTCCGACATGCAAAAAAACAAACAAACGTGTTTGAAATTGTACTAATGTATGCTTAAAGAGATACTGCTCGAAATCGGTTTAATTAAAGAAATAAAAACTATTTGAGGTAGTAAAAAGGTGCCCCAACCTTTTTCCACAATTGCTATTATCCAAGGAAAAACAGTAGAGCTAATTTTGTCCTCAGCTAAAATGTGCGCTCTCAGTTTAGAGCGCTTTTGCTTTTTGTTGACGTAGCCGAAATGTAACGGTATCTTTTCAGATCTCTTCAACCAAATTTCTTGGCTCACAACAACTCTGCCGCAATGCACTCGAATATGATTGATTGCAACTCTTGCTATGGTAAAAGTTAAGATTTTGATGCAGTTTTGCGGTTGTAAACGCTTACTGAAAGGTAAATTTCTGAGCAAACTATTTCCAGGATTTAAAGAGAATTATGACATTACTTAAAAAAACTCACACCATCACTAAACGCAACTTAAATTTAAAATCAAATAACAATAACTTGAATAGTGGTGTAAAAGCAAGTGCATAAACTCACAAATAATATAAATTGAACTTGATTTCAAATAGCCAAGAATAACAACATCATGAACAATAACAATGAATTAATTAGTGCAATACTCATCAGTTTATAGCCGTTAAGGCAATAGTCAAAAGCAATAAAGAATGATCACTTCTCACCAAGGTTTTCTATCGTGCTCTATTACCGACCCGAAATAACCATTTTCACAGCAGAAATTAAACTTTCGATTTGCGTTTTTGAAAAAAAAGTTCCATTCATACAGAGTTGCCAATTTATTCTATTATTACGCAGATAATTATTCTAGTAAAAAAAAACACGTTTAGCCTTTGACCATTGCAAAATACGAGATTGAATTACAATTAAGTTTCTTCTTGCAAATGGTTACCGCCAAAACATAAACTTAAAAAACCACCAAAAAACTGTCTGCTTTACTTTTATTGCTTAAAATTGAACACTTGAACAGTCTGTGTCAACTATCCACAAAAACGTCTGATATTAATTCAATGTTATTGTTCAACATTTTAGGAACCCTAGATCATTTTCTTCTCACATCATTCCGTATAAAACTGTATACAGTGCATTATAAATGGCGTAACGTATTTTGGCTTCTGGAAATTTGTTCCCGTACGACCTTTTCAGTCCAGATAAGACTTCGTTTCTTGTTTGGCTACGGTGCGAGTCTCCACTTCTGCAACTGCTGGGACCGTGGTGGTTCTGAAGTCGTAGGTTCCTGAAGTGGTCGAAGTTAGGGTGATGTCTTGAATGTTGTGCCTGATGCTGCTCGCAATGTTGCGCCACTCCTCGCGAAAGTTTGTTTGTCGGATACACGTCATAACGAAAATAAGAAGACCCTAAAAATATTGAATGGATAAAAGAGCAACGACCAAGAAAACGGCTGACCCGCGATAAACAACAAGTAGAGGAAATCAAAGACATTAAAATTCACAGCTTCCTCGCTTGACGTTCAGCATTAAAACGGGTGAGGAGCCTCCTCATGTGTGGTAGACAGGAGGGCGGGTGGTAGCGTAGCTGCTTGACTCGAAGAATGAAGGCGGAATGTACCAACAAAAATGACATAGTTCACAGATTACCATTTTTGTCCTGTTCTACTTCTATACTATCATGCAAAAAATTGAACTTGTAAGTTTGGAGATGTAATCCAAGAATTAAATGATACAGCATTTATGGCAATTTCCAAAGTGAATCCGTCGATTAAAGTTAATCCACGTCTCCATTGGTGGATTTGATTTTGAAAAGCGTCTCTGTTGAATAAAAGTGTAATTACGATTACCTGAGTAGTGTTGGTTATGGCGAAAATCCAGCTGAAAACTGTTAAAAAGGTCGGGTCTGGCGATATGAGCATGATGTAGCCAAATATCCAGGTTAGCCCCATGCTGCTGAAAAGTGTGAGAGAAATGGAGAGGCGTTTCTTTGAAGTTTGCCGAGCGGCAGTGGAGGAGATCTGAAAGGTAAAGTTGTATTCAGCAGAAAATTTAACGTTCATCTAACCTCAGCTGTAACGTTAAAATTAACTCTTCTTGTTGTGAGTCAAAATACTAATTTTTAGGAAAAAGTCTTGTACTGTAGTTTTAGATATTTACTTTTTGGCTCTTTGAAAAAAACAAAAAACAGAAAGAAATAATTGATGTAAAACAAAGAAAAAGGAATCGATGAGAAAACAATATTTAGTTCATAGGTTTAAAATCCCTCAAAGAAATAGATGGCGTCAGCCACAAAATCGGAGATCGAAAACATCAATTCGGTCGAAAAAGACCTGATGGGAGGCAGTGATCTACTTAGTTGCAAGTGCTTTGCGGCTAGGAACACCACTAAACATTCACTGCAAAAATTCATTGTCGATAAGAAAAGCGTGGCAAAAAGTCTACATGCAAAAGGAGGATTTTTGCTGGCAGTTATATGTTACAGTTAGGTTTTTTGATGGCTTTATATGTGGTTTTCCAAAACTACCGGCTATCATTAGCTAACATTCACAAAACTTCGTTTAATGCCATTAAAGTCGGGGAAGGGGAAGCGTAAAATAATTTCCACACGGTAATGATTGGCTAAAATGCTTAAAAATAATCGAATAACTGATTTATTTGTAATTACATTTTATTCACCAAGTTGCCTTGGCCAGGAGACAACAAAGGGACCTTTCGGTCTTCGAGTCAAGCTGCCACCTGCCCACCTGTCTACTACACACGGCGGAGGCTTCATACTGTCCCGATAATTGCTGAACGTCAAGTGGGGAAAATGTGAATACCAATTTTTCTAGTCTTTGGTTTGACCCGACCGGGAATCGAACCAGTGTCTACCGCTTTAGTAGCAGACGCTCTATTCACTCGACCACGATTGCCATTTAGGGTGCCAGTGTAAAATGAACTGCTAGATGCAAATTCATTATTTTTAAAATTTACGTGTTTGCAGAAGGTTTGAAGTTCTCAATTAATGAAGACTGTTCTGAACTTTCCCCTTTGTTCGCAGCATTGTGATATTCATAAGTGAATGAATTCTGACCTCACAATCACTATTAATGACTGAACTCACAGTGCTCTTTTTCCAAACAACCTTGCGCAAAATGATGCAGAAGAAAGAGATGTTGGCCAATAGCATGATCCCGACCGGAAGGAGGAATCCAAAGTAGAGGGATTCGCCGTGGAGCCAACACATGTTGTCCGCTCGGTACAATGATTGCGCCAACAACAACTCTGACATTACAATAGCATTTATTTTGTGATAATTGGTGAAGTGATTACCATGCTATACATGGAAACATCATCAAATTATATTATAGTTTAGATACTAAATTTAATCAAAGACTAGATTTTTATATTAGAAGCTATTTGATCAAATAAGCTAGTTAGCCCAATTACTTTTAGACCAACTGGTTTGGAGCTTAATTCCCGGGACAGTCAAGTCATTAAAGTGTAGTTAAATTACAATCAAACTGCACTCAAAGTTGCCAACGTTTTACACCAATGAACTGGTTAAACTGCAAATACATGAGTTTGGAAGGAAAACAAATTTTAGGATTAGTATACGCATTGAGCATGAGCCATTAGAATCTACAGAATAGTATTACAAAAAAGTTTTAAATTTTATTACTTGCATAGGTATTGCATTATTATTGCATTACAAAGCTTATATTACGAGTATTATTACCCTATTCATAACAATCGTGATATCTTTTATGATGAAATGGTGTTGAAAATTTCCATCAACACCATTGCAAAACCTCATGTAAGAAGGTTGACTGCCTAATAAACCGTACATTTTCAACCATAGAATGTAACATGCACGTTTAGACTTTTGCTTGGAAGGCACAAAATGTGCAAAAAATGTAAAAACTGCTGACAAACAGGCTTTACAGTAAAAATAAAAAGCTTAATTTACCTCCATCGCACGTGACAGCAGCGTCGAGTGTATCGAGGTACCCGACCGTGGAAGCTACGTTTGTGACTGTGATGAAGAAAGGGAGACCGTAGGCAAAGAAGCAGGACCTTGTTAGAAAGGTTTTATCCTCAGTATCTCGGAACACCTTTGAAAAAAAAACATATTTTCTGACAATAAATGATTAACTATTAGCAAAATCCATAAATTCAATTTTGAATCTTGAGGAAGGACAGCTTTTTTCTCAAACGTTTTATAGTATAGTTTCTGTTTTGGCAGTTCTTTTTAGGTTTTTTGTTCTTGTGACGCTTTCGTTAAGTTGGAAGTTAGGAGTATGTCTTTTTTATACTCGCTGTTATTATGCCGAAGCGTGTAACAAGTTGGCAGGACCCATTTTGGGCGAACTCGTTACACAGTTGTTTTAAAAAAATGCCGTTAGCAACATTGTGTTTAATTTGACCAGTCCGAGATTTGAACCCCAGACCTCACGTTTTAGAGACGAACGGGTAAGCGCTCGACCAACTGGCAGGTGATTGGAATACGTCAAAAATAAAAAAATGTCATGCTAGAGGTTGAAATTAGATACGACCAGCCAGGAATGGTTTGGTAGTAACGACTTAATCAACTTACTTTGACCAGACTGAGATACAAATCGTAGCTGTACACACTCATCCAGCACCACGTAGCGAGGAAGAAGTACTGCATTAGAGCCGTGATGGCGGTGCATCGTGCACCGTCGCTGATCTTGTCGACTCCAGCAAGGAATATGATGTATCCAGCAGTTAAATTGCCACAAATATTGAGAAATATCTTAGTTGGTCTGCGTTTGAGTCGCTCTCTGAAAGCAATTAGTTGAAAAATTGGTCCAAGGAATAAAAAGATAGTCAAGTTGATTCAAGCCAACTGCTTTAAAATTGGCATTCACAGCTCCTTTACCGTTTCGCGGTATAGAGAGCGTAATTGTAATTACATCTTATTCACCAAGTTGCCTTGGTCGGGAGACAGCAAAGGTACCTTGCGGTCTTCGAGTCAAGCTGCCACCTGCCAACCTGTCTGCCACACACGGAGGAGGCTTCACGTTGTCCCTTTTAATATTGAACGTTACGCAAGAAAGCTGTAAATACCAAGTTTTAGAGTTTTTGGTTTGACCCGACCGGGAAACAAACTCAAGTCTTCCGTTTTAGTAGCAGACGCCCTATCCATTCGGCCACCGGAGAAGGATGCATTGTGCGTTATATACCATAGTTTGGTTTGAACTATACTATAAACACACAATACATGCTTCTCACTAATCAAAAACCGATCAGTGACCGAATGGATAGAGCGTGTTATAGTATAATTTTGGTTTGTAAGCTGGTGGACAGGTGGCAGTTTGGTTTCAATATCAAAAAGTAAATTTGCTCTCTTCTGATCAAGGAAACTTATTAACATGTGAATTTAGTAAAACAAAAGCTGCATCTAAAAAAGTAGTTTGCATCATAGCTTTCAATTTTTAAGCTTGTTTACATTTTAGCCTTGACTCTTTTAAGTTACCAGCCAAAGAAACGTAAGAAATAAATACTAGTGCTTTCTGCGGTGCAACTTGTACAATGTACACAGACTTGAAAGGATAATTACTCGACTGGAAAAGTTTTAAGCGGTCTTTCTTGCATAGCTTTCCAGTCAATATCGTTTAATTCCATACAGATCGCACTTATTTTCTATTTTGCGTAATAAAGGTGTGCAAAAAATAACAGTTCGTAAAAAACTGACAGATAATTTCCTAAACGAATGGTAACAGTTTAACAGTTAAGAAATAACTGTTATTAACTGCTCACTCTGCGTTATTCTGGAGACTATTCGTTTTGAGAGATTTTTGGAGATCACCCAATCTGAAGGGTAAAATCAGCGCAAAATGTGAATGAAGAACTTTTTTTGGAGATCACCCATTTTTAAGGGTAATTGTGGAGATAATTTGGATATCACCATTTTTGGAGATACTTTGAAGAAAAAATTGGCTTGTTTTCGCATCTGCTAGTGCAGTTCACTTGCTTGTTTTGTTCTCTGTTATTTTTCGTATCTGCTACTAACGAAAGTGCTGTTTTCACTTAACGAATAAAAAGTAACAGTTAAAAGTAACAGATAAAATTTTCAAAGTAGCAGTTAGTAACAGTTATTCAACAGTAACAGTTAAGCACATATCTATTGCGTAATACCTTAAACGTTGGTTAAATATAAACAGCTTAGATTGACCTTGATTTAACACAACACTCACTTGCTTAGTACGTGTATCAACATGGTGATTCCGAGTCCGATGATCGATAGAATACAGCCGATGAAGCTGATCACCTCTAGACCCACGTCGTTTGGAACTGAACTTGTAGCCTGAGTAAGAAAACCAGTGTAAGTTAGATCAAGCTGGTTCGGAATGCTAATCCTCATCAGAAACTCTCAGACTAAAATGCCCCTCGCACGCACGCGATAGGAACAATTCATAATCGAGTGTCCCTATCGCTATAGCTTGATTTATGACCAACTTGACAATCTTTTATAGTTTGGAAGATCTACTGCATTTCAGTTAATGTTAGATCTGCAGCCGGTGGTCAGAAAAAATGGTTGCAATTTGAATTCCATTTCATTACCAGTCAAGCACATCTGAACTTTGGAACTGGTATTCACAGTTTGACGTTCAACATCAACAGCGATAGT
Organism: Trididemnum nubilum; assembly: GCA_963965965.1. Taxonomy (NCBI): domain Eukaryota; kingdom Metazoa; phylum Chordata; class Ascidiacea; order Aplousobranchia; family Didemnidae; genus Trididemnum; species Trididemnum nubilum. The sequence goes on from OZ014469.1 coordinate 3,642,957, forward strand.
GGCCTCCACCGTGTTAGGTAAACAGATGGGCAAGTGGTAATTTGACAAGAAAAACACAAGGTCTCCTATTCTCCACTCCACAGTACAGATGGATTCATCCGACTGGATGAGGATAAAACCAGCTGGCTGTGAAAAACCTGCCCGGGCGTTTGGCAAGATGCTCAAACGACGGAGTGAACAAACCGCCAGGACACTCTGCTGCCTCCTGGCGAACTAAAATAATACTATCACAGTACTGAAATTAGAATAAATTGGACTCAAACATCAACTTACCACCAACAAGGCAAAGTTGGTTAGATGGTCGCACTGGCAAACTGGTGGATCTTGAGTCTGGTTCAAACAACAACCAGCTGACGACCAATCGTCGAGTTCGAAATCCCAGAACCGACAACCAAGCTCTGTTCGTATCGCCTGAAAAGCAAGCCAGTGTAGATTAATTCCAAAATGCAGGGATTAAAATGTATTATTCAAGAGCTTTGTTTTATACTTATGCATTAGGCGCGCAAAGATTTTTACCGAGAAAAATTGCACGGGTATGGAATCGAGCGGCAATAGTAGTGAGTTGTGTAACATTCGACACACTACTTTTTTTTCGTTCTTCATTGCCCACTTTTCCATGAGGATTGCGGGGGCAGCAGCTCGAGGTTCAGCCGCCATACTTGACAGTCTTCCATCACTTCCTCATTTCCGTAGGGTAAAGTCCCAACCGATTCCATCCAAGATTCACAATGCAATTGGTCCATCTAGTTGTAGGTCGTCTAACTAATCTTTTCCCATTTGCTTTGGCAAGTAAAGCTTGTTTGGGGAGTCTTTCCTGAGGCATTCTGCTTACATGGCCAAACCAACTAAGCTGAGATCTACAAACTATTTAATGAAAAGTTGATGTGCTAGTTGGAGTTCATTACAAACGTTTTGACACAGATTTTATGTCAACAACGTACAGGAAAATGACTGTTAGGATCTTGATGAAACTTACCTTCCTAGTGTTGCTGACATCCGGGGTTTTCTCGTACTGATACGGTTGGTTAACGAACTGAATGATGATTGGGTTTTGTAGGTTGATGATCGTCGCGTTTGGACCCAAGCTGATCGACACAGGCTGAAACAATTCAATGATAAATTAACTTAAGTACAGTGTTGTACACTAGTTATTTCAGTTTTTTTTCTCAATGTTAGCATTTGCCCGACTCAGGCTAGCGGTTCCAGGGCTAACCGAAAGGGTGGAAGTTTATATCTGAGCTGGACGAGATTATCTGAATTTGCTTCTATCTGAGATGACAGAAGATTATCTGAGCTGGACGCTTCAAACTTTGCTTCTATCGCTTAGGTTTGCCCGTGCCTTCGCCAACTACGATAACAGCACAGAAGATCCAATCTTAGGTAATATCAGGCCCGCAAAAGATTTTAAATAAATCTAAATAATTCTTCTGATGAGTCTTCACCTAAGAGAATTCTGGTGATGAGTTTTCCAATAATATCTCTGCTAAAGAGTCAAAAAAGCAGCCCCTTGAAAGGTTTTAGCCATGTATTCTAATTAGGCTTAGTAAGTAAAGAATTATCAGTAGTACAGTATTTATTAATTTTAAAAACTGAATATTTTGTGATTGTAAACTGACGGCTTATATGAAGCAACTTCCCAAAATTGTCATATCGTACTTATCGGAAGCTGCTTGACTCTATGATCGAGAAGTCCTATTTCAGTTTCTGGTCGCTTTGCTTGAATCAAATTTCGTTTCACAATGTATTTTTATTGTTATCACGGTAGTCTTTTACTTTTCTTTTTTTTATATTTTCATGAGGAAAGAAATATCATTGAATTTAAACTAATGTATTTGGTTTTTAAACCAATTTTTATAACAATTCACGGTACCTGGGAAACATTCTGGTCAGAAGTAAATAGATTTTGTCCAAAATAAACCACTGAATATTGACCAGAGAAATCCGGGTTATTGTCCTGCGCCAGGGCTAGTGCTTCTTGAGGTATGACGTAAGAAACTGTGCGTTCCGTAATGTTGCCTCCAGAATTGCGCACGATGATGTCACCCGAGTAATTGGGGGAATCACCAACGACAGCTTGACGTCGTCTGCGTTTCCTGCCTTCAAAATTTGTGTTCACAACCTAAAAAGAATGAAATTCCGGGATTAAGGTAGTTGGACAATCTATTTGTTTCTATAGGTGTTTGTGACTCTCGGTTCGATTGCCGAACTGGGAATGCGTCGTTGTGTGTGTTTGCGAGAAACACTTCATGCTTTTTTCCTACTGCGCCGAGCAGTCTACCCGTTTTGGTTCCAAAACCTGACAAAAGACTTGCGAGCAGAACCCAAAAAAGAGTGCTCTGCGTTGATGTGGAGACTGTTGTTATAAACGCGCACTCGCGCAGATTGCCTGGTTTATGTGGTATATTGCCTGCACGAACAAACGTTAGTTTTGTGAGATCGATTTCAGCTTTGCGTTTAAGACTGAATTGCTGAATAGCAAAGCACAAAGTAACTGAAAAACCACACCAGTGACAACTCACTGTTCCAGTAATATCTTTGGTCTGTATGTCGAGAAACTCCTGGTCTTCCGTTAGCACAACTAGGTTGATGAAGGTTTCGATGGTTTCGGCAAGTGAGCTACCGATGTCGCTATCATTGGTGTTTTCCAGCAACGATTCACTAACTCGCTCCAACACAGTGAGTGTGTTAATCAGTGCGGTTGGACTAATCTGAATGCAACGAATCATACGTCCGAATTATCAAACATCTGTTACAGGTTTATTTACAAAAGAACTTCTCCAATAGGGTAAGTTTTTCCGAACTTTGAGCACAAGCACAACGTTACTCAAACTATCCCAAGAAACGCAGCTATGATTTGTTGCTGATGACGGATCAATAGACTTATAAAACATGGAACCCAGCGACTTCATTTCGCAAGTCAGCCAAATCAGACACGGAGTCGCCAACAGCTCGCTTCCATTGCGGTAATATTTCGTAAAACTAAGTAGTTCAAACGCAATAATGCGGAGATAGGCCCTGATAACTCATTACACACTTTGGCGTTATAGGGTGGGTAGAAACGATTTAATTTTATTGTGATTACTTTTCTTCAACAAAATTCCTACCTCTTCAAGTTGGTTTTCCACGGATTCAAAAAATTCTAAAATCGATTCAACTGTTTCCATGCTCGAATTGCCTGGTGACGTCAGCACTTGTAAAGTAGTAGTCAATTCTTCAAACTCGCTTTCATCGATCTGAAATGAATCAAAAATGTGACGTCATAGTGCAAAGAAACATTTTGGTGACCTTTTTCTTTAGTTTTCGCTAAAATCTTCCCTACACTGTTACATCAAACATTTTAACCATTTTACTCACAGTATCGTTGCTTAACAATGATTCAGCAAAGTTTTCAAGAGTTTCATTGCAAGGAATCACAACTAGAGATGCAAAGTCGAAGGCAAATCCATTGCAGGTAGTTGAGGCTACAGCTCTACCTAAAGCACAAATCTATGTGAGCCTGGAATACAAAAGATTGACGAACTGATTGTTTGGTTGATGGTTAACACCTTACTTCAGGTTCAATTCCGGAGCCTGACATGCTGCTGCTGACAGCTTGCCACTGCTGCTACATTTGCATAAAACTGTGTGGCTCAAGGTGTACGAGGCAAAGTGTGTATTTTTTGGTTTGACACAACTGGGAATTAAACCTGGGTGTATTGATTCAGTAGCAAACATTTTATCTACTGTGGATTAACAAAAAAGTTTAAAACTTAACCATAGAAATGAAATTTGACTATCTCAACAAAAATGAAGTTACAAACCTGTATCAGGACAGGTTTCAATTGAATTGACCAACTGACCGCTCCACGTTTCTGGAAAGGAGAAATTCCCTCCTCTATGGTGAACGGAAGCAGCCTCACAATAAGCTGAAAATAACAAAACCAATGTACTGTAAGAAGTAAAGCATATTGTAAAAGTTTACTCGTAATATACTTATTTGAAAACTAGCATATTATCCTGAATAATTTTATTAATTTCTATCTGACTACACAAATTTTCATTCATTTCAACAGATTCAAATAATTCTACTTCCATTAATATAACTAGGTTAAAAAACAGTTGGGAATGTGATTATGTTTTTTTTTTTTTTGCTCTCTAACGCACTGTGTAATTTTCAAGTGTCAAATGTTCCTCTTTTTACGTCGTAAACATAAATTTTCGACTTGGTTAAAAGTTCTTGTTTTGACAAAAGTATGCACGCCATGAAGTTAGTTTACAAAATATGTTTTTAGGTTTGGAATAACACCAACCTTCGCAACCAATATTTGGGTTTCCTTTGTACGACTCTCTACACACACAGACTGGGCGGTTTTCCTCCACCATGCAACCAGCGTTTGCTCCGCATGTGATAGTTGAGCAAAGTGGAGCTAAAAACAATATCGATTTTGTCTCTGCTTATTTGCAGCGTATCAAAAGAGCAAACGAAAATAGATTCCTTCCTTTATAGCTAACTTGTGTTTTCAAATAAACACAAACAGTTCTTTTTCCCTTTAAGGAGTAGACACACTTGCAGGTATAGCAGTTAATTAAAGTTACAATTCTAAGCTTAAATGGTTGCAAACTCTTGGTTCATTGCATCTCTACGGAACATATTGATTGTCATGATAAAGGAGATTTTTTTTCAATCTAAAAATTCAAACAAACAGTGGCGTTGATTTCACTTTCTACAGTTTCATAATTTTACCAAATTTTCATTCTTTATTTTTTATAATCTAAGCATATCCAACAGCCCTTCATTAGGTAAGAGCTTTGAAAACCTTTCATTGTGAAGACCTCGAGTGTCAACTTTCTATACTTTAGACCATTACATCCTCTCTTCGATATATTTACAGAAGGAATTGCTTTGATGCAGCAGTTACCTTCACACTCTCTTCCATTGCCAGTCCATCCTTCCGGACACTCGCATCTATAACTTCCGATCGTGTCAATGCAACTTGCGTTCACGTGGCAATCGTTCAAACCGAGACATTCATTAACATCTAAAGGATCAAACAAATTTCGCAGCGTTCGTCACAAACCGATTACTGCAATCTATCGAACAACACAGAATTTCATTTATTTTAATACATTCAACTAATTGTACTTCCAGTAAAATCCCTAGGCTAAAAAACAGTTGGGCATGTAATCATGTTTTTTTTTTTGCTTCATTTTTTTTATCCTTATTGCAATTCGCTATCATGATTTCAGCCAAATTTATACATCACTTTTCTGGCTACGTCTCCATTAGGGTTGAAAGGCACAAATTTAGTGCCAAAATTTAGAACTATACAGCCACACTGAGTAAAAAATGTTGAGAAAAAACAAAACGCTCTCCATTTTCCTAACTGACTTCGTAGAAAGCTACGGCGATAATTAGGGTCAAGACAGCTCGTAAAAGTCTTTTATGGAGTCAGTAAAGCAATATTAATGATATATTTTGCAGTGTGCAGGCCAGGTAATTTTCCACTTGAGCAAAACTCATCAGTACAGTATTTAAATTTTATCTGTGGTGTGGAATCATACTATTTTACTCATCATTTTATGCAGAAGTGTGTGACGAGTTTGCTAGGTCTATCTACGACTGTAAGTAATACTATGATTGGGTTACCCAGTTTTGTTTCGAACGGTGACAACCCGTTTTCAACTTAGAAGCCAGTTTAACCGGACAGGTTACTGAGTGTAAGACTTTTTGCTCCCAAGGCAAGGGATGTTAACTGAACAGCAAACCACTGTCTTCGATTGAAAAATCTTTTCACCTATAAATATTCTAGAGACAAATTCATCAACGCAACACCATAACTTGAACCACAACTTAAACAATCGCACCTGTACAAGTAAATCCAGTCCCACTGTATCCCATTTCACATTGACACACAAAACTACCAAGGTTGTTGATACACACTGCGTTTTCCGCGCATGAAATTGTGCCTTCGACGCATTCATCTACATCTGGATGTAACAAACGACATTGTAAAGTTATTTCTGTGAGGTATTAATCAAATCAACAAGCAAATAGATAAACTGCTATTAAAACATAAGCGTCCGACCAAAGTCTTTACAATCACAACCAAAAAACAAAAACTAGAACTTTCAAAAATCATTTCATTCTTTTGGAAGCAGATTGACTGAAACCTTAATACACAGCGATTCGATTCTTTACTAATATGATAAAATTGCCCAACAAAAGTGCCTGTTTTTATTGCGTGCAGAACCAAGATCTTTAATGGTTCACACTGCGCAGAACCTGCAACTGAAAAAAAAACAACTCTGCCACTACAAGCGATCTTATTGGACATGGGAACAAGCTAAAAGCAAATTTCGAAATAGGATACGCAATAGTAAAGACATTTAGCTGCCTCGTATGGGATAGAAACAAGCTTGTGGATAGATTTGGGTAAAAAAAGCATAAAGTACATTTCTCAAATCGAGATTTATGATAAAAGAAGTAAAAAAGATTGTTATAGAAATAAATTTCATCTCTGCAATCTTTTAAATGTGAAGCCGACTACATTTAAAACATTAAACGATGATCATGATGATGATGATGATGAATTTTCACCTGAGCACTCAAAGCCACCCCCAACAAACCCGTTGAGGCATTCACACGAGTAGCTGCCTTCGGAGTTGAAGCAATCAGCGTTGGAAGAGCACTCGGCAATGCCAGTCTCGCATTCGTCAACGTCTGGGCAGAAAAAAAGTTGAAATAATTAAGAAAATTAGACATAGAATTTCATGACTAGTCTAACTTTGCTTTTACAAAGCTCATCAAATGAACGATTAGTCTCTTCATTGAATATAGCCAATTGTAATCAACGATTTACACCGCAGCTGACGCTGTACAACTCAAAAAATTAAGAATAGCAAAATCAAGATGGTATTAATTAGAAGGTGATTTTATTTTTATTCTCCGACCTAAATTTATGTCGAATTACCGACAGCTGGATTCAACTTGCATTCTACGTTCAGCAATGGCATTTAGTTAATTTTTCAAAGCTCAATTACTTTTTCAGTTACATCAGTCATAGGCTTAGAACGGCGCGCTACAGCTCAAATGTTTCTTCGTTAAATTTATGTAGCAGAAAAGTAGGACGCTAAGATGGATTCCGAAAACTCCTTCAACGCTTTGAAAAATTTGTAATACGGCAAGACTTAGTAGTTACAATACTTACCCAAGCAAATCAATCCACTTCCATCGAACCCATTGTTGCATTCACAACTGTAACCGCCAAATGTGTTGATACATTGGGCATTAGCGGAACAATTATTGTTTCCATTGTTGCACTCATTGATATCTAAAACAAGTTATCTCTTGACGTTTGTCCAGTTGGGCTAGTCACTACACTTTTTCAAAATTAAAGCAGCATTAATGGTAAGAATAAAAAGTGGAATTGAACTAGATGCAAATGCATTTCGACTACGTAGTTTATGCTGAATTCTTTTAAGCCTATAAAAATGAAAAAAAAAAATTATACATCAGACGTAGACAGACAAAGTAAACAAAAATTAGAAAAGACGCAGAACGAAAGAAAGTTTTTATTGATTTATCAGCATTGGGTAATATCTGTTCTGGATGGTGTTTGGCAACGCACTTCAGTGCTTAATAAAGGAAGTCGATAAATTAAGGAGCAACATAGTGAAGATGAGTAACTACCCAAACAATTGAACCCATCGCCAGAGAATCCATCAAAACACTCGCACTCATATGAACCAGCTGTGTTGATACAAACTGCATTGCTAGAGCAATTGTAAGTAGTGTCATTGCATTCGTTAATATCTTGAAAAAATGTGTCGAAAATGAAAACAAATGTTAATTATATCTTTGTCCAAACCTCATTCGTTGTTCTCATTTGAATAGTTTGAGGATCATTAAAACAGGGAAAATGGGTGCGAGCCAAAGAGGAAAACACAAGTTCTTGCCCGCTTCAAAACTTTAAGTAGAGCAAAGCGAAGTTTACTGACAGGTTAGTAAACATCATTAACGTCAAATGTCCCTCGCCTGCCTTCAAATAAACAATTTGGCGTTTGTGCTCTGAATGGAGCCGCATAAGATTGGTAGATGAAAGATGCCCAAAAAAGGCATCTGTCTTCTTTTTTACGTTGATTTAAATTCAAATTTTTAACACGTTCAGCAAAGAAAAGGGAGAGCCAGAAGACTCCGTCGTGTGTGGTTGACAGATGGGCAGGTGGCAGCTTGACTCGAAGACCGAAACGTTCCTTCGCTATCTCCTGGTCAATACAACGTGGTAATTAAAAATGTAATTACAATTACCATTACTATATACCAATTGAGCTTTACGGTTTTAAAACTTTAAAACATCATTTTGAGACCCAATTACGCAACTACCATACAACATTGGTAAACAAGAAGCAATTTCAAATACCAGATAAATGCTGGTTCAAACATACCTGTGCAATTGTAGCCATTTCCTCTAAATCCACTGAAACACACGCATTCATAAGAGCCACGTGTATTGAAGCAATTAGCGTTGCTTGAACAATTATGGGAGCCAACATCACATTCATTTATTTCTGAAACAAAATGAATTTTTTTGTCGTGCGAAAATATTTTTATAAGCTTTTAGAGAAGCCCTCAACCCTTATACTCATAATAGGTAAAGTATTTATGATAAATAAGTTAAAGCTTAAGCTATAACGAAATAAGATTAATCTAAAAAATGTTTGCAATTTTGCAATTATTTTTCGTAGTTGCATCTTTATTATTTAAGCAACAACGGCACTAATGCAAGTGCACGTACTGTGCAAAAATCCTTTTTATCCAAACTCCGATCAAATATTTGCAAAATCATTGAAATTATTTTGTGATACCACTCATGGCATAGCACAAAATATAAAATATAAAAAGAGCATGCCGCACCAAAGTTAATCAACGAATTAAAATCTTACCAGAACAATTAAATCCGTCTCCACTAAACCCAACGTAACACTCGCACTCATAAGAGCCTAGTGAGTTCATGCAGTTGGCATTGGATGAGCAATTATCAGTATCATTATTGCATTCGTCAATGTCTGGCAATAAAAAAACGTGAATTGAATAGTTTGAATCAGTGCTTATTAACATTGTAACTTAACATAATGTATTGTAACTTCCAAGCATTTAAAGTTTTAAACATCAGCGCTTTTTCATGTATTGACAAAGTTAAACGTACCAGAGCAATTGAAACCATCCCCAGTGAATCCATCAAAACACTCGCACTCATATGAACCGATTGAGTTTGTGCAGGCAGCGTTATCTGAGCAATCATCAACATAGTTGCTACATTCGTCGATATCTGGTACAAACAACACAAAAATGTTTACACAAGATTAAACGGTTTTGCTCTGTTAAATGGAGATCATTGTCTGTAGAAAATTTGAAAACTTGCTACAAGTGCAGATCCTTGGCCAGTTTGTGGTACTTAAAACCGTTTCTACAGTTAATGAGCTCAAATTCCCATCATGAGAAATGACCCACAATGCTACCGATTGTGGTGTCAAAAAGTAGAGTTCTCAGCCTGTTCAGGTCAAGCAGCAAGTGATATATTTAGTAGTAAACGCAAAAACAGTTATAAGCAACCGTTCTGTCATGCATATTGGAATCCGTTTTTACTCTCAGACTTTTAAGTCACATACAAGAAAATTATGTTGGAAGTGTTTGCTTGTCTTAGAAGTGTTTACCAACCTGAGCAATTATATCACCAAAATATCCATTAAAACACTCGCATTCATAAAAACCAATAAAGCTGGTACAGTATGCTTTGATTGAGCAATTATCAGTATCATCACTGCATTCCTCAATATCTGGTGACCATGGAAAGCCGATTTGGAAACAAGCATTATTTTGTGCTCTTTATATTGTTAAGTCAATGCATACTATAGAGCAATGATTCCCAAACTTTTCTACGCGCGTACCATTTTGAGCTTTTGTACAGTGTTCGTGTACCACCTAAGGTACATTTGACTAAAATATCTCAAACAATAAACTATACATCAAGACGAAAAAATATTAGAGTGTAGCTGTACTAAAGTTAAACGAGCATCAGTCCAGGAAGACATAAAAAGCCAAAAATGAGCAAAACACAGCAAATGGTTTCAATGCGATGGATGTAGTTTTTTCTCCACCATCTAGACTTCGCAACTGGAAGTATGAAACGCGGTTCATTTTGGACTTATTTCACTGAGGTTTTAATGCAGCTACAGTATATGGCTTTCATGTTGAACAAGATGAGTTTTGCTTCAGAAACGTGCAAAACTTCAACGTAAAAGTTACTAAAACGCAATACAGCAAATTACTCAATCTGAAAGTTTTCGAAGTTGTTCAAAGTAAGAAGTATAAAACTTTTGAAAATTGAATATCTTCGAAAAATTTTAAGTAAGCTGAATTTCACTCATTTCACCTGAAAGACTCTCGCGTACCACTAGTGGTACTCGTACCACAGTTTGAGAACCAATGCTATAGAGTTAGTCATACAATTGAAACAAAAGTATTTGATGAATATTTTCCAATTAAATCTACGATACCTGAACAATTGAATCCATCCCCAGTGAATCCATCAAAACACTCGCACTCATAAGAACCGAACGTGTTGCTGCAAGCAGCGTTGTTGGAACACATGTGCGTAGTTTCATTGCATTCGTTGATGTCTGGTAAAATACGCCCAAAATATTAATAAGAATTTTTGGCCAATATGGGTTTAACACAAGTAATATTTGCGTACAGCTCATATGATACTGTAAGTTGGTCAGAAAATCTCGGCACCCACCTGAGCAATTCAATCCATCTCCAGTGAACCCATCTAAGCACATGCACACATAAGAACCAACTATGTTCGTACAAGTAGCATTGTCCGAACAACCATCAGTCTCATTGTTGCATTCGTGAATGTCTACGACACATAACAAAACGTGATAACTTCAAAATCGAACGGTGATTGATTTTTTTTCGGAGAAATTCAATGTTCTTGTGAAACATAAAGACGTTATGCAAACTGAAACTTCGTTTACATTGTTTGCTATCGTTTAGTTAAATAGAAGTAGTTATCTCAACCAATGGAGCGTTTGCTACTGAAACAATAGACTCAGGTTCGGTTCCCAATCGGATCAAAACAAAATCATTCTTCAGAAATTCTTAGCTTCACATCGGAACGATAAGTTACAAAAGAGACAATGCGAATTGCAAAAACCATCAAAACAACTTCACTCAATAAATACAAGCAAGCGTTAGTTAGAGTAATCCTTTGGTGGTATAAATCATAATTTACCAAAGCAATTAAATCCGCTGCCCATAAACCCGTCCAAACACTCGCACGTATAAGAACCAGCTGTGTTGGTGCACGTAGCGTTGCTAGAGCAATTATGTATGGAATCGTTGCATTCGTTGATGTCTGAAAATAAAGTAATTTTTACTATAAAATTACATTTATCGTTTCATTGCCCACCATTCGGTAAAAGTTAAAACATTACAGTAGCTGCTAGTACCACTGGCCAAAATAAAATCGCCACTCATCAAATTCACCCAACGCCATATTCCATTAGATTGCTAAACTTATTTTGAATTCACTCACCAGTACAATTAAACCCATCCCCAGTGAATCCATCCACGCACTCGCACTCATAAGAACCAGCTGTGTTGATACAAGTGGCGTTGTCAGAACACATGTGTGTAGTGTCATTACATTCGTCAATGTCTGGGGAAATTTTTAAGAGCAATTCACAAGGTAGCAAAAGTGTTTTTCAAAAAATGATTGTTGTGCTTGCTTAACTGTATTTCGTATCATTCATGGTTGCATTCTTATCTTCTTGTCAAACTATCAATGAATCTATTTCTGGGACAAACTCACACGTTTACGTTAACGTTACAACTTATCAAGCCGTCTGGTAGATGCATGACTCCTACTTGGTTAAATGTTTTTTCACAATAAATAACTACCAAATCAATGTCATCAAATTTGCCATACATACGTTGCTTATTTTGCCTTGACAGTCATTCTGTCATAAAAAGTGGTGTTTGAAACTTTCGAGCGTAAATCATGTAACAAGTAATCAATCACTAGAAAAGAAGCGGACAGTTTTTTTGATGAAAACCTAGTTTTTGAGAGCATTTCTAGAACTTTGTAAACGTAATCAAAACTTCATATTCCGGATCAGAGAAAATTTACGGTTTAGCAAGAGTCTATATCAATCTCAACTGCTTTGGCTCATTGTCATTACCAGAGCAGTTAAATCCATCTCCGATAAATCCATCAAAACACTCGCACTCATAAGAACCAGCTGTGTTGATACAAACAGCGTTGTCAGAACACATGTGTGTAGTGTCGTTACTGCATTCGTCGATTTCTGAACAAAACATTGATTCTTTTTTTATGTAAACACTAAAACATTTTATGTAAAGTCGGCAGCGTGACCAAATGGGTAAATGCTCGTTTTTACGACGACTCTGATCGCAGGATCATGAGTTCAACGCGCACCCTGGTCACGTTGTTGCGTCCTTGGATAAGACGCTTTGCGATAATTATCTCTGCTTGGTGGCTTCGAACAAGCAGCAAATTTCCGTGGGAAGAAGTCAAAACGTCAACAGGAAAGCTTGGAAATTGGTCAACTCCTAAGCGGGTGCGGATTCGTCCAAAATAAAACGCACCGTCACTTTCTCGTGATAGGAGGATAAAGATGCACCAATCAATCAATCATTTAAAAGTTGATAAAAACATTTTGCATTCAAGCTGATCGACCTCTCCAATGACGTTAGTCGAAAATATGTATGCATGCTTTGTGATTATTTGTAGTTGTTTTTTGAGTTTTGTTTGAATAGATGATTACTGCGTTACAATTGTTTATTCGAATAGGCACTTAATTAAAAGTCGGGAAAGTTGCTTCCACATTGCTTGATTAAATCGTCAACGTGTTCCAATAGATATAATTTGGTGTTTAATTGAACTTGCATAGCAAAACTAATGGTCAAAGTGTGCCTTCTTCAAAAGCGAAATTACTTTGTTGGACGAAGGATTTGACTCAAAACCTGAGACTTTGATTTCGATTAGTTTAATTGTTTAACCAGCCTATTATTTATTTGCAAATAATGCTAACTGTTATTTTCATGATACCAAAGCAATCAATTCCATTTCCGTTGAATCCCACAAAGCAAGCGCACACATAAGAACCATCTGTGTTGGTACAACTGGCATTGTTTGAACACGAATGAGAACCATCATTGCATTCATCGATGTCTAGCAAAATATACTGTAAGTTTTGGATGTAAAGTACTGACAGATGGTTAATGTACTATATTTTGAGTTAGTGCGACTTGATATGTATGAATTGAGATAATCTAGAATATTTATGGCATGCAGTGTGTGTCACAATTGTCGGCTGCGTTGCCAAAAGGGGAAAGTCGTTGTCTCGACCACGATTTTATTATCTTTGTTCTTATCTTGGTTCAACCCATTATCCCTGATCTCATTATCTTGGTTCAAGCCCCATCCTGGTCACATTGTTGCATCCTCGGATAAGATGCGTTTTGATGACTATTTTTTCTCAGTGGCTTCGAATAATCGAATAATTTAGTGGACAAAAATTCAAAGTACTTCACAACAACTACATTATTTGAATCACTGAAAACTTCTAAGCAGGTGCGTATTCTCGTAACACAAAGTAGTTGTTGATATCGAAATGAAATGTATGCGAATTATCCAAAAGCAAGCGGCTGACACTGTCCTGTGACAGGATGATAAATATGCAATACAACAACATTCACCAGAACAATTAAATCCGTCCCCAGTGAATCCATCAAAACACTCGCATTCATATGAACCGAACCAATTTGTACAGTTGGCATTAGCTGAGCAACTATGAATATCACTACTGCATTCGTCGATGTCTGGCAATAAAAGATCGATGATTTGGTTATCAAAATAGTGCTTATTAACATTGAAAATCAACAGGTATTGTATTGTGAGTCACGCACAATCGAAGTTTAATACCATTTCATACGCATTTGCCAAATTGAACGAAACCATTGCCAATAGATCCGTCAAAACGCCCACACTCATTGGACCCAATGATATTTGTACTGATAACATTGTCTGAGCAAACATATACAGTACATCATAGCTACGTTCATTGAAATCTGATGAAACACACACACAAACAATTAATTGAGTCAAAATGAAATCGTTTCGCACAGTTGGAGATCAGCAATTGTATGTAGATACTTTGAATACTGGTTACATCGACCGTGACTTTTAACCAGTATGTGGGATTTATCAACTTTTCTCTACAGCCAAGGTGTTCCTAATGAAATCATGAGCAACGACACACAAGGCATATGGTGTCAAATACGCGAGCGCTTAATCTGATCAGGTCAAGGCGCAATTATGTTCAGTCAACGCAAAAACATTTAAACGCAGTTGTCTTTCCATCACACATACAACAATATTGTCACTAGGATTTGATCGCTTGTGTTGGAAGTGTTTACTCACCTGAGCAACTAAATCCATCACCAAAATATCCTCCAAAACACTCGCACTGATAAACACCAATGGAGTTGGTACAGTTCGCGTTAGCTGAGCAATTATCAGTACCATCAGTGCATTCCTTGATATTTGGTGACAAAGGAAAGCTGATTTAGAACTTCAAATACGACTTTCTATTGTTGCAAGCCAATAGAAATTCCCATACAGTAAATGATACATCTCAAACAGCATAATTTGTTTAGCATATTTTTCAAATTAAGCCTCACCAGAACAATTGAATCCATCTCCCTTAAATCCATCAAAACACTCGCACTCGAAAGATCCGTTTAAGTTTGTGCAGTTAGCATTGGCTGAGCAGTCATCAGCACCATCACTGCATTCGTCAATGTCTGGCAATAAAAACAAACGATGATTGAAAATTCAAACTAATGCTTATGAACATTGTAATTCCACACGTTATAATGCAGCTCAAACAACATTTTAGGTTTCAAACGAAAGGTGTTTATTTTTGCCGAATTGAACTTATCGCGGCAATTGAAACCATCGCCAGTGAAACCATCAAAACACTCGCACTCATACGAGCCGATTAAATATTTGTGCAGAGAAGGTTATCCGAGGAATCATCAATATAATAGCTACACTCGCCGAAGTCTGGTAAAAAAATAACAAAAAACATGCTCAACACAAAATGAAATCGTTTCGGTGTGTTCATTGGATGAAGACCATTGCGTACATGCTGACAATTTGAAAACAGGCTGCAAGTGCAGTTACTTATATTTTGTTTGTGGGACTTTGTGCAGCCAGTGTGGCCAAATTGCCATCCCGTCGATAACTAGTGACCATAGGTGGGCACGGTACTTTGCAAAAGTACCGCGGTACCGGTACTCGGTACTTTGCTAAAATTAGTACCGCGGTATTGGTACTGGTACTTTTGCGGTACTTTTTTAAAAAATTAAAAGAAAAAAAATTGGACAGATTAACCTTGTTTACTGGATTGTAAATCATCACTTTTAGCAATTTGGTTCGTTTCCGCGACTAGTGCGAACTCCGTAGACCTACAGTTCGTTTTAGAGAAAGTTTGCCGTAGAATAGTAAGCAGTTGCAGTATTAGTATTACTACAATAGTGAGTACAGTACTAGCTAGTGATGAAATTGACTCGATAAAGTATCTAACTTATACGAACTACGGTCACCGGGCTACTTATTGTTCTAGACTTAGAGTATCTTGTGCCCAATAATAACCAAACAGCAGTCATCTCTAAAGCATCACGTACGTAAGTTGACACTGAAGGATACTTAGAAATTGGGGGATAAACTGCACTTTTGGCAAAGTGTACTGTTTTGATTTGTTTTTAGTCGATTCGTTGCTGCAGTTACTTTTTGCATTTCTTATTTAAAGCTAGATGGGAGCTTACCAGTTGCCAGCCCAAAACGAACGACGCATGTTAATGGTGACTTCTAAAAAATTCTTTTGTTTCCCCGTAATGAGAACAATTTCAAAATTACAGCATTTTTTGTTGCTGTTGTATAGCATATTTATTCTCTTTTCACAACACAGCGTTAGACGCTAATTATTGCACAATCCACACACTTTCATTGAGATATTTACTTCGTGCCTGGAGGAATTTGCACCTGCTTAAGAGTTTCTAGTTTTCCAATGTCCCGTGAATTTCGATTTCTTACCACTGAATTTCTGGCTAGTTCGAAGCCACAAGCAGAGATAATCATCGTAAAGCGCTCAATCCAAGGACGCAACAACGTAACCAGTGTGTGGATTGAACACAGATTACGCATTTTATGTAATTAGAGTTGTCGCAAAAAAGCTTTAGCACTTTTGGCCATGCTTTTGGGGGACTCTCAAGAAGATTTTTTGTCTCTTCTGATTATAAAAAAAATTAGCTTTTTGGCTAAAGCCGTTAAAATACAGCGTGAGCCAAAAGTAGGTGGACAGTAAAAAAAAATTAAGTGTAACATAGTAATAGAAAACAGGTAAAATTAAAACAAATTTTAGTACTAAAATTGTAATTATATACCACAAATAACATAGTTGTAACAAAGTTAAAATGAACAATTCAATTAAAGTAACTGAGGCATAAATCTATTCCATATGCCGTCCACCTACTTTTGGCTCACCCTGTAATTATTTTTTGTTATGTTCAATTTCGGGTGTTCTAAAAGAGGTGCAATCATAAAAATTGATTTCTTGGGGATTAATTTGTGCGGTTTCAAGGGAGGTGGCACCCAAAAATTTCCAGAGACAAAACCGTGTTTTTTACTCGACAATGTTGCACAAAAATTAGATTGCGTTGTTTTGCCCTGTAGAACTTATTAGAAGAGCGTACAATGTTTAGGAAGAAAAAAAACTCATCGCGGCCAAAGCCAAAGTGAGGTTGGTGCAGATGAAAGGATTTTTGAGATAATTTTTCTGTATAAGTATTACCGGGTGAAATACTTTTGGCCGTATTATACACCGTTTGTGAATGAGAACATCTTCTTCGCCAAACGTTCCAGGCATATTTAAAGTCAAAAGCTAATATAAATGGATGCCGGCAGTAACGTGCAGTAAATTTTTCTTCAAGCATGCCCGTAACCAAAAATTTGCAATGGGGAGGGGGGGACGTTGGGGGGGTCTGGGGGCGGATCCCCCAACCACCGGAGGCAATTGGGGTTTGGGGCAAGGCTCCCAGCCACCGGAGGCATAGGGTGTAGGGGCGGATCCCCCAGCTCTCGAAAAATTTTTATTTTTTTGGCAAAAATAACTTAATTTTGGGCCTATTTTGATAAAAATCAATGCTATTAATACGTGGCATAAAATTAGCAAAGCAAAAAATCACTATACCGTACTAGTTGCATAAATGGTTTATGTGGGAGGTAGCTAAACTAGCTATTGCTAGAATTTCAGTTCTCGTATTTACAAGTTGGTAAATCATAAAATCCTATTTCGGTAGTTTAGTAAACCTCGCAAGAAGTAATCTATTTCAGCTAAATTTTATAGTGAAAGATGTATGCATATATGGGGGCCAATCGAAGGAAGGTCGAGAAAAGTTGTTGAGCATGTTTCAAAAAGCGATCAAATTCGATTACCAATTTTCGGCTATTCTTTATAGTCTTTTTTCTGATTTATAAGTTTTATTTTTGACAAATTAGCTCCCTCCACCCTTCGATAAACATTTCAAAATATGCTTTAAATAATTTTTTGAATCTATTCTAGAACAAAAGACAGTATCAGAAGTGCTAACAACGTAGTATTTTTCTTATTCTGCATTTTGGTCGGCAGGCCAATGTATTCACCCAGCGCCCCCTGGCCACGCTATTGTATTCACGCCTGATGTGATGAGTATTCATTGCGTAAGTCGTCTCTTACAATTTTTTCTTAGCGATTTTGCTTTTGTTTCGCCGGTGCATGAATAGCCTACTGGTAATGCATTATTTTGCCATTGCAAGAAAACGTCAATTTTTCAAATAGGCCAGCAAACTGCAAACGCTAAGTCCCTGCTGTGGTACTGTAGTAGCGAGTGAGACCAACAGTTAAACACTAAATTAAGAAAAAAGATTGGTTGTTTATCCAATTTATTTGCAGGCATTTTTATAACGTTTCAAGTTTTTAATGGTACGTTCTTAAAATCCGTACTAAAAAATAAAAAAAAACTAAAGCACCGGTACGGTACCGCGGTACTTTGCTATTTTTTGGCGGTACCGGTACCAATACCACAAAAGTATCGACGGTACCGGTACCGCGGTACTTTAGTACCGCGGTACTGCCCACCTATGCTGGTGACAAAAGATTTCATATTTTATATTTATGCAACTGCCTATGCATTGTAATCCAACGGACATCATTTTGTATGTCACACAATTTAAACAAACGTGCTTTGAACTTTTTTTAAAATTACTCTGATTAAACCTACCAGAACAATTGAATCCGTCCCCAATGAATCCATCAAAACACTCGCACTCATAAGAACCGAACGTGTTGTTGCAAGCAGCGTTGTTGGAACACATGTGCATAATTTCATTGCATTCGTTGATGTCTGTTAAAATACACTCAAAACTTGATCAAGACTTTTTAGTTAATACGGATTTTATTCGTATTAAGTTTATTGAATAACTCATACCAAGTTGGTCAGAAAATCTCGGCACCCACCTGAGCAATTCAATCCATCTCCAGTGAACCCATCTAAGCACATGCACACATAAGAACCAACTATGTTCGTACAAGTAGCATTGTCCGAACAATCATCAGTCTCATTGTTGCATTCGTGAATGTCTACGACACAAAACAAAATGTGATAACTTCAAAATTGAACTGTTGTTGATTTTTCGGAGAGATTGGATTTGTTTGAAGTAGTACTAAACGAATTTATTCCGTTGTAAAAATCATTAGTTGTTAGTTAAATGCGGTAGATAGCTTGGCAGATGGAACGTTAGCTTTTGAAGCGATAGTGTCCCAATCGAGTCAAAATAAAATCGGTTTCTGAAATTCTCAGCATTGCTTTGAGACAATCAGTAACAAAAGAGACAATGTGAAACCTCTACCGTGTATGGCAGACAATTAAAAGTGTGATAATTTTACTTGGTTGGTTTAAGGACGTTTCCTGTGTATAACGTCTCAGAGAAAAAGTTTGCAGTGAACTGTGCATAGCGTTAACACCTAACATATCACAAATATCTACATCTCTTTCTTGCAAAACGTATGAGAACATTCTAAACCCTAACGATATAGTGTCATTTTGTCGCTTGAAAACAGGAGCATCAATCAAGTTTTCAAAACCAAACATTTAAAAAAAATTGCCAAACTAACTTCATTCAATAAAATGTAAATACATGCAAGTATTAGTTGAAATAGCTCTTTCGGCGCTACATCATAATTTACCATAGCAATTAAATCCACTTCCCATAAATCCATCAAGACACTCGCACGTATAAGAACCACCTGTGTTGCCACACAATCCGTTGCTAGAACAATTGTGTATGGAATCGTTGCATTCGTTGATGTCTGAAAAGTAAAAAAAATATTCAATAAAAATCAATTCATTTGTTATTATTTAGTGAAAGTTTAAAGAATATAGTTCTGATACCACACATCAAAATAAAATTGTCACATATCAAACTCTTCCAACGCCGAATTTAAAGATTGTTTGACTTATTCTTGAATTCACTAACCAGAACAGTTAAACCCATCTCCAGTGAATCCATCAAGACACTCGCACTCATAAGAACCAGGTGCGTTGATGCAAGTTGCGTTGTCAGAACACATGTGCGTAGAGTCGTTGCATTCGTTGATATCTACAAGAAACATGTAGATCACTTCCAATCGACATCACTAATTTACAAGATAGCAAAATTCGCCTTGAAAAACTGAATGCTGCACTGGCTTATTCTTATTTTGTATGATACATTGTTACATCTTGTTCTGTCTGTCACAAAAAGTGATGGAGCTATCACAGAAACAAACCCACACCCGCATGGATGATGTTTAAACTGCAATCGATTGATTTCTTCTTGCTTGTATTTACTGTCTGTTACCAACCATCAAGCTCAGATCTTTATTGCAATGCTCCAAATGCAAGAGCGCAACAACGGACGTGATCTGGTTGCTAGTTGAACCCAGATCAATGCCATCAATGTTGCCAGACAAACATCTCTTTATCTGCTCAATAAGTTTGTCATTTACAGGTGTTAGTATTGTTACGTAAGTTTTTGAACACATTTATACAACTAGTCAACCAATAGAATAAAAAACTTAGGAATTATTTGTAATGGAAACTTAGTCCTGGTTTCCATTGCTTTGGTTTTGGTCAACAAACACTGCCCAAAATCCAACTTCTCGGAAAATCTCAAACAAGCGAAAACACAAGTGTTATCAACAAGCTAAGTTAATTTAAATTAACTTAGTGGGTACAACTAATAGTGTTCTCAAAAACAAGTTTAGCGCGCATGCAAAACTCACCAGAACAGTTAAAACCATCACCAGTGAATCCATCAAAACACTCGCACTCGTAAGAACCAAGTGTGTTGCTACAAATAGCGTTGGCAGAACACAAGTGTGTAGTGTCGTTGCTGCATTCGTCGATTTCTGCAAAAACATTGATTTTATTTTGATATGAAAACAACACTGCAAACAATCTCAAGTCATTAAATGTGTTTTGGATTCAAGCTGTTTGATATCACCTATGACGACAGTCAAAACTATTAATACACTTCATAATTTCTTAGTGGTTGTTTGTTTCAATCTTTTATCGTACTATCGTGCTTAAATGGGTAGTTGCTGCGTTACCGACGTTTGGTCAAATACGTGCTCGTTTAGAATTTGTGAATGTTTTTTATTTGTTAAATGATTAAGGTGTTCCTATAGATATAATTTGCAGTTTGGTTGAAGTTGCATAGCAAACTTAGTGGTCAAAAGGGGTCTCATCCAAAAGCAAAATAATGGAAAAAAGACTAGATTCAAAATTTGAATTTGTTTTTTATTTGGTTTACAATATTATTGTTCAATCAAAATAGTCTGTAATTGCAAAATAATGCTAACTGTTATTTTCATGATACCAAAACAATCAATTCCATTTCCATTGAATCCCACAAAGCAAGCGCACACATAAGAACCCTTTGTGTTGGTACAACTGGCATTGTTTGAACACGAATGAGAACCATCATTGCATTCATCGATGTCTAGTAAAATATACTGTAAGTTTATCGTACACTATATTAACAATAAAGTATTGAAAGATGCTTATTGCACTACATATTGACTTAAAGCTGTTTTGATATGAATTCAATTAAGTTACACACTACTGGAGAATATTTGTGACATAATACTGTTTGTGTCACATTTACCAGAACAATTAAATCCGTCTCCAGTGAATCCATCAAAGCACTCGCATTCAAAAGAGCCAACCAAATTTGTACACGTGGCGTTGGCTGAACAAGAATAATCATCACTACATTCATCGATGTCTGGAAACATGAAAACAAGTGTCAATCTTAAACAAATCTCAAAATGGTGTTCCAAAATCCTTTTTTACAGTAAGTTACAAATTACTTCCTATCATGTTTTTCATGCCTTTTCAATTTAATATGTATGCTCAAACGCTACAGTATTTGCAATACGCGTTCAAGCTGGATTTACATTAGTTCGTTAGAGTTCCGAAACCCTAAATCTCACCTGTACAATTAAAACCATCGCCAGTGAATCCATCAAAACACTTGCACTCATATGAACCGATTGAGTTTGTGCAGGCAGCGTTATCTGAGCAATCATCAACATAGTTGCTACATTCGTCGATATCTGGTACAAACAACACAAAAATGTTTACACAAGATTAAACGGTTTTGCTCTGTTAAATGGAGATCATTGTCTGTAGAAAATTTGAAAACTTGCTACAAGTGCAGATCTTTGGCCAGTTTGTGGTACTTAAAACTGTTTCTACAGTTAATGTGCTCAAATTCCCATCATGAGAAATGACCCACAATGCTACCGATTGTGGTGTAAAAAAGTAGAGTCCTCAGCCTGTTCAGGTCTAGGAGCAAGTGATATATTCAGTAGTAAACGCTAAAACAGTTATAAGCAACCGTTCTGTCATGCATATTGGAATCCGTTTTTACTCTCAGACTTTAAGTCACATACGAGAAAGCTATGTTGGAAGTGTTTGCTTGTCTCAGAAGTGCTTACCAACCTGAGCAATTAAACCCATCACCAAAATATCCATGTATGCTTTAATTGAGCAATTATCAGTATCATCACTGCATTCTTCAATATCTGGTGACCATGGAAAGCCGATTTGGAAACAAGCATTATTTTGTGCTCTTTATATTGTTAGGTCAATGCATACTATAGAGCAATGATTCCCAAACTTTTCTACGCGCGTACCATTTTGAGCTTTTGTACAGTGATCGTGTACCACCTAAGTTACTGTACGTTTCTCAACAATA
Organism: Trididemnum nubilum; assembly: GCA_963965965.1. Lineage (NCBI taxonomy): Eukaryota > Metazoa > Chordata > Ascidiacea > Aplousobranchia > Didemnidae > Trididemnum > Trididemnum nubilum. The sequence continues at coordinate 3,665,369 of OZ014469.1, forward strand.
AACTATACATCAAGACGAAAAAATATTAGAGTGTAGCTGTACTAAAGTTAAACGAGCATCAGTCCAGGAAGACATAAAACTCCAAAAGTAACCAAAACACAGCAAATGGTTTCAATGCGATGGATGTAGTTTTTTCTCCACGATCTAGACTTCGCAACTGGAAGTATGAAACGCGGTTCATTTTGGACTTATTTCACAGAGGTTTTAATGCAGCTACAGTATATGGCTTTCATGTTGAACAAGATGAGTTTTGCTTCAGAAACGTGCAAAACTTCAACGTAAAAGTTACTAAAATGCAATACAGCAAATTACTCAATCTGAAAGTTTTCGAAGTTGTTCAAAGTAAGAAGTATAAAACTTTTGAAAATTGAATATCTTCGAAAAATTTTAAGTAAGCTGAATTTCACTCATTCACCTGAAAGACTCTCGCGTACCACTAGTGGTACTCATACCACAGTTTGAGAACCAATGCCATAGAGTTAGTCATACAATTGAAACAAAAGTATTTGATGAATATTTTCCAATTAAATCTACTGTACCTGAACAATTGAATCCATCCCCAGTGAATCCATCAAAACACTCGCACTCATAAGAACCGAACGTGTTGTTGCAAGCAGCGTTGTTGGAACACATGTGCGTAGTTTCATTGCATTCGTTGATGTCTGGTAAAATACGCCCGAAATATTAATAAGAATTTTTGGCCAATATGGGTTTAACACAAGTAATATTTGCGTACAGCTCATATGATACTGTAAGTTGGTCAGAAAATCTCGGCACCCACCTGAGCAATTCAATCCATCTCCAGTGAACCCATCTAAGCACATGCACACATAAGAACCAACTATGTTCGTACAAGTAGCATTGTCCGAACAACCATCAGTCTCATTGTTGCATTCGTGAATGTCTACGACACATAACAAAACGTGATAACTTCAAAATCGAACGGTGATTGATTTTTTTTTCGGAGAAATTCAATGTTCTTGTGAAACATAAAGACGTTATGCAAACTGAAACTTCGTTTACATTGTTTGATATTGATTAGTTAAATAGAAGTAGTTATCCCAACCGATGGAGCGTTTGCTACTGAAACAATAGACTCAGGTTCGGTTCCCAATCGGGTCAAAACAAAATCATTCTCCAGAAATTCTTAGCTTCACATCGGAACGATAAGTTACAAAAGAGACAATGCGAATTGCAAAAACCATCAAAACAACTTCACTCAATAAATACAAGCAAGTGTTAGTTAGAGTAATCCTTTGGTGGTATAAATCATAATTTACCAAAGCAATTAAATCCGCTGCCCATAAACCCGTCCAAACACTCGCACGTATAAGAACCAGCTGTGTTGGTGCACGTAGCGTTGCTAGAGCAATTATGTATGGAATCGTTGCATTCGTTGATGTCTGAAAATAAAGTAATTTTTACTATAAAATTACATTTATCGTTTCATTGCCCACCATTCGGTAAAAGTTAAAACATTACAGTAGCTGCTAGTACCACTGGCCAAAATAAAATCGCCACTCATCAAATTCACCCAACGCCATATTCCATTAGATTGCTAAACTTATTTTGAATTCACTCACCAGTACAATTAAACCCATCCCCAGTGAATCCATCCACGCACTCGCACTCATAAGAACCAGCTGTGTTGATACAAGTGGCGTTGTCAGAACACATGTGTGTAGTGTCATTACATTCGTCAATGTCTGGGGAAATTTTTAAGAGCAATTCACAAGGTAGCAAAAGTGTTTTTCAAAAAAGTGACTGTTGTGCTTGCTTAACTGTATTTCGTATCATTCATGGTTGCATTCTTATCTTCTTGTCAAACTATCAATGAATCTATTTCTGGGACAAACTCACACGTTTACGTTAACGTTACAACTTATCAAGCCGTCTGGTAGATGCATGACTCCTACTTGGTTGAATGTTCTTCAGAATAAATAACTACCATACACAGATGTTTTATCGTAAAACACCATATCAATGAGAGAGTCAACGTGATCTGGCTGCGCGTTGAAACCACACCAATGTCATCAAATTTGCCATACACACGTTGCTTATTTTGCCTTGACAGTCATTTTCATTCATTCATTCTTTTTTTATTCTTGACCACCACAACAATAGCAAATGCATGGTAACACAATAATAACACGTAGAGTCAGGAAAAGGAAGTAGCGACACAACGTCAGACGTTAAGACATGCAGAGGATACTGAACACAAAAAAGCGATTTTTTTTTGCAGGGTTGCTACACCTGTCACACCAGCTCAAAGTACATTGTAGGCCTAATCAATCACAATCATCAACATACACGCAGGCACACAAGATGGAAGTAAAACTAACGGCTGGAGTAGTTGTTCGAATGATTGATAAAGAGAAAAGAGAGGGACAGTAACCAGTGCAAGGCCAGGCACAGTTACGTAGGTGGTCAACAGGTGGCGCAACCGGCTCAAAACTATGTTAGCTTAAGTCATTCTGTCACAAAAAGTGGTGTTTGAAACTTTCGAGCGTAATTCATGCAGCAAGTAATCAATCACTAGAAAAAAAGCGGACAGTTTTTTTGCTGAAAACCTAGTTTTTGAGAGCATTTCTAGAACTTTGTAAACGTAATCAAAACTTCATATTCCGGATCAGAGAAAATTTACGGTTTAGCAAGAGTCTATATCAATCTCAACTGCTTTGGCTCATTGTCATTACCAGAGCAGTTAAATCCATCTCCGATGAATCCATCAAAACACTCGCACTCATATGAACCAGCTGTGTTGATACAAATAGCGTTGTCAGAACACATGTTTGTAGTGTCGTTGCTGCATTCGTCGATTTCTGAACAAAACATTGGTTTTTTTGTTAAGTAAAGAAAACACTAAAACATTTACAAGTTGATAAAAACATTTGCATTCAAGCTGATCAATCTCTCCAATGACGTTAGTCGAAAATATGTATGCATGCTTTGTGATTATTTGTAGTTGTTTTTTGAGTTTTGTTTGAATAGATGATTACTGCGTTACAATTGCTTATTCGAATAGGCACTTAACTAAAAGTCGGGAAAGTTGCTTCCACATTGCTTGATTAAATCGTCAACGTGTTCCAATAGATATAATTTGGTGTTTAATTGAACTTGCATAGCAAAACTAATGGTCAAAGTGTGCCTTCTTCAAAAGCGAAATTACTTTGTTGGACGAAGGATTTGACTCAAAACCTGAGACTTTGATTTCGATTAGTTTAATTGTTTAACCAGCCTATTATTTATTTGCAAATAATGCTAACTGTTATTTTCATGATACCAAAACAATCAATTCCATTTCCGTTGAATCCCACAAAGCAAGCGCACACATAAGAACCATCTGTGTTGGTACAACTGGCATTGTTTGAACACGAATGAGAACCATCATTGCATTCATCGATGTCTAGCAAAATATACTGTAAGTTTTGGATGTAAAGTACTGACAGATGGTTAATGTACTATATTTTGAGTTAGTGCGACTTGATATGTATGAATTGAGATAATCTAGAATATTTATGGCATGCAGTGTGTGTCACAATTGTCGGCTGCGTTGCCAAAAGGGGAAAGTCATTGTCTCGACCACGATTTCATTATCTTTGTTCTTATCTTGGTTCAACCCATTATCCCTGATCTCATTATCTTGGTTCAAGCCCCATCCTGGTCACATTGTTGCATCCTCGGATAAGATGCGTTTTGATGACTATTTTTTCTCAGTGGCTTCGAATAATCGAATAATTTAGTGGACAAAAATTCAAAGTACTTCACAACAACTACATTATTTGAATCACTGAAAACTTCTAAGCAGGTGCGTATTCTCGTAACACAAAGTAGTTGTTGATATCGAAATGAAATGTATGCGAATTATCCAAAAGCAAGCGGCTGACACTGTCCTGTGACAGGATGATAAATATGCAATACAACAACATTCACCAGAACAATTAAATCCGTCCCCAGTGAATCCATCAAAACACTCGCATTCATATGAACCGAACCAATTTGTACAGTTGGCATTAGCTGAGCAACTATGATTATCACTACTGCATTCGTCGATGTCTGGCAATAAAAGATCGATGATTTGGTTATCAAAATAGTGCTTATTAACATTGAAAATCAACAGGTAATGTAATGTGAGTCACACACAATTGAAGTTTAATACCATTTCATACGCATTTGCCAAATTGAACGAAACCATTGCCAATAGATCCGTCAAAACGCCCACACTCATTGGACCCAATGATATTTGTACTGATAACATTGTCTGAGCAAACATATACAGTACATCATAGCTACGTTCATTGAAATCTGATGAAACACACACACAAATAATTAATTAAGGCAAAATGAAATCGTTTCGCACAGTTGGAGATCAGCAATTGTGTGTAAATAGCTTGAATACTAGTACATCGACCGTGACTTTTAACCAGTATGCGGGATTTATCAACTTTTCTCTACAGCCAAGGTGTTCCTAATGAAATCATGAGCAACGACACACAAGGCATATGGTGTCAAATACGCGAGCGCTTAATCTGATCAGGTCAAGGCGCAATTATGTTCAGTCAACGCAAAAACATTTAAACGCAGTTGTCTTTCCATCACACATACAACAATATTGTCACTAGGATTTGATCGCTTGTGTTGAAAGTGTTTACTCACCTGAGCAACTAAACCCATCACCAAAATATCCTCCAAAACACTCGCACTGATAAACACCAATGGAGTTGGTACAGTTCGAGTTAGCTGAGCAATTATCAGTACCATCAGTGCATTCCTTGATATTTGGTGACAAAGGAAAGCTGATTTAGAACTTCAAATACGACTTTCTATTGTTGCAAGCCAATAGAAATTCCCATACAGTAAATGATACATCTCAAACAGCATAATTTGTTTAGCATATTTTTCAAATTAAGCCTCACCAGAACAATTGAATCCATCTCCCTTAAATCCATCAAAACACTCGCACTCATAAGATCCGTTTAAGTTTGTGCAGTTAGCGTTGACTGAGCAGTCATCAGCACCATCACTGCATTCGTCAATGTCTGGCAATAAAAACAAACGATGCTTGAAAATTTAAACTAATGCTTATGAACATTGTAATTCAACATGCTATACTGTAGCTCAAACAACATTTTAGGTTTCAAACGAAAGGTGTTTATTTTTGCCAAATTGAACTTATCGGGGCAATTGAAACCATCGCCAGTGAAACCATCAAAACACTCGCACTCATACGAGCCGATTATATATTTGTGCAGAGAAGGTTATCCGAGGAATCATCAATATAATAGCTACACTCGCCGAAGTCTGGTAAAAAAATAACAAAAAACATGCTCAACACAAAATGAAATCGTTTCGGTGTGTTCATTGGATGAAGACCATTGCGTACATGCTGACAATTTGAAAACAGGCAGCAAGTGCAGTTACTTATATTTTGTTTGTGGGACTTTGTGCAGCCAGTGTGGCCAAATTGCCATCCCGTCGATAACTGGTGACAAAAAAAATCTGATTTTATATTTATGCAACTGCCTATACAAATACATTGTAAGTCAACGGACATCATTTTGTATGTCACACGATTTAAACAAACGTGCTTTGAACTTTTTTTTAAATTACTCTGATTAAACCTACCAGAACAATTGAATCCGTCCCCAGTGAATCCATCAAAACACTCGCACTCATAAGAACCGAACGTGTTGTTGCAAGCAGCGTTGTTGGAACACATGTGCATAATTTCATTGCATTCGTTGATGTCTGTTAAAATACACTCAAAACTTGATCAAGACTGTTTAGTTAATACGGATTTTATTCGTATTAGGTTTCTTGAATAACTCATACCAAGTTGGTCAGAAAATCTCGGCACCCACCTGAGCAATTCAATCCATCTCCAGTGAACCCATCTAAGCACATGCACACATAAGAACCAACTATGTTCGTACAAGTAGCATTGTCCGAGCAATCATCAGTCTCATTGTTGCATTCGTGAATGTCTACGACACAAAACAAAATGTGATAACTTCAAAATTGAACTGTTGTTGATTTTTCGGAGAGATTGGATTTGTTTGAAGTAGTACTAAACGAATTTATTCCGTTGTAAAAATCATTAGTTGTTAGTTAAATGCGGTAGATAGCTTGGCAGATGGAACGTTAGCTTTTGAAGCGATAGTGTCCCAATCGAGTCAAAATAAAATCGGTTTCTGAAATTCTCAGCATTGCTTTGAGACAATCAGTGATAAAAGAGATAATGTGAAACCTCTACCGTGTATAGCAGACAATTAAAAGTGTGATAATTTTACTTGGTTGGTTTAAGGACGTTTCCTGTGTACAACGTCTCAGAGAAAAAGTTTGCAGTGAACTGTGCATTGCGTTAACACCTAACATATCACAAATATCTACATCTCTTTCTTGCAAAACGTATGAGAACATTCTAAACCCTAACGATATAGTGTCATTTTGTCGCTTGAAAACAGGAGCATCAATCAAGTTTTCAAAACCAAACATTTAAAAAAAATTGCCAAACTAACTTCATCCAATAAAATGTAAATACAAGCAAATACTAGTGGAAATAGCTCTTTCGGCGCTACATCATAATTTACCATAGCAATTAAATCCACTTCCCATAAATCCATCAAGACACTCGCACGTATAAGAACCACCTGTGTTGCTACACAAAGCGTTGCTAGAACAATTGTGTATGGAATCGTTGCATTCGTTGATGTCTGAAAAGTAAAAAAAATATTCAATAAAAATCAATTCATTTGTTATTATTCAGTGTAAGTTTAAAGAATATAGTACTGATACCACGCATCAAAATAAAATCGTCACATATCAAACTCTTCCAACGCCGAATTTAAAGATTGTTTGACTTATTCTTGAATTCACTAACCAGAACAGTTAAACCCATCTCCAGTGAATCCATCAAGACACTCGCACTCATAAGAACCAGGTGCGTTGATGCAAGTTGCGTTGTCAGAACACATGTGCGTAGAGTCGTTGCATTCGTTGATATCTACAAGAAACATGTAGATCACTTCCAATCGACATCACTAATTTACAAGATAGCAAAATTCGCCTTGAAAAACTGAATGCTGCACTGGCTTATTCTTATTTTGTATGATACATTGTTACATCTTGTTCTGTCTGTCACAAAAAGTGATGGAGCTATCACAGAAACAAACCCACACCCGCATGGATGATGTTTAAACTGCAATCGATTGATTTCTTCTTGCTTGTATTTACTGTCTGTTACCAACCATCGAGCTCAGATCTTTATTGCAATGCTCCAAATGCAAGAGCGCAACAACGGACGTGATCTGGTTGCTAGTTGAACCCAGATCAATGCCATCAATGTTGCCAGACAAACATCTCTTTATCTGCTCAATAAGTTTGTCATTTAATGGTGTTAGTATTGTTATGTAAGTTTTTGAACACATTTATACAACTAGTCAACTAATAGAATAAAAAACTTAGGAATTATTTGTAATGGAAACTTAGTCCTGGTTTCCATTGCTTTGGTTTTGGTCAACAAACACTGCCCAAAATCCAACATCTCGGAAAATCTCAAACAAGCGAAAACACAAGTGTTATCAACAAGCTAAGTTAATTTAAATTAACTTAGTGGGTACAACTAATAGTGTTCTCAAAAACAAGTTTAGCGCGCATGCAAAACTCACCAGAACAGTTAAAACCATCACCAGTGAATCCATCAAAACACTCGCACTCGTAAGAACCAAGTGTGTTGCTACAAATAGCGTTGGCAGAACACAAGTGTGTAGTGTCGTTGCTGCATTCGTCGATTTCTGCAAAAACATTGATTTTATTTTGATATGAAAACAACACTGCAAACAATCTCAAGTCATTAAATGTGTTTTGGATTCAAGCTGTTTGATATCACCTATGACGACAGTCAAAACTATTAATACACTTCATAATTTCTTAGTGGTTGTTTGTTTCAATCTTTTATCGTACTATCGTGCTTAAATGGGTAGTTGCTGCGTTACCGACGTTTGGTCAAATACGTGCTCGTTTAGAATTTGTGAATGTTTTTTATTTGTTAAATGATTAAGGTGTTCCTATAGATATAATTTGCAGTTTGGTTGAAGTTGCATAGCAAACTTAGTGGTCAAAAGGGGTCTCATCCAAAAGCAAAATAATGGAAAAAAGACTAGATTCAAAATTTGAATTTGTTTTTTATTTGGTTTACAATATTATTGTTCAATCAAAATAGTCTGTAATTGCAAAATAATGCTAACTGTTATTTTCATGATACCAAAACAATCAATTCCATTTCCATTGAATCCCACAAAGCAAGCGCACACGTAAGAACCATTTGTGTTGGTACAACTGGCATTGTTTGAACACGAATGAGAACCATCATTGCATTCATCGATGTCTAGTAAAATATACTGTAAGTTTATCGTACACTATATTAACAATAAAGTATTGAAAGATGCTTATTGCACTACATATTGACTTAAAGCTGTTTTGATATGAATTCAATTAAGTTACACACTACTGGAGAATATTTGTGACATAATACTGTTTGTGTCACATTTACCAGAACAATTAAATCCGTCTCCAGTGAATCCATCAAAGCACTCGCATTCAAAAGAGCCAACCAAATTTGTACACGTGGCGTTGGCTGAACAAGAATAATCATCACTACATTCATCGATGTCTGGAAACATGAAAACAAGTGTCAATCTTAAACAAATCTCAAAATGGTGTTCCAAAATCCTTTTTTACAGTAAGTTACAAATTACTTCCTATCATGTTTTTCATGCCTTTTCAATTTAATATGTATGCTCAAAAGCTACAGTATTTGCAATACGCGTTCAAGCTGGATTTACATTAGTTCGTTAGAGTTCCGAAACCCTAAATCTCACCTGTACAATTAAAACCATCGCCAGTGAATCCATCAAAACACTTGCACTCAAAAGAGCCTATTGAGTTCGTGCAGTTGGCATTGGATGAGCAATTATCAGTATCATTATTGCATTCGTCAATGTCTGGCAATCAAAAAACGTGAATTGAATAGTTTGAATCAGTGCTTATTAACATTGTAACTTAACATAATGTATTGTAACTTCCAAGCATTTAAAGTTTTAAACATCAGCGCTTTTTCATGTATTGACAAAGTTAAACGTACCAGAGCAATTGAAACCATCGCCAGTGAATCCATCAAAACACTCGCACTCATATGAACCGATTGAGTTTGTGCAGGCAGCGTTATCTGAGCAATCATCAACATAGTTGCTACATTCGTCGATATGTGGTACAAACAACACAAAAATGTTTACACAAGATTAAACGGTTTTGCTCTGTTAAATGGAGATCATTGTCTGTAGAAAATTTGAAAACTTGCTACAAGTGCAGATCTTTGGCCAGTTTGTGGTACTTAAAACTGTTTCTACAGCCAGTGCTCTCAAATTTTCATCATGAGAAATGACGAACAATGCTACCAATTGTGGTGCCAAAAAGTAGAGTCCTCAGCTTGATCAGGTCAAGGAGCAATTAATATATTCAGTAAACGCAAAAACATTTATAAGCAGTTATCGTTTTGTCATGCATATTGGAATCCGTTTTTACTCTCAGACTTTTAAGTCACATACGAGAAAGCTATGTTGGAAGTGTTTGCTTGTCTCAGAAGTGCTTACCAACCTGAGCAATTAAACCCATCACCAAAATATCCATGTATGCTTTAATTGAGCATTTATCAGCATCATCACTGCATTCTTCAACATCGGGTGACCATGGAAAGCCGATTTGGAAACAAGCATTATTTTGTGCTCTTTATATTGTTAGGTCAATGCATACTATAGATCAATGATTCCCAAACTTTTCTACGCGCGTACCATTTTGAGCTTTTGTACAGTGATCGTGTACCACCTAAGTTACGTTTCTCAACAATAAACTATACATCAAGACGAAAAAATATTAGAGTGTAGCTGTACTAAAGTTAAACGAGCATCAGTTCAGGAAGACATAAAAAGCCAAAAATGAGCAAAACACAGCAAATGGTTTCAATGCGATGGATGTAGTTTTTTCTCCACCATCTAGACTTCGCAACTGGAAGTATGAAACGCGGTTCATTTTGGACCTATTTCACAGAGGTTTTAATGCAGCTACAGTATATGGCTTTCATGTTGAACAAGATGAGTTTTGCTTCAGAAACGTGCAAAACTTCAACGTAAAAGTTACTAAAACGCAATACAGCAAATTACTCAATCTGAAAGTTTTCGAAGTTGTTCAAAGTAAGAAGTATAAAACTTTTGAAAATTGAATATCTTCGAAAAATTTTAAGTAAGCTGAATTTCACTCATTCACCTGAAAGACTCTCGCGTACCACTAGTGGTACTCATACCACAGTTTGAGAACCAATGCCATAGAGTTAGTCATACAATTGAAACAAAAGTATTTGATGAATATTTTCCAATTAAATCTACTGTACCTGAACAATTGAATCCATCCCCAGTGAATCCATCAAAACACTCGCACTCATAAGAACCGAACGTGTTGTTGCAAGCAGCGTTGTTGGAACACATGTGCGTAGTTTCATTGCATTCGTTGATGTCTGGTAAAATACGCCCGAAATATTAATAAGAATTTTTGGCCAATATGGGTTTAACACAAGTAATATTTGCGTACAGCTCATATGATACTGTAAGTTGGTCAGAAAATCTCGGCACCCACCTGAGCAATTCAATCCATCTCCAGTGAACCCATCTAAGCACATGCACACATAAGAACCAACTATGTTCGTACAAGTAGCATTGTCCGAACAACCATCAGTCTCATTGTTGCATTCGTGAATGTCTACGACACATAACAAAACGTGATAACTTCAAAATCGAACGGTGATTGATTTTTTTTTCGGAGAAATTCAATGTTCTTGTGAAACATAAAGACGTTATGCAAACTGAAACTTCGTTTACATTGTTTGATATTGATTAGTTAAATAGAAGTAGTTATCCCAACCGATGGAGCGTTTGCTACTGAAACAATAGACTCAGGTTCGGTTCCCAATCGGGTCAAAACAAAATCATTCTCCAGAAATTCTTAGCTTCACATCGGAACGATAAGTTACAAAAGAGACAATGCGAATTGCAAAAACCATCAAAACAACTTCACTCAATAAATACAAGCAAGCGTTAGTTAGAGTAATCCTTTGGTGGTATAAATCATAATTTACCAAAGCAATTAAATCCGCTGCCCATAAACCCGTCCAAACACTCGCACGTATAAGAACCAGCTGTGTTGGTGCACGTAGCGTTGCTAGAGCAATTATGTATGGAATCGTTGCATTCGTTGATGTCTGAAAATAAAGTAATTTTTACTATAAAATTACATTTATCGTTTCATTGCCCACCATTCGGTGAAAGTTAGAAGATTACAGCAGCTGCTAGTACCACTGGCCAAAATAAAATCGCCACTCATCAAATTCACCCAACGCCATATTCCATTAGATTGCTAAACTTATTTTGAATTCACTCACCAGTACAATTAAACCCATCCCCAGTGAATCCATCCACGCACTCGCACTCATAAGAACCAGCTGTGTTGATACAAGTGGCGTTGTCAGAACACATGTGTGTAGTGTCATTACATTCGTCAATGTCTGGGGAAATTTTTAAGAGCAATTCACAAGGTAGCAAAAGTGTTTTTCAAAAAGTGACTGTTGTGCTTGCTTAACTGTATTTCGTATCATTCATGGTTGCATTCTTATCTTCTTGTCAAACTATCAATGAATCTATTTCTGGGACAAACTCACACGTTTACGTTAACGTTACAACTTATCAAGCCGTCTGGTAGATGCATGACTCCTACTTGGTTGAATGTTCTTCAGAATAAATAACTACCATACACAGATGTTTTATCGTAAAACACCATATCAATGAGAGAGTCAACGTGATCTGGCTGCGCGTTGAAACCACACCAATGTCATCAAATTTGCCATACACACGTTGCTTATTTTGCCTTGACAGTCATTTTCATTCATTCATTCTTTTTTTATTCTTGACCACCACAACAATAGCAAATGCATGGTAACACAATAATAACACGTAGAGTCAGGAAAAGGAAGTAGCGACACAACGTCAGACGTTAAGACATGCAGAGGATACTGAACACAAAAAAGCGATTTTTTTTTGCAGGGTTGCTACACCTGTCACACCAGCTCAAAGTACATTGTAGGCCTAATCAATCACAATCATCAACATACACGCAGGCACACAAGATGGAAGTAAAACTAACGGCTGGAGTAGTTGTTCGAATGATTGATAAAGAGAAAAGAGAGGGACAGTAACCAGTGCAAGGCCAGGCACAGTTACGTAGGTGGTCAACAGGTGGCGCAACCGGCTCAAAACTATGTTAGCTTAAGTCATTCTGTCACAAAAAGTGGTGTTTGAAACTTTCGAGCGTAATTCATGCAGCAAGTAATCAATCACTAGAAAAAAAGCGGACAGTTTTTTTGCTGAAAACCTAGTTTTTGAGAGCATTTCTAGAACTTTGTAAACGTAATCAAAACTTCATATTCCGGATCAGAGAAAATTTACGGTTTAGCAAGAGTCTATATCAATCTCAACTGCTTTGGCTCATTGTCATTACCAGAGCAGTTAAATCCATCTCCGATGAATCCATCAAAACACTCGCACTCATATGAACCAGCTGTGTTGATACAAATAGCGTTGTCAGAACACATGTTTGTAGTGTCGTTGCTGCATTCGTCGATTTCTGAACAAAACATTGGTTTTTTTGTTAAGTAAAGAAAACACTAAAACATTTACAAGTTGATAAAAACATTTGCATTCAAGCTGATCAATCTCTCCAATGACGTTAGTCGAAAATATGTATGCATGCTTTGTGATTATTTGTAGTTGTTTTTTGAGTTTTGTTTGAATAGATGATTACTGCGTTACAATTGCTTATTCGAATAGGCACTTAACTAAAAGTCGGGAAAGTTGCTTCCACATTGCTTGATTAAATCGTCAACGTGTTCCAATAGATATAATTTGGTGTTTAATTGAACTTGCATAGCAAAACTAATGGTCAAAGTGTGCCTTCTTCAAAAGCGAAATTACTTTGTTGGACGAAGGATTTGACTCAAAACCTGAGACTTTGATTTCGATTAGTTTAATTGTTTAACCAGCCTATTATTTATTTGCAAATAATGCTAACTGTTATTTTCATGATACCAAAACAATCAATTCCATTTCCGTTGAATCCCACAAAGCAAGCGCACACATAAGAACCATCTGTGTTGGTACAACTGGCATTGTTTGAACACGAATGAGAACCATCATTGCATTCATCGATGTCTAGCAAAATATACTGTAAGTTTTGGATGTAAAGTACTGACAGATGGTTAATGTACTATATTTTGAGTTAGTGCGACTTGATATGTATGAATTGAGATAATCTAGAATATTTATGGCATGCAGTGTGTGTCACAATTGTCGGCTGCGTTGCCAAAAGGGGAAAGTCATTGTCTCGACCACGATTTCATTATCTTTGTTCTTATCTTGGTTCAACCCATTATCCCTGATCTCATTATCTTGGTTCAAGCCCCATCCTGGTCACATTGTTGCATCCTCGGATAAGATGCGTTTTGATGACTATTTTTTCTCAGTGGCTTCGAATAATCGAATAATTTAGTGGACAAAAATTCAAAGTACTTCACAACAACTACATTATTTGAATCACTGAAAACTTCTAAGCAGGTGCGTATTCTCGTAACACAAAGTAGTTGTTGATATCGAAATGAAATGTATGCGAATTATCCAAAAGCAAGCGGCTGACACTGTCCTGTGACAGGATGATAAATATGCAATACAACAACATTCACCAGAACAATTAAATCCGTCCCCAGTGAATCCATCAAAACACTCGCATTCATATGAACCGAACCAATTTGTACAGTTGGCATTAGCTGAGCAACTATGATTATCACTACTGCATTCGTCGATGTCTGGCAATAAAAGATCGATGATTTGGTTATCAAAATAGTGCTTATTAACATTGAAAATCAACAGGTAATGTAATGTGAGTCACACACAATTGAAGTTTAATACCATTTCATACGCATTTGCCAAATTGAACGAAACCATTGCCAATAGATCCGTCAAAACGCCCACACTCATTGGACCCAATGATATTTGTACTGATAACATTGTCTGAGCAAACATATACAGTACATCATAGCTACGTTCATTGAAATCTGATGAAACACACACACAAATAATTAATTAAGGCAAAATGAAATCGTTTCGCACAGTTGGAGATCAGCAATTGTGTGTAAATAGCTTGAATACTAGTACATCGACCGTGACTTTTAACTAGTATGCGGGATTTATCAACTTTTCTCTACAGCCAAGGTGTTCCTAATGAAATCATGAGCAACGACACACAAGGCATATGGTGTCAAATACGCGAGCGCTTAATCTGATCAGGTCAAGGCGCAATTATGTTCAGTCAACGCAAAAACATTTAAACGCAGTTGTCTTTCCATCACACATACAACAATATTGTCACTAGGATTTGATCGCTTGTGTTGAAAGTGTTTACTCACCTGAGCAACTAAACCCATCACCAAAATATCCTCCAAAACACTCGCACTGATAAACACCAATGGAGTTGGTACAGTTCGAGTTAGCTGAGCAATTATCAGTACCATCAGTGCATTCCTTGATATTTGGTGACAAAGGAAAGCTGATTTAGAACTTCAAATACGACTTTCTATTGTTGCAAGCCAATAGAAATTCCCATACAGTAAATGATACATCTCAAACAGCATAATTTGTTTAGCATATTTTTCAAATTAAGCCTCACCAGAACAATTGAATCCATCTCCCTTAAATCCATCAAAACACTCGCACTCATAAGATCCGTTTAAGTTTGTGCAGTTAGCGTTGACTGAGCAGTCATCAGCACCATCACTGCATTCGTCAATGTCTGGCAATAAAAACAAACGATGCTTGAAAATTTAAACTAATGCTTATGAACATTGTAATTCAACATGCTATACTGTAGCTCAAACAACATTTTAGGTTTCAAACGAAAGGTGTTTATTTTTGCCAAATTGAACTTATCGGGGCAATTGAAACCATCGCCAGTGAAACCATCAAAACACTCGCACTCATACGAGCCGATTATATATTTGTGCAGAGAAGGTTATCCGAGGAATCATCAATATAATAGCTACACTCGCCGAAGTCTGGTAAAAAAATAACAAAAAACATGCTCTACACAAAATGAAATCGTTTCGGTGTGTTCATTGGATGAAGACCATTGCGTACATGCTGACAATTTGAAAACAGGCAGCAAGTGCAGTTACTTATATTTTGTTTGTGGGACTTTGTGCAGCCAGTGTGGCCAAATTGCCATCCCGTCGATAACTGGTGACAAAAAAAATCTGATTTTATATTTATGCAACTGCCTATACAAATACATTGTAAGTCAACGGACATCATTTTGTATGTCACACGATTTAAACAAACGTGCTTTGAACTTTTTTTTAAATTACTCTGATTAAACCTACCAGAACAATTGAATCCGTCCCCAGTGAATCCATCAAAACACTCGCACTCATAAGAACCGAACGTGTTGTTGCAAGCAGCGTTGTTGGAACACATGTGCATAATTTCATTGCATTCGTTGATGTCTGTTAAAATACACTCAAAACTTGATCAAGACTGTTTAGTTAATACGGATTTTATTCGTATTAGGTTTCTTGAATAACTCATACCAAGTTGGTCAGAAAATCTCGGCACCCACCTGAGCAATTCAATCCATCTCCAGTGAACCCATCTAAGCACATGCACACATAAGAACCAACTATGTTCGTACAAGTAGCATTGTCCGAGCAATCATCAGTCTCATTGTTGCATTCGTGAATGTCTACGACACAAAACAAAATGTGATAACTTCAAAATTGAACTGTTGTTGATTTTTCGGAGAGATTGGATTTGTTTGAAGTAGTACTAAACGAATTTATTCCGTTGTAAAAATCATTAGTTGTTAGTTAAATGCGGTAGATAGCTTGGCAGATGGAACGTTAGCTTTTGAAGCGATAGTGTCCCAATCGAGTCAAAATAAAATCGGTTTCTGAAATTCTCAGCATTGCTTTGAGACAATCAGTGATAAAAGAGATAATGTGAAACCTCTACCGTGTATAGCAGACAATTAAAAGTGTGATAATTTTACTTGGTTGGTTTAAGGACGTTTCCTGTGTACAACGTCTCAGAGAAAAAGTTTGCAGTGAACTGTGCATTGCGTTAACACCTAACATATCACAAATATCTACATCTCTTTCTTGCAAAACGTATGAGAACATTCTAAACCCTAACGATATAGTGTCATTTTGTCGCTTGAAAACAGGAGCATCAATCAAGTTTTCAAAACCAAACATTTAAAAAAAATTGCCAAACTGACTTCATCCAATAAAATGTAAATACAAGCAAGTATTAGTTGAAATAGCTCTTTCGGCGCTACATCATAATTTACCATAGCAATTAAATCCACTTCCCATAAATCCATCAAGACACTCGCACGTATAAGAACCACCTGTGTTGCTACACAAAGCGTTGCTAGAACAATTGTGTATGGAATCGTTGCATTCGTTGATGTCTGAAAAGTAAAAACAATATTCAATAAAAATCAATTCATTTGTTATTATTCAGTGTAAGTTTAAAGAATATAGTACTGATACCACGCATCAAAATAAAATCGTCACATATCAAACTCTTCCAACGCCGAATTTAAAGATTGTTTGACTTATTCTTGAATTCACTAACCAGAACAGTTAAACCCATCTCCAGTGAATCCATCAAGACACTCGCACTCATAAGAACCAGGTGCGTTGATGCAAGTTGCGTTGTCAGAACACATGTGCGTAGAGTCGTTGCATTCGTTGATATCTACAAGAAACATGTAGATCACTTCCAATCGACATCACTAATTTACAAGATAGCAAAATTCGCCTTGAAAAACTGAATGCTGCACTGGCTTATTCTTATTTTGTATGATACATTGTTACATCTTGTTCTGTCTGTCACAAAAAGTGATGGAGCTATCACAGAAACAAACCCACACCCGCATGGATGATGTTTAAACTGCAATCGATTGATTTCTTCTTGCTTGTATTTACTGTCTGTTACCAACCATCGAGCTCAGATCTTTATTGCAATGCTCCAAATGCAAGAGCGCAACAACGGACGTGATCTGGTTGCTAGTTGAACCCAGATCAATGCCATCAATGTTGCCAGACAAACATCTCTTTATCTGCTCAATAAGTTTGTCATTTAATGGTGTTAGTATTGTTATGTAAGTTTTTGAACACATTTATACAACTAGTCAACTAATAGAATAAAAAACTTAGGAATTATTTGTAATGGAAACTTAGTCCTGGTTTCCATTGCTTTGGTTTTGGTCAACAAACACTGCCCAAAATCCAACATCTCGGAAAATCTCAAACAAGCGAAAACACAAGTGTTATCAACAAGCTAAGTTAATTTAAATTAACTTAGTGGGTACAACTAATAGTGTTCTCAAAAACAAGTTTAGCGCGCATGCAAAACTCACCAGAACAGTTAAAACCATCACCAGTGAATCCATCAAAACACTCGCACTCGTAAGAACCAAGTGTGTTGCTACAAATAGCATTGGCAGAACACAAGTGTGTAGTGTCGTTGCTGCATTCGTCGATTTCTGCAAAAACATTGATTTTATTTTGATATGAAAACAACACTGCAAACAATCTCAAGTCATTAAATGTGTTTTGGATTCAAGCTGTTTGATATCACCTATGACGACAGTCAAAACTATTAATACACTTCATAATTTCTTAGTGGTTGTTTGTTTCAATCTTTTATCGTACTATCGTGCTTAAATGGGTAGTTGCTGCGTTACCGACGTTTGGTCAAATACGTGCTCGTTTAGAATTTGTGAATGTTTTTTATTTGTTAAATGATTAAGGTGTTCCTATAGATATAATTTGCAGTTTGGTTGAAGTTGCATAGCAAACTTAGTGGTCAAAAGGGGTCTCATCCAAAAGCAAAATAATGGAAAAAAGACTAGATTCAAAATTTGAATTTGTTTTTTATTTGGTTTACAATATTATTGTTCAATCAAAATAGTCTGTAATTGCAAAATAATGCTAACTGTTATTTTCATGATACCAAAACAATCAATTCCATTTCCATTGAATCCCACAAAGCAAGCGCACACGTAAGAACCATTTGTGTTGGTACAACTGGCATTGTTTGAACACGAATGAGAACCATCATTGCATTCATCGATGTCTAGTAAAATATACTGTAAGTTTATCGTACACTATATTAACAATAAAGTATTGAAAGATGCTTATTGCACTACATATTGACTTAAAGCTGTTTTGATATGAATTCAATTAAGTTACACACTACTGGAGAATATTTGTGACATAATACTGTTTGTGTCACATTTACCAGAACAATTAAATCCGTCTCCAGTGAATCCATCAAAGCACTCGCATTCAAAAGAGCCAACCAAATTTGTACACGTGGCGTTGGCTGAACAAGAATAATCATCACTACATTCATCGATGTCTGGAAACATGAAAACAAGTGTCAATCTTAAACAAATCTCAAAATGGTGTTCCAAAATCCTTTTTTACAGTAAGTTACAAATTACTTCCTATCATGTTTTTCATGCCTTTTCAATTTAATATGTATGCTCAAACGCTACAGTATTTGCAATACGCGTTCAAGCTGGATTTACATTAGTTCGTTAGAGTTCCGAAACCCTAAATCTCACCTGTACAATTAAAACCATCGCCAGTGAATCCATCAAAACACTTGCACTCAAAAGAGCCTATTGAGTTCGTGCAGTTGGCATTGGATGAGCAATTATCAGTATCATTATTGCATTCGTCAATGTCTGGCAATCAAAAAACGTGAATTGAATAGTTTGAATCAGTGCTTATTAACATTGTAACTTAACATAATGTATTGTAACTTCCAAGCATTTAAAGTTTTAAACATCAGCGCTTTTTCATGTATTGACAAAGTTAAACGTACCAGAGCAATTGAAACCATCGCCAGTGAATCCATCAAAACACTCGCACTCATATGAACCGATTGAGTTTGTGCAGGCAGCGTTATCTGAGCAATCATCAACATAGTTGCTACATTCGTCGATATCTGGTACAAACAACACAAAAATGTTTACACAAGATTAAACGGTTTTGCTCTGTTAAATGGAGATCATTGTCTGTAGAAAATTTGAAAACTTGCTACAAGTGCAGATCTTTGGCCAGTTTGTGGTACTTAAAACTGTTTCTACAGCCAGTGCTCTCAAATTTTCATCATGAGAAATGACGAACAATGCTACCAATTGTGGTGCCAAAAAGTAGAGTCCTCAGCTTGATCAGGTCAAGGAGCAATTAATATATTCAGTAAACGCAAAAACATTTATAAGCAGTTATCGTTTTGTCATGCATATTGGAATCCGTTTTTACTCTCAGACTTTTAAGTCACATACGAGAAAGCTATGTTGGAAGTGTTTGCTTGTCTCAGAAGTGTTTACCAACCTGAGCAATTAAACCCATCACCAAAATATCCATGTATGCTTTAATTGAGCATTTATCAGCATCATCACTGCATTCTTCAACATCGGGTGACCATGGAAAGCCGATTTGGAAACAAGCATTATTTTGTGCTCTTTATATTGTTAGGTCAATGCATACTATAGATCAATGATTCCCAAACTTTTCTACGCGCGTACCATTTTGAGCTTTTGTACAGTGATCGTGTACCACCTAAGTTACGTTTCTCAACAATAAACTATACATCAAGACGAAAAAATATTAGAGTGTAGCTGTACTAAAGTTAAACGAGCATCAGTTCAGGAAGACATAAAAAGCCAAAAATGAGCAAAACACAGCAAATGGTTTCAATGCGATGGATGTAGTTTTTTCTCCACGATCTAGACTTCGCAACTGGAAGTATGAAACGCGGTTCATTTTGGACCTATTTCACAGAGGTTTTAATGCAGCTACAGTATATGGCTTTCATGTTGAACAAGATGAGTTTTGCTTCAGAAACGTGCAAAACTTCAACGTAAAAGTTACTAAAACGCAATACAGCAAATTACTCAATCTGAAAGTTTTCGAAGTTGTTCAAAGTAAGAAGTATAAAACTTTTGAAAATTGAATATCTTCGAAAAATTTTAAGTAAGCTGAATTTCACTCATTCACCTGAAAGACTCTCGCGTACCACTAGTGGTACTCATACCACAGTTTGAGAACCAATGCCATAGAGTTAGTCATACAATTGAAACAAAAGTATTTGATGAATATTTTCCAATTAAATCTACTGTACCTGAACAATTGAATCCATCCCCAGTGAATCCATCAAAACACTCGCACTCATAAGAACCGAACGTGTTGTTGCAAGCAGCGTTGTTGGAACACATGTGCGTAGTTTCATTGCATTCGTTGATGTCTGGTAAAATACGCCCGAAATATTAATAAGAATTTTTGGCCAATATGGGTTTAACACAAGTAATATTTGCGTACAGCTCATATGATACTGTAAGTTGGTCAGAAAATCTCGGCACCCACCTGAGCAATTCAATCCATCTCCAGTGAACCCATCTAAGCACATGCACACATAAGAACCAACTATGTTCGTACAAGTAGCATTGTCCGAACAACCATCAGTCTCATTGTTGCATTCGTGAATGTCTATGACACATAACAAAACGTGATAACTTCAAAATCGAACGGTGATTGATTTTTTTTTCGGAGAAATTCAATGTTCTTGTGAAACATAAAGACGTTATGCAAACTGAAACTTCGTTTACATTGTTTGATATTGATTAGTTAAATAGAAGTAGTTATCCCAACCGATGGAGCGTTTGCTACTGAAACAATAGACTCAGGTTCGGTTCCCAATCGGGTCAAAACAAAATCATTCTCCAGAAATTCTTAGCTTCACATCGGAACGATAAGTTACAAAAGAGACAATGCGAATTGCAAAAACCATCAAAACAACTTCACTCAATAAATACAAGCAAGCGTTAGTTAGAGTAATCCTTTGGTGGTATAAATCATAATTTACCAAAGCAATTAAATCCGCTGCCCATAAACCCGTCCAAACACTCGCACGTATAAGAACCAGCTGTGTTGGTGCACGTAGCGTTGCTAGAGCAATTATGTATGGAATCGTTGCATTCGTTGATGTCTGAAAATAAAGTAATTTTTACTATAAAATTACATTTATCGTTTCATTGCCCACCATTCGGTGAAAGTTAGAAGATTACAGCAGCTGCTAGTACCACTGGCCAAAATAAAATCGCCACTCATCAAATTCACCCAACGCCATATTCCATTAGATTGCTAAACTTATTTTGAATTCACTCACCAGTACAATTAAACCCATCCCCAGTGAATCCATCCACGCACTCGCACTCATAAGAACCAGCTGTGTTGATACAAGTGGCGTTGTCAGAACACATGTGTGTAGTGTCATTACATTCGTCAATGTCTGGGGAAATTTTTAAGAGCAATTCACAAGGTAGCAAAAGTGTTTTTCAAAAAAGTGACTGTTGTGCTTGCTTAACTGTATTTCGTATCATTCATGGTTGCATTCTTATCTTCTTGTCAAACTATCAATGAATCTATTTCTGGGACAAACTCACACGTTTACGTTAACGTTACAACTTATCAAGCCGTCTGGTAGATGCATGACTCCTACTTGGTTGAATGTTCTTCAGAATAAATAACTACCATACACAGATGTTTTATCGTAAAACACCATATCAATGAGAGAGTCAACGTGATCTGGCTGCGCGTTGAAACCACACCAATGTCA
Source organism: Trididemnum nubilum (assembly GCA_963965965.1). NCBI lineage: Eukaryota > Metazoa > Chordata > Ascidiacea > Aplousobranchia > Didemnidae > Trididemnum > Trididemnum nubilum. Next base: position 3,687,211 of record OZ014469.1, read on the forward strand.
TCAAATTTGCCATACACACGTTGCTTATTTTGCCTTGACAGTCATTTTCATTCATTCATTCTTTTTTTATTCTTGACCACCACAACAATAGCAAATGCATGGTAACACAATAATAACACGTAGAGTCAGGAAAAGGAAGTAGCGACACAACGTCAGACGTTAAGACATGCAGAGGATACTGAACACAAAAAAGCGATTTTTTTTTGCAGGGTTGCTACACCTGTCACACCAGCTCAAAGTACATTGTAGGCCTAATCAATCACAATCATCAACATACACGCAGGCACACAAGATGGAAGTAAAACTAACGGCTGGAGTAGTTGTTCGAATGATTGATAAAGAGAAAAGAGAGGGACAGTAACCAGTGCAAGGCCAGGCACAGTTACGTAGGTGGTCAACAGGTGGCGCAACCGGCTCAAAACTATGTTAGCTTAAGTCATTCTGTCACAAAAAGTGGTGTTTGAAACTTTCGAGCGTAATTCATGCAGCAAGTAATCAATCACTAGAAAAAAAGCGGACAGTTTTTTTGCTGAAAACCTAGTTTTTGAGAGCATTTCTAGAACTTTGTAAACGTAATCAAAACTTCATATTCCGGATCAGAGAAAATTTACGGTTTAGCAAGAGTCTATATCAATCTCAACTGCTTTGGCTCATTGTCATTACCAGAGCAGTTAAATCCATCTCCGATGAATCCATCAAAACACTCGCACTCATATGAACCAGCTGTGTTGATACAAATAGCGTTGTCAGAACACATGTTTGTAGTGTCGTTGCTGCATTCGTCGATTTCTGAACAAAACATTGGTTTTTTTGTTAAGTAAAGAAAACACTAAAACATTTACAAGTTGATAAAAACATTTGCATTCAAGCTGATCAATCTCTCCAATGACGTTAGTCGAAAATATGTATGCATGCTTTGTGATTATTTGTAGTTGTTTTTTGAGTTTTGTTTGAATAGATGATTACTGCGTTACAATTGCTTATTCGAATAGGCACTTAACTAAAAGTCGGGAAAGTTGCTTCCACATTGCTTGATTAAATCGTCAACGTGTTCCAATAGATATAATTTGGTGTTTAATTGAACTTGCATAGCAAAACTAATGGTCAAAGTGTGCCTTCTTCAAAAGCGAAATTACTTTGTTGGACGAAGGATTTGACTCAAAACCTGAGACTTTGATTTCGATTAGTTTAATTGTTTAACCAGCCTATTATTTATTTGCAAATAATGCTAACTGTTATTTTCATGATACCAAAACAATCAATTCCATTTCCGTTGAATCCCACAAAGCAAGCGCACACATAAGAACCATCTGTGTTGGTACAACTGGCATTGTTTGAACACGAATGAGAACCATCATTGCATTCATCGATGTCTAGCAAAATATACTGTAAGTTTTGGATGTAAAGTACTGACAGATGGTTAATGTACTATATTTTGAGTTAGTGCGACTTGATATGTATGAATTGAGATAATCTAGAATATTTATGGCATGCAGTGTGTGTCACAATTGTCGGCTGCGTTGCCAAAAGGGGAAAGTCATTGTCTCGACCACGATTTCATTATCTTTGTTCTTATCTTGGTTCAACCCATTATCCCTGATCTCATTATCTTGGTTCAAGCCCCATCATGATCACATTGTTGCATCCTCGGATAAGATGCGTTTTGATGACTATTTTTTCTCAGTGGCTTCGAATAATCGAATAATTTAGTGGACAAAAATTCAAAGTACTTCACAACAACTACATTATTTGAATCACTGAAAACTTCTAAGCAGGTGCGTATTCTCGTAACACAAAGTAGTTGTTGATATCGAAATGAAATGTATGCGAATTATCCAAAAGCAAGCGGCTGACACTGTCCTGTGACAGGATGATAAATATGCAATACAACAACATTCACCAGAACAATTAAATCCGTCCCCAGTGAATCCATCAAAACACTCGCATTCATATGAACCGAACCAATTTGTACAGTTGGCATTAGCTGAGCAACTATGATTATCACTACTGCATTCGTCGATGTCTGGCAATAAAAGATCGATGATTTGGTTATCAAAATAGTGCTTATTAACATTGAAAATCAACAGGTAATGTAATGTGAGTCACACACAATTGAAGTTTAATACCATTTCATACGCATTTGCCAAATTGAACGAAACCATTGCCAATAGATCCGTCAAAACGCCCACACTCATTGGACCCAATGATATTTGTACAGATAACATTGTCTGAGCAAACATATACAGTACATCATAGCTACGTTCATTGAAATCTGATGAAACACACACACAAATAATTAATTAAGGCAAAATGAAATCGTTTCGCACAGTTGGAGATCAGCAATTGTGTGTAAATAGCTTGAATACTAGTACATCGACCGTGACTTTTAACTAGTATGCGGGATTTATCAACTTTTCTCTACAGCCAAGGTGTTCCTAATGAAATCATGAGCAACGACACACAAGGCATATGGTGTCAAATACGCGAGCGCTTAATCTGATCAGGTCAAGGCGCAATTATGTTCAGTCAACGCAAAAACATTTAAACGCAGTTGTCTTTCCATCACACATACAACAATATTGTCACTAGGATTTGATCGCTTGTGTTGAAAGTGTTTACTCACCTGAGCAACTAAACCCATCACCAAAATATCCTCCAAAACACTCGCACTGATAAACACCAATGGAGTTGGTACAGTTCGAGTTAGCTGAGCAATTATCAGTACCATCAGTGCATTCCTTGATATTTGGTGACAAAGGAAAGCTGATTTAGAACTTCAAATACGACTTTCTATTGTTGCAAGCCAATAGAAATTCCCATACAGTAAATGATACATCTCAAACAGCATAATTTGTTTAGCATATTTCTCAAATTAAGCCTCACCAGAACAATTGAATCCATCTCCCTTAAATCCATCAAAACACTCGCACTCATAAGATCCGTTTAAGTTTGTGCAGTTAGCGTTGACTGAGCAGTCATCAGCACCATCACTGCATTCGTCAATGTCTGGCAATAAAAACAAACGATGCTTGAAAATTTAAACTAATGCTTATGAACATTGTAATTCAACATGCTATACTGTAGCTCAAACAACATTTTAGGTTTCAAACGAAAGGTGTTTATTTTTGCCAAATTGAACTTATCGGGGCAATTGAAACCATCGCCAGTGAAACCATCAAAACACTCGCACTCATACGAGCCGATTATATATTTGTGCAGAGAAGGTTATCCGAGGAATCATCAATATAATAGCTACACTCGCCGAAGTCTGGTAAAAAAATAACAAAAAACATGCTCTACACAAAATGAAATCGTTTCGGTGTGTTCATTGGATGAAGACCATTGCGTACATGCTGACAATTTGAAAACAGGCAGCAAGTGCAGTTACTTATATTTTGTTTGTGGGACTTTGTGCAGCCAGTGTGGCCAAATTGCCATCCCGTCGATAACTGGTGACAAAAAAAATCTGATTTTATATTTATGCAACTGCCTATACAAATACATTGTAAGTCAACGGACATCATTTTGTATGTCACACGATTTAAACAAACGTGCTTTGAACTTTTTTTTAAATTACTCTGATTAAACCTACCAGAACAATTGAATCCGTCCCCAGTGAATCCATCAAAACACTCGCACTCATAAGAACCGAACGTGTTGTTGCAAGCGGCGTTGTTGGAACACATGTGCATAATTTCATTGCATTCGTTGATGTCTGTTAAAATACACTCAAAACTTGATCAAGACTGTTTAGTTAATACGGATTTTATTCGTATTAGGTTTATTGAATAACTCATACCAAGTTGGTCAGAAAATCTCGGCACCCACCTGAGCAATTCAATCCATCTCCAGTGAACCCATCTAAGCACATGCACACATAAGAACCAACTATGTTCGTACAAGTAGCATTGTCCGAGCAATCATCAGTCTCATTGTTGCATTCGTGAATGTCTACGACACAAAACAAAATGTGATAACTTCAAAATTGAACTGTTGTTGATTTTTCGGAGAGATTGGATTTGTTTGAAGTAGTACTAAACGAATTTATTCCGTTGTAAAAATCATTAGTTGTTAGTTAAATGCGGTAGATAGCTTGGCAGATGGAACGTTAGCTTTTGAAGCGATAGTGTCCCAATCGAGTCAAAATAAAATCGGTTTCTGAAATTCTCAGCATTGCTTTGAGACAATCAGTGATAAAAGAGATAATGTGAAACCTCTACCGTGTATAGCAGACAATTAAAAGTGTGATAATTTTACTTGGTTGGTTTAAGGACGTTTCCTGTGTACAACGTCTCAGAGAAAAAGTTTGCAGTGAACTGTGCATAGCGTTAACACCTAACATATCACAAATATCTACATCTCTTTCTTGCAAAACGTATGAGAACATTCTAAACCCTAACGATAAAGTGTCATTTTGTCGCTTGAAAACAGGAGCATCAATCAAGTTTTCAAAACCAAACATTTAAAAAAAATTGCCAAACTGACTTCATCCAATAAAATGTAAATACAAGCAAGTATTAGTTGAAATAGCTCTTTCGGCGCTACATCATAATTTACCATAGCAATTAAATCCACTTCCCATAAATCCATCAAGACACTCGCACGTATAAGAACCACCTGTGTTGCTACACAAAGCGTTGCTAGAACAATTGTGTATGGAATCGTTGCATTCGTTGATGTCTGAAAAGTAAAAAAAATATTCAATAAAAATCAATTCATTTGTTATTATTCAGTGTAAGTTTAAAGAATATAGTACTGATACCACGCATCAAAATAAAATCGTCACATATCAAACTCTTCCAACGCCGAATTTAAAGATTGTTTGACTTATTCTTGAATTCACTAACCAGAACAGTTAAACCCATCTCCAGTGAATCCATCAAGACACTCGCACTCATAAGAACCAGGTGCGTTGATGCAAGTTGCGTTGTCAGAACACATGTGCGTAGAGTCGTTGCATTCGTTGATATCTACAAGAAACATGTAGATCACTTCCAATCGACATCACTAATTTACAAGATAGCAAAATTCGCCTTGAAAAACTGAATGCTGCACTGGCTTATTCTTGTTTTGTATGATACATTGTTACATCTTGTTCTGTCTGTCACAAAAAGTGATGGAGCTATCACAGAAACAAACCCACACCCGCATGGATGATGTTTAAACTGCAATCGATTGATTTCTTCTTGCTTGTATTTACTGTCTGTTACCAACCATCGAGCTCAGATCTTTATTGCAATGCTCCAAATGCAAGAGCGCAACAACGGACGTGATCTGGTTGCTAGTTGAACCCAGATCAATGCCATCAATGTTGCCAGACAAACATCTCTTTATCTGCTCAATAAGTTTGTCATTTAATGGTGTTAGTATTGTTATGTAAGTTTTTGAACACATTTATACAACTAGTCAACTAATAGAATAAAAAACTTAGGAATTATTTGTAATGGAAACTTAGTCCTGGTTTCCATTGCTTTGGTTTTGGTCAACAAACACTGCCCAAAATCCAACATCTCGGAAAATCTCAAACAAGCGAAAACACAAGTGTTATCAACAAGCTAAGTTAATTTAAATTAACTTAGTGGGTACAACTAATAGTGTTCTCAAAAACAAGTTTAGCGCGCACGCAAAACTCACCAGAACAGTTAAAACCATCACCAGTGAATCCATCAAAACACTCGCACTCGTAAGAACCAAGTGTGTTGCTACAAATAGCGTTGGCAGAACACAAGTGTGTAGTGTCGTTGCTGCATTCGTCGATTTCTGCAAAAACATTGATTTTATTTTGATATGAAAACAACACTGCAAACAATCTCAAGTCATTAAATGTGTTTTGGATTCAAGCTGTTTGATATCACCTATGACGACAGTCAAAACTATTAATACACTTCATAATTTCTTAGTGGTTGTTTGTTTCAATCTTTTATCGTACTATCGTGCTTAAATGGGTAGTTGCTGCGTTACCGACGTTTGGTCAAATACGTGCTCGTTTAGAATTTGTGAATGTTTTTTATTTGTTAAATGATTAAGGTGTTCCTATAGATATAATTTGCAGTTTGGTTGAAGTTGCATAGCAAACTTAGTGGTCAAAAGGGGTCTCATCCAAAAGCAAAATAATGGAAAAAAGACTAGATTCAAAATTTGAATTTGTTTTTTATTTGGTTTACAATATTATTGTTCAATCAAAATAGTCTGTAATTGCAAAATAATGCTAACTGTTATTTTCATGATACCAAAACAATCAATTCCATTTCCATTGAATCCCACAAAGCAAGCGCACACGTAAGAACCATTTGTGTTGGTACAACTGGCATTGTTTGAACACGAATGAGAACCATCATTGCATTCATCGATGTCTAGTAAAATATACTGTAAGTTTATCGTACACTATATTAACAATAAAGTATTGAAAGATGCTTATTGCACTACATATTGACTTAAAGCTGTTTTGATATGAATTCAATTAAGTTACACACTACTGGAGAATATTTGTGACATAATACTGTTTGTGTCACATTTACCAGAACAATTAAATCCGTCTCCAGTGAATCCATCAAAGCACTCGCATTCAAAAGAGCCAACCAAATTTGTACACGTGGCGTTGGCTGAACAAGAATAATCATCACTACATTCATCGATGTCTGGAAACATGAAAACAAGTGTCAATCTTAAACAAATCTCAAAATGGTGTTCCAAAATCCTTTTTTACAGTAAGTTACAAATTACTTCCTATCATGTTTTTCATGCCTTTTCAATTTAATATGTATGCTCAAACGCTACAGTATTTGCAATACGCGTTCAAGCTGGATTTACATTAGTTCGTTAGAGTTCCGAAACCCTAAATCTCACCTGTACAATTAAAACCATCGCCAGTGAATCCATCAAAACACTTGCACTCAAAAGAGCCTATTGAGTTCGTGCAGTTGGCATTGGATGAGCAATTATCAGTATCATTATTGCATTCGTCAATGTCTGGCAATCAAAAAACGTGAATTGAATAGTTTGAATCAGTGCTTATTAACATTGTAACTTAACATAATGTATTGTAACTTCCAAGCATTTAAAGTTTTAAACATCAGCGCTTTTTCATGTATTGACAAAGTTAAACGTACCAGAGCAATTGAAACCATCGCCAGTGAATCCATCAAAACACTCGCACTCATATGAACCGATTGAGTTTGTGCAGGCAGCGTTATCTGAGCAATCATCAACATAGTTGCTACATTCGTCGATATCTGGTACAAACAACACAAAAATGTTTACACAAGATTAAACGGTTTTGCTCTGTTAAATGGAGATCATTGTCTGTAGAAAATTTGAAAACTTGCTACAAGTGCAGATCTTTGGCCAGTTTGTGGTACTTAAAACTGTTTCTACAGCCAGTGCTCTCAAATTTTCATCATGAGAAATGACGAACAATGCTACCAATTGTGGTGCCAAAAAGTAGAGTCCTCAGCTTGATCAGGTCAAGGAGCAATTAATATATTCAGTAAACGCAAAAACATTTATAAGCAGTTATCGTTTTGTCATGCATATTGGAATCCGTTTTTACTCTCAGACTTTTAAGTCACATACGAGAAAGCTATGTTGGAAGTGTTTGCTTGTCTCAGAAGTGTTTACCAACCTGAGCAATTAAACCCATCACCAAAATATCCATGTATGCTTTAATTGAGCATTTATCAGCATCATCACTGCATTCTTCAACATCGGGTGACCATGGAAAGCCGATTTGGAAACAAGCATTATTTTGTGCTCTTTATATTGTTAGGTCAATGCATACTATAGATCAATGATTCCCAAACTTTTCTACGCGCGTACCATTTTGAGCTTTTGTACAGTGATCGTGTACCACCTAAGTTACGTTTCTCAACAATAAACTATACATCAAGACGAAAAAATATTAGAGTGTAGCTGTACTAAAGTTAAACGAGCATCAGTTCAGGAAGACATAAAAAGCCAAAAATGAGCAAAACACAGCAAATGGTTTCAATGCGATGGATGTAGTTTTTTCTCCACGATCTAGACTTCGCAACTGGAAGTATGAAACGCGGTTCATTTTGGACCTATTTCACAGAGGTTTTAATGCAGCTACAGTATATGGCTTTCATGTTGAACAAGATGAGTTTTGCTTCAGAAACGTGCAAAACTTCAACGTAAAAGTTACTAAAACGCAATACAGCAAATTACTCAATCTGAAAGTTTTCGAAGTTGTTCAAAGTAAGAAGTATAAAACTTTTGAAAATTGAATATCTTCGAAAAATTTTAAGTAAGCTGAATTTCACTCATTCACCTGAAAGACTCTCGCGTACCACTAGTGGTACTCATACCACAGTTTGAGAACCAATGCCATAGAGTTAGTCATACAATTGAAACAAAAGTATTTGATGAATATTTTCCAATTAAATCTACTGTACCTGAACAATTGAATCCATCCCCAGTGAATCCATCAAAACACTCGCACTCATAAGAACCGAACGTGTTGTTGCAAGCAGCGTTGTTGGAACACATGTGCGTAGTTTCATTGCATTCGTTGATGTCTGGTAAAATACGCCCGAAATATTAATAAGAATTTTTGGCCAATATGGGTTTAACACAAGTAATATTTGCGTACAGCTCATATGATACTGTAAGTTGGTCAGAAAATCTCGGCACCCACCTGAGCAATTCAATCCATCTCCAGTGAACCCATCTAAGCACATGCACACATAAGAACCAACTATGTTCGTACAAGTAGCATTGTCCGAACAACCATCAGTCTCATTGTTGCATTCGTGAATGTCTACGACACATAACAAAACGTGATAACTTCAAAATCGAACGGTGATTGATTTTTTTTTCGGAGAAATTCAATGTTCTTGTGAAACATAAAGACGTTATGCAAACTGAAACTTCGTTTACATTGTTTGATATTGATTAGTTAAATAGAAGTAGTTATCCCAACCGATGGAGCGTTTGCTACTGAAACAATAGACTCAGGTTCGGTTCCCAATCGGGTCAAAACAAAATCATTCTCCAGAAATTCTTAGCTTCACATCGGAACGATAAGTTACAAAAAAGACAACGCAAATTGCAAAAACCATCAAAACAACTTCACTCAATAAATACAAGCAAGCGTTAGTTAGAGTTGATCCTTTGGTGGTATAAATCATAATTTACCAAAGCAATTAAATCCGCTGCCCATAAACCCGTCCAAACACTCGCACGTATAAGAACCAGCTGTGTTGGAGCACGTAGCGTTGCTAGAGCAATTATGCATCAAATCATAGCATTCGTTGATGTCTGAAAATAAAGTAATTTTTACTATAAATTTAAATTTATCGTTTCATTGCCCACTATTCGATGAAAGTTAGAAGATTACAGTAGCTGCTAGTACCAATGGCCAAAATAAAATCGCCACACATCAAATTCACCCAACGCCATATTCCATTAGATTGCTAAACTTATTTTGAATTCACTCACCAGTACAATTAAACCCATCTCCAGTGAATCCATCCACGCACTCGCACTCGTAAGAACCAGCTGTGTTGATACAAGCAGCGTTGTCAGAACACATGTGTGTAGTGTCATTACATTCGTCAATGTCTGGGGAAATTTTTAAGAGCAATTCACAAGGTAGCAAAAGTGTTTTTCAAAAAATGATTGTTGCGCTTGCTTAACTGTATTTCGTATCATTCATGGTAGCATTCTTATCTTCTTATCAAACTATCAATGAATCTATTTCTGGGACAAATTCACACATGTTTACGTTAACGTTACAACTTATCAAGCCGTCTGGTAAATGCATAACTCGTGCTTGGTTGAATGTTCTTTACAATAAATAACTACCAAGCACAGATGTTTATCATAAAACACCATATCAATGAGAGAAACAACGTGATCTGGCTGCGCGTTGAAACCACACCAATGTCATCAAATTTGCCATACATACGTTGCTTATTTTGCCTTGACAGTCATTCTGTCACAAAAAGTGGTGTTTGAAACTTTCGAGCGTAATTCATGCAGCAAGTAATCAATCACTAGAAAAAAAGCAGACAGTTTTTTTGCTGAAAACCTAGTTTTTGAGAGCATTTCTAGAACTTTGTAAACGTAATCAAAACTTCATATTCCGGATCAGAGAAAATTTACGGTTTAGCAAGAGTCTATATCAATCTCAACTGCTTTGGCTCATTGTCATTACCAGAGCAGTTAAATCCATTTCCGGTGAATCCATCAAAACACTCGCACTCATATGAACCAGCTGTGTTGATACAAATAGCGTTGTCAGAACACATGTTTGTAGTGTCGTTGCTGCATTCGTCGATTTCTGAACAAAACATTGTTTTTTTGTTATGTAAAGAAAACACTAAAACATTTAAAAGTTGATAAAAACATTTTGCATTCAAGCTGATCAATCTCTCCAATGACGTTAGTCGAAAATATGTATGCATGCTTTGTGATTATTTGTAGTTGTTTTTTGAGTTTTGTTTGAATAGATGATTACTGCGTTACAATTGTTTATTCGAATAGGCACTTAACTAAAAGTCGGGAAAGTTGCTTCCACATTGCTTGATTAAATCGTCAACGTATTCCAATAGATATAATTTGGTGTTTAATTGAACTTGCATAGCAAACTTAGTGGTCAAAGTGTGCCTTCTTCAAAAGCGAAATTACTTTGTTGGACGAAGGATTTGACTCAAAACCTGAGACTTTGATTTCGATTAGTTTAATTGTTTGAGTGTTTATTATTTATTTGCAAATAATGCTAACTGTTATTTTCATGATACCAAAACAATCAATTCCATTTCCGTTGAATCCCACAAAGCAAGCGCACACATAAGAACTATCTGTGTTGGTACAACTGGCATTGTTTGAACACGAATGAGAACCATCATTGCATTCATCGATGTCTAGTAAAATATACTGAAAGTTTTGGATGTAAAGTACGTACAGATCGTTATTGTACTTTATTTTGAGTTAGTGCGACTTAAAATGAATATATTGAGATGATCTAGAATGTTTATGGCATGCAGTGTGTGTCACAATTGTCGGCTGCGTTGCTAAAAGGGGAAAGTCATTGTCTCGACCACGATTTCATTATCTTTGTTCTTATCTTGGTTCAACCCATTATCCCTGATCTCATTATCTTGGTTCAAGCCCCATCATGATCACATTGTTGCATCCTCGGATAAGATGCGTTTTGATGACTATTTTTTCTCAGTGGCTTCGAATAATCGAATAATTTAGTGGACAAAAATTCAAAGTACTTCACAACAACTACATTATTTGAATCACTGAAAACTTCTAAGCAGGTGCGTATTCCTCACAACACAAAGTAGTTGTTGATATCAAAATGAAATGTATGCGAATTATCCAAAAGCAAGCGGCTGACACTGTCCTGTGACAGGATGATAAATATGCAATACAACAACATTCACCAGAACAATTAAATCCGTCCCCAGTGAATCCATCAAAACACTCGCATTCATATGAACCGAACGAATTCGTACAGTTGGCATTAGCTGAGCAACTATGATTACCACTACTGCATTCTTCGATGTCTGGCAATAAAAGATCGTTGATTTGGTTATCAAAATAGTGCTTATTAACATTGAAAATCAACAGGTATTGTATTGTGAGTCACACACAATCGAAGTTTAATACCATTTCATACGCATTCGCCAAATTGAACGAAACCATTGCCAAGAGATCCGCCAAAACGCCCACACCCATTAGACCCAATGATATTTGTACAGATAACATTGTCTGAGCAAACATATACAGTACATCATAGCTACGTTCATTGAAATCTGATGAAACACACACACAAACAATTAATTAAGGCAAAATGAAATCGTTTCGCACAGTTGGAGCTCAGCAATTGTGTGTAAATAGCTTGAATACTAGTACATCTCCCGTGACTTTTAACCAGTATGCGGGATTTATCAACTTTTCTCTACAACCAAGGTGTTCCTAATGAAATCATGAGCAACGACACACAAGGCATATGGTGTCTTAATCTGATCAGGTTAAGGCGCAAATATGTTCAGTGAACGCAAAAACATTTAAACGCAGTTGTCTTTCCATCACACATACAACAATATTGTCACTAAGATTTGATCGCCTGTGTTGGAAGTGTTCACTCACCTGAGCAACTAAACCCATCACCAAAATATCCTCCAAAACACTCACACTGATAAACACCAATGGAGTTGGTACAGTTCGAGTTAGCTGAGCAATTATCAGTACCATCAGTGCATTCCTTGATATTTGGTGACAAAGGAAAGCTGATTTAGAACTTCAAATACGACTTTCTATTGTTGCAAGCCAATAGAAATTCCCATACAGTAAATGATACATCTCAAACAACACATGGTTTGTTTGGCATATTTCTCAAATTAAGCCTCACCAGAACAATTGAATCCATCTCCCTTAAATCCATCAAAACACTCGCACTCATAAGATCCGTTTAAGTTTGTGCAGTTAGCGTTGGCTGAGCAGTCATCAGCACCATCACTGCATTCGTCAATGTCTGGCAATAAAAACAAACGATGCTTGAAAATTTAAACTAATGCTTATGAACATTGTAATTCAACATGCTATACTGTAGCTCAAACAACATTTTAGGTTTCAAACGAAAGGTGTTTATTTTTGCCAAATTGAACTTATCGGAGCACTTGAAACCATCGCCAGTGAAACCATCAAAACACTCGCACTCATACGAGCCGATTATATATTTGTGCAGAGAAGGTTATCCGAGGAATCATCAATATCATAGCTACACTCGCCAAAGTCTGGTAAAAAAATAACAAAAAACATGCCCTACAAAAAATGAAATCGTTTCGGTGTGTTCATTGGATGAAGACCATTGCTTACATGCTTACAATTTGAAAACAGGCAGCAAGTGCAGTTACTTATATTTTGTTTGTGGGACTTTGTGCAGCCAGTGTGGCCAACTTGCCATCATGTCGATAACTGGTGACGAAAGAGTTCTGACTTCTGATTTTATATTTATGCAACTGCCTAAACATTGTAAGCCAACAAACATCATTTTGTATGTCACACGATTTAAACAAACGTGCTTTGAACTTTTTTTTAAATTACTCTGATTAAACCTACCAGAACAATTGAATCCGTCCCCAGTGAATCCATCAAAACACTCGCACTCATAAGAACCGAACGTGTTGTTGCAAGCGGCGTTGTTGGAACACATGTGCATAATTTCATTGCATTCGTTGATGTCTGTTAAAATACACTCAAAACTTGATCAAGACTTTTTAGTTAATACGGATTTTATTCGTATTAAGTTTATTGAATAACTCATACCAAGTTGGTCAGAAAATCTCGGCACCCACCTGAGCAATTCAATCCATCTCCAGTGAACCCATCTAAGCACATGCACACATAAGAACCAACTATGTTCGTACAAGTAGCATTGTCCGAGCAATCATTAGTCTCATTGTTGCATTCGTGAATGTCTACGACACAAAACAAAATGTGATAACTTCAAAATTGAACTGTTGTTGATTTTTCGGAGAGATTGGATTTGTTTGAAGTAGTACTAAACGAATTTATTCCGTTGTAAAAATCATTAGTTGTTAGTTAAATGCGGTAGATAGCTTGGCAGATGGAACGTTAGCTTTTGAAGCGATAGTGTCCCAATCGAGTCAAAATAAAATCGGTTTCTGAAATTCTCAGCATTGCTTTGAGACAATCAGTGATAAAAGAGATAATGTGAAATCTCTACCGTGTATGGCAGACAATTAAAAGTGTGATAATTTTACTTGGTTGGTTTAAGGACGTTTCCTGTGTACAACGTCTCAGAGAAAAAGTTTGCAGTGAACTGTGCATTGCGTTAACACCTAACATATCACAAATATCTACATCTCTTTCTTGCAAAACGTATGAGAACATTCTAAACCCTAACGATAAAGTGTCATTTTGTCGCTTGAAAACAGGAGCATCAATCAAGTTTTCAAAACCAAACATTTAAAAAAAATTGCCAAACTGACTTCATCCAATAAAATGTAAATACAAGCAAGTATTAGTTGAAATAGCTCTTTCGGCGCTACATCATAATTTACCATAGCAATTAAATCCACTTCCCATAAATCCATCAAGACACTCGCACGTATAAGAACCACCTGTGTTGCTACACAAAGCGTTGCTAGAACAATTGTGTATGGAATCGTTGCATTCGTTGATGTCTGAAAAGTAAAAAAAATATTCAATAAAAATCAATTCATTTGTTATTATTCAGTGTAAGTTTAAAGAATATAGTACTGATACCACGCATCAAAATAAAATCGTCACATATCAAACTCTTCCAACGCCGAATTTAAAGATTGTTTGACTTATTCTTGAATTCACTAACCAGAACAGTTAAACCCATCTCCAGTGAATCCATCAAGACACTCGCACTCATAAGAACCAGGTGCGTTGATGCAAGTTGCGTTGTCAGAACACATGTGCGTAGAGTCGTTGCATTCGTTGATATCTACAAGAAACATGTAGATCACTTCCAATCGACATCACTAATTTACAAGATAGCAAAATTCGCCTTGAAAAACTGAATGCTGCACTGGCTTATTCTTGTTTTGTATGATGCATTGTTACATCTTGTTCTGTCTGTCACAAAAAGTGATGGAGCTATCACAGAAACAAACCCACACCCGCATGGATGATGTTTAAACTGCAATCGATTGATTTCTTCTTGCTTGTATTTACTGTCTGTTACCAACCATCAAGCTCAGATCTTTATTGCAATGCTCCAAATGCAAGAGCGCAACAACGGACGTGATCTGGTTGCTAGTTGAACCCAGATCAATGCCATCAATGTTGCCAGACAAACATCTCTTTATCTGCTCAATAAGTTTGTCATTTACAGGTGTTAGTATTGTTACGTAAGTTTTTGAACACATTTATACAACTAGTCAACCAATAGAATATAAAACTTAGGAATTATTTGTAATGGAAACTTAGTCCTGGTTTCCATTGCTTTGGTTTTGGTCAACAAACACTGCCCAAAATCCAACATCTCGGAAAATCTCAAACAAGCGAAAACACAAGTGTTATCAACAAGCTAAGTTAATTTAAATTAACTTAGTGGGTACAACTAATAGTGTTCTCAAAAACAAGTTTAGCGCGCACGCAAAACTTACCAGAACAGTTAAAACCATCACCAGTGAATCCATCAAAACACTCGCACTCATAAGAACCGAACGTGTTGTTGCAAGCGGCGTTGTTGGAACACATGTGCATAATTTCATTGCATTCGTTGATGTCTGTTAAAATACACTCAAAACTTGATCAAGACTTTTTAGTTAATACGGATTTTATTCGTATTAAGTTTATTGAATAACTCATACCAAGTTGGTCAGAAAATCTCGGCACCCACCTGAGCAATTCAATCCATCTCCAGTGAACCCATCTAAGCACATGCACACATAAGAACCAACTATGTTCGTACAAGTAGCATTGTCCGAGCAATCATCAGTCTCATTGTTGCATTCGTGAATGTCTACGACACAAAACAAAATGTGATAACTTCAAAATTGAACTGTTGTTGATTTTTCGGAGAGATTGGATTTGTTTGAAGTAGTACTAAACGAATTTATTCCGTTGTAAAAATCATTAGTTGTTAGTTAAATGCGGTAGATAGCTTGGCAGATGGAACGTTAGCTTTTGAAGCGATAGTGTCCCAATCGAGTCAAAATAAAATCGGTTTCTGAAATTCTCAGCATTGCTTTGAGACAATCTGTGATAAAAGAGATAATGTGAAACCTCTACCGTGTATAGTAGACAATTAAAAGTGTGATAATTTTACTTGGTTGGTTTAAGGACGTTTCCTGTGTACAACGTCTCAGAGAAAAAGTTTGCAGTGAACTGTGCATTGCGTTAACACCTAACATATCACAAATATCTACATCTCTTTCTTGCAAAACGTATGAGAACATTCTAAACCCTAACGATAAAGTGTCATTTTGTCGCTTGAAAACAGGAGCATCAATCAAGTTTTCAAAACCAAACATTTAAAAAAAATTGCCAAACTGACTTCATCCAATAAAATGTAAATACAAGCAAATACTAGTGGAAATAGCTCTTTCGGCGCTACATCATAATTTACCATAGCAATTAAATCCACTTCCCATAAATCCATCAAGACACTCGCACGTATA
Organism: Trididemnum nubilum; assembly: GCA_963965965.1. Taxonomy (NCBI): domain Eukaryota; kingdom Metazoa; phylum Chordata; class Ascidiacea; order Aplousobranchia; family Didemnidae; genus Trididemnum; species Trididemnum nubilum. The sequence continues at coordinate 3,703,362 of OZ014469.1, forward strand.
AGAACCACCTGTGTTGCTACACAAAGCGTTGCTAGAACAATTGTGTATGGAATCGTTGCATTCGTTGATGTCTGAAAAGTAAAAAAAATATTCAATAAAAATCAATTCATTTGTTATTATTCAGTGTAAGTTTAAAGAATATAGTACTGATACCACGCATCAAAATAAAATCGTCACATATCAAACTCTTCCAACGCCGAATTTAAAGATTGTTTGACTTATTCTTGAATTCACTAACCAGAACAGTTAAACCCATCTCCAGTGAATCCATCAAGACACTCGCACTCATAAGAACCAGGTGCGTTGATGCAAGTTGCGTTGTCAGAACACATGTGCGTAGAGTCGTTGCATTCGTTGATATCTACAAGAAACATGTAGATCACTTCCAATCGACATCACTAATTTACAAGATAGCAAAATTCGCCTTGAAAAACTGAATGCTGCACTGGCTTATTCTTGTTTTGTATGATGCATTGTTACATCTTGTTCTGTCTGTCACAAAAAGTGATGGAGCTATCACAGAAACAAACCCACACCCGCATGGATGATGTTTAAACTGCAATCGATTGATTTCTTCTTGCTTGTATTTACTGTCTGTTACCAACCATCGAGCTCAGATCTTTATTGCAATGCTCCAAATGCAAAAGCGCAACAACGGACGTGATCTGGTTGCTAGTTGAACCCAGATCAATGCCATCAATGTTGCCAGACAAACATCTCTTTATCTGCTCAATAAGTTTGTCATTTACAGGTGTTAGTATTGTTACGTAAGTTTTTGAACACATTTATACAACTAGTCAACCAATAGAATATAAAACTTAGGAATTATTTGTAATGGAAACTTAGTCCTGGTTTCCATTGCTTTGGTTTTGGTCAACAAACACTGCCCAAAATCCAACATCTCGGAAAATCTCAAACAAGCGAAAACACAAGTGTTATCAACAAGCTAAGTTAATTTAAATTAACTTAGTGGGTACAACTAATAGTGTTCTCAAAAACAAGTTTAGCGCGCACGCAAAACTTACCAGAACAGTTAAAACCATCACCAGTGAATCCATCAAAACACTCGCACTCATAAGAACCGAACGTGTTGTTGCAAGCGGCGTTGTTGGAACACATGTGCATAATTTCATTGCATTCGTTGATGTCTGTTAAAATACACTCAAAACTTGATCAAGACTTTTTAGTTAATACGGATTTTATTCGTATTAAGTTTATTGAATAACTCATACCAAGTTGGTCAGAAAATCTCGGCACCCACCTGAGCAATTCAATCCATCTCCAGTGAACCCATCTAAGCACATGCACACATAAGAACCAACTATGTTCGTACAAGTAGCATTGTCCGAGCAATCATCAGTCTCATTGTTGCATTCGTGAATGTCTACGACACAAAACAAAATGTGATAACTTCAAAATTGAACTGTTGTTGATTTTTCGGAGAGATTGGATTTGTTTGAAGTAGTACTAAACGAATTTATTCCGTTGTAAAAATCATTAGTTGTTAGTTAAATGCGGTAGATAGCTTGGCAGATGGAACGTTAGCTTTTGAAGCGATAGAGTCCCAATCGAGTCAAAATAAAATCGGTTTCTGAAATTCTCAGCATTGCTTTGAGACAATCTGTGATAAAAGAGATAATGTGAAACCTCTACCGTGTATAGTAGACAATTAAAAGTGTGATAATTTTACTTGGTTGGTTTAAGGACGTTTCCTGTGTACAACGTCTCAGAGAAAAAGTTTGCAGTGAACTGTGCATTGCGTTAACACCTAACATATCACAAATATCTACATCTCTTTCTTGCAAAACGTATGAGAACATTCTAAACCCTAACGATAAAGTGTCATTTTGTCGCTTGAAAACAGGAGCATCAATCAAGTTTTCAAAACCAAACATTTAAAAAAAATTGCCAAACTGACTTCATCCAATAAAATGTAAATACAAGCAAATACTAGTGGAAATAGCTCTTTCGGCGCTACATCATAATTTACCATAGCAATTAAATCCACTTCCCATAAATCCATCAAGACACTCGCATGTATAAGAACCACCTGTGTTGCTACACAAAGCGTTGCTAGAACAATTGTGTATGGAATCGTTGCATTCGTTGATGTCTGAAAAGTAAAAAAAATATTCAATAAAAATCAATTCATTTGTTATTATTCAGTGTAAGTTTAAAGAATATAGTACTGCTACCACGCATCAAAATAAAATCGTCACATATCAAACTCTTCCAACGCCGAATTTAAAGATTGTTTGACTTATTCTTGAATTCACTAACCAGAACAGTTAAACCCATCTCCAGTGAATCCATCAAGACACTCGCACTCATAAGAACCAGGTGCGTTGATGCAAGTTGCGTTGTCAGAACACATGTGCGTAGAGTCGTTGCATTCGTTGATATCTACAAGAAACATGTAGATCACTTCCAATCGACATCACTAATTTACAAGATAGCAAAATTCGCCTTGAAAAACTGAATGCTGCACTGGCTTATTCTTGTTTTGTATGATGCATTGTTACATCTTGTTCTGTCTGTCACAAAAAGTGATGGAGCTATCACAGAAACAAACCCACACCCGCATGGATGATGTTTAAACTGCAATCGATTGATTTCTTCTTGCTTGTATTTACTGTCTGTTACCAACCATCAAGCTCAGATCTTTATTGCAATGCTCCAAATGCAAGAGCGCAACAACGGACGTGATCTGGTTGCTAGTTGAACCCAGATCAATGCCATCAATGTTGCCAGACAAACATCTCTTTATCTGCTCAATAAGTTTGTCATTTACAGGTGTTAGTATTGTTACGTAAGTTTTTGAACACATTTATACAACTAGTCAACCAATAGAATATAAAACTTAGGAATTATTTGTAATGGAAACTTAGTCCTGGTTTCCATTGCTTTGGTTTTGGTCAACAAACACTGCCCAAAATCCAACATCTCGGAAAATCTCAAACAAGCGAAAACACAAGTGTTATCAACAAGCTAAGTTAATTTAAATTAACTTAGTGGGTACAACTAATAGTGTTCTCAAAAACAAGTTTAGCGCGCACGCAAAACTTACCAGAACAGTTAAAACCATCACCAGTGAATCCATCAAAACACTCGCACTCATAAGAACCGAACGTGTTGTTGCAAGCGGCGTTGTTGGAACACATGTGCATAATTTCATTGCATTCGTTGATGTCTGTTAAAATACACTCAAAACTTGATCAAGACTTTTTAGTTAATACGGATTTTATTCGTATTAAGTTTATTGAATAACTCATACCAAGTTGGTCAGAAAATCTCGGCACCCACCTGAGCAATTCAATCCATCTCCAGTGAACCCATCTAAGCACATGCACACATAAGAACCAACTATGTTCGTACAAGTAGCATTGTCCGAGCAATCATCAGTCTCATTGTTGCATTCGTGAATGTCTACGACACAAAACAAAATGTGATAACTTCAAAATTGAACTGTTGTTGATTTTTCGGAGAGATTGGATTTGTTTGAAGTAGTACTAAACGAATTTATTCCGTTGTAAAAATCATTAGTTGTTAGTTAAATGCGGTAGATAGCTTGGCAGATGGAACGTTAGCTTTTGAAGCGATAGTGTCCCAATCGAGTCAAAATAAAATCGGTTTCTGAAATTCTCAGCATTGCTTTGAGACAATCTGTGATAAAAGAGATAATGTGAAACCTCTACCGTGTATAGTAGACAATTAAAAGTGTGATAATTTTACTTGGTTGGTTTAAGGACGTTTCCTGTGTACAACGTCTCAGAGAAAAAGTTTGCAGTGAACTGTGCATTGCGTTAACACCTAACATATCACAAATATCTACATCTCTTTCTTGCAAAACGTATGAGAACATTCTAAACCCTAACGATAAAGTGTCATTTTGTCGCTTGAAAACAGGAGCATCAATCAAGTTTTCAAAACCAAACATTTAAAAAAAATTGCCAAACTGACTTCATCCAATAAAATGTAAATACAAGCAAATACTAGTGGAAATAGCTCTTTCGGCGCTACATCATAATTTACCATAGCAATTAAATCCACTTCCCATAAATCCATCAAGACACTCGCATGTATAAGAACCACCTGTGTTGCTACACAAAGCGTTGCTAGAACAATTGTGTATGGAATCGTTGCATTCGTTGATGTCTGAAAAGTAAAAAAAATATTCAATAAAAATCAATTCATTTGTTATTATTCAGTGTAAGTTTAAAGAATATAGTACTGCTACCACGCATCAAAATAAAATCGTCACATATCAAACTCTTCCAACGCCGAATTTAAAGATTGTTTGACTTATTCTTGAATTCACTAACCAGAACAGTTAAACCCATCTCCAGTGAATCCATCAAGACACTCGCACTCATAAGAACCAGGTGCGTTGATGCAAGTTGCGTTGTCAGAACACATGTGCGTAGAGTCGTTGCATTCGTTGATATCTACAAGAAACATGTAGATCACTTCCAATCGACATCACTAATTTACAAGATAGCAAAATTCGCCTTGAAAAACTGAATGCTGCACTGGCTTATTCTTGTTTTGTATGATGCATTGTTACATCTTGTTCTGTCTGTCACAAAAAGTGATGGAGCTATCACAGAAACAAACCCACACCCGCATGGATGATGTTTAAACTGCAATCGATTGATTTCTTCTTGCTTGTATTTACTGTCTGTTACCAACCATCGAGCTCAGATCTTTATTGCAATGCTCCAAATGCAAGAGCGCAACAACGGACGTGATCTGGTTGCTAGTTGAACCCAGATCAATGCCATCAATGTTGCCAGACAAACATCTCTTTATCTGCTCAATAAGTTTGTCATTTACAGGTGTTAGTATTGTTACGTAAGTTTTTGAACACATTTATACAACTAGTCAACCAATAGAATATAAAACTTAGGAATTATTTGTAATGGAAACTTAGTCCTGGTTTCCATTGCTTTGGTTTTGGTCAACAAACACTGCCCAAAATCCAACATCTCGGAAAATCTCAAACAAGCGAAAACACAAGTGTTATCAACAAGCTAAGTTAATTTAAATTAACTTAGTGGGTACAACTAATAGTGTTCTCAAAAACAAGTTTAGCGCGCACGCAAAACTTACCAGAACAGTTAAAACCATCACCAGTGAATCCATCAAAACACTCGCACTCATAAGAACCGAACGTGTTGTTGCAAGCGGCGTTGTTGGAACACATGTGCATAATTTCATTGCATTCGTTGATGTCTGTTAAAATACACTCAAAACTTGATCAAGACTTTTTAGTTAATACGGATTTTATTCGTATTAAGTTTATTGAATAACTCATACCAAGTTGGTCAGAAAATCTCGGCACCCACCTGAGCAATTCAATCCATCTCCAGTGAACCCATCTAAGCACATGCACACATAAGAACCAACTATGTTCGTACAAGTAGCATTGTCCGAGCAATCATTAGTCTCATTGTTGCATTCGTGAATGTCTACGACACAAAACAAAATGTGATAACTTCAAAATTGAACTGTTGTTGATTTTTCGGAGAGATTGGATTTGTTTGAAGTAGTACTAAACGAATTTATTCCGTTGTAAAAATCATTAGTTGTTAGTTAAATGCGGTAGATAGCTTGGCAGATGGAACGTTAGCTTTTGAAGCGATAGTGTCCCAATCGAGTCAAAATAAAATCGGTTTCTGAAATTCTCAGCATTGCTTTGAGACAATCAGTGATAAAAGAGATAATGTGAAACCTCTACCGTGTATGGCAGACAATTAAAAGTGTGATAATTTTACTTGGTTGGTTTAAGGACGTTTCCTGTGTACAACGTCTCAGAGAAAAAGTTTGCAGTGAACTGTGCATTGCGTTAACACCTAACATATCACAAATATCTACATCTCTTTCTTGCAAAACGTATGAGAACATTCTAAACCCTAACGATAAAGTGTCATTTTGTCGCTTGAAAACAGGAGCATCAATCAAGTTTTCAAAACCAAACATTTAAAAAAAATTGCCAAACTGACTTCATCCAATAAAATGTAAATACAAGCAAATACTAGTGGAAATAGCTCTTTCGGCGCTACATCATAATTTACCATAGCAATTAAATCCACTTCCCATAAATCCATCAAGACACTCGCATGTATAAGAACCACCTGTGTTGCTACACAAAGCGTTGCTAGAACAATTGTGTATGGAATCGTTGCATTCGTTGATGTCTGAAAAGTAAAAAAAATATTCAATAAAAATCAATTCATTTGTTATTATTCAGTGTAAGTTTAAAGAATATAGTACTGCTACCACGCATCAAAATAAAATCGTCACATATCAAACTCTTCCAACGCCGAATTTAAAGATTGTTTGACTTATTCTTGAATTCACTAACCAGAACAGTTAAACCCATCTCCAGTGAATCCATCAAGACACTCGCACTCATAAGAACCAGGTGCGTTGATGCAAGTTGCGTTGTCAGAACACATGTGCGTAGAGTCGTTGCATTCGTTGATATCTACAAGAAACATGTAGATCACTTCCAATCGACATCACTAATTTACAAGATAGCAAAATTCGCCTTGAAAAACTGAATGCTGCACTGGCTTATTCTTGTTTTGTATGATGCATTGTTACATCTTGTTCTGTCTGTCACAAAAAGTGATGGAGCTATCACAGAAACAAACCCACACCCGCATGGATGATGTTTAAACTGCAATCGATTGATTTCTTCTTGCTTGTATTTACTGTCTGTTACCAACCATCGAGCTCAGATCTTTATTGCAATGCTCCAAATGCAAGAGCGCAACAACGGACGTGATCTGGTTGCTAGTTGAACCCAGATCAATGCCATCAATGTTGCCAGACAAACATCTCTTTATCTGCTCAATAAGTTTGTCATTTACAGGTGTTAGTATTGTTACGTAAGTTTTTGAACACATTTATACAACTAGTCAACCAATAGAATATAAAACTTAGGAATTATTTGTAATGGAAACTTAGTCCTGGTTTCCATTGCTTTGGTTTTGGTCAACAAACACTGCCCAAAATCCAACATCTCGGAAAATCTCAAACAAGCGAAAACACAAGTGTTATCAACAAGCTAAGTTAATTTAAATTAACTTAGTGGGTACAACTAATAGTGTTCTCAAAAACAAGTTTAGCGCGCACGCAAAACTTACCAGAACAGTTAAAACCATCACCAGTGAATCCATCAAAACACTCGCACTCATAAGAACCGAACGTGTTGTTGCAAGCGGCGTTGTTGGAACACATGTGCATAATTTCATTGCATTCGTTGATGTCTGTTAAAATACACTCAAAACTTGATCAAGACTTTTTAGTTAATACGGATTTTATTCGTATTAAGTTTATTGAATAACTCATACCAAGTTGGTCAGAAAATCTCGGCACCCACCTGAGCAATTCAATCCATCTCCAGTGAACCCATCTAAGCACATGCACACATAAGAACCAACTATGTTCGTACAAGTAGCATTGTCCGAGCAATCATCAGTCTCATTGTTGCATTCGTGAATGTCTACGACACAAAACAAAATGTGATAACTTCAAAATTGAACTGTTGTTGATTTTTCGGAGAGATTGGATTTGTTTGAAGTAGTACTAAACGAATTTATTCCGTTGTAAAAATCATTAGTTGTTAGTTAAATGCGGTAGATAGCTTGGCAGATGGAACGTTAGCTTTTGAAGCGATAGAGTCCCAATCGAGTCAAAATAAAATCGGTTTCTGAAATTCTCAGCATTGCTTTGAGACAATCTGTGATAAAAGAGATAATGTGAAACCTCTACCGTGTATAGTAGACAATTAAAAGTGTGATAATTTTACTTGGTTGGTTTAAGGACGTTTCCTGTGTACAACGTCTCAGAGAAAAAGTTTGCAGTGAACTGTGCATTGCGTTAACACCTAACATATCACAAATATCTACATCTCTTTCTTGCAAAACGTATGAGAACATTCTAAACCCTAACGATAAAGTGTCATTTTGTCGCTTGAAAACAGGAGCATCAATCAAGTTTTCAAAACCAAACATTTAAAAAAAATTGCCAAACTGACTTCATCCAATAAAATGTAAATACAAGCAAATACTAGTGGAAATAGCTCTTTCGGCGCTACATCATAATTTACCATAGCAATTAAATCCACTTCCCATAAATCCATCAAGACACTCGCATGTATAAGAACCACCTGTGTTGCTACACAAAGCGTTGCTAGAACAATTGTGTATGGAATCGTTGCATTCGTTGATGTCTGAAAAGTAAAAAAAATATTCAATAAAAATCAATTCATTTGTTATTATTCAGTGTAAGTTTAAAGAATATAGTACTGCTACCACGCATCAAAATAAAATCGTCACATATCAAACTCTTCCAACGCCGAATTTAAAGATTGTTTGACTTATTCTTGAATTCACTAACCAGAACAGTTAAACCCATCTCCAGTGAATCCATCAAGACACTCGCACTCATAAGAACCAGGTGCGTTGATGCAAGTTGCGTTGTCAGAACACATGTGCGTAGAGTCGTTGCATTCGTTGATATCTACAAGAAACATGTAGATCACTTCCAATCGACATCACTAATTTACAAGATAGCAAAATTCGCCTTGAAAAACTGAATGCTGCACTGGCTTATTCTTGTTTTGTATGATGCATTGTTACATCTTGTTCTGTCTGTCACAAAAAGTGATGGAGCTATCACAGAAACAAACCCACACCCGCATGGATGATGTTTAAACTGCAATCGATTGATTTCTTCTTGCTTGTATTTACTGTCTGTTACCAACCATCGAGCTCAGATCTTTATTGCAATGCTCCAAATGCAAGAGCGCAACAACGGACGTGATCTGGTTGCTAGTTGAACCCAGATCAATGCCATCAATGTTGCCAGACAAACATCTCTTTATCTGCTCAATAAGTTTGTCATTTACAGGTGTTAGTATTGTTACGTAAGTTTTTGAACACATTTATACAACTAGTCAACCAATAGAATATAAAACTTAGGAATTATTTGTAATGGAAACTTAGTCCTGGTTTCCATTGCTTTGGTTTTGGTCAACAAACACTGCCCAAAATCCAACATCTCGGAAAATCTCAAACAAGCGAAAACACAAGTGTTATCAACAAGCTAAGTTAATTTAAATTAACTTAGTGGGTACAACTAATAGTGTTCTCAAAAACAAGTTTAGCGCGCACGCAAAACTTACCAGAACAGTTAAAACCATCACCAGTGAATCCATCAAAACACTCGCACTCATAAGAACCGAACGTGTTGTTGCAAGCGGCGTTGTTGGAACACATGTGCATAATTTCATTGCATTCGTTGATGTCTGTTAAAATACACTCAAAACTTGATCAAGACTTTTTAGTTAATACGGATTTTATTCGTATTAAGTTTATTGAATAACTCATACCAAGTTGGTCAGAAAATCTCGGCACCCACCTGAGCAATTCAATCCATCTCCAGTGAACCCATCTAAGCACATGCACACATAAGAACCAACTATGTTCGTACAAGTAGCATTGTCCGAGCAATCATCAGTCTCATTGTTGCATTCGTGAATGTCTACGACACAAAACAAAATGTGATAACTTCAAAATTGAACTGTTGTTGATTTTTCGGAGAGATTGGATTTGTTTGAAGTAGTACTAAACGAATTTATTCCGTTATAAAAATCATTAGTTGTTAGTTAAATGCGGTAGATAGCTTGGCAGATGGAACGTTAGCTTTTGAAGCGATAGTGTCCCAATCGAGTCAAAATAAAATCGGTTTCTGAAATTCTCAGCATTGCTTTGAGACAATCAGTGATAAAAGAGATAATGTGAAACCTCTACCGTGTATAGCAGACAATTAAAAGTGTGATAATTTTACTTGGTTGGTTTAAGGACGTTTCCTGTGTACAACGTCTCAGAGAAAAAGTTTGCAGTGAACTGTGCATTGCGTTAACACCTAACATATCACAAATATCTACATCTCTTTCTTGCAAAACGTATGAGAACATTCTAAACCCTAACGATAAAGTGTCATTTTGTCGCTTGAAAACAGGAGCATCAATCAAGTTTTCAAAACCAAACATTTAAAAAAAATTGCCAAACTGACTTCATCCAATAAAATGTAAATACATGCAAGTATTAGTTGAAATAGCTCTTTCGGCGCTACATCATAATTTACCATAGCAATTAAATCCACTTCCCATAAATCCATCAAGACACTCGCACGTATAAGAACCACCTGTGTTGCTACACAAAGCGTTGCTAGAACAATTGTGTATGGAATCGTTGCATTCGTTGATGTCTGAAAAGTAAAAAAAATATTCAATAAAAATCAATTCATTTGTTATTATTCAGTGTAAGTTTAAAGAATATAGTACTGATACCACGCATCAAAATAAAATCGTCACATATCAAACTCTTCCAACGCCGAATTTAAAGATTGTTTGACTTATTCTTGAATTCACTAACCAGAACAGTTAAACCCATCTCCAGTGAATCCATCAAGACACTCGCACTCATAAGAACCAGGTGCGTTGATGCAAGTTGCGTTGTCAGAACACATGTGCGTAGAGTCGTTGCATTCGTTGATATCTACAAGAAACATGTAGATCACTTCCAATCGACATCACTAATTTACAAGATAGCAAAATTCGCCTTGAAAAACTGAATGCTGCACTGGCTTATTCTTGTTTTGTATGATGCATTGTTACATCTTGTTCTGTCTGTCACAAAAAGTGATGGAGCTATCACAGAAACAAACCCACACCCGCATGGATGATGTTTAAACTGCAATCGATTGATTTCTTCTTGCTTGTATTTACTGTCTGTTACCAACCATCAAGCTCAGATCTTTATTGCAATGCTCCAAATGCAAGAGCGCAACAACGGACGTGATCTGGTTGCTAGTTGAACCCAGATCAATGCCATCAATGTTGCCAGACAAACATCTCTTTATCTGCTCAATAAGTTTGTCATTTACAGGTGTTAGTATTGTTACGTAAGTTTTTGAACACATTTATACAACTAGTCAACCAATAGAATATAAAACTTAGGAATTATTTGTAATGGAAACTTAGTCCTGGTTTCCATTGCTTTGGTTTTGGTCAACAAACACTGCCCAAAATCCAACATCTCGGAAAATCTCAAACAAGCGAAAACACAAGTGTTATCAACAAGCTAAGTTAATTTAAATTAACTTAGTGGGTACAACTAATAGTGTTCTCAAAAACAAGTTTAGCGCGCACGCAAAACTTACCAGAACAGTTAAAACCATCACCAGTGAATCCATCAAAACACTCGCACTCGTAAGAACCAAGTGTGTTGCTACAAATAGCGTTGGCAGAACACAAGTGTGTAGTGTCGTTGCTGCATTCGTCGATTTCTGCAAAAACATTGATTTTATTTTGATATGAAAACAACACTGCAAACAATCTCAAGTCATTAAATGTGTTTTGGATTCAAGCTGTTTGATATCACCTATGACGACAGTCAAAACTATTAATACACTTCATAATTTCTTAGTGGTTGTTTGTTTCAATCTTTTATCGTACTATCGTGCTTAAATGGGTAGTTGCTGCGTTACCGACGTTTGGTCAAATACGTGCTCGTTTAGAATTTGTGAATGTTTTTTATTTGTTAAGTGATTAAGGTGTTCCTATAGATATAATTTGCAGTTTGGTTGAAGTTGCATAGCAAACTTAGAGGTCAAAAGGGGTCTCATCCAAAAGCAAAATAATGGAAAAAAGACTAGATTCAAAATTTGAATTTGTTTTTTATTTGGTTTACAATATTATTGTTCAATCAAAATAGTCTGTAATTGCAAAATAATGCTAACTGTTATTTTCATGATACCAAAGCAATCAATTCCATTTCCATTGAATCCCACAAAGCAAGCGCACACGTAAGAACCATTTGTGTTGGTACAACTGGCATTGTTTGAACAGGAATGAGAACCATCATTGCATTCATCAATGTCTAGTAAAATATACTGTAAGTTTATCGTACACTATATTAACAATAAAGTATTGAAAGATGCTTATTGCACTACATATTGACTTAAAGCTGTTTTGATATGCATTCAATTAAGTTACACATCACTGGAGAATATTTGTGACATAATACTGTATGTGTCACATTTACCAGAACAATTAAATCCGTCTCCAGTGAATCCATCAAAGCACTCGCATTCAAAAGAGCCAACCAAATTTGTACACGTGGCGTTGGCTGAACAAGAATAATCATCACTACATTCATCGATGTCTGGAAACATGAAAACAAGTGTCAATCTTAAACAAATCTCAAAATGGTGTTCCAAAATCCTTTTTTACAGTAAGTTACAAATTACTTCCTATCATGTTTTTCATGCCTTTTCAATTTAATATGTATGCTCAAACGCTACAGTATTTGCAATACGCGTTCAAGCTGGATTTACATTAGTTCGTTAGAGTTCCGAAACCCTAAATCTCACCTGTACAATTAAAACCATCGCCAGTGAATCCATCAAAACACTTGCACTCAAAAGAGCCTATTGAGTTCGTGCAGTTGGCATTGGATGAGCAATTATCAGTATCATTATTGCATTCGTCAATGTCTGGCAATCAAAAAACGTGAATTGAATAGTTTGAATCAGTGCTTATTAACATTGTAACTTAACATAATGTATTGTAACTTCCAAACATTTAAAGTTTTAAACATCAGCGCTTTTTCATGTATTGACAAAGTTAAACGTACCAGAGCAATTGAAACCATCCCCAGTGAATCCATCAAAACACTCGCACTCGTATGAACCGATTGAGTTTGTGCAGGCAGCGTTTTCTGAGCAATCATCAACATAGTTGCTACATTCGTCGATATCTGGTACAAACAACACAAAAATGTTTACACAAGATTAAACGGTTTTGCTCTGTTAAATGGAGATCATTGTCTGTAGAAAATTTGAAAACTTGCTACAAGTGCAGATCTTTGGCCAGTTTGTGGTACTTAAAACTGTTTCTACAGCCAGTGCTCTCAAATTTTCATCATGAGAAATGACGAACAATGCTACCAATTGTGGTGCCAAAAAGTAGAGTCCTCAGCTTGATCAGGTCAAGGAGCAATTAATATATTCAGTAAACGCAAAAACATTTATAAGCAGTTATCGTTCTGTCAAACATATCAGAATCCGTTTTTACTCTCAGACTTTTAAGTCACATACGAGAAAGCTATGTTGGAAGTGTTTGCTTGTCTCAGAAGTGTTTACCAACCTGAGCAATTAAACCCATCACCAAAATATCCATGTATGCTTTAATTGAGCAATTATCAGTATCATCACTGCGTTCTTCAATATCGGGTAACCATGGAAAGCCGATTTGGAAACAAGCATTATTTTGTGCTCTTTATATTGTTAGGTCAATGCATACTATAGAGCAATGATTCCCAAACTTTTCTACGCGCGTACCATTTTGAGCTTTTGTACAGTGATCGTGTACCACCTAAGTTACGTTTCTCAACAATAAACTATACATCAAGACGAAAAAATATTAGAGTGTAGCTGTACTAAAGTTAAACGAGCATCAGTTCAGGAAGACATAAAAAGCCAAAAATGAGCAAAACACAGCAAATGGTTTCAATGCGATGGATGTAGTTTTTTCTCCACGATCTAGACTTCGCAACTGGAAGTATGAAACGCGGTTCATTTTGGACCTATTTCACAGAGGTTTTAATGCAGCTACAGTATATGGCTTTCATGTTGAACAAGATGAGTTTTGCTTCAGAAACGTGCAAAACTTCAACGTAAAAGTAACTAAAACGCAATACTGCAAATTACTCAATCTGAAAGTTTTCGAAGTTGTTCAAAGTAAGAAGTATAAAACTTTTGAAAATTGAATATCTTCGCAAAATTACAAGTAAGCTGAATTTCACTCATTCACCTGAAAGACTCTCGCGTACCACTAGTAGTACTCATACCACAGTTTGAGAACCAATGCCATAGAGTTAGTCATACAATTGAAACAAAAGTATTTGATGAATATTTTCCAATTAAATCTACCGTACCTGAACAATTGAATCCATCCCCAGTGAATCCATCAAAACACTCGCACTCATAAGAACCGAACGTGTTGTTGCAAGCAGCGTTGTTGGAACACATGTGCATAGTTTCATTGCATTCGTTGATGTCTGGTAAAATACGCCCAAAACATTAATAAGAATTTTTGGCCAATATGGGTTTAACACAAGTAATATTTGCGTACAGCTCATATGATACTGTAAGTTGGTCAGAAAATCTCGGCACCCACCTGAGCAATTCAATCCATCTCCAGTGAACCCATCTAAGCACATGCACACATAAGAACCAACTATGTTCGTACAAGTAGCATTGTCCGAACAATCATCAGTCTCATTGTTGCATTCGTGAATGTCTACGACACATTACAAAAACGTGATAACTTCAAAATCGAACTGCTATTGATTTTTTTTTTCGGAGAGATTCAATGTTCTTGTAAAACAAAAAGACGTTATGCAAACTGAAACTTCGTTTACATTGTTTGCTATTGTTTAGTTAAATAGAAGTAGTTATCCCAACCGATGGAGCGTTTGCTGCTGAAACGATAGACTCAGGTTCGGTTCCCAATCGGATCAAAACAAAATCATTCTCCAGAAATTCTTAGCTTCACATCGGAACGATAAGTTACAAAAAAGACAACGCAAATTGCAAAAACCATCAAAACAACTTCACTCAATAAATACAAGCAAGCGTTAGTTAGAGTTGATCCTTTGGTGGTATAAATCATAATTTACCAAAGCAATTAAATCCGCTGCCCATAAACCCGTCCAAACACTCGCACGTATAAGAACCAGCTGTGTTGGAGCACGTAGCGTTGCTAGAGCAATTATGCATCAAATCATTGCATTCGTTGATGTCTGAAAATAAAGTAAGTTTTACTATAAATTTAAATTTATCGTTTCATTGCCCACTATTCGATGAAAGTTAGAAGATTACAGTAGCTGCTAGTACCAATGGCCAAAATAAAATCGCCACACATCAAATTCACCCAACGCCATATTCCATTAGATTGCTAAACTTATTTTGAATTCACTCACCAGTACAATTAAACCCATCCCCAGTGAATCCATCCACGCACTCGCACTCGTAAGAACCAGCTGTGTTGATACAAGCAGCGTTGTCAGAACACATGTGTGTAGTGTCATTACATTCGTCAATGTCTGGGGAAATTTTTAAGAGCAATTCACAAGGTAGCAAAAGTGTTTTTCAAAAAATGATTGTTGCGCTTGCTTAACTGTATTTCGTATCATTCATGGTAGCATTCTTATCTTCTTATCAAACTATCAATGAATCTATTTCTGGGACAAATTCACACATGTTTACGTTAACGTTACAACTTATCAAGCCGTCTGGTAAATGCATAACTCGTGCTTGGTTGAATGTTCTTTACAATAAATAACTACCAAGCACAGATGTTTATCATAAAACACCATATCAATGAGAGAAACAACGTGGTCTGGCTGCGCGTTGAAACCACACCAATGTCATCAAATTTGCCATACATACGTTGCTTATTTTTCCTTGACAGTCATTCTGTCACAAAAAGTGGTGTTTGAAACTTTCGAGCGTAATTCATGCAGCAAGTAATCAGTCACTAGAAAAAAAGCGGACAGTGTTTTTGCTGAAAACCTAGTTTTTGAGAGCATTTCTAGAACTTTGTAAACGTAATCAAAACTTCATATTCCGGATCAGAGAAAATTTACGGTTTAGCAAGAGTCTATATCAATCTCAACTGCTTTGGCTCATTGTCATTACCAGAGCAGTTAAATCCATTTCCGGTGAATCCATCAAAACACTCGCACTCATATGAACCAGCTGTGTTGATACAAATAGCGTTGTCAAAACACATGTTTGTAGTGTCGTTGCTGCATTCGTCGATTTCTGAACAAAACATTGGTTTTTTGTTATGTAAAGAAAACACTAAAACATTTAAAAGTTGATAAAAACATTTTGCATTCAAGCTGATCGACCTCTCTAATGACGTTAGTCGAAAATATGTATGCATGCTTTGTGATTATTTGTAGTTGTTTTTTTATGTTTGTAGAAAGGATGATTACTGCGTTACAATTGCTTATTCGAATAGGCACTTAACTAAAAGTCGGGAAAGTTGCTTCCACATTGCTTGATTAAAACGTCAACGTGTTTCAATAGATATAATTTGGTGTTTAATTGAACTTGCATAGCAAACTTAGTGGTCAAAGTGTGCCTTCTTCAAAAGCGAAATTACTTTGTTGGACGAAGGATTTGACTCAAAACCTGAGACTTTGATTTCGATTAGTTTAATTGTTTGAGTGTTTATTATTTATTTGCAAATAATGCTAACTGTTATTTTCATGATACCAAAACAATCAATTCCATTTCCGTTGAATCCCACAAAGCAAGCGCACACATAAGAACTATCTGTGTTGGTACAACTGGCATTGTTTGAACACGAATGAGAACCATCATTGCATTCATCGATGTCTAGTAAAATATACTGAAAGTTTTAGATGTAAAGTACGTACAGATCGTTATTGTACTTTATTTTGAGTTAGTGCGACTTGAAATGAATATATTGAGATGATCTAGAATGTTTATGGCATGCAGTGTGTGTCACAATTGTCGGCTGCGTTGCTAAAAGGGGAAAGTCATTGTCTCTACCACGATTTTATTATCTTTGTTCTTATCTTGGTTCAACCCATTATCCCTGATCTCATTATCTTGGTTCAAGCCCCATCATGATCACATTGTTGCATCCTCGGATAAGATGCGTTTTGATGACTATTTTTTCTCAGTGGCTTCGAATAATCGAATAATTTAGTGGACAAAAATTCAAAGTACTTCACAACAACTACATTATTTGAATCACTGAAAACTTCTAAGCAGGTGCGTATTCCTCACAACACAAAGTAGTTGTTGATATCAAAATGAAATGTATGCGAATTATCCAAAAGCAAGCGGCTGACACTGTCCTGTGACAGGATGATAAATATGCAATACAACAACATTCACCAAAACAATTAAATCCGTCCCCAGTGAATCCATCAAAACACTCGCATTCATATGAACCAAACGAATTCGTACAGTTGGCATTAGCTGAGCAACTATGATTACCACTACTGCATTCGTCGATGTCTGGCAATAAAAGATCGATGCTTTGGTTATCAAAATAGTGCTTATTAACATTGAAAATCAACAGGTAATGTATTGTGAGTCACACACAATCGAAGTTTAATACCATTTCATACGCATTCGCCAAATTGAACGAAACCATTGCCAGTGAATCCGCCAAAACGCCCACACCCATTAGACCCAATGATATTTGTACTGATAACATTGTCTGAGCAAACATATACAGTACATCATAGCTACGTTCATTGAAATCTGATGAAACACACACACAAACAATTAATTAAGGCAAAATGAAATCGTTTCGCACAGTTGGAGCTCAGCAATTGTGTGTAAATAGCTTGAATACTAGTACATCTCCCGTGACTTTTAACCAGTATGCGGGATTTATCAACTTTTCTCTACAGCCAAGGTGTTCCTAATGAAATCATGAGCAACGACACACAAGGCATATGGTGTCTTAATCTGATCAGGTTAAGGCGCAAATATGTTCAGTGAACGCAAAAACATTTAAACGCAGTTGTCTTTCCATCACACATACAATAATATAGTCACTAAGATTTGATCGCCTGTGTTGGAAGTGTTCACTCACCTGAGCAACTAAACCCATCACCAAAATATCCTCCAAAACACTCGCACTGATAAACACCAATGGAGTTGGTACAGTTCGAGTTAGCTGAGCAATTATCAGTACCATCAGTGCATTCCTTGATATTTGGTGACAAAGGAAAGCTGATTTAGAACTTCAAATACGACTTTCTATTGTTGCAAGCCAATAGAAATTCCCATACAGTAAATGATACATCTCAAACAGCATAGTTTGTTTGGCATATTTCTCAAATTAAGCCTCACCAGAACAATTGAATCCATCTCCCATAAATCCATCAAAACACTCGCACTCATAAGATCCGTTTAAGTTTGTGCAGTTAGCGTTGGCTGAGCAGTCATCAGCACCATCACTGCATTCGTCAATGTCTGGCAATAAAAACAAACGATGCTTGAAAATTTAAACTAATGCTTATGAACATTGTAATTCAACATGCTATACTGTAGCTCAAACAACATTTTAGGTTTCAAACGAAAGGTGTTTATTTTTGCCGAATTGAACTTATCGGAGCACTTGAAACCATCGTCAGTTAAACCATCAAAACACTCGCACTCATACGAGCCGATTAAATATTTGTGCAGAGAAGGTTATCCGAGGAATCATCAATATCATAGCTACACTCGCCAAAGTCTGGTAAAAAAATAACAAAAAACATGCCCTACACAAAATGAAATCGTTTCGGTGTGTTCATTGGATGAAGACCATTGCTTACATGCTTACAATTTGAAAACAGGCAGCAAGTGCAGTTACTTATATTTTGTTTGTGGGACTTTGTGCAGCCAGTGTGGCCAACTTGCCATCATGTCGATAACTGGTGACGAAAGAGTTCTGACTTCTGATTTTATATTTATGCAACTGCCTAAACATTGTAAGCCAACAAACATCATTTTGTATGTCACACGATTTAAACAAACGTGCTTTGAACTTTTTTTTAAATTACTCTGATTAAACCTACCAGAACAATTGAATCCGTCCCCAGTGAATCCATCAAAACACTCGCACTCATAAGAACCGAACGTGTTGTTGCAAGCGGCGTTGTTGGAACACATGTGCATAATTTCATTGCATTCGTTGATGTCTGTTAAAATACACTCAAAACTTGATCAAGACTTTTTAGTTAATACGGATTTTATTCGTATTAAGTTTATTGAATAACTCATACCAAGTTGGTCAGAAAATCTCGGCACCCACCTGAGCAATTCAATCCATCTCCAGTGAACCCATCTAAGCACATGCACACATAAGAACCAACTATGTTCGTACAAGTAGCATTGTCCGAGCAATCATCAGTCTCATTGTTGCATTCGTGAATGTCTACGACACAAAACAAAATGTGATAACTTCAAAATTGAACTGTTGTTGATTTTTCGGAGAGATTGGATTTGTTTGAAGTAGTACTAAACGAATTTATTCCGTTGTAAAAATCATTAGTTGTTAGTTAAATGCGGTAGATAGCTTGGCAGATGGAACGTTAGCTTTTGAAGCGATAGTGTCCCAATCGAGTCAAAATAAAATCGGTTTCTGAAATTCTCAGCATTGCTTTGAGACAATCAGTGATAAAAGAGATAATGTGAAACCTCTACCGTGTATGGCAGACAATTAAAAGTGTGATAATTTTACTTGGTTGGTTTAAGGACGTTTCCTGTGTACAACGTCTCAGAGAAAAAGTTTGCAGTGAACTGTGCATTGCGTTAACACCTAACATATCACAAATATCTACATCTCTTTCTTGCAAAACGTATGAGAACATTCTAAACCCTAACGATAAAGTGTCATTTTGTCGCTTGAAAACAGGAGCATCAATCAAGTTTTCAAAACCAAACATTTAAAAAAAATTGCCAAACTGACTTCATCCAATAAAATGTAAATACAAGCAAGTATTAGTTGAAATAGCTCTTTCGGCGCTACATCATAATTTACCATAGCAATTAAATCCACTTCCCATAAATCCATCAAGACACTCGCACGTATAAGAACCACCTGTGTTGCTACACAAAGCGTTGCTAGAACAATTGTGTATGGAATCGTTGCATTCGTTGATGTCTGAAAAGTAAAAAAAATATTCAATAAAAATCAATTCATTTGTTATTATTTAGTGAAAGTTTAAAGAATATAGTACTGATACCACACATCAAAATAAAATCGTTACATATCAAACTCTTCCAACGCCGAATTTAAAGATTGTTTGACTTATTCTTGAATTCACTAACCAGAACAGTTAAACCCATCTCCAGTGAATCCATCAAGACACTCGCACTCATAAGAACCAGGTGCGTTGATGCAAGTTGCGTTGTCAGAACACATGTGCGTAGAGTCGTTGCATTCGTTGATATCTACAAGAAACATGTAGATCACTTCCAATCGACATCACTAATTTACAAGATAGCAAAATTCGCCTTGAAAAACTGAATGCTGCACTGGCTTATTCTTGTTTTGTATGATGCATTGTTACATCTTGTTCTGTCTGTCACAAAAAGTGATGGAGCTATCACAGAAACAAACCCACACCCGCATGGATGATGTTTAAACTGCAATCGATTGATTTCTTCTTGCTTGTATTTACTGTCTGTTACCAACCATCAAGCTCAGATCTTTATTGCAATGCTCCAAATGCAAGAGCGAAACAACGGACGTGATCTGGTTGCTAGTTGAACCCAGATCAATGCCATCAATGTTGCCAGACAAACATCTCTTTATCTGCTCAATAAGTTTGTCATTTACAGGTGTTAGTATTGTTACGTAAGTTTTTGAACACATTTATACAACTAGTCAACTAATAGAATAAAAAACTTAGGAATTATTTGTAATGGAAACTTAGTCCTGGTTTCCATTGCTTTGGTTTTGGTCAACAAACACTGCCCAAAATCCAACATCTCGGAAAATCTCAAACAAGCGAAAACACAAGTGTTATCAACAAGCTAAGTTAATTTAAATTAACTTAGTGGGTACAACTAATAGTGTTCTCAAAAACAAGTTTAGCGCGCACGCAAAACTTACCAGAACAGTTAAAACCATCACCAGTGAATCCATCAAAACACTCGCACTCGTAAGAACCAAGTGTGTTGCTACAAATAGCGTTGGCAGAACACAAGTGTGTAGTGTCGTTGCTGCATTCGTCGATTTCTGCAAAAACATTGATTTTATTTTGATATGAAAACAACACTGCAAACAATCTCAAGTCATTAAATGTGTTTTGGATTCAAGCTGTTTGATATCACCTATGACGACAGTCAAAACTATTAATACACTTCATAATTTCTTAGTGGTTGTTTGTTTCAATCTTTTATCGTACTATCGTGCTTAAATGGGTAGTTGCTGCGTTACCGACGTTTGGTCAAATACGTGCTCGTTTAGAATTTGTGAATGTTTTTTATTTGTTAAGTGATTAAGGTGTTCCTATAGATATAATTTGCAGTTTGGTTGAAGTTGCATAGCAAACTTAGAGGTCAAAAGGGGTCTCATCCAAAAGCAAAATAATGGAAAAAAGACTAGATTCAAAATTTGAATTTGTTTTTTATTTGGTTTACAAATCCAGGGCTGAGTGCAAGAAGGGCCTAACTTAATTTTTGCCAATTTTGAGAGAATGGCAGCACGTTACAAAACACTTTTTAAACTATCAGTACAAGAAAGGACTAACTACTATCTCAAGTACTTTTGCTGTTATTTTATAGTTTCATAAGGGCCTAAGTCAATTTTTGCTTGAAGATTTAGTGCAAGAAGGGCTTAACTGAAGTTAGGCCCTTATTGCACTAAAAATGCATGCATATTTTAAGCATAGATGAAAATTTTGATACCGGGGTTATTGAAAAAGGCAGCCAGTTCTTTTGATTGTTGCAGTTTAGCATGCTCAAATGATTTCGGGTTTTTCACCTTGAAACACTAGGTTGCTGTCTTAAACAATTTCAACGATTTTTTGAGCAGAAAGTTGGCCAGAATAACAGTTATCGCCAGTGTTAGAAGTGTTTAGTTGAGCTAAAAATTATATGCAGTGTAAAGTTAAACGAGGAGGATGACTAGCTTAAAGGCTACTTTTAGTTAGGTGGTAGCAGAAGGAAAAATCAAGTTGGTAGTTGTTAATAGGCTGAAAAAAATTTATGTAAGCCAAATGCAAACATTTTAAAGCATTGTTGAAAGATTTTACGAAGTAAATATTGAAAAAACAGTTGTCTTTTTGTTTTTGCAGTTTAGCAGTTTATAATGTTTGGGTTTTTCATCTCGAAACAATTAACTGCTGTCTTGAACAATTCCAATGATTTTACGAGCCAAAAGTAGGCCAAAATAACAGTTACTGCCCATGTTAGAAGTGTTTAGTTACCTAAACACTATATGCAGACATGCAGTGTAAATTTAAACGTGGTGGATGACTGGCATAAGCTACTCGTAGTTATTTGGTAACATAAGGAATAATAAATTTTTAGCTGTAGGCTAAACAAATATTATATAGGGCCATTGTAAGATAACGGCGCAGTGCTGTTACCTTACAACTAGCCTACAAAATAATTGTATCGTCTACAATTACAAACTTGATTTTTTCTTTGGTTACCTAGTAACTGTGAGTAGCTTATGGCCTACGTACTATGGCCTACAAGTAGCCTATGGCCTGTTTTGCAGAGTTGGTTTGGGTAGGCTCAAGTAGGCCCTAGTTTCAAATATAATCTGTAGGGCTAACACTGCTAAAAATAGCAAAAAAATTCCATTAAAATGTGATGAAAATCTTTTTTCTGGTCTTCATCAAATGTTGAGAAAAAAAAGCGGCTAAATTTGACGTTGACAAAAACTGCAGCAAATTTCTAGCAATTTCTGATTAACTGAGCCTACCCATTTGTTCCTAAATAGAGTCTATCACTAATTCCTGGTTAGAACCGACCCACTTATTTATTTAAGGCGGCAGCACTGGATAATGGGTCAAGTTGTGCTTGTGCAGGCTTAAATAAAATTACTTTTTAGTCCGAATCAAGAGTAGGTTTGTAAACCTCTGGGTCAAAGGAAGGATGACCAGATCCTCTTAACAATTTTTCGACTAGTTGATGTATTTTCTATCAGAATTTTTGCATCTTTATGTAGTTTTTTGCAGCGATTAAAGTACTGAATATGGAATCAAGTGATTTATGTAGCAATGCCATGTCGTTATCTGAAGCTATCACTCAAGTATTTATTGATGAGGATTTATCTGAATTTGATGATTCTGACACCATGCGTGTAGCCAGAAATTCGCAATGAGGGGGCTGTTTTTGGGGTCTGGGGGTGAAACCCCCAGCTGCCGGAAAGTGGGGGTTAGGGGGCAAAGCCCCCAGCGTTTGAAGACTTTGCATTTTTTTGCAAAAATAACTTCGTTTTAAGGCTATTTTGATTAAAAAATAATGCTTTTAAAGCGTGGCTTAGAAATTGGCAGTGCAAACATGATTTAATTTATAATCTGGTGACATAAATGGGCTATTTGGGAGGTGGCTAATGGTAAAATGTTAGTTCTCTTGTTTAGATGCTGGTAAATTATGAAATCGAATAGTTCAATAAAACTAACACGGAGTAATCTATTTCGTATACAATTTGTAGAGATAATTGGGGGGGGGGGGGGCTAATGAAAAGAGATTTGAGAGAAATGATTGGTAATTAACTAATACTGAATAGCCCCCCCCCCCTATTCCTTAGTTTATAGTATATTTGTTGATGACACCTATGTTTAGCATTTTTACACTTGTGATCAAATTTGATTGCTTATTTTTGGCCATTTTTCAAAGTTTTCATTTATTTGTAAGTTTTGTTTTTGACAAATTAGCCCCACCCCTGGATATATGTTTCAAAAGATGTTTTAAATCACTATTTAGTCCACTCAGTGCATAAAACAGTCTCAAAAGTGCTAAAAACGTAGTGTTTTTTTCATTCTGCGTTTTGGTCGACATGCTAATGGAGGGCTATAGCCCCCCGCCTCCCCCCCCCCTGGCTACGCTACTGTTGAACTTGAAATCTGATCAGATGCAGGAAGAAGAAGAAGAAATGGTGTAAATTCTGCAAGCTCTGCTAATTTCCTATGACATTCTTTCCTTTTTCGTTCACTTAATTCTGCCTATGAGCATGTAATTTTTTGCGAACAAAGTCAGAAATACACAGGTAGTCTACCTAGTAAAAGTCTAATTTGGTTGATTTTTTATTAGGACAGAAACTATAAAACGGTAAAGTTTACCAAATTCGATCAAGCGACAAAATTAAAGACGTCTAGTCAAAGAGAACTCTGTTATATTCCTAATTAAACAATTACACCAAAAATTTATCTATTGAAAAGCTGCTACGATGGAAAAAAGAAATAAACCTACTTAAATTTTAACAATTTTTGGTTATAAAATTAATAAAATTTCTAGTAAGTCGTGATTTAGTGACAAAATATGAGATATACCTTGATTCTGGCCGTTTTACACTGCATATGAATAAAAAATCACTTGTACAGAATAAGATAATTGCCAAACTTGCCTTTCTAAACCAAAAACATTTGGCTCAAAATTGGGCAAAAAGTTAGTGCAAGAAGGGCCTAAGTAACCTTTTCGAAAGATAAACAAACAAACAAAATTTATTTTTATTGATTATAATTAACACATTTTGAAGATAATCTCTAGCCACTCTATTAACCTCGCCACCACGTTTTTTCTATTGCACAGTACAAGAAATTTAAGCTACATAGACACAAAAATCTTTCTTTTGGCTTTTTCTCAAAAACACGATTTTAGAGTTAGGCCCTTCTTGTGCTCAGCCCTGGAATTATTGTTCAATCAAAATAGTCTGTAATTGCAAAATAATGCTAACTGTTATTTTCATGATACCAAAACAATCAATTCCATTTCCATTGAATCCCACAAAGCAAGTGCACACATAAGAACCATCTGTGTTGGTACAACTGGCATTGTTTGAACACGAATGAGAACCATCATTGCATTCATCGATGTCTAGTAAAATATACTGTAAGTTTATCGTACACTATATTAACAATAAAGTATTGAAAGATGCTTATTGCACTACATATTGACTTAAAGCTGTTTTGATATGCATTCAATTAAGTTACACACTACTGGAGAATATTTGTGACATATTACTGTATGTGTCACATTTACCAGAACAATTAAATCCGTCTCCAGTGAATCCATCAAAGCACTCGCATTCAAAAGAGCCAACCAAATTTGTACACGTGGCGTTGGCTGAACAAGAATAATCATCACTACATTCATCGATGTCTGGAAACATGAAAACAAGTGTCAATCTTAAACAAATCTCAAAATGGTGTTCCAAAATCCTTTTTTACAGTAAGTTACAAATTACTTCCTATCATGTTTTTCATGCCTTTTCAATTTAATATGTATGCTCAAACGCTACAGTATTTGCAATACGCGTTCAAGCTGGATTTACATTAGTTCGTTAGAGTTCCGAAACCCTAAATCTCACCTGTACAATTAAAACCATCGCCAGTGAATCCATCAAAACACTTGCACTCAAAAGAGCCCATTGAGTTCGTGCAGTTGGCATTGGATGAGCAATTATCAGTATCATTATTGCATTCGTCAATGTCTGGCAATCAAAAAACGTGAATTGAATAGTTTGAATCAGTGCTTATTAACATTGTAACTTAACATAATGTATTGTAACTTCCAAGCATTTAAAGTTTTAAACATCAGCGCTTTTTCATGTATTGACAAAGTTAAACGTACCAGAGCAATTGAAACCATCCCCAGTGAATCCATCAAAACACTCGCACTCATATGAACCGATTGAGTTTGTGCAGGCAGCGTTTTCTGAGCAATCATCAACATAGTTGCTACATTCGTCGATATCTGGTACAAACAACACAAAAATGTTTACACAAGATTAAACGGTTTTGCTCTGTTAAATGGAGATCATTGTCTGTAGAAAATGTGAAAACTTGTTGCAAGTGCATATCTTTGGCCAGTTTGTGGTACTTAAAACTGTTTCTACAGTTAGTTTGCTCAAATTTTCATCATGAGAAATGACGAACAATGCTACCGATTGTGGTGCCAAAAAGTAGAGTCCACAGCCTGATCAGGTCAATGGGCAATTAATATATTCAGTAAACGCAAAAACATTTATAAGCAGTTATCGTTCTGTCACACATATCAGAATCCGTTTTTACTCTCAGACTTTTAAGTCACATACGAGAACATTATGTTGGAAGTATTTGCTTGTCTCAGAAGTGTTTACCAACCTGAGCAATTAAACATATCACCAAAATATCCATTAAAACACTTGCACTCATAAAAAATGATGGAGTTGGTACAGTATGCTTTAATTGAGCAATTATCAGTATCATCACTGCATTCCTCAACATCTGGTTACCACAGAAAGCCGATTTGGAAACAAGCATTATTTTGTGCTCTTTATATTGTTAGGTCAACACATACTATAAAGCAGTAATTCCCAGACTTTTCTACGCGCGTACCATTTTGAGCTTTTGTACAGTGTTCGTGTACCACCTAAGTTACGTTTCTCAACAATAAACTATACATCAAGACGAAAAAATATTAGGGTGTAGCTGTACTAAAGTTAAACGAGCATCAGTCCAGGAAGACATAAAAAGCCAAAAATGAGCAAAACACAGCAAATGGTTTCAATGCGATGGATATAGTTTTTTCTCCACCATCTAGACTTCGCAACTGGAAGTATGAAACGCGGTTCATTTTGGACCTATTTCACAGAGGTTTTAATGAAGCTACAGTATATGGCTTTCATGTTGAACAAGATGAGTTTTGCTTCAGAAACGTGCAAAACTTCAACGTAAAAGTTACTAAAACGCAATACTGCAAATTACTCAATCTGAAAGTTTTCGAAGTTGTTCAAAGTAAGAAGTATAAAACTTTTGAAAATTGAATATCTTCGCAAAATTACAAGTAAGCTGAATTTCACTCATTCACCTGAAAGACTCTCGCGTACCACTAGTGGTACTCGTACCACAGTTTGAGAACCAATGCCATAGAGTTAGCCATACAATTGAAACAAAAGTATTTGATGAATATTTTCCAATTAAATCTACCGTACCTGAACAATTGAATCCATCCCCAGTGAATCCATCAAAACACTCGCACTCATAAGAACCGAACGTGTTGTTGCAAGCAGCGTTGTTGGAACACATGTGCATAGTTTCATTGCATTCGTTGATGTCTGGTAAAATACGCCCAAAACATTAATAAGAATTTTTGGCCAATATGGGTTTAACACAAGTAATATTTGCGTACAGCTCATATGATACTGTAAGTTGGTCAGAAAATCTCGGCACCCACCTGAGCAATTCAATCCATCTCCAGTGAACCCATCTAAGCACATGCACACGTAAGAACCAACTATGTTCGTACAAGCAGCATTGTCCGTACAATCGTCAGTCTCATTGTTGCATTCGTGAATATCTACGACACATTACAAAAACGTGATAACTTCAAAATCGAACTGCTATTGATTTTTTTTTTCGGAGAGATTCAATGTTCTTGTAAAACAAAAAGACGTTATGCAAACTGAAACTTCGTTTACATTGTTTGCTATTGTTTAGTTAAATAGAAGTAGTTATCCCAACCGATGGAGCGTTTGCTGCTGAAACGATAGACTCAGGTTCGGTTCCCAATCGGATCAAAACAAAATCATTCTCCAGAAATTCTTAGCTTCACATCGGAACGATAAGTTACAAAAAAGACAATGCGAATTGCAAAAACCATCAAAACAACTTCACTCAATAAATACAAGCAAGCGTTAGTTAGAGTTGATCCTTTGGTGGTATAAATCATAATTTACCAAAGCAATTAAATCCGCTGCCCATAAACCCGTCCAAACACTCGCACGTATAAGAACCAGCTGTGTTGGAGCACGTAGCGTTGCTAGAACAGTTATGCATCGAATCGTTGCATTCGTTGATGTCTGAAAATAAAGTAAGTTTTACTATAAATTTAAATTTATCGTTTCATTGCCCACTATTTCGTGAAAGTTAGAAGATTACAGTAGCTGCTAGTACCAATGGCCAAAATAAAATCGCCACACATCAAATTCACCCAACGCCATATTCCATTAGATTGCTAAACTTATTTTGAATTCACTCACCAGTACAATTAAACCCATCTCCAGTGAATCCATCCGCGCACTCGCACTCATAAGAACCAGCGGTATTGATACAAAGAGCGTTGTCAGAACACATGTGTGACGTCTCATTACATTCGTCAATGTCTGGGGAAATTTTTAAGAGCAATTCACAAGATAGCAAAAGCATTTTTCAAAAAAGTGACTGTTGTGCTTGCTTAACTGTATTTCGTATCATTCATGGTTGCATCCTTGTCTTCTTGTCAAAATATCAATGAATCTATATCTGGGACAAATTCACGCAAGTTTACGTTAACGTTACAGCTTATCAAGCCGTCTGGTAGATGCATAACTCGTGCTTGGTTGAATGTTCTTTACAATAAATAACTACCAAGCACAGATGTTTATCGTAAAACACCATATTAATGCGAAAATCAACGTGATCTGACAGCGCGTTGAAACCACACCAATGTCATCAAAGTTGCCATACACACGTTGCTTATTTTGACTTGACAGCCATTCTGTCACAAAAAGTGTGTTTGAAACTTTCGAGCATAATTCATGCAACAAGTAATCAATCACTAGAAAAAAAGCGGACAGTGTTTTTGCTGAAAACCTAGTTTTTGAGAGCATTTCTAGAACTTTGTAAACGTAATCAAAACTATATATTCCGGATCAGAGAAAATTTACGGTTTAGCAAGAGTCTATATCAATCTCAACTGCTTTGGCTCATTGTCATTACCAGAGCAGTTAAATCCATTTCCGGTGAATCCATCAAAACACTCGCACTCATATGAACCAGCTGTGTTGATACAAATAGCGTTGTCAGAACACATGTTTGTAGTGTCGTTGCTGCATTCGTCGATTTCTGAACAAAACATTGGTTTTTTTGTGATGTAAAGAAAACACTAAAACATTTAAAAGTTGATAAAAACATTTTGCATTCAAGCTGATCGACCTCTCTAATGGCGTTAGTCAAAAATACGTATGAATGCTTTGTGACTGTTTGTAGTTGTTTTTTTATGTTTTGTAGAAAGGATGATTACTGCGTTACAATTGCTTATTCGAATAGGCACTTAACTAAAAGTCGGGAAAGTTGCTTCCACATTGCTTGATTAAAACGTCAACGTGTTTCAATAGATATAATTTGGTGTTTAATTGAACTTGCATAGCAAACTTAGTGGTCAAAGTGTGCCTTCTTCAAAAGCGAAATTACTTTGTTGGACGAAGGATTTGACTCAAATCTGAAACTTTGATTTTGATTAGTTTAATTGTTTGAGTGTTTATTATTTATTTGCAAATAATGCTAACTGTTATTTTCATGATACCAAAGCAATCAATTCCATTTCCGTTGAATCCCACAAAGCAAGCGCACACATAAGAACCATCTGTGTTGGTACAACTGGCATTGTTTGAACACGAATGAGAACCATCATTGCATTCATCGATGTCTAGTAAAATATACTGTAACTTTTAAATGTAAAGTACGTACACATGGTTAATGTACTATATTTTGAGTTAGTGCGACTCGATATGTGTATATGTATACATATCTCATTATCTTGGTTCAACCCCATCATGATCACATTGTTGCATCCTCGAATAAGATGCATTTTGATGACTATTTTTGCTTAGTGGCTTCGAATAATCGAATAATTTAGTGGACAAAAATTCAAAGTACTTCACAACAACTACATTATTTGAATCACTGAAAACTTCTAAGCAGGTGCGTATTCCTCACAACACAAAGTAGTTGTTGATATCAAAATGAAATGTATGCGAATTATCCAAAAGCAAGCGGCTGACACTGTCCTGTGACAGGATGATAAATATGCAATACAACAACATTCACCAGAACAATTAAATCCGTCCCCAGTGAATCCATCAAAACACTCGCATTCATATGAACCGAACGAATTCGTACAGTTGGCATTAGCTGAGCAACTATGATTACCACTACTGCATTCGTCGATGTCTGGCAATAAAAGATCGTTGATTTGGTTATCAAAATAGTGCTTATTAACATTGAAAATCAACAGGTAATGTATTGTGAGTCACGCACAATCGAAGTTTAATACCATTTCATACGTATTTGTTAAATTGAACGAAACCATTGCCAGTGAATCCTCCAAAACGCCCACACTCATTGGACCCAATGATATTTGTACAGATAACGTTGTCTGAGCAAACATATACAGTACATCATAGCTACGTTCATTG
Source organism: Trididemnum nubilum (assembly GCA_963965965.1). Taxonomy (NCBI): domain Eukaryota; kingdom Metazoa; phylum Chordata; class Ascidiacea; order Aplousobranchia; family Didemnidae; genus Trididemnum; species Trididemnum nubilum. Next base: position 3,733,375 of record OZ014469.1, read on the forward strand.
AAATCTGATGAAACACACACACAAATAATTAATTGAGGCAAAATAAAGTCGTTTCGCACAGTTGGAGCTCAGCAATTGTGTGTAAATAGCTTGAATACTAGTACATCTCCCGTGACTTTTAACTAGTATGCGGGATTTATCAACTTTTCTCTACAGCCAAGGTGTTCCTAATGAAATCATGATCAACGACACACAAGGCATATGGTGTCAAATACTCGAGCGCTTAATCTGATCAGGTCAAGGCGCAAATATGTTCAATAGGATGTTTCATAATTTCACCTTTTTAGAAATTAAAAATGCTTGGGGTCTCATCAAATCGGTTTTAGGCCACAATGAAGAAATATACATTTTTTTTCGATTACTCGTTGTTTTGAGGGTATCCCGCCCTCCCAAAGTTTAATATTTTTAGACGTGAGAAAATTTTTTTCACAAGTGCGATATCTCCTTAACAAAACGAGATAGAGAGTAACGTTTGATATCAAAATTTACAGAATGGTCGACTTTCTATCTGTAGTCAATACATTCTTAATCGCTAGCTCCAACAGAAACGAAGTTATTTACGAAAAACTGTTTTAGCACTCAGTAAAACTGAAGATAAGGTAATATCAAGTCAGTACCGACTTGGCATAAAAAGCAAATCAAACTGCAAAACAGCCATACGCAAAAAGAAAAAAATCAAACAGTTTTAGAACGAAAACAAGAAATGGGACATCTCATTACACGCTGCCCTGCATTTATACTGCTCGAGAAATCCATTTGGGGATGCTCTTTGGCTCCTAAAGGTACTATACGTCGATACGAGGTTTTGATAAGGCTGGAAATTTTGAGTCTGCAACAAAGTTTTTTACCTCCCGTGGACAATTAGAGAAACAAAAACATCAAAACGAGTACGTAACAAAGGCACACAATCGGAGCTACTACATAAGTATGAACGTAGACGAATATCTCTCTGGTTTCTTCGTGAAGAATTATCTCGAATCTTTTCACGATGCAACAAATCTTTCAGCTTGCCTATTTCTCTTTCATTGCAGCGATTATGATTTTCGACAGACTTCCAAAATTTAGCTGAGCCAAACGAGATGCATGGTGCGGTTTTACTGGAAATGGTAAAAAGTCGCATAAATGAAACTTATCTACCTCACGTAATTGATGAGGTTGAAGGTAAAAGCAAAGGCCCAAATACATTGATAGAAGGCGCTCTTTTAAACAAAACCAAGTCTATCACTAGTGGTTCTCCGGAGACTTTGATTGACAGAGAAGCTCCAGATGTGTGCGTTACCCCCATTGCTAAGCTACATCTTCAAAACAAACTTTGCTGGTTTTCTGAACAAAAAAGTATGAAACAGCGCTGATGTTGGCTTTCGGTTTTGTCTTGTCAGCTTTTTATGGATATACCAGCCAATCTCAAAAGTTTGCTCTGGTATAAACAAGAAGAGATTAGTCATTCCCGTTGGTTAACTGCGGCAAACGGTCATCAGCGAATGCTTTTGTTTCACTCTTCCGATCTTACTACTGTAGAGAAGACAAAACTCTCAAAGGCTTGCGTCATGTATTGCTTCTGTGTATTTGCCTTCATTTCTGATGACACACCTTAAACCACATGCATGTGAGGGTCCTTTTGTAACATTGTTTCAAAGGGATCTCTTGTTAGCTTTTAAAGCAGTTGATTCGGACGTGCGTAAAGTAGTGAACCGGTACTTTTTGCAGCATGCAAAGAGTTGGCTTTCGCCACATAATATTGCTTTAAGTGTCTACTCTGAAAATCCATCTAAGACCACGAAAGTTTTGACATCTCTTACTTCACTGCCGGAAGAAGTGGCAATTGAAGATTTGCTTTCGACGAAACGAGCCAAACTAAGAGACTTTTTACCATTTCCAGTAAAACCGCACCATGCATCTCGTTTGGCTCAGCTAAATTTTGGAAGTCTGTCGAAAATCATAATCGCTGCAATGAAAGAGAAATAGGCAAGCTGAAAGATTTGTTGCATCGTGAAAAGATTCGAGATAATTCTTCACGAAGAAACCAGAGAGATATTCGTCTACGTTCATACTTATGTAGTAGCTCCGATTGTGTGCCTTTGTTACGTACTCGTTTTGATGTTTTTGTTTCTCTAATTGTCCACGGGAGGTAAAAAACTTTGTTGCAGACTCAAAATTTCCAGCCTTATCAAAACCTCGTATCGACGTATAGTACCTTTAGGAGCCAAAGAGCATCCCCAAATGGACTTCTCGAGCAGTATAAATGCAGGGCAGCGTGTAATGAGATGTCCCATTTCTTGTTTTCGTTCTAAAACTGTTTGATTTTTTTCTTTTTGCGTATGACTGTTTTGCAGTTTGATTTGCTTTTTATGCCAAGTCGGTACTGACTTGATATTACCTTATCTTCAGTTTTACTGAGTGCTAAAACAGTTTTTCGTAAATAACTTCGTTTCTGTTGGAGCTAGCGATTAAGAATGTATTGACTACAGATAGAAAGTCGACCATTCTGTAAATTTTGATATCAAACGTTACTCTCTATCTCGTTTTGTTAAGGAGATATCGCACTTGTGAAAAAAATTTTCTCACGTCTAAAAATATTAAACTTTGGGAGGGTGGGATACCCTCAAAACAACGAGTAATCGAAAAAAAATGTATATTTCTTCATTGTGGCCTAAAACCGATTTGATGAGACCCCAAGCATTTTTAATTTCTAAAAAGGTGAAATTATGAAACATCCTAATGTTCAGTCAACGCAAAAACATTTAAATGCAGTTGTCTTTCCATCACACATACAACAATATTGTAACTAAGATTCAATCGCTTATGTTAAAAGTGTTTACTCACCTGAGCAATTGAACCCATCCCCAAAATATCCACCAAAACACTCGCACTCATAAACACCAATGGAGTTGGTACAGTTCGCGTTAGCTGAGCAATTATCAGTACCATCAGTGCATTCGTTGATGTCTGGCGAAAACCGAAAGCTGATTTAGAACTTCAAAGTACGACTTTCTTTTGTTACTAGACAATATAATTCTAGCTTACAGTAAATCATACAATTCAAAAAGCATAATTTGTTAAGCACGTTTTTCAAATTGAACTCACCACTGCATTTGAAACCATCTCCAGTGAATCCATCAAAACACTCGCACTCATAAGATCCGTTTGAGTTTGTACAGATAGCGTTGCCTGAGCAGTTATTAGTACCATCACTGCATTCGTCAATGTCTGGCAATAAAAAACGTTGATTGGAAAATTCAAACTACTGCTTATGAACATTGTAATTCAACATGTTATACCATAGCTCAAACAGCATTTTAACCTTTAAACAAAAGGTATTTATTTTTGCCGAATTGAATTTATCAGAGCAATTGAAACCATGGCCAGTGAAACCATCAGAACACTCGCACTCTTACAGTTCGTTAGAGTTCCGAAAACCTAAATCTCACCTGTACAATTAAAACCATCGCCAGTGAATCCATCAAAACACTCGCACTCATAAGAGCCCATTGAGTTTGTGCAATTGGCTTTGGATGAGCAATTATCAGTATCATTATTGCATTCGTCAATGTCTGGCAATAAAAGAATGTGAATTTAATAGTTTGAATCAGTGAATAACATTGTAATTCAACGTATTGTATTGTAACTTACACAACATTTAAAGTTTTAAACATAAGTGCTGTTTTATGTATTGTCCAAATTAAACTTACCAGAGCAATTGAAACCATCCCCAGTGAATCCGTCAAAACACTCGCACTCATAAGAACCAATTGAGTTTGTGCAGATAGCGCTGTCTGAGCAATCATCAATATAATAGCTGCATTCGTCGAAATCTGATAAAAACAAACAACAACACAATTGTTTAACACAAGATCAAACGGTTTTGCTCTGTTAAGTGGGAGATCATTGTGCGTAGAAAATTTGAAACCTTGTAGCAATAGCAGATATTTTACCCAGTTTGTGATATCTAAAACTGTTTCTATAGCCAGTGCGCTCAAATTTTCATCATGAGAAATGACCTACAATTTTAGCGATTGTGATGCCACAGAGTAGAGTTCTCAATCCGATCAGGTCAAGGAGCAATTAATATATTCAGTAAACGCAAAAACATTTATAAGCAGTTATCGTTCTGTCACACATATCAGAATCCGGTTTTACTCTCAGACTTTTAAACGAGGACTAAAGGCAAGACCAATAAGGAAATCTAAAGTTAGGTGAATTGCATTAGACTAGATGGGCAGTGACTCCATCCTTTTTTACCCAGCCTTCCCAGAGATATTGTACTTCAATAACGACATCGGAGCATTTAATTGTAGTAAATTTTAATAATTTGTATAGGCAACCTTGACATTGATAGCCTTAGTGACGTCAGCAACGCCATCCCAGTTCTAACCTAAAGTAACGCCGCTATTAGGTTACTGCATTGAGTCATTTTGCTGCGCACCAATCAATGTGATCTTGTCAGCAGAACAGATTCGAGGTAGTAAAAAAGAGTAGACTGTTTGATAGCCAGGCAATCTCAGTAAAAATCAAGATGTCAAATTTATTTCACTCTAAATCATAGCCTAGCCTAGCTTATCAAAAATTTTTTTGTTACTATGCTACAAACTCATACCTGATAATAAGACTACCATAATTTGAGCAGGCCTATTGCATTTTTTGCATGCTACAAAGTATAGTATTTTGTGACCCTACAATAAATTTTTCCAATGTAGCTGCAAGCAATGGCCTGCTACTCTAATAACTCTTCTAGCCTTAGTTTTGCTTGTTCTTGGACATTTGTTTCCTAGGCTACCGTACGGTCTACTCTTTTTTCAAGCTCGGATCTGTTATGCTGACAAGTTCAAACTGATTAGTGCGCAGCCAAACGACTAAATGCAGTAGCCTAATTGCGGCGTTTTTTGTTTTTTTTTGTTAGAACTGGGACGGCGTCGCAAACAACGCTAAGACTATCAACGACAGGGTTGCCAAGAAAAATTATTAAAATTTACAACATTGGAGGCCCCTAAGTCGTGTTTGAATCTTTCGAACGGCTGGGTCAAAAAGGATTTTTATTGTTTTTTTAAGGATAAGAAGGATTTTTACTAGTTTTACTTATAGCTTGTTGCCTACATGTGTACGTTGAAAAGTGTTATTGATTAAACCTACGTTGTGCATACTTCAACTTGTGCAACAGGTGTAGCAACCATGCAAATAAAAACCGCTTTTTTATCCTCAATATCCTCTGCATGTCTTAAAGCCTGACGTTGTGTCGCTACTTCTTTTTCTTGACTCTACGCGTTATTATTGTGGTACTACGCATTCGCTATTGTTGTGGTGGTCAAGAATAAAATGTAAACACCTAAAAATTCAAAGATAAAATGCATATGCACCGTACCGGAACAATTGAAACCATTTCCGATGAATCCCTCAAAACATTCGCACTCAAATGAACCGAACGTATTGCGGCAGGTCGCGTTGTCGGAACACGTGTGAGTGGAAGCATTGCATTCGTCGACATCTGCAAGTAAAAAAAAATGTTATGCAAATAAGTTTTGCTTGACATTAAAAATTGTTAAACGCCATTTCTCATTTAACAAGTGCACTATTTGTTTGGCTAACATCATGCATTGTGTGATAAATAAAAGAATAATTGCTCTTAGAAGTTAGAACTCCATTTATACCTGAGCAGTTACAGCCATCCCCAGCAAAGCCAAATATACAGTCGCACCAGTAGCTACCGATTGTATTGATACAAGCTGCGTTTTCATCGCAAACATTTGAACTGTTAATACATTCGTCGATGTCTGAAAAAAGAATAGAGTTCAAAGAATGTTTGTATTCTATTCGCACAACAGCAACTTCCAACATTTTGTGACATACATTACTTACCTGAGCAATCATATCCGTCTCCACTGAATCCGTCAAAACACTCGCACTCATAAAAACCGTCTGTGTTGGTACAAGTGGCGTTGTCGGAGCACATGTGAATTGTATCATTGCATTCGTTGATGTCTACCAACAAAA